>JAPDOI010000042.1:2270000-2896224 GCA_029168955.1 Aplectana chamaeleonis | reverse complement strand
GCACTCGTAAGACTACGCAAGTATGTAGTGCTTTAGCCGCGTACGCTTCTACTTCACTCAGATTCGCACCAGAGTCCCAACGGTCAAGAACCTGACGTTCGACAACTCTGGGATCTGGAATTCCTCGGAATCCACGACACGCAGGATGACGATGCTGTAGATCAGCAAGTCATCCAAAACTATTACGCTACCGTTCAGTACGATAACGGTGTAATACGCGTTCAGTTTCCTTCGAAACCGAAACATCCGCCCCTATCCGATAACAAAGTACTCGCTCTCAAACGCTTGGATCACCAGTATCGCTCGCTCTAGGCTAAACCTCAGCTCTGGGCAGCATACTGCTCCACGTTTGAAAAGCAGTTGAGTTCAAGGATAGTTGAGGAATGCGCTGAATTCGTCTTTGATGGACCGAAGGTTTACTATATGCCTCATCAAGCTGTCCTCAAAGAGAGTTCTACTGCGGCAATACGCATCGTCTTGGATGCTAGCAGTCATCTAAAAGCCTTAATGACTGCCTGTATCAAGGACCTTCCATGCTACCAGATCTTGCTGGAGCATTAATACGCTCAAGATTACGCCGATATCTGCTCATAGCAGACGTCGAAAAGGCATTTCATCAGATCCACCTCCAGGAGGATCAGAGAGATGCCACGAGATTCCTCTGGTTAAAGGACACTTCTCGTCCTCCAACACCAGACAATCTCCGTATATTACGCTTCACTCGCATCGTCTTTGGCATAAATGTTTCACCATTTTTGCTAAATATGTCGATAGTCGCCATAATACTATAGCTACTTGCTGTGGAAATGTCCAGATCGACGAATGCATAATAAGGAAACTAACGCAGAATGAACCTTCGGAGTTCATGTGCAACAGTACCTACGTGGATCATATGTCCTAGTCGGTGCAAACAGCATCGACGAATGCATTAAGAAACAACGGGATTGGGAAACTTTTCAACATGCAGATGAACCTTCGGGAGTTCATGTGCAACAGTACGCAGGTCATGGACCATATTCCGCACGAAGATCGTATAATTCCGCACATCCGATACCGTCAAGTTGCTTGGAACCCGTTGGAATCCAGGTCTTGACACTCTTCATGTATCGGTCAACCTCGCTCCTTTCGTGGTCAACACGAAAAGAAATACACTGAAGACATTAGCCTCTCAATTTGATCCGTTAGGGATTCTCGCTCCGCTGTTTGTCAAAGCCAAGCTGTTCATACAGGATTTATGGCGAGACAAATATGAGTGGGATACCCCTTCAACGATCACTATTCCGCGCGTTGGAACGACATCGCACAAGATATCAATGGATACTCTTGTAATATTCCGCGATTCATCACCTTTGGTGACGAACCTTGTAAATACGCACTCCTGATTTTCGCAGACGCCTCGAACGTATGTACTCCGCAGTTGCGTACCTTCAGTGTACAGCAGCTAACGCAAAACCTATTACGCACCTGCTTATGAGCAAAACCAGAGTTGCTCCAGACGAGAATTAACCATACCTCGTTTGGAGCTCATGGTTTGCCATATTGCAATGAAACTCGCTCAATTCCTTGTTCAAGGAACTGAAAATCGCTATTACGGCAGTGAGAATCTTCTCAGACTCACTTATATTACGCTTCATTGGATCCATTCCAAGCGACCAATGAAAACCTTCATCGCGAATCGCATACAGCAGATTCATTCCGCGCTTGAAATTTTTGCTCAGGCAAAATTGAAAGCAAATTTTACTACGTCAATACTACGCAAAAGATTCGTTCGAGAATCCTTAATACGCTAGAATCCACCTCTCCAGGATGTCTAGGCCGTCCAGACTCTCAGGATTCTACGAACGCCTCGTCGGGCATAGTCAAATTGTCTCTAAAAAGACAATCCGACGAAGTACGCTTGACATTCGATCGCTCGAGACACTAATCGTCGTCGAGATCGAAGCAGTCATAAATACGCGACCATTAACTCCGGTCAACGCAAGTAATACGCCTGAAGAGATCTGTACGCTACGGCTTATAGACCTCATTAATCCGCAGTTCACACTGGGACAAATCCTTGCCAGTTCTAGTCCAAAATATTCGCAGTTTGTGAACGGTGAAATACGCGACTCGGAAACTGCAAAGTTCCTAAAGAGTCAATATTACGCTCTTCTGAATACGCTAGACCATTTCTGGACCGTTTGGCGACAGGATTATCTCCAATCCTTAGCCGAGCGTGCACAGAAAACGTCTAAATCCGCTCAACATTCGCGCTTGACCCTCAAGTGGACAAGTTGGTGATAATTAAACAGGATAATACGCCTCGAACCGTATGGCCCCTGGGAGTAATTACGCAGCTGAAGAAATCTGGAGACGGTCAGATTCGATCCGCTCAATTACGAGTCGGAAAGAATAACCACCTCCACAGATCTATAAATCAGCTTATTCCGCTGGATAATACGCCGACTCGGTTTTCACCTACGATTTTTCCGAACGACCACTACGCTTCAAAAGACCATCATCGATCGACAAAAGACGTCTGAAACCCAATTTGTGTTTTCGCCAGTACGCCTTTTTCGGGCACTTAACGCCTACCGCGCAGGTGTCATTTTCGACACCTACTACGCTAAATTACTTCGCAAATTGCGTATTTCGCCTAAATGTGCCTTTTCGGGCACTTACTACGTTTATCCTACCTCGCAGGTGTCATTTTCGACACCTACTGCAGCAATTACTGCGCATTATGTATTCCGCTTTAAATGTGCCTTTTCCAGGCACCTACTACGTTTTGTTTCTCCTTCGCAGGTGTCATTTTTGACACCTACTTCGCTTCCTCTTCGCAGGTGTCTTTCCCAGACACCTACTGCGCATTATTTATGTGGAAATCGTCGTCCTCGACGATTTCCCTAGTTCGCTTTCGTCCTCGCTCGGCCTCGTAGTCGTCGTGGTTGCGAAATAGTCCCGTGCCTGCCAAATCACCGCAGGACCTTTTCGGGCACGCAGCCAACCGATGACAGTCGAGTCCGCCCACTTCGCAGACGGTATCGATCGTCAGTCACTCGATCCGTCTTCCTTCGCTTGCTTACTTCGCAGCTCTCATTTATTGATAGCCTACTTTGCTAATCTCTATCATTTGTCATCTTAATCTTATACTGCGCTATAAATACGCGAACCACTACTGATTCGTATTCATTTCAGTTACTGGTTACTCGTTGAGATGCCCAGACCATCGATTTCGTCTTCAAAGAAGTCGGAGCGGTCTCGTTCTGCTTCGACCTCTCGTTCTGTCGACGACGATGGAGGCTCTATTACGCAGCCTCACACGCAGTCTACTACGCAGACTAATCCGCTGACATCGGTCACCCCGATGTTTTCCACTATTTCGCTCGAAGACGTTCACGTCGACGAATCGCAGCAGGATCACGTCCATTCGGCACCAGTCGACTTCACAGTTCCACCGCCTCAAATGGAGTCGTGGGCTGATGAGATGGCGAATACGCCTGTCGAGCCGATGGAAGTTGATTCCTTGTCTAATTCGCAGGTGAATTCCACCACTATTACGCAGACGACTGTCGTCTCAACTGCAGACACAGACTCGTCTAATACGCCTCTGGAATCCATGACTGTCACCCAGTCTATTACTTCGCAACAGACTCCAACTGAGTCTGTTAATACGCCTCAGACAACAACGTCTGAAACTACGCTTGAGTCGTCTCAGACACCGCAATCCGGTGCAACGACCACTACTACGCGTAACGTCTGGAAAACGAAGAAAATACGCTCCTGCTTCAAGCAGCCTGCACCTCCGGCAGCCAAAGGCAATGTTTCTACTGCGCCGACGGCCGCTGGAGCTGCAGATTACTCCGCTTCTTATACTACGCGATATCTCAATGAGAATCCTGGTGAGCCTCTGGAGGTAACTTTTCACCCCCGGACGCAAACCATGGACGACTATCGAAATATACTTCGCAACGTTGCAATTCGTATGAGCAAGGCCTACGAACAGCACAAGCAACGTATTGCGCAGGACTACGGACGCATACCCAGCACCAGCAGGGTCCCTGATCCGTCATTTCAAATTATTACGCCAGAAAACTGTCCGCCTATCATGGCAAATACCGCACCGCCGGATTTCATTCCGCTTCTGCCGGTATCGCAGTTTAGTTCGCAGTTTGTGAGTCTTCACACCGTTGAAGAACTCACAGCTATTCAACTACGCAGTATCTTCGAGTATATCGACAACTACTCCGAAGAAACTATTCCGCGTGGACCTCAGTCCACAGCTCCCGGTATGGATGATCGAATACGCATGTCGGTTTCTCGCCTACTTCATTCGCTAAACCTGATTCAGGTTACTACGCGTGAAAGCGTAGGGCTCATTCGAGACCTCGCTGACACTATTCCGCTCAGTGAACCTTGGGCAGTGAGTTATATCGAGCTCACTGCCTGGATCCAGGAACTGATGCATGGCATTACCGCTATCACGGTTCATCGGGATATTCTTCAAGAGGAGATGCTTCCACACGTGCTGGAAGAGCGTCAGACTCGCCAGAATTTCCTTAATGCGCTTGCAAGGTTCCATATTACGCCAGACATCGTTCGCACGAATCTAGTACGCTCATCTGCCATTGTGGCGATGCTAATTCGCTATGTCCGGATTCTTGAAGGACAACAACTACGCATACTGGCCACAGCCGAGGGTCGCGATCAAAACGAAGCGGCTCAGCACCTCCGCGAGGCACCTCCTCCGCCTCCGGTGGAGCTTGAGACCACTTATGCTTCGTTCAATCGCACGCTCGAAATGTGGAGAGATAGATATAACACCGTTCTGAATCACAGACAGGGGCAAATCTTTCTCGACTGTTTCTACGAGAGACGGTTCACAGCAAATACGCGAAATACTGCGCACAATACTTCACAGACTTCCTCGCAAAATACTGCGCAAACCACTGCGCAGAGTACTTCGCAACATAGTAGGCTAACTAATTCGCTACCGACTTCGCAGACGGCTCCCTTGACGTTCAGCAAGTGTGCTCTGGAAGCTGCTTCCAGACCGCTTGAGAACGACTCAGAGTCGTCTATTTCGCTCGATCTTCGAAACGCGCAACTCCAGAGACGCTCAACCGCGTCGTCATCTCGATCTCGTAATTCGCTACTTACTACGCAAAGGTTTGTACGTGCTCCATCATCCCGCGACAGGCAGTCGCCTCGAAGTCGGGAGGATGGACCAGGGTCCAGCAATAATACGCAACGTAAACGCGACAGAGGAGCAAGTACAGGTCGGTTCCAGGACCAGCCTAGTACGCTCAGATCTCGTCCTAGTACGCAGTATTCCGCAGACGGGGCGAGGAGCAGCCAGCGGGCGCCTCCTCCTCCTCGTCAACGTACTCCGCCAGAAGGGCAGCCGCCCTGTGTCTTCTGCTCCGGCAGAGGGCATTATTCCGCTGAGTGTATTACGCGCAGGCGCTTGCTGCAACGGGCTGATATGCTCGTTGACAGCGAGCTATGCTCGGTTTGTCTACGACATCACACAGGACACTGTATCCGGGCCGACAGATGCCTTATCTGTCACCGGACAGGTCACCACCAGGCTGTGTGCGTAGATAACCCGTTTGTAATCGCAAACATTAATACGACGGCCCAGCGTTTTTACGAGGATTTAGCTCGTGAGACGTTTCGCCCTAATCCGCCTGGCCTTAGGGCTCGTACTCCGCATTCGCAGTCGCGCAGTCGACGCGACGCCAAGCGCCGCCAAGACCGCGATCGGTCACCCTCTGAACCCAGGGGAGATGACCATAGCGGCAGGCGTTAATACGCCTGCGTCAGACGCAGTTAATACGCATGTTCACACCTGGTTAATACGCCGATTTGAATACGCTGGTTAGTTGTAATTAACCATAATACGCAGGTATAGCCACTTTCGTGGCTAGCTATAGTACGCCGTTTTGAATACGCATGGTTTAATCTTTTTATTACGCGGGTTAGTAATAACCACAATACGCTCAGTACGACCCCCTTGTGTTGTGCTGAAATACGCTAGTTAATACGCTTAGTCTTGTCCCTAGTGGCTGACTAACTAATACGTTTTTACAGTCTAGACCACTAAGGCAGACTCTACTACGCAGGTCTGATCTACTCACGTCAGACTTATTTCGCTCTGGCCTGGCCTTCGTTGCTAGGTCATAGTACGCTGGTGGCAAATTTGTACATATGACCTAGCAACGAAGAGGCCAGGCCAGAGCGAAATAAGTCTGACGTGAGTAGATCAGACCTGCGTAGTAGAGTCTGCCTTAGTGGTCTAGACTGTAAGGACGTATTAGTTAGTCAGCAACTAGGGACAAGACTAAGCGTATTAACTAACGTATTTCGGCACAACACGAGGGGGTCGTACTGAGCGTATTGTGGTTATTACTAACCCGCGTAATGAAAAGATTAAACCATGCGTATTCAAAACGCACGAAAATGGCTATACCTGCGTATTACGGTTAATTACAACTAACCAGCGTATTCAAAGCGGCGTATTAACCAGGTGTGAACATGCGTATTAGCTGCGTCTAACGCAGGCGTATTAACGCCTGCCGCTACGGTCATCTCCCCTGCGTTCAGAGGGTGACCGATCGCGGTTTTGGCGGCGATTGGCGTCGCGTCGACTGCGCGACTGCGAGTGCGGAGTACGGGCACTAAGGACAGGTGGATTAGGGCGAAACGTCTCACGAGCTAAATCCTCGTAAAAACGCTGGGCCGTAGTATTAATGTTTGCGATTACAAACGGGTTATCTACGCAGACAGCCTGGTGGTGACCTGTCCGGTGACAGATGAGGCATCTGTCGGCCCGGATACAGTGTCCTGTGTGATGTCGTAGACAAACCGGGCATAGCTCACTGTCAACGAGCATATCAGCCCGTTGCAGCAAGCGCCTCCGCCTAATACACTCAGCGGAATAATGCCCTCTGCCGGAGCAGAAGACACAGGGCGGCTGCCCTTCTGGCGGAGTACGTTCACGAGGAGGAGGAGGCGCCCGCTGGCTGCTCCTCGCCCCGTCTGCGGAATACTGCGTACTAGGACGAGATATGAGCGTACTAGGCTGATCCTGGAACCGACCTGTACTTGCTCCTCTGTCGCGTTTACGTTGCGTATTATTGCTGGACCCTGGTCCATCCTCCCGACTTCGAGGCGAATGCCTGTCGCGGGATGATGGAGCAAGTACAGAGTTTTGCGTAGTATGATGCGAATTACGAGATCGAGATGACGACGCGGTTGAGCGTCTCTTGAGTTGCGTATTTCGAGAATCGAGCAAAATAGAAGACTCTGAGTCGTTTTCAAGCAGTCCAGAAGCAGCTTCCATAGCACACTTGCTGAACGTCAATGGAGCCGACTGCGAAGTCGGTAACGAATTAGTTAGCGTACTATGTTGCGAAGTACTCTGCGCATTGTATGCGCAGTATTTTGCGAGGAAGTCTGCGAAGTATTGTGCGCAGTATTTTGCGTATTTGCTGTGAACCGTCTCTCGTAGAAACGGTCGAGAAAGATTTGCCCCTGTCTGTGATTCAGAACAGTGCTATATCTATCCCTCCACACTTCGAGCGCGCCTTTGAACGAAGCATAAGTGGTCTCAAGCTCCACCGGAGGCGGAGGAGGTGCCTCTCGGATGTGCTGAGACGCTTCGACTTGATCGCGACCCTCGACTGTGGTCAGCATGCGTAGTTTTGTTCTTCAAGAATCCGGACATAGTGAATTAGCATCGCCACAATGGCAGATGAGCGTACTAGATTCGTGCGAACGAAGTCTGGCGTAATATGGAACCTTGCGAGCGCATTAAGAAAATTCTGGCGAGTCTCATGCTGTTCCAACACGTGTCGAAGCATCTCCTCTTAAATAATATCCCGATGAACTGTGATAGCAGTAATGCCACGCATCAGTCCCTGGATCCAGGCAGTGAGCTCGACGTAACTCACTGCCCAAGGTTCACTGAGCGGAATAGTGTCACCGAGGTCTCGAATGAGCCCTACGCTTTCACGCGTAGTAACCTGGATCAGCTTTAGCGAATAAAGTAGTCGAGAAACCGACATGCGTATCCGATCATCCATACCAGGAGCTGTGGATTGAGGTCCACGCGGAATAGGTTCTTCGGAGTAGTTGTCGATATACTCGAAGATACTGCGTAGTTGAATAGCTGTGAGTTCTTCAACGGTGTGAAGACTCTTAAACTGCGTACTAAACTGCTATACCGGCGGAAGCGGAATGACATCCGAGGTGCGGTATTTGCCATAATAGGCGGGCAGTTTTGTGGCGTAATAATTTGAACTGACTGGGTATGCGTCCGTAGTCCTGCGCAATACGTTGCTTATGCTGTTCGTAGGCCTTGCTCATACGAATTGCACCGTTGCGAAGTATATTTCGATAATCGTCAATGGTTTGCGTCCGGGGTTGAAAAGCTACCTCCAGAGGCTCACCAGGATTCTCATCGAGGTAGTATGAGAAGCGGAGTAATCTGCAGCTCCAGCGGCCGTTGGCGCAGTAGAAACATTGCCTTTGGCTGCCGGAGGTGCAGGCTGCTTGAAGAAAGAGCGTATTTTCTTCGTCTTCCAGACGGTACGCGTAGTAGTGGACGTTGCACCGGACTGCGGTGTCTGAGACGACTCAAGCGTATTTTCAGACGTGGTTTTCTGAGGCGTATTAAAGGCAAAGGTCACGATGAAAAACGTTATAGAAAAAACTACAAAAATCAGCTTAGATAAAAAACAGCTGAAAAACTATAAAGGTAGAGCGGTGAAAAACGGGCTAGAATTAGAGTTTCTAAGGCCCAAAGCAGCCAGTTCGTGCACACGTGCACAGCAATGACGAATTAGATCGCAGTCTCATGCCGAGCAGTCAAAAATCATTGACATTCAGAGGACGAAATAAATGCAAATTCACCTAATAAAAACAGTTGAACAATGAAAGCAAGCACTTCAGTCAATGTTTTTGACTAGATGTGTACATAAATCCGAAGCTGCATTGATTGAAATTCAATTTCAAGCCAGCTTATGTTCTCGATATAAGAGGTCATCGATGCCGATTATATGGAGTGAGCTCGTCCACCGTCAAACGACAAGAAAGTTCAGGCTTCAAATTTTGCCCAAAACAATGTTTTTTTTCGCGATTTTTTCTCATAGGTCCTACTATTCAAGACCCAGAAAAGGGTTTAGAGAGACAAAGACGACAAGCATATTTGATCGCGACCACTGCCTTTAACATACTCAGCTGGAGTCTGTTGCGAATTAATAGACTGGGTGACAGTCATGGATTCCAGAGGTGTATTAGACGAGTGTGTGTCTGCAGTGGAGACGACAGTCGTCTGCGTGATAGTGGTGGAATTCACCTGCGAATCAGACAAGGAATCAACTTCCATCGGCTCGACAGGCGTATTCGCCATCTCATCAGCCCTCAACCCCAATTGAGGCGGTGGAACTGTGAAGCCGACTGGTGCTGAATGGATGTAATCCTGCTGCGATTCTTCGCCGTGAAAGTCTTCGAGCGAAATAGTGGAAAACATCGAGGTGACCGATGTCAGCGGATTAGTCTGCGTAGTAGACTGCGTATTTGAGCCTCCATCGTCGTCGACAGAACGAGAGGTCGACGCAGAACGAGACCGCTCCGACTTCTTTGAAGACGAAATTGATGGTCTGGGCATCTCAACGACTAACCAGTAACTGAAATGAATACAAATCAGTGGTGGGTTGCGTATTTATAGCGCAGTATAAGATTAAGATAAGAAATGATAGAGATTAGCGAAGTAGGTTAGCGATAACTAAGAGCTGCGAAGTAGGCAAGCGAGGACTAGGACGGATCGAATGACTGACGATCGATACTGTCTGCGGAGCGGGCGGAATCGACTGTCATCGGTTGGCTGCGTGCCCGAAAAGGTCCTGCGGTCATTTTGCAAGCACGGGACCATTTCGCAACCACGACGACTACGAGGCCGAGCGAGGACGAAGGCGAAGTAGGGGGAAATCGTCGAGGACGAGACGTCGATTTCCACATTAAATAATGCGCAGTAGGTGTCTGGGAAGGACACCTGCGAAAGGGGAAGCGAAGTAGGTGTCAGAAATGACCCCTGCGAGGAAGAAAGAAACGTAGTAGGTGCCTGGAAAGGGCACATTTAAAGCGAAATACATATAATGCGCAATAATTAAGCGTAGTAGGTGTCGAAAATGACACCTGCGAGGTAGGAAAAAACGTAGTAAGTGCCCAAAAAAGGCACATTTAGGCGAAATACACAATTTGCGGAGTAATTTAGCGTAGTAGGTGTCGACTAGCGACACTCTAGTGCGAAGTAGAGCGCTTAGCGCTCCTACTCGGCTGAAACCGAGTGGGTTTAGGCGTATTAGAACGTTGATTTTTGACGTTTTCAGACCGAAAATGGTCGTTAGGAAGCGTAGTAGGTGGAAAAATCGTGTCGATTTGAAACGGAATACGCTGACTTATAGATCTCCGGAGGTGGTTATCCTTTCCGACTCGTAATTGAGCGGATCGAATCTGACCGTCTCCAAATTTCTTCAGCTGCGTAATTACTCCCAGGGGCCATACGGCTCGAGGCGTATTATTCTGTTTAATTATCACAACTTGTCCCACTTGAGGGGGCAAGCGCGAATGTTGAGCGGGTTTAGACTCTTTCTATGCACGTTCGGCTAAGTACTGGAGATAATCCTGTCGCCAAACGGTCCAGAAATGGTCTAGCGTATTCAGAAGGGCGTAATATTGACTCTTTAGGAACTTTGCAGTTCCCGAGTCGCGTATTTCACTGTTCACAAACTGCGAGTATTTTGGACTAGAACTGGCAAGGATCTGTACCAGTGTGAACTGCGGATTTATGAGGTCTTTAGGCCGTAGCGTACAGATCTCTTCAGGCGTGTTACTTGCGTTGACCGGTGTTAATGGTCGCGTATTTATGACTGCTTCGATCTCGACAATTAGTGTCTCGAGCGATCGAAGGTCAAGCGTACTTCATCGGATTGTCTTTTTTAGAGACAATTTGACTATGCCGACGAGGCGTTCGTAGAATCCTGAGAGTCTGGGCGGCCTAGACACCCGTAAAGAGGTGGATTCTAGCGTATTAAGGATTCCCGAACGAATCTTTTGCGTAGTATTGACGTAGTAAAATTTGCTTTCAATTTTTGCCTGAGCAAAAATTTCAAGCGCGGAATGAATCTGCTGTATGCGATTCGCGATGAGGGTTTTCATTGGTCGCTTGGAATGGATCCAATGAAGCGTAATAAGTGAGTCTGAGAAGATTCTCACCGTCGTAATAGCGATTTTCAATTCCTTAAAGGCACAATCCAAGCTCTGGGAGGAAATCTGAGATTTCCGCATAATTGTGAAGTGGACCCACCCTATATAACACCTGCCAGGTGCGAGCTCTCAATTCCTCCGAATAAACTAGATATAGGAGGAAGCCACCCTGGGGCGCCCACATCCGGAAGCCACCTTGGCACGCCCCTTTTACGATCTTTCAAGCTCAACAGTGGCGAGATGAGCGATGGTTTCCTATCAAAAGCCCCGTTCTTCCCTTCATTTTCAACTACACTCCTTGTCCAGGTAGGCTCGCACACATTGGTTGCAAATCACGAAAGTTACAAATCTCGGACAACTTGTGCACTCTGCTTCCGTAGCTCAAATTTTCGAGGGCCCTAACTTCGTTTCTAGAGGGTCTTTTACGATTTTAGAGGCATCATTGGAATCAGCGTGGAACCGTTTCCAAGATGGACAAGAAAACAGAAAAACGATTCTGAGGTTGGACTGTGCCTTTAACAAGGAATTGAGCGAGTTTCACTGCAATATAGCAAGCCATGAGTTCCAAACGAGGTATGGTTAACTTCTCGTCTGGAGCAACTCTTGTTTCGCTCATAAGCAGGTGCGTAATAGGTTTTGCGTTAGCTGCTGTACACTGAAGGTAAGCAACTGCGGAGTACATACGTTGCGAGGCGTCTGCGAATATCAGGAGTGCGTATTTACAAGGTTCGTCACCAAAGGTGATGAATCGCGGAATATTACAAGAGTATCCATCGATATCTTGTGCGATGTCGTTCCAACGCGCGGAATAGTTATCGTTGAAGGGGGTATCTCACTCGTATTTGTCGCGCCATAAATCCTGTATGAACAGCTTGGCTTTGACAAACAGCGGAGCAAGAATCCCTAACGGATCAAATTGAGAGGCTAATGCCTTTAGCGTATTTCTTTTCGTGTTGACCACGAAAGGAGCGAGGTTGACCGATCCATGAAGAGTGTCAAGACCTGGATTCCAACGGATTCCAAGCAGCGTGCCGGTATCGGATGTGCGAATTATACTATCTTCGTGCGGAATATGGTCCATGACCTGCGTACTATTGCACATGAACTCCCGAAGGTTCATCTGCATACGTTGAAAAGTTTCCTTGCAATCCGGTTGTTTCTTAATGCATTCAACGATGCTGTTTGCACCGACTAGGACATTATCCACGTAGGTATTTGCAAGTACTTCTTCTCTTGTCGTATTATGGCGATCTCTTTCCAGGGCGTATTTTATCGACATGTTTAGCAAAAATGGTGAAACATTAATGCCAAAGACGATGCGAGTGAAGCGTAATATGAGGAGATTGTCTGGTTTTGGAGGACGGGAAGTGTCCTTCAGCCAGAGGAATCTCGTGGCATCTCTTTGATCCTCCTGGAGGTGGATCTGATGAAATGCCTTTTCGACGTCTGCTATGAGCAGATATCGGCGTAGTCTTGAGCGTATTACTGCTCCAGCGAGATCTGGTAGCATGGATGGTCCTTGATACAGGCAGTCATTAAGGCTTGGACGGCCTTCTAAATGACTGTTAGTATCGAAGACTATGCATATTGCCATAGTCGCCTCTTTGAGGACAGCTTGATGAGGCATATAGTGTACCTTTGGTCCATAAAAGACGAATTCAGCGCATTCCTCAACTATCCTTGAACTCAACTGCTTTTCAAACGTGGAGCAGTATGCTGCCCAGAGCTGAGGTTTAGCCTGGAGCGAGCGATACTGGTGATCCAAGCGTTTGAGAGAGAGTATTTTGTTATCGGATAGGGGCGGATGTTTCGGTTTCCAAGCAAACTGAACGCGTATTACACCGTTATCGTACTGAACGGTAGCGTAATCGTTTTGGATGACTTGCTGATCTACAGCATCGTCATCCTGCGTGTCGTGAATTCCAAGGAATTCCAGATCCCAAAGTTGTCGAATGTCAGGTTCTTGACAATTGGGAATCTGGTGCGAATCTGAGTGCGAAGTAGAAGCGTATGCGGCTAAAGCACTACATAATTGCGTAGTCTTACGAGTGCGTATTCCAGAAATGACTGGACCAAATCTGGTGCGTATTAGATTGAATCCGGACGGAAGTCGAAAGATCTTCGAGACGTCTACGATTTTCCAGTAGTAATCAATACCAATGAGAATGTCGATATCGACAAGTTCTCCGGTAAGACTAGTTTCCGGATTTTGCAGACATGATCCACGAAGTGCTTCGAAATCTTCCTGCGAATTATGCGATTGCGGATTGAGCGAAGTAGTCACTTTTCAGGTACGCAAATGCATCCTGAAGGGTACATCTGCGTGGCCCCTCAAAGTCGCGGTTACCAGCGATGAGGTTTCCGTGGTGGAATATCCTCCAAAGCTGTGCGTAGTAAGCTTAGAGGGCTGCCGAAAGGCTAACCCTAAGCGCTTAGCGGTATTCTCTTGTATGAAGCTGTGTTGAGCTCCACTATCGAGCAGCAACACTAGAACTTCAACAGAGTGCGTATTAGAATTAGAGATCCGCGAAATACAAACCATCAGACGAGGTTCTGAGTCATCAAATCCTGCTTGATTCGTCACTGCACATTGCTGTGAGTGCTGATCTCGCTGATTTTCATCAGAATCCCAAAGGTTCTCAGCGTAATATGGCTCGAGGAAGTCGGTTGCGACCGAATTTTGGTCTGACCGAGTTCCTGGGGCAAAGCGTATTCGATGCGAAGTATGAGAATTCTTTCTTCTATAAGAAGAATGGTTTCTCTGCGTTTTGTAGCGATCACGAGAGCGATTTCTATGCGAATTATAGCGATCGTATGAACGATCTCTATGCGTATTATCGAGATCTCTGGACCGGCTGTTATGCCTGTACGGAGATCTTCCACGATCCCTAGACGAATGTCTTCGAAGGTGGGGCGTATTTCTATGTCTGCTGGTAGATCTACTACGTGATCTACCACGCAAACAGAGCGCAGTATGATGCGGACCTCTACAGTATGAACAGTTCGAGGCGGTGCATTATCCATTCGGGCAATGTTATTGCGACAATTAGGCGCATTAACATACGGGCAATGTCCTGGTGCGTGAACTTGTCGGAGACAAAGCTTACACTTAGAAGCGGATATTGCCTGCGGCGTAGTATCTCTAGGCGTGTTTCTGTGACGCGTATTTGGACTGAAATTTCGTCCGTGAATTGGACTTCTAGATAGACTTCTAGAAGCACGCGAAGTAGAACTGAGCGAATTATAGGGCGTATTTTCACGCAAATTAGATCTGAGCGAATTATGATGCGTATTTTCTCTCTAGGATGATCTGAGCGAAGTAGTCGTCAGAGTTCGAGAATTTAGGGCAGTTTCCGAGGTGTCGGCAATTGTTTCGAAGGCTCGCACAATGCGATCTATTCCTTCTAGCAACTGCGGGGCGGCAAACGGATTCTGCGCTGAGTTCTCGAGCATTCCGACTTGTTCCATCGTCTTGGATGGAAACTTGCTGCGTATTATCTGCAGGACAAAGATGTTGCTGTCGTGCTCTCCATACCGTTGGAGCTGTGTCCAAACGGATTCGAGCTGTGCGATCAGTACTCTTTGTTGCAGTGCGGATTTCCCAGCTGGTTTGAAAGCTTGAAGCTTACGGCTGAGCTGAGAGCGAATAAATTGTGGACGAAAATACGTCTCACAAAGCGTATTAATGGCTAGTTCGTAATTAGCCGCAGTGATCTCAAAACCGGATACCATCGAGAAGGCGTCTCCCTGTAGTGAGCTTCGGAGATGATGAAATTTGACTGTGGATGGTACCGAGCAGTTCGAATGAACTGCCAAGTCAAATACATCCCAGAACTCAGAAAAACGTTCCAAGTCTCCGGAAAAGGTAGGGAGATCAATCTTTGCCAAACGAATGGGCGTGGTAGGCGGCGAATTCACATTGGGCGAATTAAATACATGCGTATTCACAATGGCCGCAGTCAAAATTGGCGGAATAAAACCTTGCGGATTACGATTATTTTGCTGATTAACAGCAATAGACGTAATATTTAGCGGACTATTTAGCGCAATATTCAGCGTATTCTTATCAGCGCTCATTGCTGATCCCGACAGTGGAGAACTGGGGGATACATTTTCAGCATTTTGAGCGGTAACGAGCGAATTATTCAGCGGAATAACAGGCGTTGTAGATCTGATGCGAGTGAGCGTGACTTCAAGCGTAGTAAGAAGGGAGCGAGCGTCAGCCTCTACTTTTTCTCCACCACTGGTTGCCCAGTGGTTGGAAAAATCTTCGTAGGTGGGCTGTTGCTGGTCCAGCTCCTTTAGCGAAGTAATGTAGTCCAAGCAATTAGACCACACATTGCGTAGTTCTTTAAGATCTCTGACTATAGAAGCATGAGAAATCATTAGAGATTTCTCTCGCTCGCTTCTATAGCGGTCGAGATCTTGAGGCGTATTATCCAGGCTTATGTCTTCCAGTAGATTTGCGTCTACTGATTGACAGGTAGCCTGGAGGCGATTAATGCAGGTGAAGCTTTGTGCCTTACGGACGGTAATCTCCATAGCTGCTAGCAGACGAATATCGGAGTGCGAATTCAAACGGCGGAGTAGGCGTACCGTATGTCGATGCAAAGTGCAAGTGCAAAGTACAACGTGCGAAGGGCAATCGATGAGATTGTTTGTTGCGTGACCTTTTCGGCGCCGGCGGAGTATGAGAAAGTGCCGTGCCATCTGGCACTCTCTCACGCGAAAGAGAATCTCTCGCGTGGAAGAACGCGCAAGCCTCAGCCCTCTCCGAGCGAGATAGCGTGGGAACGGCCAGCCACGACAACTTACAACGATATCGATTATCGAGCAAAATTCGGCGAAATATGGGGACGCCGAGCGAACTAGAAGGCGAAATATGGGACAACCAAGGTGGAAGGAGGGTTTTAGGGGTGATTGGGGACGGAGAACAAGAAAATGAGCACGAGAAGACAGGAGACCAAGGTTTAAGGGTGAGTTTGGCAGAAATTACGCCAAAATGACCCAAATAAGATCAAAATGGACGCAATTAAGGGGAAAAGAGAGGGAGAAGGAGGAAAGACAAAATTTTAGGTTTTTACACAAAAATTTAAGATTTTCAAGAAAAACCTTTTAGAGTGCAAAAATGACAAAAATAGCGTATTAGGGAAAGAAAAATGAGGAGAACAAGATGCGTACTAAGAGAAAAGAAGGGGATGATGATACAGAGGTGAAAATAACCCTGGTTGTAGGATGTTAACCCTGCGTAATAAGCCAAAATAAACCTAACTGTGTAGGTTGTGGGCTTTTTGGTGGTGTGCTTGCTGACAAGCGAAACCAAACCCATGGCCTTGCAAACCGAGCAACGGCGGCGCCAACCTGACAGTCCGTCAGGTTTCCCGATCCCTTCGTGAGAAACATGACGCACGTATCGGGATTGACCAAGCCACACATACAGCCGACCTCTCAGCTAGGCCCGGATGCCCGTGTCCTCTGACCTAGGGGGGCTGCTCTCTCTCGGGTGGCGATCCTATTGTGGTTCCGATAGCTACCTTCCCGAGCATTGCGTGCTCTCCAGTGGTGAGCTCTGGGTGCGGTGTTGGACAGGGCTGCCACCGTCTGTCAAACGGTGCCCCCCCACATTCGAGCGCGCTTAGCATCTCGGTCTGCAGGTCGCTCCTCGGGCTAAGGGTTACGATGGTTGGCAACTAGGTTGCCTGCTCCTACCCTCCTCGATCCTTCCTGCTTGGAAGTGACCTGAACGGTGCGTGGAGTGCCCGTTTTCCACACTGTTCCCAAACAGGAACAGCGGGTACTTGGGTCACGAGTTCCACTTGGCCGCATTGCACCATGTCGCGAACGCAATGGGACTTATGGTCCCTAGCACGGTGCGAACGCATCGTGCATGGACCGACCCACGGGTATGACAACCCTGGATAGCGGTGTGGCCAACACCTAGAAGGATCTCACTAGATCCCTGGTTCTCCGGCCCACTATCGCGACGCATCGATGGCTACTATGCATCCGTCAGCTCACCCCGTTACCACAAGGTTATCTCGCAACCTGCTCCCCTCAAGCAGGCGGAGTCCTCGCGTTCACTGGGGATCACCTTGTCCACTAACCTGGGACAGCCGCACTAGCAAGCCACGTAACCCAACTAACATGTATGGGGGGGCATGGGGGGGGGGGATAGTCCCGCGTAGTACCAGCGTAATAGCACAACAACACAAGCCAACCATATTAGCACCGATATAGCAACGCTATATGAACGCCAACACAGGTACAAGGTACACAGTGGTGAGTTATAACCCTTTATCCTTGAGGCGCTAACACACAAAGGCATCTACAGGGTTCGAATTACAGTTAACGGTTCAATTGGCTTACATCCCACAATGCGTATTAGATAGCGTAGTCTACCACGGCGTAATGAAGATTGCGTAGTACGTGGTGGCGTAGTCTCGCCCCTCACCCACTAATCAACCGCACATCCCTAGCGGTGACTAATGCCAGAAGCCGTTGGGCCTCCGCAAACCTCCAGGCCGCTCGGTCTGGGCCGAGCTGGCGCCCAGATGCCGGCTTCTTCAGCAGCCAAAGCTGCTGGGGACGGAGCCCACGGTTCCGGGGTCACCCGGTAGGCCATCACCGCCGCAGCAGTGCAGTACCGATGGGTACTGTAGGCCAATGCCATCCGGCGCCGGGCAGACCACTGAACCGAGGACAGCCGCCTTATATAGGCAGCGCGGAGGAAGGGGGCGGGGCACCGCGGCATATAGGCAGCGTAGTGGAAACAGGCCGGGGCCTCACGGTCCGCCCCCAGCCACCGTAGCAACCGCGACAGAACCCGAATCTGGGTCTAATCACTGCCATACTTAGGGTTACCGTAGGGTACGGTAGGCATTATGCCTTTTAACTTGCGTAACTTACCTTAAAAATTCGAAAATCCGAAAATGGACCTCAAATTGGTGTTCAGCATCCCAAATAACACACACAGCAAAATTTTGATTCAAATGTGAGACTTCGACCAAACTACCGTGCACCCACCGTTACATACCGTAATCAAAGGAAAATCGATAAACCGACGACAGATTCGTGTTGAAGGCATCGTACGCGCTGAAAACCACAAACCGTTTTTTCGGTTCGAACGATTTTCCGGGCCCACCTGAGGAAGTAGGTAGAGTTTGTTCGGTCAAAGATGCCTTATTATGGAGATAAATGAGGTATAGTGTCTCAAATTCCGTCAAAATAGGCCGGCCTTCCGTCAGTCATCTGGCACAATTTGCTGTGAGCCATCATATAAGCAAATGATCAACATTTGAAACAGAATAACTGAGGGGAGGTTTATGGAATATACCATACGTTTACGTGAAGACTGACCTTTGTACACACATAGATTAGCCTTTTCTTCTCCACAAATCACTTGAAAGAAATATAAAGTTCATTTGATCGTGAGACCGTTGGTCAAAACAGCGATCTCTAACGATCGACTCTTCCCTCGATTGAGACATTTTCGGTCTGAAAAAGGGCTTTTCGGAGATTTTTCCGCGGTTTTTTTCAACGTTGCTGTTATTCAGTGTACTAGAGCTCTCATTATATATGAAAATCTCGAAAACGAAATCCATCGTGAACGATGCCTTTAAGCAGCCAAAATGACTTCTACGTAAATAGCAGGTTTTGAAACGATTTGATCTTAGCAAAAGTCGCGTTTGGCCAGCAAAATTTCCCCCATCTTAAAGCATCGGACCACATCAGTGGGATTATTCAAAATATTGACAAATGAGCCTCAGATTCGTAATCAGCACCCAAAACAACCCGTAGAAAAGAGTTTTAAGCTCCATTCGAGACAATTTTTAACGTCCTGAAAATTTGCATTCGTGCACCTCGTTTCTCTTCGCAAAGCTATGGAAATGCCTACTTCTAGAAATCTCCTGCAAATCTCTGAGGCATTTAGAGGATTTGGAAAACGGGCGATCAATGTTGTGTCCTATACCTACAACGCATGATTTTATAAAAGCTCACAAGAAATGTAAGGTAAGCCCTAATAAGAGAGCTTGGGGTTAGCTTTAGTATTCACGTTCAGGGGCTTCAAAAACCTTCTAGTCAATCCTGCAATCAAAGAACGGAATTCGGAGAGTTCAAAGACAACATACACGCGCGCGAACAAGGTCGAGATAACAGCATAAATAGGTCCGTACGGCCCCTACCATGTCGTCAACGACGTTTGATGTGCTGAAAACCATACAAGATGACAGAATCTGGTCAATCCTGTCTCGCACGCCCGTATTTTCCCTCACCTCCGCGTAACGGACTGAGATCTGATACTAGAGAAAACATGTGATAAATGAGAGTGATAGCTTTATCAAATGGGAGTGCACGAGAGAAACAGTTTGAGTTACCTGAACATAAAATGACTAAACGTCGATGAACTCATTTAGTCCACTTTTGAGAATGCCGCTCTATTTCGGCTGACTTTCTGAAATGAAGGATTTCATCGGTGCGCAAACCTGTTAAACTCAGGTAGATCAGGCCTTTTCTCTCCTGCACTACCTTTGATAGTGCTATCACTCCGAATTATCACATACTGCTCAAGTTTACCTTTTCATTCTGTTACTTAAAAAGGTGGGAAAATACGGGCGTGTGAGACAGGATTACTCAAATAATGCCAAATAGTGTCATCATGTATGGTTTTCAGCGCTTCAAACGTCGTTGAAGACATGGTAGGCTCCGTGCGAGCCTATTTAAGCTGACATCTCGGCCATGTTTGCAAGCGTGTATGCTGCGTTTAAAGGACAGTGTGTATGCTGCGTTTGAAGGACGCTCGCCGATTCTCCTTATTCGTAAGCCGGGTACATAGACTACTGTATCTACACTGTTCTCAATCGATCCCCTTCACGTAGACCCCCCTGTGAGATCCATTTTCCTTGCTTTGACCTTTCTCTTTTCAGCTTCGTATTTGTGTTTTTCGTTTCTTTTTATGGATCGCTTCTTGTCCGTTGTCTACTATTTTATCTTAGTTACTAGTTGATTATGCTCGCTTAAACACGTTGCCTCGTTTTCTTGTTTATTTTTGTTTTCTTGTACATTGTTTGTTTAATTTTCACAAATTCGTTATTGTGTTTTTGTGTTTTGTTTTCGTTTTGTTTTGTTTTGTTTATCAGCATGGATTCCGGAAAGGAATTCAAAGTATAGAACTTCATGAAAATTCAACCATGGAATCTCGTTTTTTTGGTGACAAGAATCAAGAAGTGCCATGAATTCCACATTTTCGAAACATTCACCATAAGGTTCATGGGCTCTATAAGAAGTGGATGAGATTCTGGAAGGATTCAGTATGAAAATGGAAATCAAGCGCGGTTTAAAAAATTTCAACCTTTATTCAGAACTCAAAAATCTCGTGTAGATTTCTCCGAAGAATTCCACACACCGACTGATTCTGTACTTGATTCTTTCCCGTGGACTGAAAAACTAAGATTGCATAGTTGAAATTTCCACATATGAAGCTGCTGAAATGTGCTGTGACAGTAACCACCTTCCTGTCCGAGAACAAATAATCAACACAATTACTCGATATTGAACTGTCATTCACTGACCCTGATTCCACATAGAATGTTGATCTTTTTCTCAAAATTATTTATATTCGAGGAATTTGTAGTTTCATCATTTTCAAATCCAATAATGGTTAGCAAAAGTGATTTTAATGTAAGTCTATCGATAGGCTTGGCAATCAAATGGTCCAAAGGGACCCTGAGAATGAAAAGTTGTATATGAATATGCTACAAGAAAACGTTGAGAAACTCACCTCAAGCGCCAATTCCATTCGGACACAATTATTAATACTCCATATCGTCTAGAACTTGTCGTAGTAATTGTAGTTTGCTTGCCATTTACAGAAATAATTATTTATGTTCTTGTGAATTTTTGCTTGATTTCTTTAACATTAGTATTTTCATGTGTATACCCCTGTTTACCTAGGTTATTTTTCACAGTGATCTTTGGATGATTAACGTGATCCAAATTCTTTCTATAGGTTCTATTTTTAGTACTTCATGAATTCAGTGGGAGCTATTTTTGGTGCTGATTCCGAATCTGACAATCATTCTTGGAATCGACCACATTGAATCAAATTATTTGAAAATCGACAACTCCCTTATTTTATCTGCTCGAGCCCCTCATTTCTTCCTGGACTTGACGAATTGTTAAAGGGAAGTACGAATACTCTTTTGAGTTCAACTCTGTCTTTGCTTTCATCGAGGAATCGAGAAGCTGCGGAAGCGAAAGGTCGTTCATTCTTGAGAACTACCGGACCGAGTGATCGAGCCCCTAAACATCGCGAACGATTGAGCAGTATAGTTTTGGTGACTGTTCGAGGACAAAAGCAGGTACTCAGAATATTTCAGACAGCATACGACAACCATAAAATGCCCTCAACATGCTTTTGGCATGTTATTTCGTCGAGCACATTTTATGATCACCTTTCGGCCGCTGGTTTTCAGAAAAGGCGATAAGCGATGCAGTCATTGAGAGGGTGAACATGTTACCGTCAATCATCGAACATGTTACCACAGCGTTATGTTGGCATTCCGAAAATTAGCGTCTGCTCAGTGTGATCGATTTGGCGCGGGCGCAGTTCACTTCCACTTTCCTCGCATGACGTTCGGTGAGTTAAATTTTCTTAATTCCGGTATTCATGACGCTTTTGCTTTTCTTGCGTAACGTTATAAGTTCAGCAATTACCTTAACAACATATTCTCTATGCTTGCGGTGATGATGCACCAAATCGTTGAAGTTGAACTTTTATTTTCTTTCGCGGTTGGTCGTGGACAAGCAGTTAATCTGTGTCAGCATTCGACAAATTTTGTGCTCCCTCCTCAGAACTTTGCGAACATGTTACGAACATCTTATCCAACATGTTACTTAAGTCTTCCGTAAGATGTTGCTTCAGCTGTGGTAAGCTGTATCCATGCATGTTTGATAGCTGTGCAGAATGATGAGGGACGATTGTTTAGCATGCGTACTAACCGTGTTGCCAGAAGCCTCGTAATACGACGGTATTTCGGTGCCTGATCTCTGCGGCACACGGCCACACTTCGTATTCCTTGTCATGAAATTTCAAGTCGTGTTTTAGGAAAAGACTGAGGGTCTGCTCAAGCATAGATCGCGGTAGGTCAGAAATTGATAACCGATGGGTACAATGTGGACTGCTATGCCATTATCAAGGCTCTGGAATCTATGGCCCTGACTTTTTCTCTCCAAGATTGTATAGCATTTCTTCCTCACCCTTAGATATCCGATCGAATGCAATGTTTTCCATATAACTTGACATCACTTCTTTTTTCGCAACAGCGCATTACCTTTGGTGAGTCCATTAGTGACTTTATTTTTCTTTATTTTACAGTGACTTGCTCTAAATGACTTCCAGTTTCAACGTATTGGTACTATCCTAGAAGGGAATGGGGAAAAGCACCCATGATTCCAGACGTGAATGAAATGAATGGTGGATTGATAACGCTACAAACAAGGTATTTCTATAGAATTGATAATACAACACTGATTGACACCGTCAATTTGACAGCAATGTCAAGCATGCCATATTAGGGTTTTTCTTCATTTCTATACGATAAATCTTGAGTGCGCCCCCCCCCCACTCTCCTCTCTAGGAGATAGAGCCAACGGACTTTTTCTTCGATGAACATCTCTGATCTACATCGCAGTGGCACCTAACCCCCGGAAGATCGCTACATGCCATCCATGTCCTTAGATACATACATAGGTAAGCCTATGCGCACCTATTGGACGCGAGATAAACTCCATCGACAGTGTTCATGCCCTCCAGAGACGTGCAGATAATATTTGTTTGACAACAGAAAACCCAATCAAACAGAGTTGTAATATAGAAAAACTCGAAAAGCTGAGAGGAAAAAACAAAATTTGGGGGAAAATAGCACATTCCGCAAAAACCTATAACTAATCGGTGTTCAGAGCATATCGAATAATTTTTCGATGGGATCAAACACATACTGACAGTTAGGGTTAAGATCAGTGTTCATGTTAAAAATGTGTTTCAGTTTCCACCAGAAATTCCGGAGAGCGACTATTACTCACCCACCTCGAAACGTCGTTGATATTAGGCGATATATTGTTGGATGACTATAATCGTGCCAAATGAACGTTTTCTGGCTTGAAAGATTTGTTATCGTTCTGGCGAAGAAAGGTCCGTCCCAGCCCTACACGGCAGCGTACCTTCGTGATGACAAGAAACTCTGGCAATTATGAAACTGAAGACATTTTTTATAAACTCATATATAGCTGGAAATGACAGATGCGAAGCAGACTTATTATCAGAAAAAAATCAGAAAAACATCGATCGCGATTCTCTTTTCTCACCGGAAGAAACTTTGCCAATGAATCCGCAGGCAGCATACATTTCCTTCAGAAAGTAGGCCGGTTGGAGCGGCGTGTACGACTGCGCCGCGTTATTGAAGCAGATTACAAGTGAATTCTCCTAATCTTGCTCGTAATTTCAGATTTTCTGTTGTTGTCTTTTAGTCTATCAGACTAAACACTGAACGAAGAAATTTAAACAACCAAAGAAAAGTTGTTGGCGAGGCCAGGAAAACTTACTTCGAGCGCGCTGCGTTGTCACGGGCACTGCCCCAACTGGCTGACAGTATGGGAGATAGGGTGTACCCTTTATAAAACGTAAAATTCACATCATTCGACGCGCGAGCGGCGCGCACGACGCCTCAGCCTCCGTCTGCCCTCCGCTCTCTTACTGTCTCTAACCTCCGCTCGGCACCAGCACGCGTAGGAACCATGTGAATTTCGCCGTTTTATAGCCTGTACACTTGCTCTTGATCCCAGCCGCTAGAACGCGAATCGAGTTTTTCACCAACCAGAGGCAGTCTTCTGTCAGAATCTCTAGTTAAACTGTCACATAGATTGCTCTATATGGGACCTAGCTTCTCGTGTGCTGTAAAGGAACATAATGTGTCTCTTTCACCTCGAGAAGCGAGGCAAAATACATTTCTCTCATATTCAATAATCCAAGCGCACTTTAGCACGCTAAATACCCACCAGCCAGTCCGTATCCAATTTATGGGATTCAGCTATGTACCGAGCAAAGAAATATTCGCTAATGAAATCAAGGCGAAAGAACAAGCTCGTGATAAAAAACCACAAAAAATAGGAAAACGACTTTATTCTGGAAATCGGTGCACCATGATTTCAACATCACCGAGTGAAGCCAGAGAAACAGTTCAAAAGACATTTTGCCAAAAAAAAAAATATTGTGGCAAATATGATGTGGCAAAAAAACATCAATGAATCTAAAGATCAGAAAACAAAAATTACAAACGCTCAAAAATACTTTCCGCTAAAGTCGACAGAAGACAAAAACAATTCATAAACACCAATCAAAACTGGCGGTCTTGCTTGTCTCGAAGTTGACATCACCCACTTCTCGTTTCCCAGCTAAACGATGTACAAGTAAAACTTCCGAGCAGTGAAGTGGCTGTGAGGGGCAAATGCAATTGTTTAATAACGTTGGCTTGAGCGCATCCAGCAAAACCTGTGGAGGAAGCGTTACATATGTCTTACCATAAGCTGAAGAAAAAAATCAATAGGAAAAAGGCTTACCCTAGTTATTAACCTCAGCTTTGCTATAGCTCCACGATGATTTTCAGCTACTGATTCAAGTAGTCTTGTTTGCACAGTCACCATACAAGAAGATGAGTCGCATATTTTTCCTGGCTCTGGCACTCAAACCATTTTTTTTCACTCTATAATGAAAGAACTCACTTCCATGAGCTGTAGCTGGAATTCGCGAATTTCGTAGGATGATACTCTGTGCTTCTTCGGTAGCCGCAATTTCACACAATCATAGTTGCTTACCACAGGGCCCGCAATTAGTCGACACTCTCAAAACGTGGGGAGCGCCCCCCCCCTCCACCTCTGAGCACCTGATATAGTACTTAAAAAAATCCATTCCGAGCAGCCGCTCATTTCGCAGCTTGCAATCCTCACCGACAGCACCCCAATGGAGTCAGCAACCTCAGCGCAGAGCATTGAGCGGCGGATTTCCCCAGCAAGGAAACCACAATGGCGAGCCCGGCATACGAGAATGCTTCGTACATGTGGAAAATTACCCTCATACATTTGAAACCCCTACGAGAACGAACAAATTAAATCACAATTCCGTAACCAGGAGAGCACCGATCCGTCCAACCGGTTCGCAGACTACCACACCAATGATACAAAAGCCACTGAACGCTTTCACAATTTAGTGCAGATTCTAACAGGTGGCAAGCTTTATCATGGTGCGCCAACAAAATCAACCTGGTTCAAACATGTGCTAGCAAGTCTGAAGTTTTTCTTCGGTCAAAGGTAATAATGGATCAGCAAAATCACAATACTCTTCATTTATGTGACCATAAAATCACTGAGCCCACAATCAGTCATCATTTTTCCGATTTGAACAGTCAAGGTCACTACATCGTAAGCAAAATAGAGTGGATAACGGACGAAAACTTCATTAACAAACTGAATTTGCATGAGACTAATGAAAACATGGTGTCTCACGATATCAAAAGTGAAAATAACTCCGACTTCACGAGCAGAGTTCGCATAAAAATCACAGCGATGTCTACAGAGGGACTGTATGGGCTCTAAAAACGAAACTCCCTTGATTCCTTCGCGCGTGTGTGCGGAGCGGAAGCTAGAGATCGCGAGAGCAAGGCGAGACGGAGGGAGCAACATCGCGCGCACGTACCCCATGAGTAAAGGAATACACGTTTATCATATAGAATTGCTAAAAAAATGCATTTAGGGTATTCCTCGAGTACAACAATTCAACATAGCTTTGGGTATGCACATGACTACGCGCTCGAAATTCTAGCACGGGAAGAGGGCATATAGGATGTGTAGTTGCGGAGAAAAGCTTCATGCACTTTCACACTTGGCAGGACAGAGGATCAGTGACAGACCAAACAGCACTTACCCAGCTACGATCATCGACCTGACATCGAAGCATCATGGAGACTTTACAGGGCTAATTGCGAGTTGAACCGTCTCCTGAATCTGCCTTATAAGGCTTACCACGATCGACTGGCAATGCCTTCATTTAAAAAGACCCATCCGCTTCGAATCCGTGCGATTACGGACAGATAAACACCTGAGTACACTGTTCAAATCGTATGAGTTAAAAAATTTTGTTAGTTAACCCATTCACGACCACGCCTAATATTGGGTGACTGCACGTTCGGACCGCGTGCAATATTGCGTCACCGTAGGGGGGCGGCCATTAGGAACCCAAAAAGGGTTTGCCGCCAGTACTATTGGGCACGTTTCATGGTGGGGAGCTATATAATTGCACCCCGCCTCGTTGGCGACGGCAGATCGTCGACGCCGCGTCGCAGAGAAGACTGTCGCGCCGTCGGCGAACGGGTTGAGCTCCGTCTCGAGCTGCTATTAGGGGCCATGAAGCTGAAACTTGGTAAACGAAAAACAGCAGGCCTGAGCTTCACCCTCTAGCTGTTATATCTTAAAGCTTCACGTTTGAAACTTTGAAATTCTCCTGTAAAACTGAAATTTTTAGTTCTTTGTTTACTAAGCAAACAAATAGTAGAAATGTGTCCTTGTGATTCTACAAGATTCCGAACCAGTCAGCTTAAGGGAGAAGCTAAAATTTAAAATTACCAATTTTCATTCTAGAGACCGAGAAACTTAATTATCTGGTTTAAGGACCAGTCATGAGTTTCGAATGTGTCGTTGAGATTCTACCAGCTTCCGAATCGGTCAGCTTCAGGCAGAATCTGAAATTTAAAAAATTTAATTTTTATCCTGGGGACCGAAAAACTCCATTTTCTGGTTTTAGGACCAGTCATGAGTTTTGAATGTGTCGTTGAGATTCTACCAGCTTCCGAATTGGTCAGCTTCAGGCAGAAGCTGAAATTTAAAAAATTTGAAGTTCACTCCGAGAAATGAAATCCTTTTTTTTCTGATGTTAGGCCCATCATGAGGTTGAAACGTGTCGTGTAGGGTGTACTAAGTCGATCAGCTTCACGTAGAAACTGAGATTTGAAAATTTAAATTTTCACTCTGAAGGCTAAAATTTCCGATTTTCATATTTTAAGATCTGTCATGAGGTCGTAACGCGGGTGTATCAGGTTTCAAATTGAAACAAGCACGCCCATGCCGATCATTTTTTCCGCAGGGCTACTGTAACCATTCCTGAACAAAACATCATAATGAACGATAACATACGCTCATAACATGAGGGGTATAAAAGGGTAGAGGAGTGGTATTCATTCATTCATACACAGCTATCTTCGAGAAGCCACTGGGAAATGGGTGAGGAGGTCGAAATCGTGCAGACATGTTAGCTGGCTATTACGTTATGCTCATTCATATCCATGCTGACACTTGGAAAATTTTTGAAGGATGGTTACGGTAGCCCTGCGGAAAAATGCTCGGCATGAGCGTGCTTGTCAAATTGAATCAGTCTAACCTTCCAGTTTTATCCGTATCGCACTACACACATTTTCTGTCAGAATCAAACCATTCGGTGAAAGTGAAATTCTCTGTACATTTGTTGTGCAAATGCGCGCACTTCTTCATCTTGGCGCCATCTCACTGACCATTTGTCTAAAAACCGACAATGATTCAAATAATTTTCTTCATCTGTCTAATTTTTGTTGCATTCCATAAATTTAGAACGCTTTCGGATTTCACATTTGAAAGCAGAGGGTGAATATTGTATTTTTTTAGAAAAAAAAAACAAATGAATGAATCATTCGAATAATAATTCGAATAATAATATCAAATTTCCGACTTTTCAAATATAGTTCCTTTTCAATTTACCAATTGAGCGAATTAATTCGAATGGGGCGTTTTCAAAACTTTCGAGTGTTTGATTATTTGGATAGGGCGTTTTTTTTTATTATTAAGAACGTGTACTCTATTCGATTGAAATGAATATTCGGGAACTTCATTCAGATTTTTCAATCTCATTATATTCTAATTCTTTTATCATTTCCGGATAACAAGAAAAAAAACTTTTTACATTTTTTTCCGAAGGCTGATTATACGAATCTCGCGACCCGAGTCTGGCCGATTATTTAAAATGCCGAGTACCCATTTTTTCAAATGAACCTAATAATAGGAGAAAACTTTTTTTTTGAATTCCTGAATGAATGGAGTATTAGGAATACCGAGTAATTTAGTTCCTAAAATCAAAAGAATATTTAAAAACCGGAAATTTTAAAAATTTGAAAAAAAAATTGAAAGTTTCGAATGAATCGAAAAATCGAGTACTCCATATTCAAATCTCCCGTATTTGTTGTTACACGAAAAAATAATATATTCGGCCGCAAGCCTATGGGGAACTAATATAAGAAGCGCTGAAACCCCATATTAGATTTAAATGTGTAAATCGAAAGCGATCAAATCTTACGGGAAGTAGAAACTATAAGACAGATGGAGAGGTTTCTTTGAATTCTTGAATTAATGTTCAGGGAGATTACCCAGTGATGAAAAAATGCATTCGCAGAATGAATATCTAAACAGTTCCACACGAAAGGTTCGATTCTGACTGAAAATGTGTGTATTGTGATATGGATAAAGCGAACTCAACACAGGAGCCTACTTGAAAATCGCCAGAAAACGTCATAATTTAGTTGCATAGTCGTCAGCTACCCTCTCCCGTCTCGTTGTGACATTGTAGAAACATGGACAGTCCAAGACTCAGCGTCGCCTGCACCACAGGTCCTCATTAGCCCATAAACGCTGTAGAAGGTCAACCTCGATGGCATGTTAATTCACACCGCATATTACCCACCGACGACCAGCAACTAATAATAAAAATAAGTTCTCTGGTAGATATCGGAATACGACTCAGAGAATAATAACCTTTCGAACATTTGATAATTGTTTATTATTATCGAACTTGCTAATGTTCCACGATTCTGCGTTGCGTGAAAACCTTTTCTGACTAAATGATTGGATTGGTTCGGTTCGAAACCTGGTACTCCTTTGGTAGCGCATTCCAACCTCGTGACAGGTCAGAAAACCAGAAATCGATTCTCAGAGAACTTTGAAATTTTGTAATAATAGCAGCTTCTGCGTCCAATTCGAACCCTGGTAGAATCTCAACGACATATTCGAACTTCATGACAAGCCTGAAACCAGTAAATTGACTTTTTCGGTCTTCAGGATGAAAATTGGAAATTTTAAATTCCAGCTTCTGCGTGAAGCTGACCGGTTCGGAACATGGTAGAATCTCAACGACACATCTGAACCTCTTGACCAGTCCTAGAACCAGAAAATTGAGATTTTTGATATTCAGGATGAAAATTGGAATTTTTAAATTTCAGTTTCTGCTTCAAGCTGACCAGTTCGGAACCTCGTACAATCCCAACGACACATTCAAACTTCATGAAGGATCTTGAAACCAGAAAACTGAATTTTTCGGTCTCTAGAATGAAAATTGAAAATTTTAAATTTCAGCTTCTGCTTGAAGCTGGTCAATTCGGAAGCTGGTAGAATCTCAACGACACATTCGAAGCTCATGACTGGTCCTAAAACCAGAAAATTGAATTTTTCGGTCTCCAGGATGAAAATTGGAATTTTTAAATTCCAGCTTCTGCGTGAAGCTGACCGGTTCGGAACATGGTAGAATCTCAACGACACATCTGAACCTCTTGACCAGTCCTAGAACCAGAAAATTGAGATTTTTGATATTCAGGATGAAAATTGGAATTTTTAAATTTCAGTTTCTGCGTCAAGCTGACCAGTTCGGAACCTCGTACAATCCCAACGACACATTCAAACTTCATGAAGGATCTTGAAACCAGAAAACTGAATTTTTCGGTCTCTAGAATGAAAATTGAAAATTTTAAATTTCAGCTTCTGCTTGAAGCTGGTCAATTCGGAAGCTGGTAGAATCTCAACGACACATTCGAAGCTCATAGCTGGTCCTAAAACCAGAAAATTGAATTTTTCGGTCTCCAGGAGAAAAATTGAAATTTTTTAATTTTAGCTTCTCCCTCAAGCTGACTGGTCCGGAATCTTGTAGAATCACAAGGACACAATTCTACAGCATATTTGGTCAGTAAACAAAGAACTAAAAATTCAGTTATCTAGAAGAATTCAAGGTTACAAACGTGAACCTTTAAGATATAACAGCTAGGGGGTGAAGCTCAGGCCTGTTGAAGTTCGTTTACCAAGTTTCAGCTTCATGGCCCCTGATAGCAGCTCGAGACGGAGCTCAACCCGTTTGCCGCCGGCGCAACAGTCTTCTCCGCGACGCTGCGTCGACGATCTGCCGTCGCCAACGAGGCGGGGTGCAATTCTCCCCACCATAAAACGTGCCCACTAGTTCTGACGGCAAACCCTTTTTGGGTGGCTAATGGTACGGACCCGTCACCGTATAACGTGTCCCACCGGTGGAACACGCTGGCTTGAATAGCGTCCCACGGGTTATTGCTTTCACTTTTTTGTGTCTATATTGTAGCTAGCAACGATTATTGAACAGTATCAGAGTTTGAGCTTCCGAGACATTTCGTTATCGAGAAACAATTATTCAAAACCAAAACGGGGTCAACTGAGCTGCAATGCTTTTGAAAAGTGAACGAGTTTCAAACGAAAGGTCTCTACTAAGGAACCTAAAAGTTAGAAATAGAAGGAAAAAGAGATCATAAGGTGCTTCTAAAGTTACTTTACATCCGTTTTTTCCTCTACTTCAGCCAACCCTGGTTCTAGAAAAGTCTAAATATGTCGTTGCATTTGACCAACTGATGGACCACGAGGTTTTTATTCAAGTTTTGGGTAGGTCAATACATTGATCGTACGTAATTCGATAGTAGTTTCTTGTGACGGAGAAATCGATTTTTAAAAAGGGTGTCCCAACGGTGGGACACGTGGTCGTGATTGGGTTAAGTACGGTTGGTGACCCGAATTTGGGCAGATGTATCATTCGCAAAGAACTGGAGCGGTACCTCCGTGAAATCTCAGCCAAATTCAGAGATAAATATGCAGTAGCGGTCATATATATATATATATATATATATATATATATATATATATATATATATATATATATATATATATATATATATATATATATATATATATATATATATATATATATATATATATATATATATATATATATATATATATATATATATATATATATATATATATATATATATATATATATATATATAGATATATATATATATATATATATATATATATATATATATATATATATATATTAGCATGGCCTTTTCGGGAATAATGTTCTCACACATGCCTTGGCTTGGCTTAGCGAAACTTGATGAAACATTAGTTTGTTATGAGGCGTCACAACTTTTGCTCAACACATGCACAAGATTAGGTTTTGAGGGTGCAGTTTTTAAATATGGAATTTATTCATGATTTCGTGGTGAAATTTAAATTTAGAACTATTTCGACAAATCATGGCTATTACAATTTCAAACTCATAGCAGTTATTCGCCATTTCAGGGTTTCCGGAACCGTTGTATAAACATGTGACAATTGATCTCTATCGATTTTTTTTTCTCAGAAGTAAACTCGAAATTATGCGATATTGCACCTGTTAAGTTTCTCTCATTTGTTTTATCGAAAAAGTGCGAAATCAGTGTACCAGTTGTACTTGGTAAAAGCTTATAAAACAAAGATTTTGGAATGGTTGGAGAGGGGCGAAAAATTTTACAGGGGTGGATTTCCAACAATAAGCTCCAACCTGTTCAAGACTATTTTCTCACAAGGCTAAGCAGCGATTCAGAAGACTTTCAAATAGTGAATAACTGCTACGGGTTCGGAATTGTAATAGCCAAGTTTTGCCGGCATAGTCCTAATTTGAAAGAATACTACACAGTGATAAATAAATTCCATATTCAAAAACTGCATCCTCGAAACCTAATCTTGTGTATGTGTAGAGCAAAAGCTGTGATGCCCCATAACATACGCAAGTTTCATCAAGTTTCGCTCAGTCGAAGCCAAGGTATAAAAACATCATTCGCAAAAAGGTCATGTCAATAGATTTATGACTGCTGCTGTATGGTGTCCGTTTTCGTTTTAGTCTGACCATTGGACAAGGCGGCTGGCCGTGCGAGGTTGGCGGCCTCATTGGAGAATGGGATTTCGATTCGCGCGAGGTGATCTAACGTCGCAGCCCCGTCCATTCATCAGACTAAAATGATTGCGCAAGCTCTACATCACTACCCAGTATACTTCGGCGACTCGAAAATTTTTTCGAATAATCGAGTTTTCGACTAAGTCAATTTTTGGAAATTTCGAATAATCGGGTTTTCGACTAAGTCGACTTTTGAAAATTTCGAATAATCGAGTTCTAGACTAAATCGGTTTTTGAAAATTTCGAATAATCGAGTTTTCGACTAACCCAATTTTTCCAATTTTCAAAAACTGAATTTCTGAAGCACCTCATCTCGACTATTTCAAGCACACCACACTCTACTGCTTCGAGACTTTGATTAAAAGTCTATCTATCAATGAAAAACACCATCCTCACACAATAAGACGGCTGGAGCCAATACTCATGTGTTAATGTCGATTTGTGCAATATCCATCGACCAAATTTCAAAAGCTTCACAAAAACCAAACAAATTTCACTATAGGAGAGAAATACGGTTCAACGAGATTATTTAATGGATGAACAATCAGAATTCATCTTTGGAGACGACAACCATTGAAAAAGCCGGAGCTGAGTTTAGCAATAATAGGCCCGGGCAAACCGTAGTCTGTTTCTAGATCATCCAAACTCAGTGGAATCTCCGTCAACATATTCAGCCTCTTCGGCTAGACTTCAGCCGTTTTCTTCGTCTTTTTAGCCCTCATGGCCTTTTTCGTCTTCTTGCCGTATTTCTACGACGGAGAGTGCAGCTCCTCTTCCGTATCTGCGGAACTGTGCTTCTGTTGCCACAAAACAAGCTGCTTGCTTTCTGGATCTCCAACCTTTTTTCTAAGAGAGAAAAGGATAAAGCCAAGCAGTAAAAAGAAATTCGAAAACCAGTTCGAAAATTTCGGAAAAATTCGAATAGTTTCGGTTGCACTGCGACGTTTCCGCTGGTCCCAATGCATTCATGCCTCATGCATTCCTCTTTTTTCGAGCAAGGTGAAATAATTGACCGTCATGTATTAATTTTCAGGCTATCGAAACCGTCTTGTTATCTCTGGTGAGTTTATCAGTATGCTCACACCTGAGGATTGAGGAATTTTGGCGCAATTCAATGCCGGCAATAAGTGAAAAAGATGGTCATGAGCCGTACGAGAACATTCGAGAACTATGACCAAATAACAACTGGCGGCAAATCAGGTGCATGGTCTGCAACTGTATTAAGGAACAGTTTTTCTGACGGAGAACTTCTTTGACTCGAAACAGTCGACTATCGAATTTATTCGACTGTTCGGGTCTATCGAATAATCGAGTCTTCGACTAAGTCGATTTTTCGGAATTTCGAATAATCGAGTTTTCGACTAAGTCGATTTTTCACAATTTCGAATAATCGTGTTTTCGATAACTCGATTTGCAGGAATCTCGAATAATCGAGTTTCCGAATAATCGAGTTTTCGACTAATTCGCTTTTTCAAAATTTCGAATAATCGAGACTCGATGACTCGACTCGACATAAGTATATTACCCAGTCGAATCCAGTTTTGCTGAATTCTTACTTTAACTTTACTTTAACTCAAATTCAGACCTTGGAAACGAGAAAAGAAAAGAAAAAAACGAGGAAGAGCTGGCGTTTGTCGAGCAGCGCCACAGCAGATGACATTCTCAGAAGTTTTTTAACAACCTAAACGCTCGTTAAAACCCCTGAAACATGTGAACGACCAGCTTTTTTGGCCGTTCCAACTTGAATCCCCGCTAAAAACCACCCTTTCAACTAAACACCCACTATTGGTGCGCGTGGACCTGGAAAACAACTTAGCGCCCTCTTTGAAAGAGGGGTTGAAGTTGTCAATCATGATCCAACGACGTGTGCCAAGAGCAACAACTTAACTGCTACCTTCGAGAGCTGACAAGCTGTAACAAGTAGTCGACAACATCTGTCGCGGATGCGACGGTGGCTGGGGCGGACCGCGAGGCCCCGGCCTGTTTCCACTCCGCCAGCCGCTTGGAGGCGGGGCATGCCCGCGCCAGCCGCGGCGCCCCGCCCCCCTTCCTCCGCGCTGCCTATATAAGGCGGCTGTCCTCGGTTCAGTGGTCTGCCCGGCGCCGGATGGCGTTGGCCTACAGTACCCGTTGGTACTGCGCTGCCTCGGCAGTGATGGCCTCCCGGGAGACCCCGGAACCGTGGGCTCCGTCCTCCAGCAGCCGTTGCTGTTGAGGAAGCCGGCATTCGGGCGCCGGCTCGACTTTGGTCGAGCGGCCTGGAGGTTGGTGGAGCACATCGGCTTCTGGTATTAGTCACCGCAAGGATGTGCGGTTGACTAGTGTGAGAGGTGTGATAATACGCCGCCACTTACTACGCTACATGTGTTACGCAGTGGTAGACTACGCTATATACTACGCGCTGTGGGAGCTGAGCCAATTGGAACCTCAAGTGCATGTAAAGGCGAACCCAGTAGATACCTTAGGCATTAGTGCTATAAGGATAAAAGGGTTATATAATAATACGTGTGTTGTGTTGTTATTCGTAATACGCTAATACGCGGCCTGGGACAACCCCCATATTCACCCCCGCGGTTGAGGGGCAGGTGATCCCCAGATGAAAGGTACCGTCCCCGAAAGGGGACTGTAGCGGAGGGCATTGTTAGCCGAGAGACACACATCACCACCGATGTAGGCCGCGACAAGGCCGAGCTAGGAACCCGGCAGGCCCTCTGTCCGCGACATGGTGCATGCGGTCCGTGTGATTCGTTCCCAAGTACACCTACTCCCCCCGGGGTAGTGAGGAAAATGGGCGCTCCACGTGTCTCTCGGGTCACCTGTAAAATCTAGGAATGGGCTAGGTAGAACCTCGGGTAAATGGTTTTACCCCTTCCCCAACCAAGGTCAAAGGTTTGACAGACCGGGATGCTAAGCGTTCCGGAAAGTGTGAGTGCTGAGGTCAGACGGGTGGTGGCAGCCCCGTCAGACTTCGCACTCATGGCCAGCACTGGAAGGAACGTGATGCCCGGAAGGCGGTTTGCCTCACTTTGGAGCACTGGGAGAGCTGCCGTTGGTGCAGTGTGGAGTGCCAGCTAGGCAGATCCTGCACCACTTCTCGTAGTTCGAGAAGCCGCGGAACCTTTTCCATAGTTTGCAAAAGGGACTACCTACTGGTCTGCAGCGGGGGTAGTTGCTCGCTTGCCGTTCGCCTCAGTCGCGTCCTTTGTATGACAAGCAAATTTGACCGTCTGTCAGCCTAATTCGGGTTATTTTCAGGGTTCCCCCCTACCTACCATTCCCCTCGCAGTAGCCTTTCTACACCCTCTAATACGCCATTTTCGGGGCTGGGTTCTGTTCCGCGCCCGATTAGCCAAAATCGGAAGCGCACTCACTTGTGTTACGCTAATTCTTTGTCCTTTTTGCCCTAAAAACCTCTAAAAGGCATCTCCGTCAGGTTCCATCTCTGGCTTATTACGTAGGATTTTATTGCGCAACCAGGGCTATTTTTACTATTTTAACCCTTGTACCTTATTTTCTCCTAATACGCATCTTGTTCTCCTTATTTCTCTACCCCTAATACGCTATTTTTGTCGTTTTTACACTCTAAAAGGTTTTTTCTCAAAAGCCTTAGTTTTTTTTGTGTAAAACCCTAAAATTTCACCTTTTCTCCTTCTCCCTCTCTTTCCCCCTTAAATTGCGTCCATGTTGACCATATTTGGGTCATTTTGGCGCAATTTCTGCCAAAACTACCCTTAAACTTTGTTCTCCTGTCTTTTCGTGCTCGTTTTCTTGTTCTCCGTCCCCAATTACACCTAGAACTCCCCTTCCACCTTGGTTTTCCCATATTTCGCCTTCTAGTTCGCTCGGCGTCCCCTTATTTTCGCCGAATTCCGCTCGATAATCGATATTGTTGTAAGTTGTCGTGGCTGGCCGTTCCCACGCTATCTCGGTCGGAGAGGGCCGAGGCTAGCGCGTTCTCCCACGCTAGAGATTCTCCTTCGCGTGAGAGAGTGCCAGACGGCACGGCACTTTCTCACACTCCGCCGGCGCCGCAAAGGTCACGCGAAGTCGTAAACAATCTCATCGATTGCACGTTGCACTTTGCACTTGCACTTTGCATCGACAATAGGCACGCCTACTCCGCTCTGGCTCCTATTTCGCTATTCAATCTTCCACATCTATTCCGCTATTCAGCCCCTCATTACTATTCCGCTGGTCATCTTCGGTCATTATGGAAGAAGCAGTCCGCAGAGAAGAAGTCCTTAAGAGGATTCAGCGACTGAAGGACACTTGCCAATCCACCGTCCTGAATCTTCTTGGAGGTATTCAATTGAGTAATACGCCTCAAGATTTTCTTGCCATGGAGGTGAAAAGGAACGATCTCTGATGATTTTCCATGCTTTCATAGCTTGAGATCTTGCAGAATTACGCAATATGTGGTCCAATTTTATTGACTACTTTACTACGCCGTTGGAAGAGGATCAGCGACGGTCTGCATCCGACGAGATTACCGCCTACTGGACTTCCAGTGGCGGACAACTAGCCGAGGCTGAAGCTCAGTCACTTCTTACTTCGCTTGCGATGATGCTTTCAAGCATCCGATCTGAGGAAGCTGCTATTCCGCTTAGTAATAAGCAAATCAGTCCTGAATTTGCTGAGCCAGGACGTGCCACCACAACGTCTTCTGGCGAAGCAAGGAGTTTGGCCTCTAATAATACGCCAATTACTGCGCCCCATGTAACTCAACAAGATAAATTTATTTCGCAGAACGCATCTTCGCTGCCTAATACGCTAATACGCTTACCAATGGTAAACCTCCCAACCTTCGCGGGAGATATTGCCTCTTTCCCCGAGTTTTGGGACGTGTTTGACTCAGCAGTTCATACGAACTGTTCCGTTCCACCAATAGTCAAAGTTCACTACCTCAGAAACTCATTGGAGGGAGACGCACTGTCTATGATAGTAGGTTACAATATTACGGATGAAAATTACGCTTTAGTCATTAATACGCTTCGCGAGACGTACAATCGTCCGCAACTTCTTCGCGTTCAACTTAGCCGCAAGCTCCAGGCTTTTCAACCATCTGGAGAAAACGCTTTGCAGCAACGCGTACTGCTTGCGCAGCTCAAATCCGTATGGAGTCAGCTCCAACGTTACGGAGAGCACGAGAGCAGTATTTTCGTTCTGCAAATAATACGCAGCAAATTTCCATCAAAAATGATGGAATACGTTGGGATGCTCAAGACTTCTGCGTCGAATCCGTTCAATGTCTCGCAGTTGCTAGAAGGTATTGATCGCACTGTGCGCGCCTTCGAAACGATTGCCGACGACACATCGGAAGCTGCGCTTAATTCTCAAACCCTAGCAACTCAGTCATCTATCCCGCAGCCTCGCTCTAGAGAACCCTCTAGAAGCCCAATTCGCAGTCGCAGCAGAAGTCGATCTTCTCATAAGTCGACGATAATACGCATGGACCATCGCTCGCGCTGCACGCTTTGCCTGAGGCAAACACGCAGCGCCGAGCATTGCCATAGAATTACTTCGCACAAAGATCGTAGAACAGCTGTCTACGAAGATCTTCTCTGTAGGAAGTGTTTCGTCGATGACCATAGGGCTGAAGACTGTGGGGGGCCCCACTGTTCTAACTGCGGTGGGGCGCATCACAGGTCGATCTGCCGTAGCGAGGCGGGATACACTTGCGGTGGAACTCTGAATAGAGAGCACCGTTCACCTCGAATATTACGCCGATCATCTACGCAGGTCAGATCTTCTGTAGTACGCGATCACCGTTTCGAGTGCATCGCACCGAGGGACCCATCCGCATTAAGACGTGAATCACCACCTCTGGTCGACTTGGACCCCTTCGAACCTTATTACGCTTCAGATTTTGACACAGATTATAATGTTCCGCATAGCAGTCACTCGCAAAAACCTGCGGTGATGAGTACTACGCTTAATCGTGGTACGGTGTCTCACCTCATGGTTGTTACTGCTCCAACTTACAACTATAATACGCACCTTGATGAAGTTCTCCTGTTGCTGCTCGACACTGGAGCAGAAAATAGCTTCATCAAGGAAGAAACCGCAAAACGTCTAGGATTGAGCTTTCGAGATCCTCTACGGTGTACTACGCATTCCTTCGGAGGTTTTTCCTCTTGCGAAACCTCCTCGCTTGTCACGGTCCCCTTGCTCGACAAGGCAAACGTCCATATGGAACTTGACTTGCGAACACGCAAGAAAACTGTGTCGATTCACACTACTCCGCATATTTCGCGCCGAGAGCTTGAGAACCTAAAAAAGTCTCGTCTGCAAAACTACGGTACTAGTCATACTGGGAAGCTTGTCGATATTGACATTCTTGTCGGTATAGATTATTACTGGAGAATAGTGGACTTCTCGGATAGGCATGAGCTTCCTTCAGGACTCACCTTAATACGCACTCGTTCTGGTCCAACTGTGTGCGGAACCGAACGAAAGAATAGTACACAAAACTCCGCCGCATTATCGGCTAATGCCGCTACTACGCCACATGTTGGCACTCATTCCGACATGGATGTTCGCAAGTTGTGGAGTCTTGAATTCATGGGAATTCATGACTCCCAGGATGATGACAAAGTCAACAAAGAAGTCATCCAAAGCTACTACGTAACCGTACAATTTCGCGACGGTATAATACGCGTTCAGTTTCCCTGGAAACCGCATCATCCTCATTTGTCCGACAACAAAATTCTTGCTTTGAAAAGGCTGGAGTACCAGTACCGTTCGCTCCAGGCAAAGCCGGACATTTGGAGAGCGTACTGTGACACCTTCGAAAAGCAGCTGAGTTCGAGGATAATTGAGGATTGCTCCGAATACGCATTTGATGGCCCGCGGGTGTACTACATGCCACATCTAGCGGTCGTCAAACAAAGTAATACGACAGCAGTGAGGATAGTTTTGATGCAAGCAGTCACCTTAAAGGGCGTCCGAGCCTAAATGACTGTCTGCATCAGGGACCTTCATTGCTTCCAGATATCGCTGGAACAATAATACGCTCACGAATACGCAGATATCTGCTCATAGCAGATGTCGGAAAAGCATTTCACCAGATCCACCTTCAGGAAGATCAAAGAGATGCTACAAGGTTTCTGTGGTTGAAGGACACTTCCTGTCCCCCGACTCCGAACAATCTTCGCATATTACGCTTCCCTCGCATCGTCTTCGGCATAAATGTTTCACCATTTTTGCTGAACATGTCGATCAAATACGCTCTCGAAAGAGACCAACATAATACGATACGCGAGGAAGTACTTGGAAACACCTACGTGGATAATTTTCTAGTCGGTGCCAACAGCATCGACGAATGCATTCAGAAACAGCGGGTAAGCAAGAAAACCTTTCAGCGCATGCACATGAACTTGCGTGAATTCATGTGTAAGAGTACGCAAGTTATGAAGCATATTCCGCAGGGAGATCAAATAATTCGCACATCCAGCACAGTCAAGTTGCTAGGAATTCGCTGAAATCCGGGTTTCGATACGCTTCATGTATCGGTGGACCTAGGTTCATTTATGGTTAATACGAAACGTACTGCGCTGAAAGCCATCGCCTCACAATTCGATCCATTGGGCCTTTTAACCCCTCTGTTCGTGAGCGCCAAGCTCTTCATTCAAGACCAATGGCGCGATGGATACGAGTGGGACCACCCCTTTGGGGACCATTACTACGCAAAATGGCGAAAGATCGTACGGGACATAGACGGCTACACGTGTACTGTACCGAGACTCACCACACATGGTGAAGAGCATTCCCGATACGAGCTCTTCATATTCGCTAGCACATCACACCGCATGTACTCCGCTGTAGCCTACATCCTAAGCAAATCCGCCGCTCAGGACACTATTTCGCATCTGCTCATTTCCAAGACCAAGGTCGCCCCAGACAAGAAAATTTCAATTCCGCGTCTGGAGCTAATGGCTTGCGATGCAGCAGTCTACCTGGCTCAATTCCTTTATAAGGAAAGGAATTTCACCATATCAGCAATACGCTTCTTCACTGACTCGACTATTACGCTATATTGAATCCATTCCAATCAGTTGCTACGAACCTTTGTCAGCAATAGGGTCAAGCACATAAACTGCGTGCTTAGCACCCTTGCCGTAAACAACATCGACAGCAAATTTTATTACGTCCCTGTTGCTCAGAACCCAGCAGTTTTTGCAGCAACAGGGCTTACCTCGCAGGAAATGAATAGTCCTCTGTGGTGGAATGGACCGTCCTTCCTAATTACTACGCCGGAAAAATGGCCCAATGCCAATGTGGACTTTAGCACTGCGCCAAGTTCCATTCCGAAGCAACATTTAGAACTTGCCAGGGCGTCAGCTAAGTCCGGAGTTCCTCGTATTACGCATTAGATCAATACTTGCTGCTGAAAAAAACGCGGTCTCACTTTCTCTCTAAGTCGGGAGGATGGACCAAGGTCCAGCATCTGTTAATACGCCGTTCGAGCAAGTATTGTTTAGTGCGCAATACGTAATTCGCCATTTGATTACGCATGGTTTATACAGTTTATTACGCTGGTTAATATTTTCTTAACCACAATACGCTGGTTAGTAATAATTAACCATAATACGCAGGTATAGCCATTTTCGTGGCTTGCTATAGTACGCCGTTTTGAATACGCATGGTTTAATTTCTTTATTACGCGGGTTAGTAATAACCACAATACGCTCAGTATGACCCCCTCGTGTTGTGCTGAAATACGCTAGTTAATACGCTTAGTCTTGACCCTAGTGGCCGACTAACTAATACGCTTTTACAGTCTAGACCACTAAGGCAGACTCTACTACGCAGGTCTGATCTACTCACGTCGGACTTATTTCGCTCTATCCTGGCCTTCGTTGCTAGGTTGTACTACGCTGGTGGCAAATTTGTACATAATTTGATCTTGTATTCTATCTGAATAATTCCAGATCGTTTTTGCCGCCTAATACGCGCCTTCGAGATGCCTGGTTGGATGCGTCATGGTATTCTGATGGATCTGTGGCGTTGGATGGATGGCATGCTACATGGTCGACTAGATGATATATATTCCCTACACGACGGATGGATCGACTATGGTGTGCCTGATGGCATCGAGAAAAGGCTTGTACATATTTGTGATCTATTTAGTCTTGTCTAGTTTTTAGTCTTGTGGCTTTTCTCATTTTATTTTGCTGTTTTTATTTTGTGTTGTAGCTCATGTTTTTGTGTGAGCTTTTAGAGGTGAGGCCATAAGCCCCTCTGGCCCGTTTCAGTTGAGGGCCGTAGGTAGTCTTTGTTTTAGTTTTGATTTTTGATCTACCGGTTTTTGAGGTGAGGCCTTAAGCCCCTCTGTTTTTAAGATGTGGCCTTAAGCCCCCTTCGCCCGTTTCTGCTGAGGGCGTGTATATATTTTCTTTTCGCTGAGGTGAGGCCTTAAGCCCCTCTAGCCCGTTTTTGTCGAGGGCGTGTTTATAGTGTACATATGTGTTTTTCGAGATGTGGCCTTAAGCCCTTCTGAACTGTTTTTTGAGGTGCGGCCTTAAGCCCCTCTAGCCCGTTTCTGTCGAGGGCTTGTTTGTACAAAATTTTTATAATTTTATGCTCCGGTTCTTTTCGAGGTGAGGCCTTATGCCCCTCAAGCCCGTTTCTGACGAGGGCTCGTGTATATATTTTTTGCATCGTATTTCGCCCTTGTCATGAGTGAGAGGGTTCGCCTCGTTAGGTAGGGTAGAATGTCTGTATGAGGGTTCATATTACGCTGGCTCATCCCCGCAGCATAATTTTTGCTACCTCCTTTTCTGTAAATTTTATAATTCGCTTAATTGGGTCCTCTCGGTGGCCCTGCCCCTGTTGTCACCGTTTTCTGCGGCCCCCTGGCAGCATTTCTATTGTTGTCGGGAGTATCGCGGATGCGACGGTGGCTGGGGCGGACCGCGAGGCCCCGGCCTGTTTCCACTCCGCCAGCCGCTTGGAGGCGGGGCATGCCCGCGCCAGCCGCGGCGCCCCGCCCCCCTTCCTCCGCGCTGCCTATATAAGGCGGCTGTCCTCGGTTCAGTGGTCTGCCCGGCGCCGGATGGCGTTGGCCTACAGTACCCGTTGGTATTGCGCTGCCTCGGCAGTGATGGCCTCCCGGGAGACCCCGGAACCGTGGGCTCCGTCCTCCAGCAGCCGTTGCTGTTGAGGAAGCCGGCATTCGGGCAACGGCTCGACTTTGGTCGAGCGGCCTGGAGGTTGGTGGAGCACATCGGCTTCTGGTATTAGCCACCGCAAGGGTGTGCGGTTGACTAGTGGGAGAGGTGCGATAATACGCCGCCACTTACTACGCTACATGTATTACGCAGTGGTAGACTACGCTATATACTACGCGCTGTGGGAGCTGAGCCAATTGGAACCTTAAGTGTATGTAAAAGGCGAACCCAGTAGATACCTTAGGCATTAGTGCTATAAGGATAAAAGGGTTATATAATAATACGTGTGTTGTGTTGTTATTCGTAATACGCTAATACGCGGCCTGGGACAACCCCCATATTCACCCCCGCGTTTGAGGGTCAGGTGATCCCCACATGAAAGGTACCTTCCCCGAAAGGGGACCGTACCGGAGGGCATTGTTAGCCGAGAGACACACATCACCACCGATGTAGCCGCGACAAGGCCGAGCTAGGAACCCGGCAGGCCCTCTGTCCGCGACATGGTGCATGCGGTCCGTGTGATTCGTTCCCAAGTACACCTACTCCCCACGGGGTAGTGAGGAAAATGGGCGCTCCACGTGTCTCTCGGGTCACCTGTAAAATCTGGGAATGGGCTAGGTAGAACCTCGGGTAAATGGTTTTTACCCCTTCCCCAACCCAAGGTCAAAGGTTTGACAGACCGGGATGCTAAGCGTTCCGGAAAGTGTGAGTGCTGAGGTCAGACGGGTGGTGGCAGCCCCGTCAGACTTCGCACTCATGGCCAGCACTGGAAGGAACGTGATGCCCGGAAGGCGGTTTGCCTCACTTTGGAGCACTGGGAGAGCTGCCGTTGGTGCAGTGTGGAGTGCCAGCTAGGCAGATCCTGCACCACTTCTCGTAGTTCGAGAAGCCGCGGAACCTTTTCCATAGTTTGCAAAAGGGACTACCTACTGGGAAAACTGTGTCGATTCACACTACTCCGCATATTTTGCGCCGAGAGCTTGAGAACCTAAAAAAGTCTCGTCTGCAAAACTACGGTACTAGTCATACTGGGAAGCTTGTCGATATTGACATTCTTGTCGGTATAGATTATTACTGGAGAATAGTGGACTTCTCGGATAGGCATGAGCTTCCTTCAGGACTCACCTCAATACGCACTCGTTCTGGTCCAACTGTGTGCGGAACCGAACGAAAGAATAGTACACAAAACTCCGCCGCATTATCGGCTAATGCCGCTACTACGCCACATGTTGGCACTCATTCCGACATGGATGTTCGCAAGTTGTGGAGTCCTCCGCGCTGCCTATATAAGGCGGCTGTCCTCGGTTCAGTGGTCTGCCCGGCGCCGGATGGCGTTGGCCTACAGTACCCGTTGGTACTGCGCTGCCTCGGCAGTGATGGCCTCCCGGAAGACCCCGGAACCGTGGGCTCCGTCCTCCAGCAGCCGTTGCTGTTGAGGAAGCCGGCATTCGGGCAACGGCTCGACTTTGGTCGAGCGGCCTGGAGGTTGGTGGAGCACATCGGCTTCTGGTATTAGTCACCGCAAGGGTGTGCGGTTGACTAGTGGGAGAGGTGCGATAATACGCCGCCACTTACTACGCTACATGTATTACGCAGTGGTAGACTACGCTATATACTACGCGCTGTGGGAGCTGAGCCAATTGGAACCTTAAGTGTATGTAAAAGGCGAACCCAGTAGATACCTTAGGCATTAGTGCTATAAGGATAAAAGGGTTATATAATAATACGTGTGGTGTGTTGTTATTAGTAATACGCTAATACGCGGCCTGGGACAACCCCCATATTCACCCCCGCGTTTGAGGGTCAGGTGATCCCCACATGAAAGGTACATTCCCCGAAAGGGGACCGTACCGGAGGGCATTGTTAGCCGAGAGACACACATCACCACCGATGTAGCCGCGACAAGGCCGAGCTAGGAACCCGGCAGGCCCTCTGTCCGCGACAACATCTGATAGTACACGTAGCATATCGAATCAATAAAATTATCATCTCGACGTTCGTCCTGGCACCCGGCTTTTCCCAATCGTTCTCCTTTTCTGATTTTTCCACTTCTTTCATCCTTCTCTGTGTCTCACTTTTACCTCTTCCAAAGTGCTTCGATCAGGTCTGCGCTCTGTCATCTGCTGGTTTCGATGAGTGTTGCGTTTATTCTTTTCGTTTACTTGTCGTATTAGTTTCCCGTATCCGACCCACTTCGGTTTATGCGTTTTACGGATAAAATGTGTGTTCCTTTTTCCCTTCCTGACAAGTCCCGAGTTCCTCTTTTCCAGAGATCGTCCGAATACTCCGTGGTATGAATTCCTCATCGAGATGATGTTCAATAGATTTCCCATCAAAAAACTGGTAGTTAATCGTGAACTCAGCACAATCGCTCTCGGTCAGCTGCGGTCCATGCGAGCGTGATGACTAGTGTAGTCAGGTCCATGACGGAAAGCGGACCCAGTTTTCGTTTTTCAGTGGGACTCTGATGCCAGTCTTTGTGATTTCAACTGAAATATATCTCCTCGATGGAGGCTCCCATATACGACAGGTGGTCGATAATCTGGATGGCACTGTCAAGGTGAATTCAGAAAGATGGGTTTTGGTGTTAAATTTTTCTCGGTTCATGCTTGAGGGCAATTTTGCTTTCTCTTGACATCTTCGGGGTGGCAAAAGTGGAGCATTAAGTGATGCGGGTTGTTTCCCATCGATCGAAATAATTTTTCTAGCTTTTCCTGATACTGCTAGAAGCGATTGATCATATGAATGCTTTTGAAAGTGTACGGGGATTCGTAGAAGTCGGTTGAAGGGTCTTCAACTACGTTTAAATCCAGGCCTGCAAACATTAACCCAACAACATAGTCTAAAAAACTGAAGAATGAACTCATACTCAAAAAAACGTTGCTGCCGTAAGATAAGTGACAAAGTCTGCAGCCACGGCATCGAACCTTTTTTACGCGCAGGATTACGGTGATCGGCGGCGTTCCTATTGATCGGTACGAGCGCTCTTGTCAATATCGCCTCCCGTGATGATGGCAAGAAAGCGCAGATATGATAAACTTGCACTGAAAATATTTCTCAAATTCTCGAGAATAACCGTCGGCCAATATCTGATCCAAAATTCTACGATTCTATTACAAACTACAAAAAACATATTGACAGCGTTACACAGATTGTTTTATATCAGAGAGAAGTTTTCAATTTTTATAAGACTCGATGTTGTATGAGTGGGGATCTTTGGTTCCACAAATAATTTCAATCTGCACTATGTTAGCCAAATTTCCACCCATTCTCTGACACGAGGTCAGAGAGATCAAGCTATCCCGGTGCGCCCCCCGTTCGGGACGAGCTTGTGGCGCAGCACACGTTTGGATGGCGAGTTGCCAAGCATCTCTGCCGCGTCCAGCCTGATCGATTTGCGCAGATTCAAAACTAGCAGGGCCCCTAAGCTCGTCCACGCGCTGAACGTTAAAGGCCGTTATTTTAGCTCATTCTGAACGTTTTTCTTCACTGTTAGTTACCTCACAACCAAACAATCCCATTTTTGGGTCGAACTCGGACCCAATATTCATCGTGAATACTGCCTGTAAGCAGTGAATACGCGCATTCTGAATGAAGAGTCTATTCGGTCTCTTGGTGGATCTCAGACACCCCTATGCAGTCCAGATATCCCTGTGGAGTTCCCCACCCCGCGCCGAATCCCGAGCAGGGCCTCGTGACCGATGTCGACTGAGCTCCGACCCCTATCTTTTGGTGACCACAATTCTCGAGTTTCCTAATGTCCGAAATTTTCGCTAACCCACTTTATTAGATGAAAGCTTTGTCTAAAATTTCCGAAAAAGACCTTTTCCCATTTCTGTACATTCTCCTTTTTTGGGCCAAATCTTTCACGACCCCCGTCCATCCTCTTTACCTCCGGTCACAACCGCACCGGACCTAGGGTGACGCGTTGTTGACTACTTCTGGACGGGTGGTGAGAGGGGGAGCGGTTGGCAAAAAAATTTGAGAAAAATTTAAAATTTGGGGTGGGGATCGTAAGAATTGCTTCAAAAAAGACAAAATCAGGGGCGGGGATCGGAAAAATTCTGGAATCGGAAACCGTAATAATTTCGTCCGGAAATGAAACTTGGAGAAAATCTTCCAAAGTTTTACTAAGCACAAGGGTGGGGAGCTCGCAGCTCCGCTGAGGACCAGCGCGACCCTCGCAGGATTTGCCTAAGGTCATATTAAGCTTGAGCTTTCTGGATTTGTTGGCTACATTCCAGAGTTCTTGAGCGTTTTCGCAATAAATTTAGCTTTTTTTAGAGATCGCGAGAGCAGGGCGGTACGGAGGAAGCAACATCGCGTTCTTGCACCCTGAATGGGGTTTGAAAGGAAAGAAAAAGGGGTCCGGAAAAACAGTGTTCGCAAACTTTTTTCTTTCTTTCAACGTGGCGGTTGTGTAGAGTACTAGATCCTAAACGCAGAAACGAATCTCATCGCGAACGATGCCTTTAAGCACGGTTGGTGATCCGAACTGGAGCTGTCTCCCGCAAAATCACCAATTTCTGCGATAAATATACATCACCAGCATAGAATAGTTTCAGTTTTCCTCAATGCTTACTTTACCTCGATTTCAGACCATGGGAACGAGAAAAACAAAGAAAAAACAAAAATGAGCTGCCGCTTGTCGAGAAGCGCCACAGCAGACGGCCTTGAAGCGGGCGAGCTTTTCCAATTGTTGAGCTTTCGGAGGAATCGGAGCTAAGATGTACTGAGGAAAGTTTTTTATCCGGAAGGAAAAACGGAACAGAAATTCACTAGTGAAGGAATGGACCAAAATGGGCTGGATACGGAAAATGAACGAAAATAACAGAAAAAAAAAAGACGCGACACGCAGCGAATACAGCAGATGACAAACAGCATACCTAATGGAAACACTCTGGGAAGAAGTGCAAAACTGATACACAGAGCAGGTTGAAAGAAGTGGACGAATCATAAAAGTAGAACTTGATTGGAAAATGTCGTGCATCAGGTCGAACGTCGAGAAGATAATGATACTGGTTCGATATACCACGTGTACTACCAGATGCTGTTGATTACTTGTCCAGCTTGTCAGCTCTCGAAGGTAGCAGTTAAGTTGTTGGCCTTCGCACAAGTTGTCGGATCGTTAATCAGAACTTGGACATCCCTTTCAAAGAGAGCGTTAAGTTGCTGTCCTGATTCACGCTAACCAATAGTGGGTGATTGGTTGAATGGATGGTTTTAAGCAGGGATTTTAGTTGAAAAGCGTCGGTCTAATTTGAAACAACAAAAAAAGCTGGTCGTCTACTTGTTTGAAGGGTTTTGACAACCGTTTAAGTTGTTGAAAGACTTTTGTGCACAGGTGCCACAATGCTCAGTTTCACCGTGCTCGCTCGCCAATGCGGCACGCAGAGTGTATTCACTTCCTCCTCATACTCAGTAAATGTGAGAAATAGTGATATTGTTGTGGATCATCAAGCCGGCTCGATGTACAAAAAAACTAATAGTTTTTGGTGTTATGCCCTACAGCTACAAAGGTCTCCAGCAATAAAGCAAAACGACACAGTTCACAGGATCTAGAGAAATAATGAGATCTGTGAACAAAAAAAACCGAAATCAGAAGTGTCTTGTAAAATGCTGGTAAGACTATAGTTTCAAAGAAGATAAGGCTGGCTGCGAACAAACCACGGGGCCTTGAACGAGCTTGGTTAGGGGATGTCTCTATTGCTTCGCAAGGGTTGCATTCCTACGATACTTGCGCCAGATCGTTTGGATCAGTATACGTAACTGTCTGCGGCCACAAAGTTCAGATGAGCTGTAAGGGTCAACCGACGATGGAACAACAACTGCAGACCAAAAATTCGCGATAGTTCGGACGTGTATCTAGGAGAGGCGCTAGCCATCTACTGTATTGTATAACGTGTTGGAAGCGCCCTGCGGCTCGAACATATAGAGGAGGATCAGAGAATTCAGTGGTGCAGTGTGCTAAATGTTTAATTTATGCTCTGTGATTCATACCGTAACCTGTTGGGGAGGGGTGACTGGCCATTGACCACCCGTATGTAATTACTCATATTCTACAGGCTTGCAGTAGTGTCCGGTTAACTTGTGTTGCGAAGGCCTCAAGGTGGATAAAAGTGGTTACGTCCTGGAAAACCAGGACTGTTCAGCCAGATTTCGTGCTCCAAGCCACAAGAGTCTGGTCCTGGCAAGAAAGTCGGCGTCGGATTTGAATTTTCCGAAATTCGCGATTTTCGCGCATTGCTTACGTTCATTTCTCAGACTGATCGGAGCTGGACAGGAGAGCAACTCGAGCGACGCTGTCTCTTCTCTCCGAGCAAAAATTGACTATCTACTCGGGCGACAGCAGCTGCTCTCCGGGCCACCGCGGTTCCACTCGGACCATTCGGTTGCATTTCAGAAAGTAGTTGCCGTTGAGGTTTACTTCTGAAATCTTCCCAACTGTCGTCCTCGACGACCTCTGCTCCGCTCACCTGGTGGGCGGGGCTAACGGTAAAGAGGGTTGTGCTGCTCTTTGTTTTACTCTCGCCTCAAGTTGTGCTATTAAGAGGTACTTTCCAGGGACCTCTGACTGCTGCTCGTCATAAATCCACTGAATCACCTCTTGTTTACATTGCATCTTTCTGGTCAAATCCCCGAGTCTTCTCGCACCTACGAACAGTTTGGTGCATCGGCCTAACAGCCAATTCTCCCGCGTCAGAGTGTGACAACTCTGGGGCCTGGAGTGAAGACAGCTCCTCCGCGAGCACATTTTTTTGGTCTACACAAAGACCAGGTCTACACCAAGACCAGATTTATCCCATCCTTGGGAGAATTAGCTTCCGTACCCAGTGTACTTGAAGCTCAGTTGTGTGAATCCTTCACACACACTATATTTTTACATTCCGGAGGTCTCGCTACAAAAAAGATGGCGCTGCACTTCCACAAAAGACCAATTACCCTCAGTACAACGTCACTGAAGAATCTCGTCTCCAGGTATCAGGAGTACACAAACAACGTATATTATCCTACCATAGACGAAGAAAGCTATGAAAAGTGCAGATCAACCATTGCACTACTACAAAGCAGCGTAAAACAGGTCAGAGAGGGAAGAGATAACCTCCAAACACTTTACAACGAAATTCGCGACGAGTATAAAAACTGTAAAAATAAGTCAGAAAGGAAGGACTTGATGCTAGAGATTGAACAGATTGAAGAGGACTCGAAACTTGTAGAAGCAATAGCACGATCTATTGTTCATGCTCACAGCACGACTAGACGAATCAAAATGCATTCGCGACAGAATGGACGCTAAGCTAGGCTACATACCACAAGGGTCGTAAAGGAGGATAAGTACGAGTTTCGATGCTCAAGAACTAGAAGAAAATCAAAATGAGGATCGTGGACAAAGCACTTCCCAGCAAGGAAGCGAAACCACACCCTCTTCTAGTAAATCTGCAAGCACAGTAACAGATCAAGAATCATATCGGTCAATAAAACCCCCCAGAGCAACTCTGCCGAAATTTTATGGCAGCTCAGAGGATTTTCCAGAGTATTGGGCCATTTTCGAGACTCTCGTTCATAAAAGTAGAAAACTCGATGTTATGGAAAAATTTCTGCTACTAAAAGAGAGCTTGAAGGGCAGAGCGCAAACCTCAATAAAAGGAATAAGACTCGTTCCAGAAAATTATGACTGGATAATTCGGACATTAAAAGAAAACTACTGCGATCAGTCAACAAATAGATCACAAGTAGTGCAGAAATTGGTGAATTTAAGACCAGTTAATGATTTTGGAAACAATTGCTCCTCGGTTTTCGATCAAATCCAGGTGCAAGTCAATCAAATGGTATCTGCTGGTTATGATGTGCGCAAAACTTGCGATCCTATGTGGTGTGAGACAATATTATCCAAGTTTCCACGAGAAGTCGTAAAACCTGTATTGCTAACAAGCCAAGAAGAAGAACAACGCAGGGAATCTAGAACTCAAACTTGCAGCTTTGAACTAACCCCACTTCCTGGTTCAGCTTTATTATGTATACTCGTATGCATAACATCCCCTATTAAAGCGTGCCAACACGGATTTATGCGCCACTCTGCTGAACTTGTTTGTGATGAGACAAATCAATGGTTTAATTACCCAAGTTTGAGGTCTGGTATCGTATCGAGCCGATGGTCGACTTGTGTGTGCCGCTACTACTATTCACGTGAGCGTTGCTGAAAGTTGCCGAGTGTCTTCGATTGGGCTTCACAGGCGAGGAACCGTGTGGCGGGTTCTGAAATTTCATCATCAACCTTAAAAAAGCCACCGTAACAGGTGAATTTCGGCCTATCTCCTCTCTGTGTTCCTGATACGATGCCCGCCGCTCCCGCTGTCCCTTTCCAGATGGTGACCAGGAGGAAGTCGGCCAAAGAAGGCAAAGATGGAGGATGTTCGCAATCGCCGGATGGAATCGATACGGCGTTGGAACAACTGCAGGCGGACAAGAAGGCCCCGGAATATTTAAAGGCTTTGTTTGTCCATTTATTTCGCGTGCAGAGCGAGTTCTCAGCGGTTCTGGCGAAGAACCAAGAACTACAGGAGAAGGTCACAGCACTCAGCGCAGAAAACTCCGCACTCAAGAGTGCGCTAGCGGACGCTGAGGCTAAGCTTTCTCCATCACCCGCCCAGCGAAGCTACCCTGTTGCTGACAGTCGTGTGGTTAATGGTAGGCATAGTGTTGACGCTGAGGAGAAAGAGCGGTTGCGCTCCGTGGTAGTATCAGGAGTGCCTGAATTTTTCAAGAAGCTGTCTATTGAGAGAACAAAAGATGATTACTCTGTCGTAGAAGATGTGTTGAATCATTTGAGTGTAGAATGTATCCCTTGTATGGTTTATAGGCTAGGGAAGCCACAGGCTGTTCGACCCCGTTTGTTGAAAGTTGTTCTGCCTTCTAGCTATTACCAGAGCCTGACGCTGCGTAGGGCTCTTCGACTGCGATCCTTCTCCCGTGACGGGGTCTTCATAAGGCCTTCGCTCACAAAGGAAGAACTGGCACGCCGGCGAGAAGCTGCTATTGCGCGACGCTCAACTGCAAATGTTGCTCGCTCTAGCTCGCAGCCTTCTCAACTCAGTACACCTGTTACCCATCTTGGCACGCTCCCTCACGATCCCAATAGGCTTGTTGATGATTCGAGCACGCTTGTTGCCGATTCGAGTTCACTAGTTGTTGATACTGCTACATTTTCTGCTGTTCCAAATGCTACTGCTCCGGTGGCGGAAAACGCGTAGGCTATCCTCGGGACGGATCTCGTAGTATTTCATGCTTTACAACAAATATACGTTCTATTGCAAAAAACAATGATTCTTTAGTAATTCTTTTACAGGATAAAAACACTGATATTATCGCGCTCACAGAAACGTGGCTCAAGGCTGGAATTGAATTGGCGCCTCTGCTGGGGGACTGGAGTTCTCACTACGACATTCTCAGGTGTGACCGTAGTCGCAAGAGAGGAGGTGGGGTTGCTTTGTTCGTTAGGAAGCCTTACTCACCAGTTCTTGTTTTCAGTGCGTCTGTTACGGACTCATATGAAATTTTATGTGCAGACGTGGTAAGTAGGGCTCATTATTGTACGGTTCATTGTGGTTTATAGAGCTCCTAGTTGTACCGCGGTGATGACTGAACAGTTGAACGCAAGTATTAGTGATATGGTGTCCGTTAATTAACCCTGCATAACCACCGGCGACTTCAATTTCCCTGACGTGCTATGGGAGGGCACCTATACCGCCAATAGTTCTGTTTCCAGGAGTTTTTTGAATGTGTGCTGCACTCATTCTCTGTTGCAGTATGTTAAATCGGAGACTTGTGGGGGTAATATCCTAGATTTGGTGCTCTGCTCTGAAACTGATTTCGTGTCGAATACAAGTGTCTTGCCTCCCCTGGGTTCGAGTGACCACTCCTTGGTTCAGTACAGGCCCAAGCTTCGTAAACAAAATGCCATGAAAGAGATGAAAAGAAATTTCAAGGCAGCTCGTTTTGACCTGATAAAGGAGTACCTGATAAATGTTGATTGGTATAGTTCTTTTCAGTCAGAGGCTACGGTTAATGGAAAATACGAAATTTTAATTGCCATAATCCACCACTGCATTGAACTTTTTGTACCGATGCACATGGTTCCTAGCGGTCACCGCAGGCTTCCCCCATACCTCAAGGCGTTTCAAGGGTTGCGCACAGATGCGTGGTTTGCTGCAAAAGAATATAATACCACCGCTAGCTGGGCAAAGTTCAAGGACATGAATGGTAAGTTCGAACGCAAGCTTAAAAAGTACAACGATAGCATAGAGAAGAAAGTCATCGAGTCGGAAGATAGGAATGTGTTATACAAGCTTTTGAACTCCAGAATGCATGATAAAAAAACCATTGGGGCGCTTAAGACGTCTGACGGAAATATCCTCAGGGCTGATAGGGACAAGGCAGAGCTTTTGGCAAAAACTTTCGAACTTTCATTTTCAAGAGCTTCTTCACTGGACCAAGCAGGGCTGGTATCTCCGAGCTTTGGAGTAGTGCAAGATTCCTATTGGTTCTATAAGGAAGAAATTATAACTGAACTTGTGAAATGGCCAAACTCGTCTTCGAGAACGCCGGATGATATCCCTCTGATGTTCGTGAAGAAAGTCGCCCATGAAATAGCGGGTCCTCTAGAGTTCCTTTTCAACTTGAGCTTTATGACAAGTGAAGTTCCGAATCGATGGAAATTATCTTATGTCACTCCTCTTCCTAAAAAGGCGCCATTCACAGAGCCTTCCAACTACAGACCAGTTAGTATAACGTCATTGTTCGCTAGGTTGTTCGAAAAAATTCTAAAGAAGAGAATAGGAGCACATCTCGAAAATTGTTCGGTTTTTTCCCCCCATCAGCATGGCTTTCAAAAGGGTAAGTCAACTGTGACAGCTATGATTGAAGCCCTAAACAACTGGACGTCTCTTTTAGACCAAGGTAGTAATGTCGATGTTGTTTTTTTCGATTTCTCCAAGGCATTTGACAAAGTCCCACATCATAAGCTGATGCAAAAACTAACAATGGTAGGCGTACACCCGCGCATGGTTTCTTGGATTGCCTCATTTTTGGAGCAAAGGACCTTTTCGGTTCGAGTGAACACTTCGTATTCGCAGATTCACCCAGTGTGTAGTGGAGTTCCGCAGGGTGGAGTTTTTTCACCGATTCTGTTCAATATATACACGCACGAGCTGGGGGACTTATTAAGTGGATTTGGAGTAGATTTCTGTGCATTTGCAGACGATATAAAGATTTTTCGCCGGGCTGGCTCCAAGGAGGACATTGATGCAATTCAAAATGCAATAGACGCAATGGCGGTCTGGTCTCATGAATGGGATTTACCGTTATCGAAGGAAAAAACGAAAACTCTGCACCTGGGTTCTTCGAATAACTGTCATACTTACAATGTCGAAGGGACTGAAATCGAGAATGTCGAGCAGATCACTGACCTGGGATTTATCCTCACACGAAGCCTCAGTTTTGACAAACACTGCGAATGGATATCTGCCAGAGCCACCGTGGCCGTAAATAATATATTCAGGGGACTGGGGACAAGAAGCAGCGCGGTGCTACTTAGAGCCTACAAAACCTATGTTAGACCTATTCTTGAGTATGGGACACCGGTGTATTTTCCACACAAAAAGAAGAGCATAGTTAGACTTGAGAAGGTGTAAAACGGGTTCACAAGGAAATTAATGATCAGGAAGCTTGGATTTTGCCATTATCAACAAATGCCATCTGCAGAAACCAGGAATAGTGAGCTCAACTTGCAATCTCTTTTGATAAGAAGAAAGTTTAATGACTTACTACTGCTGCACAAAATCCTGTATAAACCGGACTTTGGTCTGCGGCCTGAGTGTATTGTCGAGGTGAGAACATCAAGTACCAGGGGAGGAGCTTCAAAAATTCTACGCAAAAACTCGAACCTTAACTGCAGGCGCTTTTTCTTTATTAATAGGGCGACTCCTGCATTTGAGCGGCTCGGGAGGCTCAAATCCATCCCTGTGAGTCATAAGGCGTTCAGGAAACTTGCAACTGAATACTTCGAGAACGAACCTGGTGAGCGCTAATCCCTCACGGAGCAGTCACTTCTACTCTCGCCATTACGGGCTATGCGTATATCTGCTTTGCATCCATTGCTTTATCTGACCGAAATACTGGTAGTTTTTCCCTCGCTGTTACTAGATGTTTTTTTGTTGGTGATTTCGTATATGAGCTGTTAATTGCACATAAGTCTGGTCCGCAGGCTTATGTAAATAAATATATATAATCTCGAACACAGTAGAGAACTTCTCTTCAACAGACTACAGTCTGAATTGTGCATTGAGATATCACATGCTAACAAGACAATAGGAGTAGCGAAGTTTGTGAAGAGAAGCGTACACTTCAGATGCGCAAAACACCTGAATTTTTCACTAGACCAACGAAGTTGCATGTTTACCACGTGAAAAGATGCGCGCAGGCAGGGTCATGTACTGCCGACAAGTGTGAAATGACAAGTCCTAACGAAACCATTCCGGAACTCAGACATGCTATGAAATATCCAGGCCACACTGGCTGCATAAGCAGCTGTGGTGGGATGCTGTGCGGCTGCTTCATGCCGCTACCTTCATGCTGGTTCTACAGAATAACGCACAAGCCACTATCCAAACGCGTATTCGAAATAGTAGGATGTCCTCACTGGATTCCGACTATCAACCTTGATATAGAAATCACCATGGCAAACCGAACAAAACTTTACACAAAAACCTTCAATCCCTACGTCAAGAAAAGCGTCGAGGATTTTAACATCACAGTCGCGTCGATTCAGAAGCCAGCTGGTGCACTAGAAAGCAAACGCTTCGCAGTCTCAAGTAATGTTTCCTACTTGTTACCACCTAACTTCGAAATTCCCGTTGCGTGCGAAAATCCTACCCAAGCACTCACCAAGTTTTCATCATGCAACAATCGCGTTAGATGCAATTGTGGAACCTCCGTACACACATGTGAGTGCCCAAAGGATACCATCCCCAATCTTCGAAATTCTGAGCAAAATATTTTGCCAGTAGCAACACCTTATGCCAAAATATTCGCTGATAAAGACAACATTTTCGCCACTTCCAATGAAGAAGAACTAATTCTAAGGATTGAATCACAAACTTTGCGAAATTCTGCGGAGATAGTAATAAATCAGGAATGCGGATTCAAGATCTCGGAACTAGCAGGGTGCTACGACTGTGAATCAGGTGCCCACTTCACAGCTGTCTGCAAATCACCGTCACAGGCCACAGTTACAGTAGCTTGCGAATCGCAGCAGTTTATGGTGCGATGTGGCCCCAAAAATGAGCAGAATAAAATCATACTGCATTTCGAACAACCAATTGTAAACGAACAACGCACATTGCTCTGAAAACCCTACCAAATTTTGATTGAATGGTACACTATTCTATCATGTGGAAGCCCCTTCAAATTCCATTTTCGAAGCTAAGTCACATGGCGTCGCACTGCGACACCAGTGGCTGTCAGATATTAGCTTACCGAGTATTGATCCACTAATCAAAACCATTAGAAATCACTGGAAACTGACTCTAGCAGCACTAACTACCATAGTGTTGTTTTCAGCCCTAACCTACCTCGCGGGCCCGATTATAATGGTTAGTGTGATCAAAATGATTTACGTCATAGCAACAACGATAGTCCAGTTCATGGGAGGAATCATACGAAAACTAGTATCCAGAGTGTATCAAAGCTCTCGAAGAAGAAGTACGAATTCTGATACCTAACTATTTTCCAATTAGAAGGTCAATCAGAAATGTATATAACTATGTAAATAAATGTACAGAAGAAAAGCACATAGATTTGGACCAAACCAAAATGCCGTAGAATGAGAACACCCAAGCCTCCGCCCAATAACATGATTCGGTATCGAGGCATATCAATTAAGTATAGGCTATCCAAGGAGTACCTACGGCAATTTCTCAGCTTATCCGCAAGGCACAAGAAAAGAATGTTGGCTGCGCCTACCGTCTAATGATGCCCAAGCGCTAATAATGCAGTAACAAACTGCACCATAAAGCACCACTCAAAGTAACAATAGAATAACGCGAAAAGGGACCATATTCCCAAATAAAAGCCCTCGAAACGCGATCAAAGCGAAAAATTGAGCTCCATAAGAGAATTTGTTGTATAAAAGGCGGCCTGAAGAATAGCCAGCAACAACTGATCATGTCGTCAGATAACGTGTCCTCTCCCGACCTCCGCCAAGCCATGGAGGATCTCGACAATGTCATCCTTTCCGAGGACCTGCCAGTATCGTCTCTGATCACCCATATTCAGCAGCTGGCTGCCTGCCTACAACAGGTGGTACCTCGTCTGGAGCACCTGCAACTCACTTCTGACGCCCTGGTGGAGAGGACGGAGGTGCTACTGTCCAGAACAGCACCAAAGTCCAACTGTGTTTTCTGCACGGTCGAGGAGAACCGTGATTCTCACCTCTCCGGTCGATGTACTCGATTTGCTGATCCCGTGTCGAGGACCGTACAGGCTAGAGTATTAACTGTTATTTAGTAGTTAAATTAAATCACACCAAAATTGCAATAAAGTTCGTTTCGACCCTGTCTTCAGACGAACTTTATTGAACAGCCTTCCCGGGTCTCTTCAGTGAAGAAGAAGACTGTTTGAGATTTTGTCTAAAGAACTAAGAACGTACTATCTTATACTTTTAGATAACCAATGAAAAATAATAGACGAGCCTACGAACACAAAAGGAATAATTAAAATGGCTGTCTACAATCCCATATCATCCATCGTTCATAAGATACTCAGTCGAGTTTACTGTATTCACCCTAGAGCGCCAGATCTCAGTTCAAATGAGTTTCGTATCTATGTCCTTTAGGGAAAAATCATCTCAGTTGCTACTATTTGTAACTTTCACGTTAACGACTTAACTAATTCCAAAGTCTTCTTTTTATTATTAAACAACGAATATTTATATAATATTTTTATTCTTATATAAACATTTTATAATATTAACCTCTATAAATTCCTTATCATATTTATTATTCAGCAAACAATTTTCATTTCTCGCAGCTTATTTTTTAAAAAGGTTAAATTGCTACATACATTAGCTAATCTAAGTGTTTCCGTGTAAATAGTAGCCGCTTTTATTTTAATTGACAAATTAGAGTCTTCACTAGGGAACTTGATAACTTTTAATCCAAAATCATCAGTTTTGTTATATAAATTAGTTTCTATACTATTATTGATAACTAGAATCGAAATATCAAGGTAATTACTTTTTAACGGTGAGTCGTTAGTTTTTTTTAAGTTCCAAAACATCTCCATAAATCAAAGCCAATTGCTGTTGTATATACAACTCACTTTGATTGTGTACTATCAAAAGATCATCCATATATCGATAAGGTGTAAATAATGTCCTATTATGTATTTTATAATTCTTTGCATAGTGGTATTCCAAGATAGATATTGTAAGGTCCGCCATTAAAGGACTAAAGTTTCCTCCTTGTGGAACTCCTTTATTTTGTTTAAAAACTATATCACCAAACTTACAGTAACTATTTCTGAGAAGATAATCTGTAAAATATTACAAGTCTGTTTGATTGAAATAATTATAATTACCTTTTTCTTGCACTTTATCTGTATAAAATGTTATAAAGCCATTGGTAGCTATAAATGTCTTATTTGAATTCTTAAAACAAATGTTCAGTAATTCATTTATATTTTTCAATATCAAATCATGTTTTAGATTAGTAAACATATCTGTAAAATCCGCCGTATAGATCTTCAGATCATCACTACTTATATTATTCAACTCTGTAGCTATGTTTATATTATTTATTGACCAATATGGTTTGATATTACCATTACGTTGGAATATTACATCTGTATATTTAATAAAATGTTCTTTTATGCAAGTAAAGATGTTGTGTAGCGTTTGTGCTAAAGGTTTTATACTACTCCTACTGGCACCAGTAATGAATCTAAACTTAATTGGATGCTTATGCAAATTAGGTAACGCGTAAATCATTGGTAATCCACAATCTATGTCAAACTTCAAACAATTTTTGATACAGAAAAATTTATGTTTTAAAATTATAGTTTGAACGTCTACATCTAAAAACGGTTGATATGTGTTATTCTCATTTCTATCTACAACCCAATCATTGTCCAGAATCCTTACTCCTAATTCCTTCATCAAAGTTAATATGTAATGTTTTTTGCATATAATTCCATAATTATTACTGGCCTTATCTAGAGGACAAAAAATGAAATTACTTTGGTATTCTTTGATGATCCTATCATTTATTTTATAAATTTCACCTTTATTTTTAAGTTCACTCAATAGAGGTTTTATTTCAAATCTAAATTGCCTACTGAAGTGTATCTCCAAACTTTTATAATTATCTTCACTAAGCTTAAATTTAGAAACCAAATATTAAATATAATTGTTAGTGGTCTCATCATAAATATTCTTGACATATTCTTTACTTACTATATTAGGCGCTCTAAATTTAGTACCTTTATAAAGTATGCTTCTAGACTGTACATTTTTAATTATATTAGGGTCTCCTGTGACTATGTGTTTATGATATGGATCTATAAACCTACTAAAGTCATTATTGTTCATTTCGCAAATACATTGTTTATTGATTAATTCCTTTATAATGTCTTTACTAGCTGTTTTCAGCACTTTATTATAATTGAATACTTTACTAGAATACTGATCATTATATGCGTAAATAATCCTCACCTGTTTCAGGCGCTCTCTCTCTCTTTCGTTAATTACTTTCTTAATTTCGAAACTGTTAAAAATCTTACTTAAACTGATTTTATCACTTATCTGTTTAAAATATTCTATTTTGATGTGATGGTAATCGTTTTATTTCGTTTTTTCCAATTTATCTTCTCCATGTCCATGGTGGAATTGAATAAGCAGACAAAATGTGAGAAATTTAACCTTATTACTGACATGTTTTAAAAAATTCTCCGACTGTGAGAGCTTTGTAAGTTTATGTACATCACTTTTTTTCAGGCCTTTAATTAGCCTTAACAGACCTATCGTATCTATATCATCTTCTCTCATATGTTTAATATGATCTAATATATCCACCAGCTTTACTTTACTGATTCTTTTGTTTTTGTCCTTCTTTACACCTCTGTTACTCCTGTCTTTAACTATTTTGAGTGGAAAATAAGGATGTTTTGTTTCATGTAGAAGTGGATTTCCAATTTTCGAAATACATATTACCATATGAAGAAGAACTAATTCTAAGGATTGAATCACAAACTTTGCGAAATTACGCGGAGACAGTAATAAATCAGGAATGCGGATTCAAGATCTCGGAAGTAGCAGGGTGCTACGACTGTGAATTGGGTGCCCACTTCACAGCTGTCTCCAAATCACCGTCACAGGCCACAGTTACAGTAACTTGCGAATCGCAGCAGTTTATGGTGCGATGTGGCCCCAAAAATGAGCAGAATGAAATCGTACTGCATTTCGAACAACCAATTGTAAACGAACAACGCACATTGCTCTGAAAACCCTACCAAATTTTGATTGAATGGTACACTATTCTATCATGTGGAAGCCCCTTCAAATTCCATTTTCGAAGCTAAGTCACATGGCGTCGCACTGCGACACCAGTGGCTGTCAGATATTAGCTTACCGAGTATTGATCCACTAATCAAAACCATTAGAAATCACTGGAAACTGACTCTAGCAGCACTAACTACCATAGTGTTGTTTTCAGCCCTAACCTACCTAGCGGGCCCGATTATAATGGTTAGTGTGATCAAAATGATTTACGTCATAGCAACAACGATAGTCCAGTTCATGGGAGGAATCATACGAAAACTAGTATCCAGAGTGTATCAAAGCTCTCGAAGAAGAAGTACGAATTCTGATACCTAACTATTTTCCAATTAGAAGGTCAATCAGAAATGTATATAACTATGTAAATAAATGTACAGAAGAAAAGCACATAGATTTGGACCAAACCAAAATGCCGTAGAATGAGAACACCCAAGCCTCCGCCCAATAACATGATTCGGTATCGAGGCCTATCAATTAAGTATAGGCTATCCAAGGAGTACCTACGGCAATTTCTCAGCTTATCCGCAAGGCACAAGAAAAGAATGTTGGCTGCGCCTACCGTCTAATGATGCACATGCGGTAACAATGCAGTAACGAATTGCACCATAAAGCACCACTCAAAGCGACAATAGAATAACGCGAAAAGGGCCCATATTTCCAAAGAAAAGCCCTCGGAACGCGATCAAAGCGAAAAATTGAGCTCCACAGGAGAATTTGTTGTATAAAAGGCGACCTGAAGAATAGTCAGTAACAACTGATCATGTCGTCAGATAACGTGTCTTCTCCCGACCGACAAGCCATGGAGGATCTCGACAATGTCATCCTGTCCGAGGATCTGCCAGCATCGTCTCTGATCAACCATATTCAGCAGCTGGCTGCCTGCCTACAACAGGTGGTACCTCGTCCGGAGCACCTGCAGCTTACTTCTGACGCCCTGATGGAGAGGATGGAGGTGCTACTGTCCAGAACAACACCAAAGTCCAACTGTGTTTTCTTCACGGTCGAGGAGAACCGTGATTCTCACTTCTCCGGTCGATGTACTCGATTTGCTGATCCTGTGTCGAGGACCGTACAGGCTTCTAAGCTCAATCTATGCCTGAAGTGGTTAAAACCCGCCCATGAAGGGGATGACTGCAAGGTGATATGCGTTGGTTGTGGTCTCGGTCACAACCAGCTCCTCTGTCACAAAGGTCGTCCTCAAGGTCCACCACCAAAGCGACCTCGCTATTGAGGTTGCCGTCGCTGATCATCGTCTCTCCCCCTCCCCCTATTCGTCTGTCGTCCCCCCTACTATTCTATCGTCAATATTCCGTTCCTGCCGTCTATGTCGAGCCGCTGTTGCCAATGTCGAGCCGCTATTCAAATGTCGAGCCGCTGTTGCCAATGTCGAGCCGCTGTTCAAATGTCGAGCCGCTGTTGCCAATGTCGAGCCGCTGTCGTGTCGAGCCGCTGCACTCAATGTCGAGCCGCTGTCAACAGTGCCGATCCGCCGTCATCATTGGTATTGCCGTTCGACCAAGGACAGTAGACGCAATGTTTGTGTATATTAATGTATTGTTTTGTATTGTGGCCGCGCCGGGAGTGTCGTCCTCGACGACCTCTGCTCCGCTCACCTGGTGGGCGGGGCTAACGGTAAAGAGGGTTGTGCGGCTCTTTGTATTACTCTCGCTTCAAGTTGTGCTATTAAGAGGTACCTTCCAGGGACCTCTGACTGCTGCTCATCGTAAATCCACTGAATCACCTCTTGTTTACATTGCATCTTTCGGGTCAAATCCCCGAGTCTTCTCGCACCCACGAACACCAACTGCCTCGCACCCACGAACACCAACTGCTAATTTTTCTTTATTTCCGCCTGTTCTCAAAAGGATGGAGCTTCCCAAAAAGACAAGGTACTTCTCACAGCCTGTAGGCAGTGTGGTTAATCCTGTCACAGGCCACAAGAATGATGAAATCCCGGTATCGACGGTGATGAAGAAGTCTTCCTCAAGGCGCGCTATGGGGGATCCCCTCAGCCGCCAAAAATTGTTCTCGTGAGAATGACCTGAGGTCACCTCTTAGAAGTGGCCTCGAAAGGCCAACTGCTCGTCTAAACGAGGCGAGCCGCCTTTCATACCAGCAGGATTGGTTTTTTTTAGTGATAACGTGACTTGCACGTTATCAATCAAAGAATCACTAATCCCGCCCCACACTATCTTTGGAGATGGCACCGCTGTCGCCCTGAGAGCGAACGGACAGCGGCCGAGACTGCTATTTCAACCGGACGGGAACCGCGGTGGCATTTCGACCCTTTGCCGCTGTCCGGGCAATGATGTCATAATTGGGAGGAGCCGCTCTCGTTCCGGACGAAGGTTTGTGTGAGTATTTTTCGCGCATTCTTATCGCATCATAACAGCCCAGCATAACTGCCATGCAACTCTCCGTCGGAGACCTTTGTATTTTTTTATCAGTTGTACCACCTTTTCTCTTTCTTCGATGACTCTTTTGTTCTGTCTGCGCCGGCGTCATTTAATAACCGGCAGTGCTAGAGTAATCTTTCCAAACGTTACCGATAACCGCCTGAACAAAACAACTTTTTCCACTTAGCATGTTTACTCTCGTTTTTTTGCGCCTTGTATTACTATGTACTAATCAACAGGTTCTTCCCGTTTCAAAAAAAAACAAGATTGGTGCAAGAAATTTACACAAATCATCTCCGGAATTTGAAAAGCTGTAGAGAAAGGCTTTCTCACCATTTGTCTTCAAACTTTTGTATCCTTCAGCTAGCGATTGTGAAAATTGAAATTTTTGCCAAATGGGGCTTACCTTATAATTGGACGCTTGATTTGTCGGCTGATCCTGACACGGCTGAATGAGCTATTCCAAGAAATGTTGGAAGACAGTGCTCTAACGACGGCGGATCGCCAACGCCGCGTTGCGGCGGGAGGTGTCGCGCATGCGACGAGTAAATGGAGCTCCGTTTCTAGAATCTTAAAGGAGCAGTGAAGCTGAAATTTGGTAAGTGAGCTTCAGCAGGATTGAGCTTCATCTTCAAGTAGTCATAACTTAAACTCTTACATTTGAACTTTCGAAATCCACTCTGAAGACAGAAACTTTCGTTTTCCTCGTTTACTGACTAGCCAAGAGGGTGAATGTACCACTCAGGGATACCAGTTCCAATATTATCGGATTCACGCAAAAGCTGAAATTCAAAAATTTCAAATTTCACTCTGAAGATCAAAATTTTCAATTTTCTGATCTTAAGACCAGTTATGAGGTTTAAATGTGTCGTTGGTATTCTACCAGGTTTCGAACTGGTCAGTTTCACGTAGAAGCTGAAATTTTGAACTTTGAAATTTCACTCTGAAAACGAAAGTTCTCAATTTTCTGTCTCTTAGGCCAGTCATTTCAGTTTAGTTTAGTTTTATTACGACCACATGAGGCAATCGTCAAAAAAAGGCATACATAACAATACAACTACTAGAAAACTTGTAACAGACGCCAAGTATGTGAACAAATACTATGAGAAAATGTGCAGTCGATAACAAGAAAAAACTAGGATAACTCGTAACAGTGAAGAAGTTTGGACATCATACGCTTGAATTGAGCATAAGTCGTATTAGTGGCTGGAGTACTTTTCGTGGCTTTGAGGAAGGCTCTGCCTGCTCTAAATGTGAACGATTTCGCGCGAATTGTGGTTTTCGGTCTAGACAATGTGATCTTAAAATAGCTCCCTCCAGTAGTGGTTGTCGTAGTTTGGAAAAAGTTTTTTGGACGGAAGGCAGCTGATGGGTACAAAAGCTTGTAGACCATACATGAGTCAAACACTCGACGCCGGGATTCAAGTGAAGGCAGCCCCAGGTACTTATTTCTAATAGCAGCCTTAGGAATACGGGAATACAAGAAACCTCCAATTCTCACCATTAGTTTCCGCGTAAAGTTATTTTAAACTTTTTAAATGAGGTGGATATGTTTTTTCTTGAATGGACAAACACTGTTGTGCTCGATTCCACTATAGGCCTTACATACGTTTTGTAACCACGCATTAGCACCGGTTTACTTCTAATTGAAAGACCTTTAAAAATGTGATAAGTACGCAGTAGGGCTTGCTTACACTTGGCTCCTATGTGGCCCGTGAAATCAAGGTTGTCGTTGTATGTAAATCCAAGATCTTTTACTTCATTAACTTCTGAAACAGCTACTCCGTCAATCATATATGTTTGGCTTGACCTGGCTGATCGCGAACCTAATCTCATACGAACCGTCTTGTGAGGGGAAAGAGGCAAGTGCCACTCATTAGCCCATGCCACCATGACATTTATAGCTTCCTGCACTATCCTTGTGTCTCTAGGTTCAGACAAAACCCTGTAAACTTTTATATCATCAGCATACATCTTACAAATTGCTCCAGTACTTTGAACGAGGGTGGGAATGTCGGCCGTGATGATGTTAAAGAGCACTGGAGATAAAACCCCTCCTTGTGGTACACCACTTCTGACATTTGCGATATTTGAGAAGGATTGTCCTACCCTGACTTGAAATGTACGTTGGGCAAGGTAGTTCTCAATCCACTTTATGAGGATTGGATGAAGCTCTAAACTCTTCAGTCTAGCCAAAAGTTTTGAATGCGATACTCGATCAAAAGCTTTTGCGAATTCAAAATAAATAATATCACAAGAGCGCCGATTATCAAGTGCCGAAGTCCAGTCGTCCAAACATTCATTAAGATTTGTTTCCACTGAGCGGCCAGGCACAAAACCATGCTGACTACTAGAAATTACGTTGTTGGCTATTAAATGGCAAAGAATATGCTCTTTGAGAACTTTTTCAAAAACTCTACAAAATATTGACGTAATACTAACGGGCCGGTAATTTGCAGGATCAGAAGCAGGTTGTTTTTTCAATATAGGGGTGACAATAGAATGTTTCCAACGAGATGGAACTTGACTGTACATCAAAGATTGATTAAAAATGTAAGCAAGAGGACCACTAATGGGGACGGCTACTTTTTGAATGAAAAAGAGGGGAATCAAATCAGGAGTAATCGATGAGGAGCTTGGCCATTTAATGAGGAGATTGTAAAGTTTCTCGCCGTTGAACCAAGGAAATTGAGTCATGGGCTCAGCAATATTTGAGAAAACCTCTGGTACGACACCATCATCATTCTCAAACGTGCTGGCAAAATGTTCAGCTAACATATTGGCCTTGTCAAAAGCCGACGACGCAATAGTTCCGTTCTCTTGCAAGCAGCCTATATGCCCCCTATCCTGGATTTTGGTATTCAAGTATTTATAAACTCTGCGGACTACCACTTTCAACAATTTTCTTCTCAACGGATTCATTATACCTTTTCAGGTACTTCAAAAACTTCTGTGAAAAGCGAGTATATTCTGACCAGCAATTAGTGCGCCTAGCTTCATAAAACAAACAATCACGATGGGTCAGCATGTTTTGCAGATACTTTGGAAGATGAGTATAACTGCCCGAAGAAACCAATTTCCAAGGAACGAAACGGTCAATGGCTTCTCTGAGAACCCCAAGAAAAACTTCATATTTTTCATCAACAGTGCTTACTGATTCAAACAAATCAACCCAATGAACTTGGACCAGACTTGCACAAGTAAGAGAATAATCACATGCTGAGAATACTCTACGATACACAGGTGTAGTCTGAGCTTCAAAACAACGAATTTGGAAAGAAATGCTACTGTGATCACTATTATCTACAGGGGGAAGGATACTTAGGTCATCTATTAGCGTTTTACTACTCGAATAAACCAGATCAAGTAAATTCTCGCCTCTAGCAGGACCCTGCACCAGATGTACAAGATTATGACTAAAAACCAACTCTTCGATCGGAGACATTTGTGACGTCATGGAAGTCTGCTTACTATTAAAATGTATGTTTGGCATGTTAAAATCCCCGACTATGACGGTGTCAAGTTCGCAGGCAGCCAAGTCACTTAAAACTTTGGGTAGCTGTTCGGTTTTAGACGATATGCAATTAGGCGACCTATACACAACAACAAGCCTGAAACTGGTGCCCTCATAGAAGACATCAACGCCGAGTATTTCGTATGAGTTTTCAGAAGCTTCAGAAAGTACTATGGATAATGAAAGCCTACGATGGGCAAGGATCATGGCGCCGCCTCCCACCTTTTTCGGTCTATCGCAACGTTTTACATCGTATTCTGTTGTAATGGCCCCTAACAAAGATGGCAGAGAATGATTTGATTTAAGCCAAGTCTCACAAAAAGCATAGATGTCATAATTTCGATTAAGTACAAAGCTAACATAATCCGAGTTTTTTGAAATCGACCGCACATTGGAATAAAAGCATTTCAGACGACCAACATTATACCGAGGAGGAACAGTCAGTTTTCCTGACTAGAAGAACCAGTAGCAGAAGTCGGAGCCATATCTGTGGGGCTGGCACAAGCACGCACGCCCAGTGGGCCAGTACCCGTAAGCTGCGTGACAGTCCCAACCCCAGGTGATGATGGACCACGACGTATACGAGCAGCATCCTTCCTACGCTGTAACTCTCCCTTGCTGAGAGATTCCCGGAGGAATATCCCACTGTTATAGAAATAACGTTGGCGAGGAGAACGGCTAACAGCCATACGTTGAAAAACAGATGCGGGCAATACTACTTTTAACAATCTATCTTTGCCCGGAATGGGCTTACCTAAACGATAGACTGAAATGGTATTACAATCAATATTGAGAAAGTCAAGTACGTTACAAATATTATGAAAATCATGAGATACACGGGCTTTACTACTCGGAGTTCTTAGCTCAGAAATGCCACTTACTACAATAGAGCGAGCTCTTTCGATCTTCTCAAATGATCAATCGATATTGACACAGGGCGATGAATTTGCGGGAGCAGAAATTGGAGGTGGAGGAATTGAAGTATGAATAGAAGTCACAACAGTAACTTTATTTCGAAAATCATCAAGCTCACGTTTGAGAGAAAGGTTCTCCTGACGTACAGACATCAGCTCGTTTGTAATGACGGTTATCACCTTCTTGATGATCTCAGGCACTCCTTTCGACTTACAGATTTTCCGCAGTTCTCCTTGTAGCTCTTCCGAAAGCAGCAAATCAGGACCATCACAAGCTTCGGTGGATACGTTCGTCTCAATTGCATTCCTTTCGGTAGCGACGGATGTAGACACAATCGAGCCAGTATGCGACATATCGACCAGCATAGATCAACGGAACGAGGCACAGCAATCAATGACGATTAGACTTGGGAGGCGAAATCACTTTCGTCGTGAATATAGAACGACGATGACAGCAGTACAAGACCAATCGGCACCGGACAGATGAGTGACTCGCACTTGAGATACTGGGTCATGAGGCTGAAACATGTCGTGGAGGGTGTGCCAGGTTGAAACTGAACAGCTTCGCTCAGAAGCTGAAATTCAAAAATTTCAATATTCACTCTGAAGACTAACCTTTTCAGTTTTTTGGTTCTAAGACCAGTAATAAGGTTGGAATGTAACGTCGGGATTCCACCAGGTTCCGAAACGGTCAGCTTTATGCAGAAGCCGAAATTTAAAAGATTCAGTTCTCACTCTGCAAATTGAAACGATCTAATTTCTCGTTTTAAGACCGGATATGAGGTTAGAATGTGTCGTGGAGGGTGTACCAGGTTGAAAATGATCAGCTTCACTCAGAAGCTGAAATTTCAAAAATTCAATTTTCACTCTGAAGACTTAATTTTTTAGTTTTCTGGGTGAGTTTTTATTTATCCATATCACATTATACACATTTTCAGTCAGAATCAAACTTTTCAGGTAAAACTCTAGATATTTATTCCGCAAATGCACTTTTTCATCATGACGCAATCTCACTGAACATTTGTCTCGTCGTTTCTGCCTCTCGTAGAATTCGCTTTCGATTGCTTCTGAATTTCAAATTTGAACCTTATTAGATATGCGGTTTCAGTGGCTCCTATATTGGTTCCTCGTAGGATTAGAACCGAATCGAATATAATTCAAATAAAATAAAATACGAATAATTCAAATATCCGACCATTCGATTTTCCGATTAATTTGAAAATTTCGTCTTTTTGTCCAAACTTCTAGTTTCTTTTTTATATAAATGTTCTTTTGATTCCTTGGAATAAATTATTTGGCTTTTCGAATATTCCATTCAATCGGGTATTAGAAATCGAAAAAAAAAAGAAAATAGTTCCGATTTTAAAGTTTTGAAAAAGTTTTCTATTGTTATTAGGTTCATTCAGAAAACTGGATATTTGGTTTTTCGAATAATCTGCCGATTTGGGATCACGAGATTCAATTATTCAGCTTCCGAGAGAAATATTAGATTCTAGTAGTAATTTTAAGACTTATCCTGAAATGATTCAAAAAATAGAATATTCAATAGAATAAAATTCATGAACATTCAGTTGAATCGTGCAGAGTATAGATCATAGAAAGCAGCAAAAAATGGATAGTTGAAGAAATTTCTTCCATCTTCTCGAGTCAATGTTCAGACAAAAGTTGAGTGAGATTGCGCCATGATGAAAAAGTGCACTTGCACAATAAATATCAGCAGAATCTCACATGGAAAGTTCGATTCTGACTGGAAATATGTATACTTAATGTGATATGGATAATGAGAATGTTTCGTCGTAAGGTAGCCTCTGCCCTCTTCAGTCTCGTTGTGACATCGTAGAATCATGGACAGCCCAAGACTCAGGTCCTTTTCGACTGCACCGCAGGTCCTTTAGCCCATACTCCGACATTCGTTGGCGATTAGCCTCAGACTAAACTGGGAATCGCCGACGAACAAGTCAGCGAATCGGCCGAAATGTGGACTAAAAATTCACCATATGGGTGATGGCTTAGCCTCCGCTGGTGAAAGTTGGGGGGGGGCGATTATCGCCAAAACACTCGCCGAGAATCGACTTTGGCAAAAGTTGCTTTTCTTAATTCTAGAATCGCCCTAATCCTTCGCGCACTGGTAAACGTATAGCCATTTCCGTTGCCCGAGCTGGTTAGAAATGAGGGCGATTCTTGCCGGAATCAACGCCCCGCCCTTCACTGGCGAAAATCGCCCTAATCTGTCATTTTTTTTTCGCCCCAAATTTTCGCTTGTTGGCCTAATACAGGCCAATTACAATGGCGATTATAGAACTCACGTTCTATAATCGCCTCAAACATCACACCAATTTGTTAATACATATTTATCACACGCCTCATATCCAACAACTAATCTAACAAAAGAAATTAGTACATGTAGGCGTAGAGAAATCTCCAGAAAAGGTAGGGACACATTGAACATTAAAAAAAATGAAACCGGAGTGCGCTAGGTAATGCACAATACGCTTTTTTGAGAGCAAAAGGCAGCAGTGATGATTTTACATCGAAAGCGGCCATGAGACATGAACTGTGACGCAGGCAACGAACTTGCGCAATTTTGAGTTCTTCGCCCCCAAGGGATTGAGCGAAGAATAGAAAATGGTGTTTTGTCGAGAGAGTCAGTGGTTAAGATCTGGGCGAGAATCTTTAGCAGCTGAGCAAAGAACGATAGTGAGTCGGCGAGGTAAAGAATCTCAAACTGTTACACCAACCATTCACGTTCCTCGCCTGAGTCTTAGACAGTAGCTCGAGCAACAAGAGCCGACCCTCTTTACCGTTCATTACTTCAATAATTCGGGATCGAAGAAGGCGAATCGTCGAGGCCGCTCGATACAAAAACAGTCAGCCATCACACTCAGATGGCAGCTCCTCGCCTGCCATTCCTTTCTAGCTACTCGGACTAATGTCGGGTGTCGCAACAATGCTATAGGGACTATCCATCGAATTGAGGGAGAGGACGGATAGCGTGCCAGGGTTAGACATCAGTCACCGGAAAATAGAAGGCGCCAATCAGCTCGTGTAAATGGAGCTTCTTTTCGAGCGAGACTAGTCAAGTAGCCCCAGGGGTGCGTTCCAAGAACGTTCCCACGACGTCGTGGGAGGACAAGCAACCTTTCCATGGACAAATTTGCTTTCCATGGATACTAATTATAACTGAAAATTGTTCCCACGCCGCAGAGCCTACGTTTCCATGGAAGCCTTTTGTCGGGGGAATGTTCTTGGAACACTCCCCTAAACAACTAGGGCATTGTGTTCTGGACAGAAAATCTCACTTTGTGTGAGAGTAGCTACTGTGAATCGCAGACGCAGACCAAGTGTTAAAGGCAGTGTTTACAACGAAACAGTCTTCCAATTTTCAAACGAAAATCGGAAGTGCTGGGGCCCAATTCAGGAATCGGGTACGGCCTGAATCTTGAGCGATTCGCTCTCGCCCCGCCACTCCTCTCAACGGCGACCGAAAAAAGCAAACAACTGAAAAATCAGCTTCAAGAGAGCGGTCAATTATCAAGAAAAGGAAGTTGTCTGTTTAACTTTTCATAATGTTTTAAATATCTTTTGTTCTTTTGAATTCAATTTTCAGCTGTTTACTTTGATCGGTAGCCTTTGAACGTAGAGGGCGGAACGCGAGCGAATCACTCAAGATTGAGCCCAGCAGAGCTGTTTCGTTCGCGTTCCTAGCCGTTTTCGCTGTTGATGTTGTGGGCCCAGGATCCCTCGATTTCTGGCAAAAACTCAAAAACTGTTCTTATCGTGGACACCGCCTTCAGCCGAGAGTTCAGTAGCTATTGCTCAATGTCTTCAGGCCTGGGCGAAGAACTCATATTTGCGTGAAAAAGAATAATGAGATATGGAAACAAATGATCACATACGTATGATAACATAACATGAATAGAAAGAAAACGGAAGGAAAGCCACATTTGCGAAAACGACGTCTGCCCACTCATACCCTCAAAATGCAGGTTTCTGTGGTTTCATTCAATGTCAATAAGTCGGAGTTGATCCACGTTAACTCTCGGTATTTTCTCTACTGGAGTCTGTTTACTGCACCATCTGATCCGGAGCTTGATTCGCTAGCGACACTGCTATCCTCTGGGGCTCCTTCCCTGCTGGGAAAATATTCAACGTGCGCATAAAAGACAAAGTTGAAATGAATGAGAGGCTTGTACAATACCGCCCGCGACTGCGAAAAATGGCATTTTCGGCGATTTTTTTCCGCCGCAAACCGCCGCCTTATCATAACTTCGTTCAAAATTGTCTGTTTGGGTTGCTAGGGGCATATTTAGAATCAGTATCGAGAGCTCTTCGTTTTGAGCTGACACATGTCTTACCCTGCAAACAAGGCATATAGGGTTAACAGAATCAATCGAGTGTACGGAAACTGAAGCAAGATTTTAAACTGGTGCTAATACTAGACTTCATATCGACCGTAAAGATCAAAGACGAGTCATATAGAAGTATGAGAGATCAATTAAGGGAGGTGTCGAAATTGAAAATTAATGTTTTTTAGCCGTTTCCTCGCCCCTGCAGTCACGACCATCGTCCTTCGCTTGGGCTCAAATTGCCCGCGATCTCAATTAAGCTCAGTGTAGACTCTTCTAAAACAGAAACGACCTGTCTGAAGGCATTTCCCGCCTAGCGCCACCTCAGTGAATTTGGCTTTGAAAAACGTCCCAGACCACTGACGTCACTTTCTCAGCTCATACATGAACAATTGACCTGAAACTCAGCCTACAACTCTACTTTCTGATCCTTCTCCGAATGAACACTGCGGCCGCCCAATCCGGAAAATTCGATTTTCCACAACCCTGAGAACTGACAGCGCATTTTAGCCATTTAGTCGCTGCTGGTACACCCTCATCATCTCCAGCACTGGCGCAAAAGGTACGGGATTTCAACTGCGCTCAGGACAGACTCCCTTAAAACAGAAACAACAGGCCTGGAGGCATTTCCCGCTCAGCGGCACCCCGGCGACATTGGCTGAAAACGACCCCCAAGTCTTTTCAATCTGTGAGAGCTTCTTACAACGCCTTATCCATTTTTCGACTGAAGTCGCCCTCATCCTAGAAATAAATTTTTTTGCCTTTGGAACCCGACACGGCGTAGTGGTGCAGTAAAACAGGTGGTAACGCGACCAAAATTTCAAGTTTTTCTGGCCCCTGTTTTAAACTGTTTGTTTCTGGGAACACGTTTAGGTCAATCTTGAGTGTGAGCCAATCTGTAATTGTTCGGACTATCCGTTCTCGACGACTTTTTTCGTGGTTATTGCTCATTTTCAAGCCATTATATTCCGGCAATTCCTGCAGGAATTCTTCTCTTTTGCAATAATGCTTATCAAAATACAGGATTTTGGAAACTTGCTCGGATCTCAGCGTTCCACGGAATGCACGAATCAAATTTCTTTTAAGAAGCTGCCGTATTCACTTCTAGATTAGCATCTAATCTAGACCTCTTGCTGGGACGGGTCTTGTGCGCCCGTCTTCTCGCCGTTTACCAATCATGGCAGCATCGGCACACGGTGTGCCGCGCTCGCCGCGAAGGCGACGACGCAACATCGATAACGAGCAGGCTGATTGGGTGACCGGCGGAGATCATGCAGAAAAAATCACTATTGGCACACACATCTATTTTCCTTTTTGAGCAAAAACACGGGGGTATCTTCTTACTGACCTAAAACATGTAAGGATCATGGAAGGTCTGAAACCTTGGAGGGGGTAATATTCCGCCATTTGTAGGCAATATTTAAAAACAACAAAAGTTTGAATGAAAGAGCACAATAGTATGTGATCTAAAAGGTTATCAACATTTGATATGTTTGAGACGCGACATAAACCTATATTCAATTGCTCAATTCAAGTCAGAAATGCTCCCACTTCCCACCCAGGGGTTTCAACCCCTTGAGAAAATCGGAGAATTTCTCACACCCGTGTCAGAAATGCTCCCACCCAGGGGTTTCAACCCCTTGAAAAAATCGGAGAATTTCTCACACCCGTGTTAGAAATGCTCCCACCCAGGGGTTTCAACCCCTTGAAAAAAAATCGGAGATTTTCTCTTACCCGTGTCAGAAATGCTTCCACCCAGGGGTCACACCCCTTGAAAAAAAAATCGGAGAATTTCTCACACCCGTGTCAGAAATGCTCCCACCCAGGGGTTTCAACCCCTTGAAAAAATCGGACAATTTCTCTCACCCGTGTCAGAAATGCTCCCACCCAGGGGTTTCAACCCCTTGAGAAAAATCGGAGAATTTCTCACACCCGTGTCAGAAATGCTCCCACCCAGGGGTTTCATCCTCTTGAAAAAAAACGGGGAATTTCTCACACCCGTGTAAGAAATGCTCCCACCCAAGGGTTTCACCCCCTTGAAAAAAAAATTGGAGAATTTGTCACACCCGTGCCAGAAATGCTCTTTAAAATCATCGGGTTATCCTTGTTGAAAATGGGCGGAGGCGCTTCAGACCTAATCGAATGGAGAAATTCAAAAGATGGTTAGAACGGATTACATCGTGAACAAGCTCCTAACAACGGTAAATATCCAAGTCAAGATCATTTCTAACATCGGTATGGATCAGCCAAAGGCTTTGGGTCTGGACTACCCTACACAAATAACAAAGCGCCTTAATTTCGATATGTCTGAAGGCATTACAAGGATTCCCTAGTGTTTTTGCTCAAAACGGAGTTTAGATGTATGTGTCGGTAGTCATTTGCTCTGCATGATCTCCGCCGGTCACCCAATCAGCCTGCTCGTTATCGATGTTGCGTCGTCGCCGCCGCGGCGAGCGCGTCACACCGTATGCCGAGGCTGCCATGATTGGCGAACGGCGAGAAGGCGGGCGCACAAGACCCGTCCCAGCAAGAGGTCTGAATTAGAACCCTAGATTATTATCAGCCCCATATCAAACTTCGGTTTTTGAGTTGTCGGGACCCGCTATGGTCACACGCACCCTTTTCTTCACTGTTTCTCGCTCCCAAACGCCACTGAACGTAGAGTTCGCGCAATCACTTTAGTCTGATGAATGGACGGGGCTGCCACGGAAGATCCCCCCGCGCGAATCGAAACCCCATTCTCCAGTGATGCCGCCGACCCCGCACGGTCAGCCGCCTGGTCCATGCGTCGAACTAAAATGAAAACGGACACCATACGCTTCTCAACGCCACTCACTCTTCGAGTTTCTATTCTCACCCCCCAGTGTGGAGATAGGGGCAGAGCTACACAGCGCAGAGAAGAACAGCAGAGGAACAGGATCGAGCCAACTTGTCGCCTCACTTATCGATTCGTCACAGCGAGGAACAGGGAGTGTGAGCGATGTTAATTTACCGTGCGGCACAATTTAGCATTGAAAGAACTGAACTTACACATGTCTTACGGGCAAACAAGACATATAGGGCTTATACAATCAATCGAGTTGGCGAAAGGAAAAGTCAAGTAAATTGTGGTTTACCCCAAGTCCACTTCGGGTGCCGGAAATCAATCAATTTCGGGGTATCTACTTCGCTCACTGTGCGATGCACGCGAGACACTGCAGCGCGAAGATTTCGACATTCTCAAAAGAGGGCGTGGGGAACAGGGATGTGCGGCAAACGATTTTGAAAAGTCGGCAAACGGAAATCGACAAGATTTGTCTGAAAATGGCCGCCAAACGGCAATCGACAAACGGCAAAATTAAAACAAGTTTTGCACAAAAACGATAAAAATGTTTTAAAGGCACAACTTAAAAATACTTTCTTCTCATGCACATTCTCTATTTCAATAGCCAGTTAAGAAATGGTTTTTGAATAATGCCACTGAAAGTTGAACCTGTTTTGTTGGTACGATACCTGGTATAAAAAACATCACAAGAATAAGCATTCTATTGAACACTGGTAATAGTAATGTTGTGGTGAAAGGATAGTAATTTTTCGAGGTTCTCTAATGTAAACCTTTTTCGGAATATGTAGTAGTCATTTAATTGCTTCGTGTTTCAAATTTCTCGCATAAAGCTCAGAGTATCGCTTAATCCAAGTTAAGAGGGTGAGCACTCTAAATTCTTACCGAAGAAATTAAGAGCTCAATGTGATAACTTGCGGTCCCTACTGGAGGTTGGCACAAACTTGGTGCCATATGCTACCACAAAACATCGGCATGGTTCCTGAAGCGACTTTGCGTTCCCCATCGACAGTTGGCGCAAACTCGGTGCACCTATGTTATAGCATATGGCACCAAGTTTGCGCCAACCTTCAACAATGAACGCGAAGTCTCTTCAGAATCCATGCCGACGTTAGGTACACCGACTTTGCCCCAACCTTCAATAGGTAGCGCAAAGTACCACTAGGGTCCATACCGACAAACCTCTTAATCACTGGCTCCTAACAACGGAATGTCAATTTAATACAAGAAATGGCGTCCCGGAATGCTCGATCAGCAATAATCCTTTGCTTTCTGATATGGGGATCGCCGTGGAAAGTTTTAAGTTCGTCGGATTGAAGGCCACTTTGAATAAACTTCTTGACAACAGTATTGGGAAAAATGAGCAAGAAACTGGTGAGAACAATATAAAAAGTCTTAATTTTGAGAGTGATCGAGCTCACAGCTAATTCAAAACACGGTCTCTGCTTTCCACCCAATACGTCACATTTGAACACCAAGTAGCATTTACGAAAACTTGCCATTTGGTCGTGGAGTATCAGTTCAGAAATGTGTAATGCCAGAATTAACGGAGTGTTTCAATTTGTTTTGACGCTTTTGCAGAACTCCTCTCGGGAATTTTACCACAATGAGAATAAGATCCAGGTCTTCCTTCAAAAAAAACTCAGGAAGTTTTTCATCGCGTTTACCCCTTCGGGAGAACGTCTCGCCCCTCTCCCCTCGACCGAGTGATAACGACCAAATCAGGTCTATTGTCCTTGGGAACTTCCCCACATATATCTGAGAACGACCAATTCAGGTCTATTGTCCTCGGGAACTTCCCCACAAATATCTGAGCACGAAAAAAATTTTGTTATAGTTTAAGATGTTTTTGGGTAGGTAAGTCCATTGAGAAGAGGTTAATAGGGAAAAGTCCCGACAGAACACTGGAATAGAGGATCAGAATCAATTGAAGAAATCTCTGAAGAAGTTTATTATGCCTGTTTGTGCGTCTCCCCGACGTCAGGTTCGATGCGTTGTCCGCAGGAAGACTGCGGACAACGCATCGAACCTGGCGCCGGGGAAATGGCTTCGCGCTTCAGAATTCTCGGGTAAATAGCTTTCCTTTCTGTTTCCTGTCCCAAGAACTGTTTAAAAATAAGTGGGGCCAATGTACATGCTGGGATGTTAGAACCTTTCGCGATGAAGAAAATTCGAAAACTCGGTGTCTGTTCCTACGGTAACACGAATTCAGGTCAATTGTAACAGGTCGTGGGCGTGGTCGCCCAATGGGTAGACCGGCCCACGAGATTTTCGCCCATTTCCCGGCCGTTTTTCTTCCGTTCTTAATCTCTTTAGAGGGACCCAAAGCTAACGTTTTAGCGAAAAGACGGGCAACTTTTTCATCGTGAACACTGCCTTCAAGTTTCATCGGTGAAAACTCCGGTAAATTTCGAGATTAAGTCGGTAAATCGGTAAAAAAAATTCACTGAAAACTCCTAGTAAAGCGATAAACGGTGAGTGCACACCCCTGGTGGGGAGTCCGAGCAAAATTGCCATGCTTCACACTCGGTAAGCCTGCACCCTGGTGTTCGACTACTTTCCGCTTATTTCATGATCTCTTACATCAAGGAACAACAGAAGTTGAGAAATATGTTTCAAAGAGGTTTTGAAATAAGATCGCTTTTGGCAGGTTTATATTCATCAAACGGATCCATTTTTTTTATTCTCAGCGAAAATTTAAGAAGAGATAAAATTCGGGCAACTTAATGAGGCTGACTGACTAACGGTAGAGAAAGAACTTAGTGAATAATCCTTTTTGAACGATTTGAGTAGATTTCGTATTGCAGGAGACAAGAGAAGATAATGACAGCTGCATGTGTCCAAAATGTGTTGGCAACCCTTCCCAAACTTCGCAATGTTTCGTTTTGCTGTCGGTCCAATCGAGCTGATTGACTAGTATGGCGCCAAACCCAGACGTCTCCCGTTTCTCTCGCGGAAAACAGGAGGGCGGAGCTTTGCCGAATCGTCTCTCGTTCGCCTCGACGTGGCACAAAAAAGCGGTTCGACCATCGGTTGAATCGAACTGGTGCGTGAGAAGGCCACGCCATTTCGAATTGCTTCATTGCTCGTCGATAATTGCGAAACATCGAGGGCGCGGAGAATGGTAGCCGTGCAAAAGACAGATTCAGAAGTGGTGGATACGCCCGCATCATGAGTGGATCAAACTGTTGTCGACGTCTCAGTTCGCCAGAGTAAGTAACTCACCTGCCAGTGTCGAAATACAACTGTTGATAGATGTGTTTCGACATGACCGGCAGCTCCGCTTCTCATTTCTTTCCGTTGAGCCCTTATCTTGTGAGGAAAATTGTAGATGTGACTGTATAGTTTGGCTTCAATTGTATATGAATATGCATGCCCTTCATTAAAGGTTTTGTGGTCACACTTGGTCGTGACCTTTTGTACCTGAGAAGGGCAATTTTAACACGTCTGCTCCACAGCTGAGAAATTCTGCTTCTATCGTCAGTGTCTCATAGGTAGGAAACCGCGCTTAGCAGTCGGGTGCGAAATCAGGCGATCAATAGCCATTCTTCCTTAGTTTTCCCGCGCGCAATTTTTCCCGCCAAGCAGCGTCGCGGCTACCCCACCCCTCATCCAGTGATTGACGATACTTGTGTTTTTCAGATATAGTTGCTGACCCAATCATAACTGATAGATGCTTCACTCTGTTGATGTGCATTGACCCTATTGCGAGAATTCACAGAATGTAGACATAATAAAGCGGTGATAGCTTTTGTTATCCACTTGTCCTCGAGCATTATTGGTGTGAAGTTCAGTGGAACTCAGCTTATTCTAATGTTTTGCTCTCACCTAACCTTGGCATTCTTGTTGTTCGTGTATTTGTTTGGTTTTGTGGAGCTTGTTCTATATCTGATGTGTCTTTTTTTTACTTTTTGTTCCCTGTCGCGTCTGAACCTATGCAGTTCCATTTACTATATCTCTCACCCTTATGGGCACATGGTTGAGTGTTTATTTGTTTTTTAATCATGTTTATACTCGAAATTCGAGAATGTTGTGATATTACTTCTATAATCACTACACAAAGTACTTTTCACCGCCCGACGCTTCTGAGTAACATTCAAAAAATCAAGAAGGCAATCAATTTCAGGAAACTTTGGTCTACAAAACAAGTCACTGGGTAGCAATCGACCTGTGAATACAATATTTTCAGAACTCGAAAAAAATTTGTTTAAAAAGTTACAAACATCAGCTTGTGGATCGAATCCACATTCACAACGGCGTGGCCGCCTTCTCATCACTGACAGCAGAGCAGCCACGAAGCTGGCTGTGACTGTCACAACTTTCCAGACTAGATATTTCCGCCTTATAAGTATGTAGTCCGATAGCATCATGCTACATACCATAAAGACGCAATACCTAGAACTGAAGGCGCATGTATCCTTCCTCAAAGACGCATGTAACAAACGCTCAACACGCAGGCGCCTTACGTCAAAGGCGCATGTATACTTCTTCGAAGTCGCATGTAACAAACGCTCAACACGCAGGCGCCTTACGTCAAAGGCGCATGTATACTTCTTCGAAGCCGCATGTAACAAACGCTCAACACGCAGGCGCCTTACGTCAAAGGCGCATGTATACTTCTTCGAAGCCGCATGTAACAGACGCTCAACACGCAGGCGCCTCACTTCGTGTTTGCGTGCACAATACACTAAAGACACACTTAACCTTCCTGCAGGAATATTGTTTCATACCTCGAGCCCGCAGATACCTTACTACAGAGAAACGTTGTTACTGTAATACAGGCCATAATTTTTGCGTTTTTGGCTAAAAAAATCGCCAAAAAGCATTTTTACGCTCTTTTTTCTATAACTCTGTTCAAAAGGGTCCATTTGGGTACCTAAAGAGATATTGGGAATCAGCATCGTGTGCTCTTTTTTCTGGAATAACACATGGCTCCCTCTTCAACAAGATATGTAAGCAAAATTAGACAAGAAACAATCAACCCGAAGCGCGATTCCGCAATTAAGGCATGTATGAGCAAATGTGTCCATGTTGTTACGCCTAAATGCTTTGGACAAAGTATGCCAAATAGCATGCTTAGAGAGAGAGATCTCGATCCTGATTCTAAATATTTCTTTAGATTCCGGAATTGACCATCATGAACAGAGTTTTGGCAAAAGGGCGTAAAAAAACGCTTTTTGCGTTGTTTCGCCGAAAACGCAAAATTCTCGGAGCCAAGTTCCGGTCCGCAACTGCGGGCAACGCCGATTGCACTACGCAACACGGTGATAATCGCGTTTGGAGAAAAATGAACGGTGCCTGGACCAATTTGTGTCAGCAGGATTATCATCCTGTTCCGTAATGAGACAGCCGTTGTACGCAAATGCGGACCGGAATTTAGCTTCGAGAACGACAGTATACGTTCCATACGATGACTACATTTACCGGATCGAATTCTCGGATAGAGTGGAACTCGCAAAACCGACGCGTCGAAAAAAAGATTCAGGCAAAGAAAAAATTTCTGGCTAAGGGACTCTACTTAACCAGACTTCTCCACCGGATAGGAATTAGTGCATCGGATAATCGGACCTCAACGGTCAAATCGAATGAAAAACCGGATGAACTTTTTTTGCAATCGTGGCGAATTTATTGTTTCGAGCTTTGAATCGAATTTCACTCCATCACTACGTTTACTCTCCATCTATCATTTGGTTAGAATGAAAAGCAAATCAACGGGCACAACAAATGCGGGGGTTGCGTCGGAATTCGTCCGCGTTGTGATTTTCACACACGGCAAACCTTGCATTTACAGGGTGCCTCCTTACCCTTTCAAAACCAGCAGAGTTAAAGGCAGTGTCCACAATATAATTGGTCTTTTTTTCGGCTCAATTCGGAAATCCGGTGGTTCATTGCAACACTAGCGCTGAAAAATCAAACAGAAACAGGCTCAGAAGAGCTCTTATAAGGTCAGCATTCCGCTCGCGCAAGGCCTTCCGTGAGCGAAGAAGTCTCGCGTGAGCGAAATTATGGCATCATAGGGCTTTTCTAGACCCATTTCTGTATGTTTTTAACGCTAATGCTGCAGTGAGCTACTGATTTTTTTAATTCTCGACGAAATTAGGGAGACGATATTCACCGTGGACACGTAACTGTGCATAACTGAATTTTGTATTTTCGTGAAGCGCGAATCGTAGTTTAGCTAAAATGCGAAATTTAGAGTGAACCAATACTTTTGTACTGCGCTGTATACCAGAGAGAATCAGGTTTCCTATGTAAGTTCGAACCGAAATTCAGAGCGTGAAATTGCGGATCGCACGAATTTCTATGTAATATATAGATTTTGAAATTTAGATTTGACGCCGGCAAAGCGGTAATGTACACGCGGACGAGTACTCTCGTCGTCTACACCTCCGCGGTTTCCTAGGTTTTCACGAACACCGCGAATACTTGAGAAGCCCAGGATGTGTGAAAGTCATGTCTAGGATCAATGTCCCGACTTCAGTAAGCACGAGATAGCAGTTGTACGCTATCGCCTTGTTTTGACGCTGCCCGCTTACAATGCGGAGCGGCATGGATGCTTGAGCGGCGCGCTCCACTGCTTCACTTTTCGTCAAGCCGCTCGCCGGTGGAAGTGCACACCACGCACAGGGCCCCTTTCATAGTTGTCCGATTGGCTCTAGCCAGCTAGAAAACAGAACGACCAACATACACACACACACATACTCACTAGAGTGTTGGAACTAATTTTTTTTTGAATATTCGAATAAACGAATAATTCGAATAATCCACTACTTCGAATATTCGATTATTCGAATAAACCGAATATTCCACTTCTTTGAATATTCGATTATTCGAATAACTCGAATAATCCACTTCTTTGAATATTCGAATATTCGAATTATTCGAATATTCGAATAATATTCGAATAAGCGAATATTCGGACAACACTCTATTGCGTGCTATCCCATCCAATCCACTCAGGCAAACTGGGGAATCGACAACAGGTTGAGAAGTTGTCATTTCATAAACTGCACTCTCTTGACAACTCAAATCGCTCGCATTGTAAGCCTGAAACCCGCCAGTTGCCCAGCGACGTCCGCCTGTTGTCGCGCTGTTGACATTTGGAAGTGTCGCGTTTAGCCGCCTATTTAGCAGCAGTTCACATCCTGCAAGACTTTTATCTAGCTTAAGAACTACTTTGCACCGACACGCGCCGCGGTCGGCGCATCGACACGCGTCGCCGTCAGCACATCGACAAGCGTCGCGGTCAACGCATCGACAGGCGCCGCGGTCGGCGCATCGACACGAGGCCGCCCCGGATGGGCAGAGGTTCCAGATGCTGGGCGGGGCCAATGTACCGCATACTTGGGTAATTGAACCGGCCGCACTCTTGTCACTTAAATTCAGCATACACGCTCGTAAACGTGGTTGAGATACTAACTACGGAAGTTGAATGGTATGGCTCAGAACACAACGCCTACGCATCCTGAAGCATCAAAAACGACCCAAAGTGACGCTACACGACTGAGAAGTCGGCGTCGCACCTGTATCCATCCGCCCCCTAAATTTGCGTCCTGCTAAACAGGGAAGCTGGTCAATTTCCACCGTCGGCAACGTTTGTGGTTTACCTATTGTACCACCCACAAATATCACCGATGGTGGCAATTACCCAGCACCCCTGTTTTGAAGGAGAACGCAAACACAAAGGGCGGGTAGATACAGGGGTGGTGCCAACTTCTCAGTCGTGTAGCGTCATTTTGGGTCGTTTTCGACGCTTCAAAATGCGTCGGCGTTGCGTTCTGAGCCATACCATTATATTTCCGTAGTCATCTCAACCACGTTTACGAGCGTGTACTATGAGTTTCGGCAGAGAAATAGCCGCGAAATAGACGCAAAATGCCTTTTTCCCGAGTAATAGGCGCGAAATAGCCGCTAAATAATGCTGGCCTCGAAATAGCCGCCAAGTAATGCTCGCCGTGAAATAGCCGCGAATTAGCCGCTCAATTGCCGCCAAATATGTGGTCTGCTTCGATCTAGTTTGGTTTAGCTGAGTTGAGTTCAGATGACTTATGTGCGGTTTTAAGCGATGGCGAACTTCCTAGTGCTGCTTAGCCGTGCCCTACTCCGGAATCTCAGCAACAATGAGAAAAAACTCAGAGACATTTCGTAGTTAGTAGTTGAGATCGACACCATGTCCCTGGGAACTCACCGTGTAATATCTCGCTTCCCAGCTCCATGAGACGTCTGAGCGACAATAGATGGGTCTGGCACGAACTTGAAACTATATCCAGCCGGTCGTTCTAGGTGGCTGGAAACCATCGAATTCCAAGTCCACCATTATGGAAGGAGAGAACTTAGGCTTGTCTGTCAGAATTTGTGTGGAGTCCACCGGGAAAGCAGACAAATAGCATCACCTCGAACCAGTTTGATGAAAATACACATGAAAATGGCTCATTCTAGCCATCATTGTGAGAAATTGCCATTTTGCTCAAATGTTGCTACACTTATGCGTCGCTCGAGATTTGAACTTTTCTCTATAAAAGGTTTCTTGCAAAAATATTCAAAATGAGACTCCGAAAATCAGAACGACTGCAAAAAATTGCCGGTTAGCTTTCGGTGCTTAACACTTCGGTCAGATCTGAAAGCAAGCATGTCAATTTCAAAAAATTAAAGCACAAATGCGCTTTGTTACGAACCAATATTGCTTTTCTCTATAACTGAAAGTGAAATAGACATTTCTAGTGGTTTGAAAAAATCCTACGAGCGATTTAATATATTGTAAATACTTGCTATAACTATATATTTATGAGGTACTAAAGAACTGTGAGAAATTAGGAGTAATTATGCTAAGATGTTTGAAATGTAAAATCAGGGCAAAATGGAGTGCGATCTTGTCGAGTATTCAAACTATTCGTGACTAATATTTGAATTAACCGAATATTTCACTTCTTTGAATATTCGAATATTCGAATAAACGAATATTCCACTTCTTTGAATATTCGATTACTCGAATAACCCAAATAATCCACTTCTTTGAATATTCGAATAATCGAATTATTAGAATATTCGAATATTCGAATATTATTCGAATAAACGAATTTTCGGGCAACACTCTAATACTCACATCCACACACATACATATTACAGTTGTGCCCTGGACGAAAAGACCGAATATCGAATAGATTCGAATGACCCCCTTTTTGACGTCCGATTTTTAAATTTATTCGAATGGCCTCTTTTTTTGAGGTTCGATTTTTGAATATATTCGAGTGACCCTTTTTTCGAGGTCTGAATTTTGAATAGATTCGAATAAAATCGATTCGAATATATTCGAATAATTTTTCGAATAATTTCAAAGCGACAAACTGAAAACAGGCCAGATGAGCTGTCAGTGGATCTTATACTTCAAAGTAAACTGCGTGCGCACGCGTTACGGTCCCGTGAGTGTCGCGCCCGCGGCGAACGCGGAAAAGCCGTCATCGTTTAGAAGAGTTATTAGCAGCATATACTGCGAAACGGTCATCGTTAGTGACATAAAATGAACGCTGCAAAGTGAATAATGCTTCAGGACATGCCAGTTTACATAAAAGCTGAGATGTCGCGTCGCCGCCGTGTCCGTCGTGCGCGACACTCACCGACCGCGACGCAGAGCGCACGGGTGAGCAATGTCCGCTCCTCCTGTACGATACGCTCCGATTCAGCGTGTAACTTTGAAACCAAAATTCTGCCCGGACCCTGCCTTTAAGATCAAAAGATCCACAGTTGCTGATCAAGGCCTATAAAATTTACGTTCGCTCAATGTTGGACTATGGTACCTGATGGGGGTTTAAACTCAGCTTCCCTCGGCCTCGCACTCGGATAATAAGGCGTAAATTATTTCACAATACGAGGGGCATTGGAGTATCTGTGCTTCAGCAAAAGCCTACTGGTGCCTAGTTCCTCCGCTGTTCTTAGAAGGCAGGATGTTAAGGGCATTAGTATACTTCCTCGCCGCTGCAGCGACAGGTTTTGCCAACTATCCCTCATCGTGTCAGGACCAGCACCGGCACTATGGCAGGGTCGGCCGTGAGAAAAAAAAAGGAAAATTTATTCCAAACCTTCCCAAATTATAAATATTCGAATGAATACTCGAATAGTAGGCTTCGATATTTGAATAGATTCGAATACCCCCTTTTTAGAGGTCCGATATTTGAATAGTATCAGAACAAAGCGATTTTAGAAATTCCGATGATCATATTCCGATGTATTAGAATAGCAACTATTCGAATATATCGATTCGAATCTATTCGAATGGCACAACTATAATACATATATCCTAGCTCGCTCGGATGAGTCTGAGCGGAGTAAGTAGCGGAGCGGTCGGTCATGGCAGAATATAATAGTGATAAGGAGATTTTGACATGAAAAGCCCTATAGTTCGGTTCCGCAATCGCCTTCAGTCCTCATTATCACAATTGTAGAAGCAAAGCGGTTGTTTTTAAAAATGAAAATGAAGAAATCATTCTCAAAACAACCACTTTGCTTCTACGATTGTGATAATGAGCCTTTGCGGGCTGAACGCGATTGCGGAACTAGAGCATATGTATATAGTCTACAGCAATGGAAGTAGGACCTGGTGCGGTTGCGGACTCTCCCTAACATACTGTAGTCTGAGTGTGTTATCACTCATTTTTCGAAATAACTGAGATTGGTCGGTAAGTTTTGTTTCCACTCCCACGTTTTCACCTGTTTTCATTGCTTCCACAGATGTATTCATCTCGGTGAAAACACAGACTCACTGACAGCTGTTTCGGAAAAATGAGTCCTCTATCAAACTACCGCATGTTAGGACGAGTCCGCAACCTCACCAGGTCCTACTTCCATTGCCGTAGACTATAAGTTTTATCTCAACCGGCTAAAAATATGGAATGTAGGCTATGTACATAGGTGCACATGCATACACACATGCTCGAACATACATACACATATAGTAAACACATCCACACATATGTATACTATCGCATACGCACAAATACCCACGTACACTCATACAGAGAGAGAGAGAGAGAGAGAGAGAGAGAGAGAGAGAGTAAAGCAAATATACCTAACAGAATCACTAACAAAATGAAAAGCTGGGAAAGCTTCGTATCAGCGAAACACACGAACTTATCCGGGAAAGGTGAAATGGAGTGGTTATCGACGAGAAATCGATCAGTTGTGAAAGACGCATTTCTATAAACGATTTGAGTAGCTTTCTTGCGTCTAAACGGTATGTTACTTGCGTCTTTTTTGCCTCTTTCGAGAGACGCATTTACCATACACGTCCCCTCGAATGATACTCGCGTTTTTCAAGCGTGCAAGAAACAAGTGACGTTTTCGACCCGGTAAAGACGCATGCAACCAAGAATCGGGCTGATTAGACGCAACAAGCTAGTCTGGGAAGTTCTGAGTTCTGGACCCGATCAACAAGCCATTTCAACGTCGTGAAAGGCAATCATATCAATGAGACAATCCTTTTTGAAAAAGCCTAAATGTGAAATGACAGTTTTCTCGTTATTCGCTTGACAATAATAAAACATTTTACAGCAGCAAAAGAAGAACAGTAAAAATGTCACAATATTCTACACGCACATTTGCAGCTTCTCCCATCGTACTTTGTTTAGCTTTCGCTAATCCATGCCATATTCAACGTCCGAGATAGTAGGGCTTCTCACAGTGGCTCCTCCTCCTCTAGTCATCTCTGAAGGTTCGATTTGACGGCGTGCTCATGCACTTCATGCCGTGCCCCGCACCAGCAATCTTTTCCATGGAAATCTGCGGCTTGAACTGTGGATTTATTTTTTAAGCTAACCGCGTTTTTCGAGCGTCGCGTCTTCGTTGAGAAAGCATGCAGATATATGGAAAAAAATGTACATTTATGATTTTCTGAGAGGTAGTTAACAACAAATATTCTCTCGATGCAGCATGGCCTCTCAACGAAACAAAAAAATAGACATTGTGGGATCTGGACTGGATGTGGGTGCGGCGGCGTCGGCTGGTGGTGGGCAGCTGGCTGGTGGACCATCGGTGTGCACGGTGGACGACAAAAGAGAGAAGAATTAATATAACGAAAACTGTACGCTTAAGAGATCGTATGAGTGGCGAAACTTGGGACAATGCAAGCCAAATCCTTCTTGATTTTGGAGAAGGCCTACGCAGCCATAGTGACGTCATTTACAATAATACTGATGCCACAATCACGGCCGCCGCATAATCTCAATTCGTCATTGTATTACCCGCTGCATTACCAACTGGCGGTGGGTGACCGGAGCCAGCCTCGCTTTTTTTCAGGTTCTCATTTGGTTTGGAAATTCCATTGGAGAGGTTGATCCTCTCATAATTATCAGTAACGGTGAGTAATTTTTTCGATATTCCCCTGCTATTAAAATTCTCAATTTTTTTGCTGATACCACGACTTGGAGAAATTTGACTACAAATCTCTAAGCAATCTCGTGAACTATGCACAAGTGGATGCTACTGATAGAGTTGAACAAATTATTCAATTCGAGAATGATAGGTGAAAGAAACATCACAGGAGAGTGAAAGAAAAGAAGGGAGGGGATTCAGACAACTGTGGCAGCGCTGGTCAGCGGTTCGCTCGGCAATGTACTGCAATGACTTGATGCCATTGCGCACCGCGCCGGCCGACACGGGCGGCTGGTGCTCTACATCGACAAGAAACGAGGTTGTACGCACATAATTGCCCAAGCTATGATCGCCATGTATGACACCACTATTATTTGCACGGACCCAGTCATAGATTGAGTCGTTGCGTACATGAATGAGTATCGGCGAGCATCTGCAGTATGTCCCAAATTAGAGCTACTGAGGGTCTCCGCTTCCATGCCCAGCATTGTTCTATGTACGACTGCAACGGCATCGACCCCATTCCAGAGTCCTCTGAGAAGACCATGAACTGCCCCTTTTCAAGCATCCTCGTCTACTTGTTGTCTTTTTGGGCCCTTCTTCGCGTTTCACCGAAGCACACGTGTTCGAGCTGCTGCTGCCAACTCGCGCGATAACATTCTGCGTGCGCAGGCAAGACGTGGGCAGCAACAAGGAGGTTTCCCGCACTACATGTATGACTAAGCTATTTATCCGACACTTTGTGGAGCTAATTACAACGGGTACACAATATTGATACCAACATAATCACAGGCAGCCAAAGATCAGCGACTATTTAGCATCTCCAACAAGAATGCGGTATACTCCCTGTGAAACAACCATGCCTATTGCAGGCATAACAGTACCAAATCAGCCAATACCCCGAAGTATATGCACACTACTGCAGGCTGCTCTTCCCACTATTGATCATCAAATGTGGGCCACCTCTGAGCTCACACGAATTGGAGTGCATCAAGTTGAACACACTAGATTTGTGTCTAACTATTAGCCCTTACCTTAAAGGCATCGTTCGCGCTGAAAATCAATTTTCATTTTTCAGGCTCAATTTCATGATTGGGCCCGGTAGACCACACTGGTAATCTTTGGCGCGTCAAAAACGTTGGGCAATGAGGTTGGAAGGCGTCAAAGATGAAGATCCGCCAAAAATTCTCGCCAGTCATCTAGCACTTTTTCCTAGGCTTAAGCCTCGCAGACACAGCGCACATGGGACATGGCGTCGAATATATGACCTTGTGTGCACCCACAGGCGCGATACACCTAATTTTACGCGCAAATCAGGATTTTCCTCTAAATCCGTGCTGCTTAAAGATTCTTGGGATTTCGCGGAGTGTGGACGAATTCCAAAAGAGTTTTCTATGATTTTGCCGCGTTTCGCAGAGAACAACTGGTCTTGGCCTTGTCTGCGGCGCTTGATTCATTTTTTTTTTCAATTTGAGGTGTAATTTTAATCTGAAACATCAACTACTATTACATAAACTTGGTCTCAAAATGAAAAATCTCATACAGCATCATCAAATCAAACTCCCCCTCCCCTCCGCTGAAGTCAGGAGCCCTAACACGGCGTTTCTGCCTAAATGAGCCAGACTTCCCGCGTAATTGAAGCCACTGGTCCTTACAAGTACGCGTGAAATTCCGCTGCACACTCTCAAGCACCTCTATTGACCTCAACTTAATCGGCTTGAACACCCATATCCCAGGAGAGTTCCATTACATGACTCGAAAACTTCGACAAGAACACAAGGGCCCGTAGTAAATACAAGTCAGCCGAGTGGAAACGGTTGGCACCACCCGGCTGGTTGTAGCAAGTAGCAACGATCGAGGGTTGCGGCCTAGCCGTAGCGATGTCGAAGGCATGCGACGAATTCAGTGTTGAACTCTCGCCAGGGGCTTGATTTTCGCAGAGAACTCATCATATTCACCCTTCGCCAAAGAGTATGGCCTGTCTCAGGTCCGATATGTACCAGAACTTCACCAGAAATTTCCCAGTAATTTCTGGCAGACGTGCAATTATCTTTAGTTTGTGGAAATCAATATGAGAACTTTCCGCAATTTTTGGTTTTAGGTTACTCTGTTGATTTCTCAGACACATACTAAAAGATTCTCTCTACACTAGATACCTCTCACAACCTATCAAAAGGTGGCACAGAAAAGGCATTCCCGCACGCTTCTATGCTTCTTCCAACAATTGCGCGCGCGGACCTATTCGCGCTTAGGTCCATTTTTAGCTTTCGACTGTCGACGCTATGCAGTGTTTTTCATCAACATCTGCAAAGATCGATATGACTGATATGCATGGTAGCGGACACGCGTAGCGCAATGTGTGAACGACGCCGTATCGGAGCACACTCACCCGCACGCGCGCGCCACACGCACACTCACGCGTATTTGCAAAATTGCATGCACGCGCCTGCGCGTGTATACACGCATGGACACGTGTGCTAGTGTAAAGATGCACACACCCGACTCGTATGCACAAGCACGCAAAACCCACGGAGATCAGCGCGAGTTTATGGATACTCATGCGCGCATGTAGAGTGGTACATACGCGTACTTAAAACGAGCACATCCTTGCGTCCTTACGTGAACACATTTGACCTCATGCGCGCAGTGATAACATGCCCACACACACGCACACTTTCATATGTAGGCGACCACAATCGTCCAATGCCGTACACGAGAACATGCGCACACGCTCGAATGATTGCGCAAAAACCGTCTATGCGGTGACACTCACGCGTAATTACATACATATTTGCAAGCATGCCTGCATACTCAGGCGCACTGTTCCATGCAGTCAGCTGGGATCGCACTGTTACTTTCCGTTCTTCATTGTGCGTTGGCGCAAGCTCTGTGCACATATGATATAATTGCGCCAACGCGCAATAAGGGCGCCAAGTATCGCTGTAATCCTTGTCGAATTTCAAACACATGCGCGCTCATATGCACTTACACATGCGTATGCACATGCGCATACAATTATTCACTTTCAAAAAAACGCACCCACGCAAAAACACACATATCCTCTGTCTTCTGTGTTACCAAGTTTACTGTTCCCCTTGGCGTGCTTGTGAGTAGCGGAGTGAGGGCAAAGACCGCGAGAAAGTGCGGGAAGAAGTAGACGCAGCATACGCGCGCGGACGCACGCGATAAACATAAATGAATTTGACTCCGAAACAGAGAATAGACGCATCCTGCGCGCACTTACGAGCTTATTCGCGCAAACACACCCGCTGGAACAAACCCGCGTACACGCGCGCGTTTGTGCCAGAGTACAAGCACAAACATGAAGTCGTTCACATATGCACACGCACACATGCCATCGGGAGCGCACGCACGCATACATTAATACGCACTCGTGTACACAGACTCTGTTTCATTCCATGTGAACTCATGTTTTCGATTATCACAGCGCGGAGCGGTGGCTTTTTCGTCGAAACCTCCTTATCACTAGTTATATTTCACCGAGGCCCATCGCTCCGCTGCTGGTGATAATCGAAATCAACAGTTCACTAGGGATGTACCAGAGCTTACCTACGCGGGCAAGCAGAACAGAAACAGAAGATGCTTGCGTTTTCCTCTTCAGTTTCCGGCAGTCCGCGACGCTGCGACAGGCGTGAGTCTGAACGCGATTACTTCCACGACTATCGCAACCAGCTTACGCGCTATCACGTTCACGACGTCCTCACGACATCTGAAGCGCCGCCGATTTCCACGACGTCCTGACGACATCATCTGTAGTTTTATCTACTTTTCTCGACGTCCTCATGTCGTCATCTGAAGTCGTAACAATTTTCGACGACGTCCTGACGACACCATCTGAAGCCCTACCTATTTTCTACAACGTCCTGACGAAGTCATCCAAAGTCCTACAGATACCCACGACGTCCTCCTCGCGTCGTCGAAAGGTTTGAATCCCATGCGTCTAAACTTTGCGTCGCTTCCCCATTTTCAGCTCAAGTCGTTAGGTGCTGTTTTGTAACTTACGACTTGGGCTGAATTTGCAATGCTAATTCGCTTTCCGGCTGATTTGTCCAGTCCATCTGACTTCTGTCTGGATTATCGACCCGGTCATGTATTGCGCCGGTGCACTCGCCTGCTACCCTTCAACGTACGTGTCCGCATGCTGACATCCGGCTGTCAGGTCAACAGCCCGGATGATTTAATCAGCCGGACTGGGGGTTAACTACGGGCTCAGAATTAGTGGTTTAGAGCGCCCTGAACACTCTGTGCATCATTTTATTGGCTTCTGAAGCCACCTGATTACAGTGACAGTCAAAACTGTGGTCACCTCAAATGAGAAACCCCAGGTTCGGTTTTCGTCGATCTATTTCGTTGGAACCCATGCTGGCACTCAGAGATGATAGAGTACCGCTCTAACTAGAGACTGCTTTACCTACCCTGTGAAGATTTGGAAAACCATGTTGTCGTCGCTGTAGGTCTGTGACAGTACATAAAGACCCGTGCTTGGAATTCCCTAAACGGCTGCGGAGATTAAAAAAACGGCATTTTCATTGCTCCACAAAAAGGTAAGGGTTTCCCATTGGGTAATTTTTGGGGTGTTCAACAAAATTTTTCGGGTTTGGCTCCAAACTTCCAACTGGGGGTTATTTAGGACGCTGAACCCAAATCTGGGGTCTATTGTTTGCTGGACTTAGGTTCACTGTCGGTTACGGTATGCATAATGCCTTTTCACTGGCGTTACTAACCTTAACATTTCGAAAATCGAAAATTGGACCACAAATTCGTGTTCAGCGTCCCAAATAACACCCACAGAGAAATTTTGAGTGTAATCCGAGACTATACCCAAACTACCATTTACCCACAGCTACATACCGTAATCCAAGGAAAACCGGTAAGCCGACCACAGATTTGTGTTAGGCAGCAAAAAATTGCTCCCATGTAATAGTTTCAAGACGATTTCATCGTGGCATTCTCGAAATCGTCAAAAGGCGTGTTGTGCCACAAAAACTACACCTATTTTGAAGCTTAAGAGCTAATGAGACGGAATTTTTCGAATATCGACAAATGGGCCTCAGATTCGTCATCAGCGTCCAGAACAAACCCAAGAAAAAATTTCAGGCTCAACTCGAAACAATTTTTTTGAACACCCTAAAAGTTGCCACTCTTGTATCTTTTTTATCTTCGCAAAGCCATGGAAATGCCCACTTTTTGAAATCTCTATGGCATCAAGAGAACTAGGAAAACGAGTTATCAATGCAGTGTTCCATACCTATAGATATCAAAACATGGTTTCATAAGAGCGCTCGGGAGATGTAGGGTAACCACTAGTACGTGGTCCATTATTCTTTTATTCAGCACCTTTTCAAACAACCTAGCGAGAATCGAGGTGATACGTATGGGACGAGAATCTTTAGGGTTAGTAGAGTAGATAGTTTCTTCATAAGAATAGGAGTTACAAATGAAGTACGCCAACGGCTTGGAACATCAGCCCACATGAACTCAGGTTAAAAACATGGGTGAGCGGGATCACCTTTTCTATGAACTGCAGGGGGATATGGTCCGGTGTATCTGATAGTAAGACAGAATTCGGCCATTTAGTGAAGGGCTTAGATAGATCCACTGGATACCGTGAAAACTTCAGGTTATCTGTGTTACTGCGATGAATTAACGATTTGCGCGTAAAATTCGGTGTGTCGCGTCCGTGGTTGCACACCAGGTCATTTATTCGACGCCATGTCCCATGTGCGCTGTGTCTGCGAGGCTTAAACCTTTTTCCTAGAATGTTGCTGCGACCGTAAGACAACATCAAAATAGTTACGGCACGAACTCCACATGCAGAAAAACCTCGAAAATGACAGAGACGAGGCCTCCAAAAGCCGAAAATCTTCGAAAAGAATTTTGGCGCGAAATTCAAATTCGTATTTACGATGTGTTCCGATTGACTTTTCTTTACAAATGAAGGTGTTTCATGGGCTCCTTCGACATTTTCGTCCATTAGAGAGGCCAAGCTACACAAAAACATGAAAAAATAATACACGGTTTTCTGCGCGTACGATGCCTTTAAAGGCACAGGACCCCCAAAAAATTATTATTTGGTTTTTATGCTGATCTTGGAGAGGGTGACACGCTGATCACAGTGGTATCTATGAAATCGTCTAAGACCCCCTTTGAACAGAGTTATGGCTCTTCGAAGATGCCTAGATTCTGAGGGTGAAAAATTGGCGGACGAGTTGTCTCAAGCTTGTGTTTCTCTTCATTCGCAAGCGTTGCGCGAGAGCGAGCCAGGATAAGGAGATAGCTCAGCAATGGACTGAAGAACGACGACTTAGTGGAATTCATCCATCCATCGAGCCGCTATCGAGTCCGAAAATCTGTTAGGGGGTCGGGCCTGTGGTGGTGAGCGAAGGGGGTCGGGCCTGTGGTGGTCGCTTATATCTCGCTTATTTGGAGGAATTGAAATCTCGCATTTGGCACGTGTTATACAGAAGGGGTCTTCTATACAATTTCATGAAAATCTCAAAATTCATATCTGAGGGTGTACTGTGCCTTTAACCTAATCCTATATGGAGGCGTGCCGCCGAAGGTCGATGATAGCGAAACTGACCGGCCTAGACGCTCCCGCTTAACTTATGTGTGTACGATGTGGTAATTATGTATGATTGCGTGATAACTACTCCGCGCCACGGTTGTCTATGATCTGATACCATGGATTAGAGGCAGCCTTTACGATGGAATGAATGTGCGTGCTGGCTGTTCATTGCTTTTGATTATGAAAGATGATAAGAGATTGTAAAGCTCTTCCGCTTGTTAGAACAAGCTGCAATGTCCTCTATCATTATCAGTAGTTGGAGATAATGGACAGTCATGACTCCTATTCATTTCATCGAGAACACTGCCTTTAAAGGTATGTTCACGATAAAATTCGAGAGTTTACTACAAAAACATTTTTAAAACTCTAAAGAAGGATTGTTTATGAACGTCTCAGTAAAGAAAGAAAAAAAGGTAAGCAAGCAAAAAGGTGATTGCAACTGGACACCCTTGCAGAAACGCAAACAGTAGTAGTAGAGAGCATATCTCGACGAGATAGGACCTGTTGTTAACAAGTTATGACGGGTTTGTACGTGTTGTTTTCTCTTCACATTTTTGTACTGAAGAATCGGAATCGACTGCTGTGCGTTTCTGCAAGGTTGTTCAGTTGGCAACAGCCCAAGCAAACGAAATCATGTGACCACACAAGAAAACTCAACTGATCGTCGCCTCCTCTGAGAGAATCTTTCGCGCTAGTACCGTGAAGCTCCCGCGATCCGCGATGGTACCGTTATCGTTTCCTTTTCGTCCCGCGATCCGTGCTCGCTCCCAGATAGTTACCAGATTGACGCATCCGCTGACATCCTAACGCTTGTACCGTGATGTTACCGCGATCGTTGCCAGGTTTACCGCGCTAATGCCGTGGTGGACTCGCGATCCGCAATAGTACCGTGCTCATTCCCCCTCGGTCCAGCAAATCGCAATCTAGGTAATGCTATCTGCTCTTTTGCCTGAAGTTATCCTCATATCTGACGTTTTAAAAGTTGCTGGAATCTGCCTAACAGTATGCTTGTGTGTATACATATGTGTGTATGTGCATGTATTTGGGTGTATGTGTGTGCGTGTGTTTGTATTTGGATGTGTGTGTATGTGCATGTATGTGTGTACGTGTGTATGTGTGTATGTGGGTGTGTGTGTACGTGTGTTTGTATTTGTATGTGTGTATGTGTGTATGTGTTTGTATGTGTGTATGTGCGTGTATGTATGCAAAGTTAGGTCCGTGGCTTGATTCCTCAAGAAAAAAACATCTAAATCTCACCCGCGGCTGGCTCGGGCGGCTTAAATCGCAACTGGCGGCTGGCTGGTAATTACCAGCCGCGGGTTGGATATACATGCTTTTTCTTAAGGGAACACCACTGACCTAACCATATGTGCCGACCACGAGCAAAAAATTCCGTTTCGTACTGAACGCGTGCCACTATCGTATTTAACGCAGAAAAAAATGCATTTCGTACCAAACGCTAACTAGGGCTTACCCTACATTCCTTAAGCGCTTTCCTAAAACCACACTTGATAGTTGTAGGTATGGGACACAGCCATGATAGTTCGTTTCCTAATCCCCTACGCGCTTCAGAAGTATACAGCAGATTTCCGAAAGTGGGCATTTTGATAGCTTTGCGAAGAGAAAAGGGGTACGCGATTGGCAATTCTCAGGATGTTCAAAAATTTGTCTCGGATTGAGCTCGAAACGTTTTTAAATGGGATGTTTTGTGTGCTGTTACAAATCTGAGGCCCATTTGTCAATATTCGAAAACTTCTGTCTGATTTTGTCCGAAGCTTCAAACTAGGGGAATTTTAGCTGGCCAAACGCGACTTTTCAAATTACTCTGTGGGTGTTATTTGGGACACTGAACACGAACTTGAGGTCCATTTTTCGATTTTCGAAATTTCAAGGTATGTAACTCCAGGTAAGAGGCATTATACCTAAAGACCCCAGATTCGGGTAAAGCGCCCTAAGCAGTGTACTGTCACAGACGTAAACCAGCGACAACATGATTTTCCAAATCGCCGCGGGGTGGGTAGAGCAGTCGCTAGTTACTGCGCACGCGCCGCATACGCACGCCACCTTCATAGCTCATTAGTATGCGACGATTTTAGGTGAACAGTATCTGTCTATTTTCAGCCGTTCATAACGACAAAATCCATGACGTTTAGCGCCATCAAAGTTCGAATGTGAAAATTCCGGCACTTTACTCTGAGATTGACTACTTGGAAGATCAAGCAGCACCACATCATGGGCGATTATCCGAGGACGGATCCGAGCACTCTGCTATAATACCAGTCTCATAACATATGTTTCATATAAATGCGAAATCGTACACACCTTGCTTAGACTCGTTCGCAAAGATGACCCGGTTTATTGCTGCGACAGGGTTTAAACAATGCAGCAAAACATTCTCAATACTGCGGCTTGTGTCTGTAGTTGAGGGATATTTATTGTGCTCTATTCCGCTTTCTGTTTTGTTTCTATTTACAAGTGCTGTAAAGTTCTTTTTGTCATTAGCATGCATTTTGATCGGCGTGATCTGATTGATATGCTGTGTTCGATAAAATTATTAGGCCACCCACCGCACTAGCACACCAAAAGCATATCGGTTCTCATGATTAACACTCTACCTCAAGTTCTTATTTGTATACAACTCAACATTCTAATATTGATATACATCATGATTCCATCAGTGGGTTTCTATGTACATTTTGTTCATCTACGCGGAATTGGAATATGTTCTCAGACATTCGCAGATGTCTTACGCCGGAGTCAACGCCCCTCATCGACAAGTGCTGGACGAACAGCGAAGTTTCGGGGTAGCGGCTCGGTCCGTGTTTCGCTCACGGGAAAACGGGACACATCCCCGTTTAGGGCGCCCCCGAAAAGGTAACATCAATCTGCTAACAGACGTTCGCAGCCGTTTTCCGCGGAAGTTATCGCCCCTTATCGACAAGTGCCGGACGAACAGCAAAGTTTCGGAGTAGCGTTCTGGTCTGCGTTTCGCTCGGGGAAAACGGGACACATCTGCCGTTTCCAAGGCGCTCCCGTAAAGGTGACATCGATCTGTTCAAGATTCGTCTCATGCGCTCATTTCTTGTTTTCAATTGCTCTTGTCTACTTCACCTCTATCCCTTGTTCTTTCACTCATTTGATGTGTTTTTTCTGTAAGGTTGTACTAAAGTGTTTTACCCACAATGGAAATGCCTCATGATGTGCCCTACTTTCTTTAGTGGTTGGCTGAGCTATTTTGTTCACAGTGGTCCAGCTGAATTTCGCATTCGGAAAGTTTTTATTTTTGAAATAAATTTGGCTACCTGTTGCTGCAAACGCCCTCTTTAATATTCGGGTGCTCAGGAAATTTAATGGACTTTGGAATACTAAAATATTCGATCATCCGGGAATCCAAACTATTAAAATTCTTCCCAACTTTGTATTTTCTCGGAAACTGAAACTAATAGCTTTTCGAGCTTTCGGTTTATTAGAAGGATCGCGATATCAAATTTTTCGTATATCCCATTTATTCAAAAATTAAAATTTCTGATTTCTAGATCAAATTCAAGTCACCATTTTTTGTATTCGGGCATCCTAGGCAAATCTAATTGTGCGTGTGTATTATTCAAAATTTGTGCGAAAACCGTGATAATTATCCGATTATTCCTTAATTTTTTACGAATATTCATTCGAATTGAACAGTGGATAGATTTTCGAAATCACTCAATCATCTGCAAATTTCGGAAGGCGTCGAATTTCATGTTAGTGTTAATGTTTTTGTTAATGTATGTTTTGTTGTTGAGGTTTGTTTCATCTATTCATTTGCGAATTTGAAAAAGGTCTATTCCAGATTTGTTTTGAATTTCGATAATTCCCAGACGCCTCCTCAATCGATTTTGCTCATTTTTTCAAGTTCTTAATTCTGGAAGAGGTGAATTGAAATATCCTCCCAATGAAAATATTCGTAACAGTTTTATTCGAGCTATTCATTTATTTGAGGATTATGAGAAACTTTTCCAAAATTCAGCAATGCGGAAATTTCGGAGTGGCCTCATTCGACTTGATTTTTTTTTCATCAAAGAAATCGTGGAATATTCAAGAAGTCCGAATTTCCAGATATCCCTGTAATACAAAAAATCCTAGATTTTCTAATTTACGGTTTTCGCATTGTACCCATACTAATCAAGCTGAACAATTTTGATTCCGAGATCTTTCTCTGCTTATTGTGCAGTCTCAGTGTAGTTTATCTTTTAATCGATGTGCACAAGCGTTTTTCAGATTAAACCTGTGTGTAAATTTCCCAGTTCAAGACGGCGGAGGCGATGCAAAAACGAAAACTATCAGTTGTCTATTTTTGCACCTTATTTGAGGTTCGGAATGTTTTTTTCATTATTTGCTGTAGAAGAACACTCTGCTTGCGGAAAGAGTTTGAGCACAATCAAAAGCTGAGCTCAATCCTTATCGATATTTTTTCCAGAGGCGGCATGCACGTACACGGCGGGTTACGTTGGCGTTAGGCAGGGTTTGAAGCGTCGGCGCGTTTGATGATAGCGGCGCGAGGGCTGAAAGGGGGTTAGGCTAGCACTAAAAAATCTTTCCCTCGCAAACCCTACCTGGGAGGGTGGGGCAGCCGAAATCCCGTTGAGACCCCAACTATTGATTATCTCCAGCAGTCGCACAGCAATCATTAAACGCGCCGACGCCCCAAACCCTGCCTAACCCCAACCTAACCCGCCGCGTATGTGCATGCCGCCCCAGAATTGATGCCGGCAGTTTGGGCTGCGACAGAGAAAACATACGGATAGCCCCATTCATGATAAGCGTTGTTATCCTCATCTCATTAGGTTACCTTTAGCCTGGTACACGTTTTCTGATTTCAGGTACTGAACGTGACCAATGGATGGAAAGACTTTGGTCTCCGGAAATCGTGATGAGTTCACTCATTGCTGTCAGACTTTTCTGTATTCATTGCACATTTTAGTTTCCTTAGATCACCCCGTTCTATGCCTATATGTAGGTATCCTTCATTTCCGAGCTACTCGCAGTCGTATTATCAGCATCGTAGGTGCGAAACGGTTGTTTTTCGAAAAATTCAACCGTGAGGATGAAGAAATCTTTCTCAAAACCGCACCGCTGCTATGATAGCGAAAAAGGAAAAGTGCGAGTAGCGGGTAAATGAAGGCTATCTATTGAATTGGAAAGAAGTTCTTGCGGTTTTTTGTTTATTCTGGTGATATCATCTAGTTCTTACGAGGGAAGTACATAAACAACGCGTAGGTCGCATCTGAGGAAACGAATTGTATCGTTAGTATCTCGTGTGGCTAAATAGTGAAACGGCGCAGTTTCTCGCCTCAAGCTGCAGTTTCCAAGAAATCATAAGGGTTTTCGAGCTTCGCAAAAAAACAAGGTAACCATCAGAAATTCGTTGGGTGTTTCAAGAAATTGTCTCTGAATCTGCTCTAGGGTGGTGAACAGGAATTCAGAATCCGTTTGTCTAACTTCTGAGGCTTACTGTAGGTTACGTAAGTACCATTTCATTTAGGGGGCAAAACAAAGCTTAGTATTTTGAAAGAACAAGTTTATAATTTGCCAGCGGCACAAAATTCTCACGGAAGTGTAGAAGTTTTTCTTGTCAGAGTTTTCGATGTTTAAGTCCCGACACCGTGATAACTTTGTCACCGGTGAGGTTGCTTCCCTACTCCCTAGACTGCTGAGAGCTTCAGCCCTTACCTCTGAAGAAGGACGGTGTGTGAATGTAGCACACCGCTCTTCATTTCTTTTATACCCTACCCTTGATCAATCTTATTTACCCTGAGAATTTTGTGCCGTTGGCAATTTATGATTGTCTTTCGAAAACGACAAACGGAAGTTAAATTTGCATTTACCACCCCGACTAATCCCCCGTACACAAGTTCTGAGTCCACTATGAGACTTTGACCAAACTATCGTATACCCACCGTAATCTACCGTAATATGTCAAAATTAGATAAACGGACTCCAGATTCGTGTTTAGCACTCTCAATAACTCATAGGGAAACATTTTGAGCCATTTCTAGAGTAGCTATCCGGAAATCGTCACATTTTAAACTCAAATTTTTTTCTGATTTGAGGTTCTGAACGAATTTAGTCGAGAGCTTTGGAAAATCGACAGAGAAAGCCAGATCTGTGATCAGCGTCTCAAATAACCCACCTGGGAGGATTTTAAGTCAAATCTGTAACAATTTTCTAAAACGCTTTCAAAGCCCTCTCATGGGTAGGAATAAACGACCAACCGAAAATACGTATAAGCCCGAAACGGTATCAGTCTGTACTAAGTTTGGAGAATGTGCCTTCACCCAAACTTCGCTCAGGGTGATGGTTTTGGGCGCTCAACACAGCTATGCAGTCCGTTTCCGAATTTCCCAAACGCTAGTGCGCGCTTTGGAATGTACAAAAAGCACAAAAACTACCGTTTTAAGCTTGTGACATCTTTGAACGTGCAGCTCGCGGTGAGATACGGCGTGGATATACTATGGAGGCATAAGAGATAATAACAATCTTGAAAAAAGGGGTCTTCCAAGCAAAAGTGGTTTGCTTCGCGTTACAAACGTTTCAACAAAAAGGGAACAATGAGGAAGTCGGAAGAGGAGAGTCGATAAAAAACGAGCAATATCCTCTGTAAGCTCTTTTCTTTGTTGACGATTCTAAACAGCAGAAACAAACCGTTGTGGTGTTTTACGCGGAAGAGTTCAATGGGTTCCAAAAACCATTTGACATAATCCTTTCCTTTGAGCAGAACCATTGGGGTACACATACATATATATTTTATCGGCACTCGTATACTCAGAGTCCTCTATGAAGCCAAAAGCACTTCCTCGTGAAAGACCATTACGGTTTGTTTACGCCGCTCAGAAACGTCGACAAAGAAAAGAGCTTCTAGAGGATATTGTTCTTTTTCTGTAGACTCTCCTCATTCGACTTCCTTATTGTTCCTTTTTTGTTGAAACGTTTATAACGCGAACCAAACCACTTTTGCGTGGAAGACCCCTTATCTACAGATTTTTTCATTTTTTGTTGCTATTGCGCAGTGATATCCCATGTAATCTCTCAAAGATAGACCTCCTCTTTTTCGAATCTACTAGTCCTCTTTCCAATGTAACGAGATTGATTGACCTAATTATTCGGTGATCAAACTATTTCTGCCTCCCATGCATGTGTGAGAATTAAACGAAGGTTCATCATTTCATTGTGACTTGGTTTGCTATGACCGCTTCATGTCAAAGATAGTGACTATCACAAATTATCTGTTTTCACAAAAATAACCAAAGAAGTGAGAGGCAGAACTGAGGATGCGACGACGCGTAGCGGGTGTGGGTTTAGAGATAGGGGGGGGGTTAGTGCTTCAGAGAAAAATTGTTTGAAAAAAGAGTTGAAAAAGGAAGCTCGCGTAGGAGGTTGGAAATGTCAATAATTTTTGATCTGGAGGTAAGACTGTGGTTTCATCAGGCGCAGTATTGAATCCATCACTTGAAACCGTTAAGTGACGGCTTTAACCGAGAGACAGAAAGTTGTTTTAGCAGCGGAAATTTGGAAAAAAATCAAAGCGAACCCATTCCAGAGCTGTGCTATAAATAAGTTGTTCTCTAAGTAGATAGTGATGAGCACGTACTATTTCTGTAGGAAATGATTCGTAGGCCGGTGAAAAAGCATTAGGAGCGCTGAAGATGAGCGATCGGGAAACGAGAAAGGGTTTCGGACTACTCTTCACTCTCCAAGGTGTCCTTGGTATGAAACTATTTGGGAGGGGGCACTCAGAATCCAGTTGGAAAATGAATGCTACCGCTTTCAGAAGTCAAAGCATTTTCATGGAGTCTGCACGAAAACAATGACGGATAACGGTATCAGGCATATGATATCAGCCCTAACTTTCATTTTCATGGATGAATCAGTTCATTTCCTTAAGTGCCCCCCCCTCGAAATAGTTTTAAGCCGTGTTCTTCTCAATTTTGGTTGACAAGCAAGAGGTCCTGATCTTTTGCTTCATCTTCGGGGTGTCCTGTACAATTTTCCGTATGACTAGCAACGGGCCCCGTACTCCTGCTAACTCTCCAGAGTGTCCTGCACAATTTTCTGGCTGATCGACAACGGGTCCCGGACTCGTGCTCACTCTCCGGGGTGTCCTGCACAATTTTCCGGCTGATCAACAACCAATCCCGGACTTCTGCTCTTTTTTCGTGGTGTCCTGTACAGTTTTACGTTAGACCAGCAATTGGAGTCGTGCTCTTGCTTACTCTACGGGATGTCCCGTGACGTTATCTGAAGCCCTATGCACTTTTTAAGACGCACTCACAGCTGAGTCCCGCACCTTTTTCTTGGCACTTATCGCACCCCCAGTCGGGTCCCACACTTTTTCCCCGGCGCTTGGCGCGCTAACAATAGGGACCCACACATTTATTTTGGTACTTTGGGGGTGTGTATACAAGTCTGTTGGTACCGGTTCGTCGGTGCCCCTGCTTCTACTGAACCCAGCAGACGTTTGAGTGTACACAGGGAACGTTCGAGCGATATAACGTGCACAACTATATCGCGAAAGTATCCATACATTGCATAAAGGTGTCGCCGTCCGGCACACTAAGGCCTCTGCTCCATAACACCTTAGGATCCGTACCTAGGGAGTTCATGGAGTCTTTGGTCACAAGCCACAGTTTCGCCACCCTGAACTGTCGATCGCTGTCGAGTTATATCCAAAAAACTGCGAAATCCAGAACTCTGAGCTATTTCCATGCACCGTTTGCTGCTTTGCAGGAAACATGCCTCAAGGATAGACCCGTCATCAGCGTCGTAGAGTACGCCATCTACTGCGGTAACGCTGACGATAGGAGAGTGGGAGGCTGTGCAATAGCTGTAAGGAAGGATTTCAATGGTATGGTCAAAGAGTTTGGCTCAACGTCGTGCCGGAATGCATTCGTGCGACTGCGGGATCACAGAGAATTCAATCTGTGGATAGTGAGTGCTCATGCGCCCACTGAAACCGCCGAGGACAATACGAAGGATGCGTTTTATGAGGAACTCAATACGTTGCTGGCCAGGATACCTTGTTAACATGCTGTTGTCGTGGGGAATGACGCAAATGCGAAGATGGGACTTGATCACGAATCCGAAGTACTCGGTAAATGGTTCTACCCAGTGGAGAAAACATCGGACAATGGCTACCGTCTTGTCGACTTTTGTGAATGCAGTGGTCTGATTATTGCATCAACATTCAAGAGGAATCATCGCCGCCATCAGCTTACGTGGCAGGGACCAACCCAGCTATCTCCAGAAGAGCAGCGTAAGCGGAAGATTACAACTTTAAAACTACAGCTCGACTATGTTCTGACGAGGAATATTCCAGTCACAAACATTCGAAGATCTAGAGCTGTGTGGGATGTCGCATTCGATTCGGATCACCGTCCCGTTCTGTTAAACTTTACTGCAAAGATTCATAAGAGAAAGCGAGGGGCTCAGCCCTTCCAGAAGATTGACATGACAAGTCAAGTCTCAGAGATGAAGAGTGCAGAAGGATTTTTCGACAACGCGTTTCTATTCACATCGGAGTGCGGACTAAGAAGAAACTTTGGGACGCGGATTCTTTTGTCAAGTGCATCCAGGACGCTTCGAAAGAGGCACTCCCGGTTATACAGCCTGAGAAGAAGTTAGCCTACGTCTCAGAAGAAACAACATCTACCTACAACAGAGTATGTGCTCTCCGAACTGCAGGAAACTTCGTGAGGGAGAAGCGTCTGAGGAGGAAGTTGCGTCGGCAGCTTCAAAGTGACCGCGAGCGAGAGTGGACGTGTAGAGCTAAGGAGTTCGAGAAGGCTTGGAAGGCGAAGAATCCAAGGAAAGCCTACATGTTGCTGCGACAGTATAGCGGGAAGGTGAAGAGATGTTCTCCTGTCTTGAACACTACCAATGGAGTTGCAGTTGGTGATGCGACGCTGCCAGTATGGAAGGATTACTTCAGTTCACAACTCAATCGCCCAGCGCCATCAGTACCTGAGGTCCCGCATGTTCAGAGAGCACATTACGATGTCAGTGAGGAAAAGCCGACTGAGTCTGAAGTTTTGGATTGTGTCCGGAAATTGAAGAAGGGAAAGGCTGGTGGAGATGACTGCTGAAATGCTGAAAGCTCTTCCTCCGTCTGGGATTCGTGAAATGACCAACACCATCCGTGCTATATGGATGAGCGAAAGGATACCCGATTCGTGGAGACATGCGATCATCGTACCTCTTCACAAGAAGCTATCCGTCACGGATTCTAAGAAATACAGAGGAATCTCTCTACTTCGTGTCATGTACAAGGTTTAAGAACGTATCATTCTCGAGCGACTTATCAAACATCGTGAAAGGACGACCAGAGATGAGTAAGCCGGTTTTCGACTTGGAAGATCGACCATCGACCAAGTGTTCGTCGTGAGAAGAGTATGAAGCCGCGTTCGACTCTCCTCATCGTGATCGATTGCTCAATGCTCTGCGAGCAGATGGAGTTCCGGAAAAGTATGTTCGGTTAATCGAGGACATGAACAAAGGAACAACAGCAGCAGTTCGTACACCTGTCGGATTTACGTCAGCTTTCGAGGTGAAAACAGGAGTAAGGCAAGGAGCCGTTGCAGGACCTTTTCTTTTCAACTTCGCCGTTGATGACATCATGCGTAGAGTTACAGAACAGTTTCCTGCGGATGTGATCCTAGCACCATCAGGACGCTCCCTTGTCGACCTGGAGTACGCCGACGACATCGTGTTATTCGCTGAAAACAACGCAAAACTGCAAAGGATTGTGAACCTCGTTTCGAAGTATGCCGCAGCCTATGAACTTCGTCTTCGTCCGGACAAATGCAAGCAGATGTGGTTCTCTCAGAGGCCTTCTACGGGAGTTTGTGTGGACGGACAACGTATGGAACTGGTGGACGATTTCTGTTATTTGGGCTGTTTGCTGAAGAACGATGGTAGTTATGCAGCGGATATTCGACAACTATGTGCGAAAGCTACGTCTGCATTTATTTCTCTAACCAAGTGTTTGTGGTCTACCACCATCGCGAAGGAAGTCAAGTTTCGCGTCTACCTATCCGCTATTCGCCCTATCATGATGTACGGATCGGAGACGTGGGCAGCACCGAAGACGCAGATGGAAAGGTTGGATTGCACGGAGAGGAAGCTTTTTAGGCGTTTGCTTGGATGATTCTGGCCGCGTGTATGCCATAACGAAGACCTTTACAAGGAAATCGACGCAGTAAATCAACGCTTGACACGAGGGAGGGGCCAGCCTCTGCTAACGCCATCTCAAGCAGCAATGGAAAGTCGACTTCGACTGCTCAGGCATATACTAAGAAGAACGCCGGATTGTCTCGTACAGCTTGCTCTGAGAATGCTTCCAAATCCTGTCTGGAAACGGCCATCTGGGCGTAGGCGAAAGTTCTGGACGTATGTGGTCAAAGAGGATTTGAAGTCACTCGGCATCGAAAGACAGTCCAGGCGCGATGTTTCGTTCCGCAGGAAATGGAATTGTGACAGCTGGATGGAATGTGTTCAAATTGTGGCTGAAGACCGTGAAAAATAGACACGGCTGACTACTAGGACGGCACACCAAGGTGAAGATGCGGAATGACCGCGTCAGGCGAAAGCCAACTGATTAAGTCAAAGTGAGCCACTTGGCGCACCTCCAGTTGGATCCCTCAAACTTCACCTAGCTTTGGGCGCACACCCAGTTCGGTCACACGCACTTTCCACGGCGCTGGGCGCTCTTCCAGTTTGGTCCCACACACTGTCCACGGCGCCTGGCGCACTCACAATTGTGACATTTTTTTCGGCGCTTACCTAATAACAACTCACCTACCTGTCAAACTGATCGCGTGCGATCATTGGCAGTGGCTACTCCTGGGTTCCATTAGCAGTGAATGAAAAGCGTGACGGCCCACGGCCCACGGAGTACGGCCTACGGCGCACACCATCAAATTTTATTAAGCTTTAGTGCTCACAACTTTGTTATTTGTTATTTTTGAACCGATTCGGCTCAAATTTTAAAGCGGGTGTCACCTGGACCCCCTCACTTGTATCCAGAAGGACTTCTCCGTGAAAGCTTAATTTAAAGGTTTTATGAACTTCTTATGAAATTTTAAGTGATCACAAAGCCTACGCAAAACCGAACCTCTCCAGCCGCTTCGCGGCTGGAGCGATACAAGTCGGTTTTACAGATGCATTTACCGCGGTTAACACTTCCCTAGCTAGCCGTCACTCCTCGACAATCGGTCATTCCTGTATTCCAAGGTCCTGTTGTTTCTGTCATACTCGTTTCGTCCCTTCTCCGCCACCTAGCCGACACTCCCCGTTAACTTGCCATCACTGTCTCAAAATCTTGCCGTTACTGTGCCATTCCCTGTCTTCACTGCCCAAAGACCCGCCACTTTTTGAGATCACACTGTCGCTTCCTCGGAGCCATTTCATCATTGGCACGAAGGCTTGCCGTGGCTCCTCCGACATCACCACAAAATTCTAATGGAAGTGTAGTAGTTTCTTCATTCTATAGTTTTTTATGTTTTTGTAGTGCCTTCAACCTTGATACCTTTATCATAGATGAGGCTGTTCCCCGCTCCCTAGCCTTTTCATTGGCTTGAGCCGTTTACCTCTGGAGAAGGACGGTGTGAATGAAGACACACCGCTCTCCATCTCTGTTGTACCCTACCCATCATTGTTTGGGTACCATCAATTTCGATTACCGTGGAAAATTTTTTGCGTCAATTTATAATCTTCTGCCCCTCCGAGAATCTGAGCCAATGAATTTTTCCTTCTGCTATTATTTTCGGATCAGGTTGTGCGGAAACACGATGCGAATATTCTTGTTCATTTCATTGATTATTTAAAAGCAAGGTCCGGTCAAGTTTTGACACTACCGAAATTTGGGTTAAGTAGATCGGGCTTGTCAAGCTGAAGACCGTCTACTCTGAGAAGTTTGGTACCGCTGGTTTCGCGATAGCCCCGAGATTCTCGCTGGTATCGCGATGGGTTATCGGCAGTTGATTGGCGGCTCCGCGATCGCGGAACAGTGGTGTGTGACGCAGTGCCCCGCGATGGCTTTATGTCGGCTCCGCAATCTGATAAAGAGGTAGCGTCGACAACATGGCTCCTTGGCAAAACCAAGTCGGCATCGCAATGAGTGTGCAGGCTTTCAGTTTCCCGTCGGCTCCGCGTTCGACACACCTCCGAACTGGCGTACATTTCGTATTGTGGCATTAACTAATATATCTTTTTATATTGTGACATCAACTAATATACCTAATCCTGATCGCTTGTTTGTGCTCTTACGTCTCCGCGTATTATTTCATACATATTTCTGCGCATTCCTTTCAATGACAGAATATTCGAAGCCCGTGACACGAAATGAGCGAATACTCGAGGTTTTTTAAAGGTTTTTTTTTCAATTATCGTAATAGTCGGAAAACCAAACCTCTAAATGTTTCTAAATGAATCCTTAAGAAAGCGGAAATTTGGATTTCATAAATTAATCGAATTCTCGAGAAATCCAACAATTTTAGTTCCAAGATGAATCGAATATTTCAGTACTCGAGTATAAAATGAATAATGTGATTATTGTTCAATAAATTATTCGATCCGATCCCAAGTCTAATACGCAGTGTACAATACTGGACATAATTTTTGCGTTGTCGAAAAAAAAGAACGCAAAAAAGCGTTTTTGTTTTCGCTCTTTTGTCATAATAACTCTGTTCAGAATGGCCCATTTGGGAATCTAAAGTTTTTGAGAGCCACATTTTCTTACTTTTTCGGTCTTCAGTGGGGAATATAAAGACACTTTCGGAATTAACATCGAGTGCTTTTTTTCTGGAATGGCACATGGCTTACTCTTAAACAGGGCCTATTCGCGTGTTGATTGTGTTAAGGCCAAAATTTTCCAAATACTGTGCTTCTCTTAGTCAAATTCCGGTCCGCAATTGCGTCTCAACACGCTTTGCCGTCGCGCGCTTCCGAATCGGAAGAGTTTCCAGCGCCGCAGCCGCCGATCTGTTGACTCTAGGTTGGTCTTGGAAACTGGAAACTATACAAAATTGGAGAAAACTGTACTAAAGAGTTACATGGAGCCGGTCTTAACGCTGGAAACTCGACTGACTCGAGCGCGTGCGGTCGCAAAGCGTGTCGAGACGCAACTGCCCAGGGGAAGGTGGCCCAGAGAAGCAGAGTACCTTGTTACAGAGTAAGCAATGTGTCTCCTGGTTAATCGGACAATTAAATAGTCTTCATGACAGCTGCGTTGAAGAACATACACAGAATCTTACGGGAAATATGAACGCTGTGTATATGACCACAGATCTTGACAGTGGTGGTTTTCGGTGCTCTGTCCATGTTCGAGTCCTTGAATCGGTTTGTTCCAAGACTAGTCAGCATTTAGATAAGGCTCTCGATGCTGATTTCAGATGTCTCTTCGGAGCAACGAATGGTCTATTTTGAACAGTGTTGACAAAGAAGCATAAAACGCCTTTTTGTGCCCAAAATGCAAATAATATCACAGGTATTGCACTTCATCCCGGCGTCGCGCCCCTAAATGGCGAACACTTATCTAAATGCTGACTAGTCTTGGAACAAACCGATTCAAGGACTCGAACTTGGACAGAGCACCGAAAACCACCACTGTCAAGATCTGTGGTCATATACACAGCGTTCATATTTCCCGTAAGATTCTGTGTATGTTCTTCAACGCAGCTGTCATGAAGACTATTTAATTGTCCGATTAACCTGGGTGAGGTTTTCATCGAGACTCCTACATTCAAGTAGCAAAGCTAGATGTATGCAACTTGTGTTTGATTAGTATGGAATTTCATTTCGATTACGTTTTGGCGACTTCTGCATTCGTATGGGCTTGGAAAGCTAAAATACATAGAGAAACAAATCGTTCGAGTACCATTTCAAAGCAAAGGATCCCGAAGAAAACGTGTAAAATGGGTGACTAGCGAAAACTGAAAAGCTGTATCACCAGCTATATTGGTGTGTTGCTTAACAAACAACAAACAACTACTCGATATCCCTCACTATTGTGAGGGTAATTATACTCGACTCACTTCGAAGGCTTCGCAGCGAGGTCGCGTAGGTGTATTGAAAATAACCTACTCGGCGTCAACGCTCAGCCGACGCGGTAATTGGCTCTTCAGCGAGGTGCGATTGCGGAGCCTACTTCGCTATCGGCGTGCAGGCGGGGCGATTTGTAATGAAGGCACCGCAATGCGACCATGTAGGTGCCTATAGGGCACCTATACGGCCGCATTGCGGTGCCGTCACCACAGATTTTCTCAGAGTAGACGTCTGACAAACTATGAAATCTTGCTTTCGGAGAAAACAGGCTAAGAAGTAAAGGACTATGATGTGCACAGCATGATAATCATGGTTAGAATGCCGATATTTTAAACGGCAGTTTTGAAGAATGCGTGGACGAAAGGCTAAAACATGGGAAGTGGAAACGGTTCTTGATAAAATCCGCTGTTCTACTATTCTCATGGAAAAGTAGATCCCGTCATCACAAAAGTGAAAATAAGTCAAAAATTGGTGAAAAAACGCTCAGGAACAAGTTATTGTTTGGTGTCCTCCCGCCCCCGAGTATCGAGACTTCCGTAGAAGCTTGTTTTGCCGTCTTCTATTTTCTTCTAAAGTATTTGTTACGCCCTTCTAGAGATTTCTGGCTACTTTATGATCAAAATACTAGTCAGGTAAGCAAGAAATTCATGGAAATCTTGTTAATTTGGGGGCTGGCGGACACCAGTAATTAGCCGTCCTGGTTTGTTTTTTGTGCATTTTTCCTGGAGTTTTCAGTTTTTTCACTTAGTTTCACTTTTGTAACGACCAGACCTTTATTTTCTTGGAGATAACTCAGAAATCGTTTTTATCGTGAACCCTGACTTTGAAGAAGACCTCCATTTTCAGCAGTTTCCGCTCGTTCAGTGGGACTGCCTAAAGCATGCGCTTCGATTGAGCGGGAAATCTCTAAATAGAAAATCTGCCCGAACCCTGCCTCTGAGTAATTCATGTGGTTGAACTTGCTATTTTCTATGTCTACATTCATGCCTTCTGTTGTTTTGCTTCAAATGTATGTTTACATGAAAATGTAATAAACATATTACATTTCTTGTTTCTAGTTGCATCGTGGGACAATAGTAGAATAATTATGTATGCAATGATGCATTAACTGCCTGTTCCACTATTGTCACCTTTTGCAGCGTTCGCCTTCGTTTCAGCCTCCGTTTCGATTGGCAGCTAGCTGCTCTCGCAGCTAGCTGCCTAGCGGAACGGCTGCAAACGAGTGGTATTTCGGGAAGAACGGCGAATCTTTCGGGCTAGAATTGCCGTTTGACGGCTGCGAACGAGTTGTGTTTCGGGGAAAAACGGGAAACGTTTCGGGCTAGACCGGCCATTTGACGGCTGCGAGCCAGTAATCTTTCGGCGAAAACGGCTAAAGTCTCGAACTAGATCTTGCGGGCGAAGCGGCTGCGAACGGCATTTGAGATACTTTCTACACGCGCGGGGGGGGGAAGAGTATGACAACTCCAACGTCACCGTTTGGCGGAGCTTGGTGAAGTTGGGCCCCAACTGTGCCTTGCACGCAAATTTCAAGCACGCATATCAACTCACTGTAATGCAGGGTGGTGCGGAACCCAACTAAAATGTAGCGAAGGAATAAAAAAGATGGTGGGGTTGGCGGAGCATCGGGTACCACTTGGACGGCACATCCGAGATTGAATCGCGGGCGTTCAGGAGTACGACAGATTAGCCAAAAGCAAATAGAACGTCTAAGAATAGGACCGGGGCCATACTTTCAGCGATGAGCGACGCGACGCAATGTTTACCATCCCATCCATATCGATAGAAAATCGACATGTCTGATGTGCATTGTCGCTGTCGCTAGTATACTTGGGCATCGAATAATTTCGAATCATCCTATAAATGAATTTTTCTCCTCAATGTTGAAACAAATCGAGCTTTCTCTGGTTTTCAGACAACAAGTAGGGGGGAAACTTCTCATAAGTTAGGTTAGAGTAGAATCAATTGCATTAATTGAATCACAATTATCAATTATTCGAAAAAAATAGTCGACTTCGACTATTAGTCGACTTATTCCCTGAAAAACTGATATTTGTGATTTTGTGAATGCACTGAATTCTACTTTGTCATCGATCATGAGAAGACTATCCCTTACCTGATGCCTGAAAACCGAAATTAGCTCAAATCATTCTGACTCTGGAGAGAAAAATTGATTTTTCGGATGATTCGAAATTATTCGATGCCCAAGTATAGTCGCTAGTAGCATGATCTCGCCCTAACTCCACAATGTTTGTGTTCAGTCGATTAGCGATCACCATTATTGTCATAGCTTATTAACCCCCTCGAAAGCTCTTTAATACGAGTTTGAATCACTACTTCAGTGATGAAATCATTGGTTGTTCCGAAATTCGCCGAAGTACATTATAGAGCACAGCATCAGTTACAAGTAGCAGCTAGCTCTTGTGCAGCTCAAGGTCTTACCCTGGCCGCCTAGCTCAGTGCGTCAGCAGTTATCCCAAACACACCGTCACAATGCACTAGAACACTTCTAGGGTGCGAATCAGGGATAAGCGGAGTTCCGCGTTTCGAAACCCGCGGTTTCGCCCAATTTTGGAATTCAGCACTCCGAAAACCGCAGAAAACGCCGCGGAATGCGAAAATATCGGGTCGTCTATGACGTAATAAAACATCGGATGATTTCTGAATTTTCCCGCGATTCGCGTTCCGAAAACCGCATTTCCGCGCATTTTCAAGCGTTTCGCGCCCGATTTCCGAAACCCGAGAAAAAATTTGTTCCGAAACCCGAAAACCGATTTCCGAAATTTCATACTTTTATTCCGCTCATCCCTGCTGCCAACACTCCTTGCTATGACAGGCCGATGGGTTTTGCATATTTTGCTAGAAAGAAAACGACTTATCACATGGTAGCGTATCAAAGGTTCAATGTCCAGAAAACCCTCACACAATTTCCGCTCAACAAACGAATTTTGAAAAGTATTCTTCTCTGCCCATTTTTTTCAGTTTTCTGACGAGCTGGATCCACTCGTTCCAAAAATTTCCAGCCAAACTGCTGCCAACCCAGCCCTTCGCCTTTTCCTTACAACGACTTCCTCTGGGGCTCATTACAGTACTTGTTGTATTCAGCTAACCACTAAACGAATATTTATTTATAATGAACATGCAAACAACAGCACACACAACCAAAACATATGGGCAATCAAATATGAAAAAATCTCGCAATGTGAAGCAACTTATTCAGTAGCAATCTTCAACAACTCCAATATCGTAGCGTATCTTACAGGTGCGTATTGCAAACCAATAGGTGCTAAAAAACAGCATGGTGATAGTGAACGCTCTTACAATCAGATTTCGTTTGAGAAACAGCCAACCCCTATGATGCCACGCTTAGTCTCGCAACTGATGCCATAACGCCTCCTTCACGAATTTTTACATAGTGAAAGTTACTTTTTTGCATTCAAAAAATGGCACAGGTTCAGAGAACCTATGGAAACATCTCAGCGTGATTACTCAGCAATTCGGCACCATCTCTTCATGACGAAAGAAGTAGGTACTCTTAAACAGTGCAGACAATTTATTACTAGAACACTGCAAAAGCTCATTTCGCAGCTAGAAGAAACTGAGAAAAACTCCTGACGAATGACCACGACTAAGACATGACACCAAGAATAGCGTCACAGCAGGTGATAGGCCGGGATCATACTTCCAGCTACGCGACGCAATGCTAATCATCAATGTCGACCGAAAATCGATATGCCTGGCATGTGCTATCGCCATCGCTAGTCGCGGGAAGTATGATCCCGGCCATCCGAAAACCGTTTAAATCACGAAAAAATATCTCTATTTGTAAAGGAGGAAAGCAACAACTAGTACGCGAGTGAATGGAACACTTACATGATGTATGAGCAAAAAACAGAATGAAAAATGAAACGAGGTTCAAATATGCTAATGGTTATTAAATTCTCCGAAACCAGCTCCGCCGCCAACAGTCTTTCCGGACAACTCCAATTGAGAGTCAATGATCTATAAATTGCGAGAATTTGTTGAGTTCGAGTGAAGTTACAAGCAAGACGCTTCAAAGGTTCCGACATAGATTTCTCTATTCACACGTTGGTGGGACAGTTCCCGACATACGACAACGGAATTTCCCTCGATGCACCAGGAGAACTGCTCCCGAAATGAGGGAGGCCAGGGAAATTTCCCAAAGCAGGTGCCATTTACACTCCCTCACAGAAAAAAAAACACTCCTCGTGGAGTTGCTGACGCTCGTTTGATGAGTCTTCTTGATCTTGGTAGTCGACTCTACAGATCCACCACGCGTAGGCTGAGCATCTCGGATCCCCCACAGCAGGTATTCCCTTGTTCTCTCGCTTGCAGGTCTTTTCCATGGTCTCCCTACCCAATAACAATTATTCGCTGATTGATCAAAAACTAGTTCGTCAAAACCAGCTCTCTTCGACAGTTCTGGAGTGAGAGTGGCCAGCGGAAAGCGGAATGACAACCCGCGAAAGTGCCATGCAATTGGACACTTCTCTAACACTCTGCTATGCTCGCCCTTGTATTCGTGTCTTGCTTCCCGCCCGTCCTGCCCCTTCACCTAACCACCACCACCCGACAGTTCCGTGAGTTCCGGGGGGGGGGGGGACTTTCCTTGCTCTCCCCTTTTTCAATCGACTGTTCAACTGTGCTTCGTTGTGAGTACTTCGATGGGAAAACGATGGGACGTCTCCTTCGAGTGGAAACTCCATTGGTCTCCCCACTAGATAATAACAAAGAAATCGGGTCCATTCTCATCGGGAGTTCTCCCAGCAACATATGAATTATATTGTAGCGAATATTCAACGTTATCCGAGTTTGTCCAATTCGAAACTTTCAGTGTTGGTCCTTTTAGCAAGTGTCATATAATGCTCGAACGCTCAAATTATCCTTTACTTAATGCTTATTTCCGCTTCAAAAAAACCCCTGGTGGTTCTAGTGGTACAACATTTTATGAGGTTGCGGACTCGTCCTAACATACGATAGTTTGATAGAGGTATGACTCATTTTTCCGAAACAGCTTTGACAGATCGTTGAGCCTGTGTTTCCACCGATACGACTACATCTGTGGAAGCAATGAAAAGAGGTGAAAATGTGGGAGTGGAGACAAAAACTCACCGACCAATCCGTTATTTCGAAAAAATGAATGAGATTGCACAATCAGACTACATTATGTAAGGAAGAATCCGCAACCTCACCAGGTCCTACTTCCATTGCTGTAGACTATGCCCAAAAATTCGTGGATCTGGACTCCTAGTGGATTTCATTTCATTTATTACACAGAAACCCGTGTCAAACAATAAAAAAACCACCACCCTTAACGAGGGATGGCAAGGAACACTAATATATGAAAATTCAATAACCACTGCAAAACGTACAACTTGGGCGATTTAGGCGACAAGTTAGGAAAGCCAATCGATGCAACATCTCTGCGAACACCAGGGTAATCCAGAAAATTTTAATCAAATGCCTGGCACCGGAAAACGTCGAAAGCCGAACCGAGGAATCGGATCGTCTGTGTGGAGCTCGTAATGTGCCCAAACCACGCAAAACGCCGACAGAAGCAAAACTCCGTAATCGCAGAATACACCGGCTTCCACCAATCTCTGCCCAATGCCCTCCCTCGACCTTTTCGCAGTTCGGAAACATTACGACCACCACTCGGATTTCCTGATCAGCTCTGCGCCCAAAAATGCCCCCCCCCAAAAAAAAAAGTTCTCCATAAGATTGAATTCCGGCAACCAGACCATCAATTCTGGAAAATTTACATTATTGGCCTGAAACCAAGCGTGCGTCTACCTGCGGACAAAAAAGGAATACAACCTAGAACGGATAGAAGATTTTTCAAAACACTTCCTGATAATCTGTGGAAATCATTAGGCAAGGGCATGTTCCAACTTACCATGCCACCAGAATTCGGCCTTCTTCAAACGCCCTATTCAAGAATAAAAACGGGTCTCTACGTAAATCTGTCCGATTCCTTTTAAAGTCGGGAATGAGTTCGACTCGGACAGATCTGATAGATTCAACAAGCAATGCATAGATCTACTCGAGAACCCGCATTTGTCCTCAACTCGGAAGTTCGAAGGAGGAACCTTTATGTATTGTGCCGTATTTAAGTGGTCAGACGCACGGCTAAGCAGGATGTTGCGCTGAATTTCGGCGGAGCAATGACCCTTCCCTTGTTGACCCAAATTTGGAAAAAAACTTGAACTTCTCACGACCCACGAGATGAGAAATTGCCACAGCTTTTTTTAAATTACTTTCCTTATTTCAGCTTACACAGCGGTTCCCTTCCTCTTTTCTCCGGTAATTTTTACTACCCTCCCCCAAATTTTCATACGTTTTCGAAACTTTACACGACCCCCGTTGGGTCGGATCGCAACCCTGCTCAACCCTGGTCAGACGATCTGGGCCACGTGCTCACACCAAGTGTAACTCTACAGATTATCGGGAAAGGTGAATACTCTTTCTAGAACACATTCGCTATTTCTTTTTGTCAGCAAGGCGACACAAGCTTGACTACAGCCACACGCGAAGCAAGATAGATGATGCCACTATTCCACGCGAATGTTCAAAAAATGATTAAGCGTCAACCTGAATCCATGAATTTTACGTCCTCTATAATCTCTTGATGAAAAGTTTTTACTCCTTATCGTGCAGTGTGTTCTGTGTAAGGATTGGAGTTTTTTTAATCTTTAATCTTTTTTAAATTTTATCCCACTTGGGCCTACCCGTGTAATAACTGAATTATTAGAAAAATAGAAGTGCTTAAAGGTGCTCAGCCCTGAAAAATTCCACTGAATTTCAGCAAATCGAGAACCACCGGGGTTTTTCTGAAGTGGGAAGAAGCACTAGATAGAAAACGATTCGCGCATTCGCAACACACTTGGCCAAAACATCAACGCCTTAAAAGTTTCCGAAAATTGACGACGGCAAAAATCGGGAGACTTCCGTTACAACCTAATACTAAAAAAGCATCGATCTGTGCCGCCGCAAAATCGATACTCTTCGTTGCATGCTGCTGCGCGGCAGCGAATTCTTGTTCGGCCCTAGCGTACAGGAATCAAGAAACGCTTCAGGCCTACAATATAAGTTTTCAAAGTCGAAAAGCTACAGTGTTGCGTAAGCACCGTCCTTATCGGAACAAACTTCCGGTCCGCAGTAGCGGACAACCGCCCTAAAAGTTGATAGCGATACGACCTCGCGCTAAACGCACGATTTTGCTCACCGCAGAAGCGAATGTCCGCAACTGCGGACCGGATTTTCATTCCGACATGAACAGTAGCTCTCCAAGGATTACGGGTTGCGTTGGAATTCGTCCGCATCGTGATTTTCCCACTCGAAAAACTTGGCACCCTTCCGGGGCTTCCTTACCTTTCTGAAATTGGTAGTGAAGAAACCTAGGAAGTGTACCCTCGGCTAAGTATTCTAGCAATACCAGATTCTCTGTGTTTTTCGCAGTCTCTAGAGCCTGGGGTATGCGCATCTATTGACAGAGATGTTTAATAATTCAAATTTCGGCTCAAAATTACCTTCAAAAATCGATTTTACCAACCTGAAGGAGCTCCTGAGGGGAAGGAGCCCGACCGCTCTCTAACTTGCTCCATATCAGCTCTTTATCCAGATAAATTTCGAATGCTCCAGTGGACATTAAGGTGCTCTCCACCATGTTCGTCAGCAGGAACAGCATCATGCATGCGGATATCTAAAAAGACGCAAGCCTTGTCGAAGAGTTTTCAGCCAAATACAGAGGGACCAACTGTCTTATCAAGTATTATCGATCTCGAATCCGAATTCCGGTCCGCATTTGAGGGCACGGCTTTTGTGTCACGCAATAGGTTGATGATCGTGCTGGGACCATTTGGCCACGGCACGATTCACCTCTCTCCCAGCACGATTATCATCGTGTCGTGTGACGCAACAGGCGTAGTTCGCAATTGCAGACCAGAATTTGGCTCCGAGAACGACTGTCTTCTTTAGACGAAATGAAACATTGAAACAAGTGAGGGGAGAGGTCTCAGAAGAGTTCGCATCTTCTAAATTATCACAAAATGTTCACCATTGAGAAAGGCAGAGGTGATAGTGCCCAGAGATGCAAAGCATATGATTTTTTGTCAAGAAGTTGAAATAATACAGTGCGTGATAGAAAAGTAGGAGAGTGCAATGGGTGCAGGATTTTCTGATCGAAATCTCAAATCCCAGAGTTTTCATCAAATTCCGTTCAGGACAGTAAATCTACCAATGCAGCATTGTAATCTTAAGACCACGTAACCATGCTGCTGTTAAGCTGCAGGGGAGCAATCTGGTTCTATCATGAGGAAATAACCATACCCCATTAGAAAATCATTCGCAATCTCAATTTTCCTCTATCTACTGGCGTTTTTTTAGCTACTCGAAAAAATCGACCTGTTTCGCATTTTACATCAAAAAGAAGGAGAGTTTCAGACAGCGAAAATATTCAAATGCCCACATTTTCTTCTTTCAGTTAGTGCTTATGTTCATATAATATTTGGATCGCAAGGGCTAGATTATAGTAGCAAAAAGTGTGCGCGGACTTTTTTCAATCAAGCAAACTTTCCAAATGACGATTTCTCTCATATCTTCCTTAACCAGTGACTTCTGGACACCCAATTTCATAGCTTAGTGCTGCGGAAAAGATTTATTTTGTGATATTCATTCATCAACTTTTTCCTGAAAATTCGATTTTCCCAATTGCTTGGGTTTCCTCCGAAAAGGGCGACGATCGACTAAAAACATACCTAATGATGAAGTTTGAGTCCGAAAGGTCGCTGGATAATGAAGGCATGATAAAAAGTTCATTCTCGAAAATTTCCGAAAAAATCGTCGGATTGAAAAAAAAATTCCGCGAACCCGATTCGGTTCAAAGACCTAGTCCTCGCAGCGACAAACGCCGCCACAAAGCGGAAGAATTAAGCTTGCGAATTCTATACTACCCTTGATCGAAAAATCGCAGGGGCGGACACCCAGTTGACACCCTCTTTGTAATCAGCAGGTGCTGCTAACAACAGCGTTTGCTGAGAATGCATACTGGGTTTCTACCCTTCCTCATTGGTAAATCGTGCTCCTACGCCCGTATTGATGTACGATTTGCCCGCGAGGTGAAAGGTTAATGTTTCTCGGAATCTCTGCAACTCCTGTACTCTATACGCCCATCTCGCTCCTACGCGAAAGAGCGAGATTCCAAGAAACATTTACCCTAGCCTACCGGGCTAATCGTTTACAAATACGGACCCTAGTAGGGCCAACGAGTGATTAAATCCTATGTCGACCCTCAAGTGCAACCTTTCATTATCAGTGGTACATTGTGTTGATACAAAATTTCGGCTACAATCCTGTCTACGGGGATATGGTATGTTGGGTGTAGCCGCGAAAGGGATCAGTCCTCAGCAGTCCGCGTGTTTGTCGCGTGCGCCGATCGATCACCACATTTCTCACGGACGCATATGACGCAGCGCAGGCTGCCGAGGCGTCCGCAGCTATCACTTTCGTGATTACCCGAACAATACGATCCTTGCCACGGTCCGCAGAAAAGGAGGCCAACCTCGCCGCCATGGTCGCGGCAAACTCATGTCTTCTTAACACAGCCCACTACGAGGAAGGTTTCCAACATTGTCAAACAACCTAACCACCCCTCTTGAAGAGTGCTAAACTCCGTTAGAGAGAGAGAGAGAGAGAGAGAGAGAGACATCAGAAAGCCATTCGCCGATGCTCCCAGCAAAGTCAACTTGCAGATATGGCACGACTCACAGCAACAGCGACTCCGTCTATTGCGCTAGGAGCATACTCAATTCGTACGGTGCCATCTGGAAAAGGCGGCCATTAATCCCATATTAGGAGTAGTGCCGCCCCAAGTCTGCACATACGAGGCTCAACTCGGAAGAAGAGCCAGGTGCACCCTGGCATCGCTGCGCTGTGGTCACTCTACTATTCTTATGTCCTACGTCAGCAAGATAGACAGCAGCAAATCAGATGTTTGTCCGGACTGCGGCTGCCTCGGCCATTATACTGCTGCACACCTGATCAACTGTCCGGAGAGACCCCACGCTGACCGTTAATGGACCTATGGACGAATCCATTACTGATCGCCTAATTTCTCAACCTACGACAAAACCCTCGATGTAGCTGCAAAGAAGAAGAAGAAGAAGAAGAAGAAGAAGAAGAAGAAGAAGAAGAAGAAGAAGAAGAAAAAGAAAAAGAAGAAGAAGAAGAAGAAGAAGAAGAAGAAGAAGAAGAAGAAGAAGAAGAAGAAGAAGAAGAAGAAGAAGAAGAAGAAGAAGAAGAAGAAGAAGAAGAAGAAGAAGAAGAAGAAGAAGAAGAAGAAGAAGAAGAAGAAGAAGAAGGTTCCCTAGCAACAGAACATGGGGACGATCACTCAGCGTCCAAAATAATTGTCCAGAAAGTGTTTTGAGGTGACCTTCTAAGACCGGCATCTAACCACCTGATACCCTCTCAGTGATGGTGGCTGCCTTATATACACGCAAGCGATCATAGAAAAGTATGCTGCCGCGATCACTCGTATAAGAAAAATCAATGGAGGGGTTGAATCCAACAGCAATAGGATGAATGACGACTCAGAAGTTTTACAACAACTTAAACGCTCGTTAAAACCCCTCAAACAAGTAAACGACCAGCTTTTTGGTCGTTTCAACTTAAACCCCGGCTTTTCAACTAAAATCCCTGCTAAAAACTACCAATTCAACTTAACACCCACTATAGGTGCGCGTGGCCCTGGAAAACAACTTAACACCCTCTTTGAAAGGGGGGTTAAAGTTGTCAATAACGATCCAACAACTTAACTGCTACCTTCGAAAGCTGACAAGCGAAACAAGTAATCGACAACATCTGCTAGTACACGTGGCATATCCAATCAATACCATTATCATCTCCCCGTTCGTCCCGGCACCCGGCTTTCTCCAATCAAATTCTCTTTCTGTCGTTTCCATTTCCTCCAGCCTTATCGGTGTCTTACTTGTGTTATCCTCACTGTAATTCCACATTATTCAACAGCTCAATAGGATTCAACAGCGAATCCGGGAAGTTTCCCACTTGAGCTGAGCGCCGCAGTTAACCTCTTGGGTAAGAGGTTTGTCCGAGGAGTTTGCCGTTACCGCTGGAGTTCGCCAAGGCGATGTGGTCTCGCCTCTGCTCTTTAATACTGTTGTGGACGCTATTACGAGGAAGGTCTTCGAGAACAGAAGAGGCGTTCAATACGGAAGTAATGAGTACGTCACAGATTTGATGTTCGCGGATGACAGCGCAGTGTTCACGGACACTGATGCGGAGGCAACGTCCTTGATAAGCGATATGGCACTGATTGCAAGCTCCTACGGCTTAAGAATCAACCAGGAGAAGACCAAGGTCATGACATCCGATGGTTCGCCTGCATCTGTTCAGTTTGAAGGAGTTGAGCTTCAGCAGGTCAAGGAATTCAAATACCTTGGGTCGGTAGTGCAGGAGCGAAAAGTTGCGGCTACGGCAGAGGTGTGCAGCAGAATCGGGCAGGCGTCTGGTGTGTTTGCGTCGCTTGGCTGGTGTTTGTGGAAGAAAAACAACATTTCACTGAAGACTAAAGTGCGAATGTTCCGAGCGCTGATAATACCCGTACTACTATTCGGCTCGGAAACCTGGACTCTGCTAAAGTCAGACCTCGTCAAATAGAAGTCTTCCAGATGCGATGTTTGCGCCAGATTCTTGGAATTACGATTAGTGATCATGTTTGCAACGACGATATACGGAAGAGCTGCATGAATCAACCGACGGTCGGAGAACAGCTGCAGACAAGAAGACTGCGATGGTTCGGACATGTATGTAGGATGGACCCGTCCCGTCTCCCGTACAGTATGCTGTGGCGTAAGCGCCCACCATCGTGGAGAATTCAACGAACGGCCCCGAAGAAGACATGGCTCAAACATATAGAGGAGGATCTGAAGACTCAACGGTGCAGTGTCCTTAACGCTAAACTTGTTGCTGCAAACCGTTCTGATTGGAAGCGTATCGTTCAGGCCGCACGAGCTCCTATGGCACCTACAGCAGTGTATTGGTTGAGAGGGCATCCCGCTCCACCAGACGCCAGCTAACGGGATGAGTGAGTGAGTGAAGAGGTTTGAACGAGAAAAAATCAACCTTTACGTAGCAAACGTAAAAATCGAGCCGTCAATTCACTTTGGGAGCTGAACTGAAGGAATCGTGGATCTTAACAGAGAGAAATTGTCGACGGCACACGACGAAAGACTCCAATGCACTTTCGCAGCAGCCCTCCTTTTCGAAAACGTTCACTTAGTGTTGGACAAATGCGTTCCAATCCGAAATCAGATGCGGCGCGAAATTCAAATGTGGTAAGTGGCAGGAAATTTCGCATTTTGAGACAGCGTCCATACGTCGCGGGAGCGTGTGATTACGCAAAATCGATGTTCATCAAAGGCACACGTTTTGTTCATCAAGGGTTTGCGCGCTCACGCCCGCTCGCTCTTGCGCGCTTACGCCAGCTTAAAGAAGGAAGCAGCAAATCTCGAGCTTGCTGCTCAATCGCTAAAGTAGGAGAAATCAACTCTGATGCAACGTAATTGTCCTTGTACCCCATAACCCTATCCCAGAATACACAAACCTTGGGAAATGATCAGCCGTCCCGCCGATTCGAGCGATTGATCACCCGGTCAAAAATTGTCAATCGAATCAGAACGAGGTGGGGTGTTTGGCGGTGCCTAATTGCGGGCACGGGCTACTCCAGCATTGAGGAGCGTCTAGAGGCGCACAACAGGTGAACGCACGCTCTCGCTACGTATGGACGCTGCCTGATCTAATGATGCGCGAAAACGTTTCGAGCTACTACAGTATAAGTACCGTAACCCATCGTAATCCCCCAAAAATCTGAAAACCGTTTTGACCACCCGAGTCCGTATGTAGGAATAGTGCCCAAACTTAACCTTACTATCAGTGTATCTTTGCTCTTGGAAACAGTAAAAGCTCATTGAGGCTCTTACTGTAACCCCTTGCCAAATCGAGAGATGTTGATTGATTTGGTTCAGGGCATACTCTTCTGAAAAAAGGTTTGATTTATCCTCTTTTCAAAAGTGTATACCCCAGGCTTTTCACATTTGGTTCAACAATTTCACATCCACCCCCATCCCCCCAATTTTGCAAATCTTCGAGCATTTTTACGTCTCAATACAGTGCGATAGTTATCGTGAAATTTTTGGTTCACAAACCGGAAAAGTGGTGAGGGCTTCCGAAAAATCGAGAAACTATAAAGACGGTCTGTAAGTTTTGCTGGTTTTTTGGATCATCAAGGGGGCCACAGATCGGTGCTATCGCAAGCCTTTGGCTACTGTCTCATCAAGCTTCGCCACGTCCATTTTTTCGCGCCGCAACATTTTGAATACACAGAGAATACGTGATTCAAACTGGCCCAGGACGCAGCTGGGCCAAGGTACTGCACGAGGTGTGGAGAAGGCGGATTTCACCCAGACTCCCCTTCTAGAGCGTAATTTGGTAAAATGTTTGGCTACTTTCTCAGAACCTTTTCGCTATAGCGTGACTTTGCGTTTTTTCCCCGTTAATTTCGAAGAAGACGAGAATTGTTTGTGAATTTGAAGGTATAACCGCATTCTTCATGAAAATATTGATCTAAAAAGCAGTGTTCACGATAAATCTCGTTCTCGGGGTTTCAGTGTGAGGCACTAAGTTGGCAGACGCTGGAGAGGATAGGGTCAAAGAAAGCAGGAAATACGGACCTGAAATCAATGGAAACGACTTTGAAAGTTATCCCGGTGCGCCTACCTATCCCGGTCCGCCTCCCGTTCGGACGAGCTTGTGAGCGCCACACGTTTCGATGGCGAATTGACAAGCAACTCTGCCGCGTCCAGCCTGATAGATTCGCGCAGATTTCGCGATTAGTGCGCGCTTGCTGAAATCAGCAGGGCCCGTGATTCTCGTTCACGCTCTGTACGTTAGAAGCCGTTATTTTCACTTATTCTGGACGTTTCTCTTGACTGTTTCTTCACTGTTAGTTACCTCACAATCGAACAATCCCATCTTTGGGTCGAACTCGAACGCGATATTCATCGTGAATACTGCCTTTGAGCAGTGAAGACCCCCATTCTGAGTGAAAGGTGTGTTCGGTCTTTCGGCGAAGCTCAGACACCCCTACGCAGTTCAGATCCCCCTGTGGAGTTCCCCACCCCGCGAAGAACCCGGAGCAGGGCCATGTGACCGATCTCGACGGATCTACGACCCCTATCTTTTAGTGACCGCAGTTCTCAAGTTTTCTAATGTCCGGAATGTTCGCGAACCCACTTTATTAGGTAAAAACTTTGTCTGAAATTTTTAAGAAAGATCCTTTCCCATTTTTACACATTCTCCTTTTTTGGGCGGAATCTTATACGACCCCGTCCACCCTCTTTACCTCCGGTCACAACCGCGCCGGACCTAGGGTGGCGCGTTGTTGTCTACTTTTCAACGGGTGTTGAGAGGGGGGAGCCGTTAGCAGAAAAGTTTAAGAAAAATGGAAAAATTTGGGTGGGAATCGTAAGAATTGCTTCAAAAAAGACAAAATCAGGGGTGGGAATCGGAAAAATTCCGGAATCGTAAATCGTAATAATTTCGTCCGAAAATGGAACGGGGAGAAAATCTTTCAATGTTTTTTTTTTCGGAAGTTTTACTAAGCAGAGGGGAGGGGACTCACAGCTCCGCTGAGGGCCAGCGCGACCCTCGCAGGAACTGCCTACGGTCTCAATAAACTTGAGCTTTCTAGATTTGCTGGCTATCTCCCAGAGTTCTTGAGTGTTTTCGCAACAAATTTAGCTTTTTTTATTAAAGGGAATATTTCCAAATCAAACTGAACTTTTTTGTTGTTTTAAATTAGGCTCGTTTTGTTTGTTAACCAAACACAGCAGCTTTGGGGTTTATTTCAAACCAGATCGGACGATTTTACCTTCTCGCTGGGTACTTTTCAGTGTGAATTGAACCATTCAATAAAGCTTAGACAGAGGGTTCACCGGATCTTGGTGTCCGACCTCAGCGGGGCTACGACTCCCACGGTGCAGCTGGGTTGTGACTGGAGGCAAAGAGGGTCTGTGACTGGAGGGTCGTGCAAATGTCGCCCGTGTAAAAGAAAAATTTGCTGAAATGCGGTTGGAATCATGTAATTTCTAAACTAAATTTCCGCAAGCAAGAAGGTAAAAAGATGAAGGAGAAGAGAAGGAGATGGTGTGGTTTGTAAAAATTCGCCAATTTTTTTCGTATATGTCACCAAAGGGGTCGTAGCTCCGCTGAGATCGGTCACAACACCCCGCTGGTCTCAGCTCTTTTCTTTGAATGGATCCCTTCATTGAAGTCGGACAAATTAGTCAGCGCAGCTTCGTGTCCGACCTTAGCATCACTACGACCCCCGGGCCCAGAGCGGTTGTGAACATTCGCAACGGGGAAAGGTGGGGATCGCAAAAGTTCTGCTCTTAGAAAAGAAAAAAAATTAAATTTGTAGTGGGGACCTCCGTTGAGAACACATTTTTCAAAATGGTTCAAGCATTTTTTGTCGTGGGGTCGTCATTCTTCCAAGAACTTTGCCAGTGGGCTACTGGACCCTGCTTTGCTGACCCACGGACACGCTCTTATATGGCTATTTCACAGCTAATGCGTGTGTGTATCTTTTGCGGATATTTAGCGACTAATTACCCTCAATTACGAGAATATTTCGCGTGAAGTTTGCGACCGCGGTTTTTCGCGGATACTTGCCGTCCATTGCGCGGCTATCGAGGTTAGTTTGCAGATTTTGGCGTAATCTTCCCGGCGTTGTCGCGGAATCGTTGTGAAGATTCTATTTCGCGGCTAATTGGCGTCCATTGCGCGGCTACATCATGATCTCGGTATATTTAGCTTTTAGTTCGCTGAGGCTTGTCGCCTATCAGGCGGCTTACTCGCGAACACTTTGCGTTCGGGCGGGGCCTAGCGCTGCAAACCTGGGTAATTCAATCGACGAGATTACCGACATCCTAGTCCGTCGTATGCTACGTTTCCCGAAGAATAATAACAAATATGGTGGTGTTGAAATTATGATTCTCACGCGGCTATGGAAACGCTCGTTCTTTAGAACTTCTGATGAGAAGTAATCGCGTCACATTCACGGGGTCAGCTGCACCAGGTTTTGTCGGCCCGCTGACAGCCCTCTTGTTTGGGTTTCTCTGAGATTCTCTGAATACCCTTTTCGCTAATTTCGCTCCAATTACGCATGCGAACGGTTTGTAAAATGCATGTCCCCACGTTACATGCGGATGGACAACGGCCGGTGGTGTTGCTAGGCGCGCTGCGCAAAGGTATCGATAAACAGTCGCGCAGCTGCACTGCACTGTCTTAAGCTTTGTTCATACTCTTCAACGCCAGCGCATTACGCGCGGCACGCGCGTGACATGCGCTGCGACGGCCGTAACCATGGACTAATTATTTTCAGTATTAATCCATCATCAGTTTCATTCCGTTCCATAGTGATTACTCCCAGTACTATACTGTGCTACCATGTCGGTGAACGCGTGTACATAACATGCTTGTTTGGGAAACTTAAGGCCCAATCTATTCCGCTCCGCCATGCGTCGCCGCTGGAGTATTCACAGTCTCCGCAAGCGCGTCGCGCGCTGGCGTAGAGGAGTATGAATAGCACCTTATTTTCTCCGTCATATCTATTCCCTCTTCTCATTTCTCCCCCTTTTCATGTACCATAGATTTTTTTCGCTCGTCTATATACCACGCAAATTCGTTTCAATCGTTTGTTTCGTTTTATATGCTTTCGAATACAATTCGCGTGTTGCTGGGGTTTTCATCCAGTTCTTTCAGGTGTTAATTGTATCTGGTGATCCGCTCGAGAGTTGAATCGCACTCAAAGCTGTCACGCCGATGGGATTGATCAAGCGCCTGTGATAATGCGGTGCTTGGATGAACGCCAAATGCTCGTCATCGTAAAAGGAACCTGTTCGGTTTGAGGTTTCGGAAGGCTCGCATGAAAACGATTGTTGAAGATTGGAAAGAAGAAATTGGAGTCGTGAAGAAGCAAACCAGAGTTAGCCGAAGTGCAACCTTGATGCTGTATTTGGACAGAAAAGATGAAGGGAAGGAGTGGGCGGACCAAAAATTAGCCGGATTTAAATGGTGACATCTCGATGAAATCCACAGTCTGCTCCATCATTCAGCAAGTGAGATGAACGGCAAACTGGCTCCCCTGTTCCCTAGGTCCTCCTGTTAAATGCACATTGCTCTACGATTTGTTGGGAGCGAAACTTCACCTGGAACTGTTTAAAATATCAGTAGGAAAACAGCAGCATCCAATTCAACTCATCATTGTTGCGTGTGAATGGGTTATTTGCTTTCATAAAGTAGATGAACCGCGACAGTTCGATTGGCCACAAGGCTCCTAGCGAAGTACAAGTCCTCAGCAGGAAGCTGTTCAAGTATACCAAAGAAGGTAGCATAAAGACCTTTATAGGGTATTCCAATCCACCTGCTCACGACTTCATGCTTCCACGCAACGTTATTGCAAGGGTGCACTCCATTACTCATGAGCCCTGCAAGCTGGCTCAGTATCCCTAGTATTCATTCAGGAGCCTACATGGCTGAGGTTTGTACAGTTAAAGGCAGCGTTCACGGTGATCATCATCGGTGACTCTCCGCAGTGAAATGATAGGCGAGAAGGAAGCTAGGCTCCTAGTGCCGAAAGAACGGTAGAAAACGAGCCAGGAGCGACAAAATAACGGCTGCGAACAAGCGTTTTGGTGTACCAGAACCACCCCGTGCTCCAGATCCGCCCCTCGATATGAACAAATGAAGACTCAGATTACAGGAATGATCAAGTCAAGGAAGTGCTGATAAGTGAGCTGATCGCTTCATTGCATTGAATGCTATCATCCTTCATAGCGGTCAATTCCTCCTCGCTCAAAAAACTCAGCAATTTTTGGACTCATGAATCGAAAAGCCTCTGACCGTCGAATGAAGACCCTCCGACGACTGGTACTTCTTTTGTTACCGTGTCTCCCACCCTTTATACACAATCTCCCGATTGATCCAGGAACTATCCCCTCCCACCCATTCTTTTAAAATCATACTTCCAGATGTTCTCAACTGGGTATGCCGCACCCTGCACATAAAATTGAGTCTCAGTTCAAGGAGGAGATTGAAATGCCGCTGCAATGTGAGGCTGTGAGTTCCTTCTATGCTCCTTTTCCTATTAGTTATCAAATGAACAATTTTAGAGCGAACGTCTTCGAAGAAGAAGAAGAGATGCAAATGTTTGTCAAGCTTGACAAACTTGCTTCTTACCGGGAAGGCCGACCATTGTGCTAGCTTTTAGCTAACAGTCCATGCGTTATTATTCTACCCTCAAAATGATGGCTTTAGTCAATCTTGTATGCTCAAAGGGTGTTTGTGATCCATTTTAGTCTTGATAAAATATTCTTCTGTGATTTTGTATCCTCTAGCGAGTGGTGTTTTAAATACCCGGGCATCGAATGGTTCCGAATCAACCGATGAATGAATTTTCCTCCCGAGTGTCAGTAAGGGGGAAACTTTCCATACCACAGGCCTGGGCACAATGAGGTTCATTTATTGGATGATTCTAACCTATTGGATGTCTAGTATAGTGTACTCTTGTTGATCAGTGGGAGAAATTAGCTTGATGGAAGTGTTAAAGTAGTTAAAAGCATTGTTCACGACAAACTTCGTCCTTGAGTTTTCTTTGAAAAACAATGGTGGTGGCCCACAGAAGCAGAACAGTGCTGGAAAAATGGATTTAAAAGCCTTCCTAGAAGCAGAAAGCGGTTTCGAAGATTAACCCAGTGGGCAAGGCCGGCCTCCTTGGGTCCAGTTGTTGTCATCGACACCGACACGTCTCTATCACTTCCACGCTTTGACCTGCGATCATCGGCGATGGTTTTCCCTTGAAAAAGACATTAGGTTTTAGAATAAATTGTCGAAAACATCCGGAAATCTTCGTCAGGCGAAAATCTGTCCAATCCATTGCCTAATTCAATATAAAAACTGCTGATGGTCTCAGGTCAAAGCGTGGCAGTGATTGAGCCGTGTCGGTGTTCATGACAATATCCCAGTGGGGGGTGTGTATACACGTCTGTTGGTACCTGCTCGTTGGTGCCCCTGCTTCTACTGAACCCAGCAGACGTTTGAGTGTACACATGGAACGTTTGAGCGATATAGCGTGCACAACTATATCGCGAAATTATCCCGCACATTGCATAAAGGTGTCGCCGTCCGGCAAACCAAGGCCTCTGGTCCATAACACCATAGGATCCGTACCTAGGGAGTTCATGGAGTCTTTGGTTACAAACCAAAGTTTCGCCACTCAGAACTGTCGATCGCTGTCGAGTGATATCCAAAAAACTGCGCTATCCAGACTTCTGAGCTATTTCCATGCACCGTTTGCTGCTTTGCAGGAAACCCGCCTCAAGGATAGACCTGTCATCAGCGTCGGAGAGTACACCATCTACTGCGGTAACGCTGACGATAGGAGAGTGGGAGGCTGTGCAATAGCTATAAGGAAGGATTTCAATGGTATGGTCAAGGAGTTCGGCTCAACGTCGTGCCGGAATGCATTCGTACGACTGCGGGATCACAGAGGATTCAATCTGTGGAGCGTAGATGCCATAACAAAGACCTTAACAAGCAAATCGACGCAGTACATCAACGCTTGACACGAGGGAGGTGCCAGCATCTTCTAACGCCATCTCAAGCAACAATGGAAAGTCGACTTCGACTGCTCGGACAAATACTAAGAAGAAGGCCGGATCGTCTCGTACAACACGCTTTAAGAATGCTTCCAAATCCTGTCTGGAAACGGCCACCTGGGCGTAGGCCGAAAGTTCTGGACGGATGTGGTTAAAGAGGATTTGAAATCACTCGGCATCGAAAGACAGTTCAGGCGCGATGTTTCGTTTCGCAGGAAATGGAATAGTGACAGCTGGATGGAATGTGTTCAAATTGTGGCTGAAGACCGTGAAAAATGGACACGGCTAACTAATAGGACGGCACACCTCGGTGAAGATGCGGAATGACCGCGTCAGGCGAAAGCCAACCGATTAAGTCAAGTAAGTCAATCCCAGTGGGCCTTGCCCACTGGGATAATCTTCGTAACCGTTTTTTGCCTCTGGGAAGGCTTTCTAAACCGTTTTTTCAACACTGTTCTGCTTCTGTGGGCTACCACAAATGTTTTTCATTGGAAAATCAAGGACGAAGTTTATCGTGAACAGTGCCTTCAAAGAGGGGGTAAAGACTTGTTGAAAGGAGGTCTTAACGTTGTTGATTAGAGCGCAAGAAGCTGTCAGAAAGAGCTGTTTAACTTGATAGTAGATGACCGACAAGTAGTTGAAAGGAAGTTTTTCACTTAATGAAAAGGAGGCAACAAGTTGCTGAAACCGGCTTTCAACAACTAGAGACCTGCTCTAGGTCAAGTTGAGGCCTTCCCTTGGACAAGTTGAGAAGCGCCTTCCTACAACGCTCCGACACCTTATCGACAACTTAACGAGGCAATCGTTAAGTTGTTGGAATAGTGGATGTTAAGTTGTTGAAAAACTTCTGAGGACCTCAAGCCTGGAAAACATTCAAATCGAATCTTTTTGGCCGCAAGTTCGCTTGCTTTCGTGTCGACGTACAATCCCCCGAAAGTGTGGAAAAAAATTAGCTGATCCACACTTGCTGAAGAACTTTCTTAACCCACTCACGACCGCTTTTCCCCCGGTGGAACACGGATTTACTACTGCTTCGAACCGCGTGTCCCACCGGTAGAGCACGCTTTTCGAAAATCGATTTCTCCGCCACAACGCATTTCCAAACTTGCTCATGATCAAAGTGTTGACCTATCTTGGACTCGAACACGGAATTCGTGGTCCGTCGGCAGCGCCACTACAGCACATATTCCGAGATTTGGAAAAATATCTGGGTCTCACTAAAAAAACCGGTGCAAAAACAATTTTCAGTGCGCATTATAAGTTCTTTTTCAACTCACTGCCGTTTCTTAGCTTTCTTAGAAAGACAACTTAGTTGGAATCACTTTCCGTTCATCTAGAGACATGCCACTACTTTGACTACCCCTGCCATGACCCCAAAACGTCGACTTGTTGCCATTTACACCTTTTTTCATCCACCTTAAAGGCAGGGTTCTCGATAAAATCGGCTATTGTGCTATCCCCATAGATCGGTAGATCTGGCCATCACAAAAGTGAAAATGAGTAAAAAATCGGAGAAAAAACGCTAGGGGACAAGTTATTGCTTGGTGTCCTCCCGCCCATAATTATCGGGATTTGAGTAAAAGCTCGTTTTGTCAAATTTTATTTTGCTTCTAAAGTAATTTCCGAACATTTCTGGAGACTACTGATTACTTTAGCAGCAAAATAAAATTCGGATAAGCATGCATTCACGAAAATCTCGTTAATTAGGGGGCCGGCCGACACCGGTAATTAGCCGTTGTATATACCTTGTTTTTGAGCGTTTTTTTTCCCGAGAATTTCCTGGTTTTTTCACTTATTTTTACTATTGTGATGGCCAAATCTACATTCTCATAAGAGAGCTCAGAAGTCGTTTTCATCGCGAACCCTGCCTTTAGTCAAATCTAGACCACAGAAAATTTGAGAACAGATACCAGGTTTGTGAATCACATTGAAAGTAACTCCTCTACGTGAATATCATAGGAACAGTCGTAACAAAATCATATTGCCACATGACCCTGCCATGACTTCAGGTAGTTGTTTCAGATTATATAAAGTTCTATGAGCGGAAATTCTGGAACAATATGTACTACCTTGATAGCTACACTACGATCATAGAAAATGAAAATAGATTTTTGGTGGCATGCCATTCGGGTACACGTGTCCCACCGGTAAGACACAGTACACGATAAAGCAATATTGCACGCGGTCCGAAAGTGCAGTTTCCCGAGATTAGGCCCAATGGGTGGTTGATAGAGTGAGAATTTTCAATAAATGTTTTTCAACAAATTTCGAACGCTTTTGAAACGATCTGTTATTGTTCAATATTTCTTGATTCCTGAGCTTCATTTTGAAGTGTTATCAAGATATGTTTTCGAAGCTCGGTATGCGGTTGAAGATGTTGACCAACCGCTTTATTCGCAACGTTTCGGGTCGTAGACCCTTCTTGATCTGTTATTGTGTTTTTTTTTCGTGGAAATTTTTTTCTATATACAATTTTCAAGTTCTAAAGTTTTTTTTAGACCAAAAATCTCAGTTTAGCATCTAGTTTGAACAAAATGGTCAGGACTTAAAGGCACAGTCCAACCTCAGGGGTAAAATTTGAAATTATAGTCCGCCCAGCGTGTATAGCAACCCTGCCAAGTTCGTGATCTCAATTCGATCAAATAAGTGAGAAACTGAGGGGAAAAAGTCGGCCCCGCCCACATTATCCTAAAAACATTATCAAGCGTTTCGCCCCGAATAGGGAACCAAAATCTTTGCAAACGGAAAAATTGGTTTGTGTGTTTATGCGCAAAGGAAAAATGTACAATAGCAGAGCTCTTGCTTCCCTTTCCGGGGCGTTGTGCGAAGTTAGGCTTTTGGGGCAATGTGGGCGGGGCCGACTTTCCCCTTAGTTTCTCACTCGTTTGAGCGATTTGAGATCTCGCGCTTGGCAGGGTTGCTATTCACGGTAGACGGACTATAATACCGAATTTTACCCCTGAGGTTGGACTGTGTCTTTGAGCGAAATCCCGAAATTTACACTTTCCTTTTGACGCGCACTGCATTTGATGTTGCATACAATTTCTATTCACGAACACTTTTGGATCCCATGAAAAACAACCAGAATGAAGATAATGGGAGTGGTCGCTGCAGTGGCTGCTAAACCTGGAAGGGGAAGGTATATTGCTTCGGAAATTGACATACCTTGTTGGAATGTGCCCACTGGAAGATGGCCGGCTGTCCCAAGCCAAGTAGTGCGAATGGATTGCTACCACTGACGATAGCGGCAATAGCGGTGATTTTCAATATGTTGATAGTCTGAAAAACAATAACACTTTATTGCGCTTCAATAACTACACACTAAATTTCGGAGCGAAATTAAGCTAGTTGAACTGCGGAAAGGGGACTTTTGTGCAAAAAGCGAAACAAAGCAACCCCGGATCCACAGTCGACTATGTAAATCCCACTCTGGAGCCATTTACTAATAGATACTGATATAGCAGATACTTACATGTGCAAGATATTCCTTCCACTTCATAGGAGGATAGTTGCTGCCCTCGATCGGCATGGTGGGATATTTATCCCGAACAGCCATGGAGAACTGCTCGTAGGCTTGTTTGTAGCCACACGAGACACTGAAATTTCAAAATAAACACTTCAGTAAAGGATTGAACAAGAAACAGGTTCATGATACAGGAAATCTGAAAAAACCCTCTCTAAGGGATCAGAGCAGTAAACTTAAACAACAATTCTGGACATCTGGAAGCATACTACGGCTTCATACAACGACTTTCATGGCTTCCCAAGTGAAGGCCGCTCTGAAATGTTCAAGGCACCTGGAATGTGCTATTCTTGAATCCCTCCGAAAAGGAATAGGATACAAAAGGAAACAACAGGCCACACCAGAGTCAAAAGAAAGCCAAAATTCTACAAACTCTTCAAAATTTCAATTTCAGGCATTAATCCTAACAATCCACCCGAAAACTTGATTTTTTCGGGCAAATTCTGCCACCCCCCCCCAACCACAAGTTGAGAAATCACAAGACCGCGCTAAACCCTGGACCACACTCCAAAGGGAAACACGATGCCATGTCTTTCACGGTCACGCTCAAACCTTTGTGCGATGCTTGCCAAAACGCGAATATATCTGGGGCATTTCAAGATACAAGCGGGAACGAGAATACAACTAAAGGTTCCTAAAATGAGAATGAAGCAGTCCGGTAAAAGTCCGCAAAAAGTCCTACCATGCTAACTGCAATGGACCTAAGTACGAATTCAACTTTGGTCGCCCGGTTTCTGAGCCCACGACAAAACCCATGGCTGCAAAGAAGAAGAAGCAGCAGCCTGCCTACAAGGATTGCTGAAACGCCCTACGTGAAGCCTATCTCACTCATAAGAGTACGGACGGAGCAAGCAGAAGAGCGGTCGGTCACGGGACAGTATAGTAAATAATAAGCCCGATAAGCCTTACTTTGCCGGGCGAGAAATGAGTGGGGGAAGCTATATGTACTTCGATTGTGTTTTTTCCTACCACAATGCAATCACGACTACCCCTGGTTTTAAGAAGGAGAATAGATCAACTTTCGGAACTATAAGGCAATAAGTAGAGCACGAGACCTTAGGAACTCTTTCTTTCATCTCGGTTTCGCAGATGACTCCATGAAGTCAGGAACATTACGGTGCGTGCTAAATCTACCCGAAAACCTTGAGTGATCATTCCAGGCGATGTTCGAGTCAATAGCGAGCTTGAAACCAAAGCGCAGGCACTCCTAGCAGAGCCAAGCGGGTTGCGACGCTTCCCAACGGGTGGTGCAGGAGGTCGTATGAAATTCGGAATGAAATAGAAAGTTTGGTGTGAGGATCGCATGGATTTTGACCCAGAAATGTAAATTTCGGTGGGTGACCGCCAAACTTACCAAAAAACTTGGTCACCAGGAGCAGGGGGTCGTAGCTGCAATGAGCTCCAGCTCAACTGCCCGCTGAACCCTGGCAGCTGTGTTGGAGGTCAATAAAGCCTACAATTCTGACTAGAAAATTTAAGACTTTCCAAGAGCCAGCCCAGAAAATTATTCGTTTTTGAACCAAAATTTGAACGATACCGCCCAAATTTTTCTTTCTACACAATAATTTCCACTACCTCCCGCTAACCTTTGAGGCACGACAAAAACCTGCTTAAGATCCTGCCAAAGCGGCGTCGTTTTTATTTAGTCTCCCGGTAGAATTTATCGGTGGTCCACGTCTAAGACAAATGCAAAAGAGATGCAGCTGCCAAGATTTCGGGCGTTCGTGCCGTGGCGAATTGGATAAAACAACATCTCCTTCGTGCAAACCGACACCACTACCTCCACAGACAGGATTTTTCCTACGGGCTAGTTGCTGAAAGGCCTCATCTCTTCTATGCGCTCTCCGACAGAGAGCCAGCGTAGAGTAGAATCCTGGACCCGCTGAGAACCCATGAGCAACGAGCAGCAAGAATGTCAAATGGAGAGGGTCTACTCTGAGTATTACCGCGACTCTTCCGCAACTGCCCCGCTACTACTCCGCGATCCCGGACTGTCCCGCGACCTTGGAGGCCGGATGCATCAACGCGCCGCGTTGGGGCAAAGGCAGGGCAGTCTGCATCTTTGACGATCGCAGTGCAAGGGCAGTAGGCCATCTGATCAATAGTGCCCCAGCAGTGTTTTTCTCTGCTCTAGCTGTCCCAGCCTCCTAGCTGAGGCAGCAGGGGCACGATTGATTTTGTGATTTACGGATATCTTTAAAAGCGCAGACTGCCCTGCACCTGCGCCAACTCGGCCTGTTGATGCACTCGGCCCCTGAACTCTTCCGCGACTTCTCCGTGGGCCAAGCTTCCGCAGATCTACCTCGACTCCTCCGGGACTCTTAGGCGACCCTCCGCGATGTGGTGAATGAAGAATCGTCCGCGATTCTGTCCCAGATGAGTCGCGAAGAAGTCGCGGCAATATTTTTCAAAGTAGTGCAATAGATACCAAAGGCGGATTCATCGATCATGTTCCGGTCTCAGTTCTGAGGGTCATCACAACTCTCTTTTCGTAGTGTTCTTTACTCCTGAATTACCAACTCTGATTCCTCAAACTCCAATGGCCCCTGTCTATTGTATGTATAAACCTTAACGGCCTTCGTGTAAAATTTTCTGAGTTTTCTCTCTTCGCGCGTACTCACCATCCGGACGTTTTTGTGGTTCAAAAAACCTACTCAGATAATAACACCGGCTGAGCGGGCGGAGAAGTAGGGTCGCCGGCTGAGCGGACAGACCTATTTTGGAGGCGGAGCGTCTTACCGGGCGGGCATGCGTTTTACCGGCTGAGGGGCATGGCTTTACCGGGTCAGCGGGCGGACATAAATCCGCGGCGGAGAATGTCGCCGGTTGATCGGGCAGACATAGCATTACCGGCTGAGGGGCATGGCTTTACGGGGTGGGCGGGCAGACATTAATCAATGGCGGAGCATATCACCGGCTGATCGGGCAGACATTAAAGCGAAGCAGGGTCACGTACGGCGCGGGCGAAATGGGCTTCGAGTTCATTCGGGTGTTGGCCTTCGAACGGGTGGTCATCCACACGATTTGGATCATTGACCCCTCACCCCTTACGGTACGTTGTAACCGTGGGGACGTGACAGCGGGTCAGTTCATGATTTTTGAAGCAAGGCAAGGCTTGCCGCTTCAGAAATGAAACGCAAGCCTCGAACATGCTGGGGAATAGGGAGGGCCTACTAGGGGCTTTATCTACTCTTAGAGATCGATATCATTCACGTGATAAGCAACTAATACCGGCAGAGCGGACCTCCATTTACCGGCTGAGGGGGCAGTGAACGCGGTGTGAAGGGGCCTCCACTTGCCGGCTGAGCGCTCCACCATTTACCGGCTGAGGGGGCAGTGAATACCGGGGCTCGCCCGGGTACAATGTTTAGTCAGCCGGTATCGCCTGCCCCCTCAGCCGACGTTACTGCCTGAGTAGCTCTCTCCACCCCCTACTCACCCACTTCCCAATATCCTGGGCCACACTGCATACCAGGGGTGTGCGTTAATGGAAATTAATTTTTTCGTTAAGCGTCAATCGTTATATTTCGAAAAAAAAAAGACGCGTTAAACCGTTGATGCGTTAACCCGTTAATGCGTCAACACGTTAATTTTGAACTTGGTAAAAAATCTCAGAAACATTGCCTGACCGCAACGAAAATCCATTAATCACCAGAGGTTTAAGAAAGAATTAGACAGAAATTTTTTCAAATTACGTCAGCAGGACGTCGCGGAGAGTACGCACGGCTACAGAAGCCGTAGGCACGGCCTCGCGAAAGTAGAGAGGGCTCCAGATGACGTCGTCAATGCGTCGTGAAAAGTGGCTGGGGCTCCATATGACGTCATCATGACGTCGTGGAAAGTGGGTGGAGCTTCAGGTGACGTGATCAGGACTTCGTGAAAAATGGGTAGACCTCCAGATCCAGATCATGTCATGTAAGGTAGGCAGGGCTTCAGATAACGAGGTCAGGACGTCGGGGAAATTGGGTGGGCGTTAAGATGACGTCAGCAGGACGTCGTGAAATGTGTTAGCGTTTCATGACGGCCCGCGCAGCGTCGCAGAAAGTCAGTTGCGGTTTATGTAGAGCGTGTGACGCGTGGTAGAAACTGAGCAGCGCTTCATGTGCGGCGTGCACCGTGTAAAGAGTGATAAGCACTTTATGTGGAGCATGCAGTGCATCATGGAAAGCTGGTAAAGAGAGTGCAGTGGGAAGTTAATAGGACTTCAGAAGGGTTGTCTGCAAAGTGGCAAGTGGTGTGCTACACTATCTATAGTCCACAGCAATGGAAGTAGGACCTGGTGAGAATGCGGACTCGTCCTAGTATACGGTGGTTTGTTAGTGGTACCACTCATTTTTCCGAATCAGCTGTGATAGATCAGTGAGTCAGTCTTTTCACCGATATGACTACACCTGTGGAGGCGATGAAAACATGTGAAAATGTGAGATTGGAAACAAAAACTCACCGAGCAATCTCAGTTATTTCGAAAAAATGAGTGATAAAACAGTATGTTAGGAAGAATCCGCAAGCACACCAGGTCCTACTTCCATTGCTGTAGACTATATGTAACATACGTAAAATGATATCCTTTAAACAAACATTGCAACCTACGGCACTCACCGCTTTTCGAATCGGTTTCATGTGTATGCACACTTGACGCAGACACTCGGCATGGATCCTAGTGTTACTTCGCGTTTACAGTTGAAGGTTGGCGCAAACTCGGTTCACCTATGTTATAGCATACGGCACCGAGATTGCGGCAACCTTTAATAGGGAACGCAAAGTATCACTAAGACCCGTGCCGAATGTGTGTCCTCACGTGTCCACAAATGCGGCAGGCAGTCATTATGTCTATGGCAGATTACATCGAGGTGGGAAAATCTGCGTCGAACGTTTATATGCAAAAACGATTTGATGATTTCCGCAGTAGGACGGCTGTTAACTGTATAATCTCATGCCATTCGATACACTGATTATATGCTCAAGAGTATCACCAATCCGGCCTTCAATCCCCTCTCCCAACCCTCGTTTTGTACCTTACTCGACCGCAGAGAGGTGGATTAGATCTCACAAGTCCTTTTTGGAACACGAATTCGAATTTTTCGATATTGAGAAGAAATAACTAAACACCGATAAACAATGGAATGAGAAACATTGAGGTCAGCGATATATCTTACGACAAGCGGAAATTGACCGCACCACAAGCCGACACTACGTGCAAGCGCCTAGGTTTTAAAATTCGCCATTGGAGTAGATTAATCAGTGCCATAATTTCACTGCAATAAATGAACCCAAACTAACGTGATTTAAGGATTTTTTCGTTAGGCGTTAATCGTTAATTTTCCAGAAAAAAAAACGCGTTAACCCATTAACACGATAATGTTATAACGCACAGCCCTGCTGCATACCATTCTCCAAGGTTGATGCATACCATTCTCCAAGGGTAACTCTTGGAGGAATTTCTTTATTCATCCCATCTGCTCTTCCCTCCCGCCTTATACCCATCACTCCTCTTGAGCACCTCACCGCAGATCTCCCTCTAACACTTCTCCACCTGTTTTCAGCGTTTACAATCCGCCTAACACCTATTGTTCTTTAACTCACAATCCTATCCCACAATCTTATCTCTAAGAGTTCAGATGCGGGATCAGATGTTGACGTAGTCATGATATCTTCCTTCAATTCCTCAACTCTTCAATGAGATTATATATGATTGGGACCTCACTATTGTCAACTCATCTCAAATAGAATTCGAACACTGACTAGAGATGGCTTTAAACTTTCCGTGGCGATTTGGACACCAGAGATGTGCGGGTTTTTTTTGAAAACAGAAAATCCAGTTTGAAAGAAAACAGAAAATCCAGTTTGACAGAAAACAGGAACAAAAAGTCTCCAAAAATGGTTAGAAAACCGAAAGTTTTTCAAAAATCAATAATGAGTGCTCAGCGTAAGAAATTTAGAGCTTTTCACAGCACTAAGAAAATTTATAATTTTATTTTTGTAATCAGTGCTTCTTTTCCACTAAAATCCGAAGCCAACAGTTGGCCGGAGAAAGGATAGAAGGCGTCAAAAAGGCAGATCACAGTTGCAAAATGTCCTCCTGACCATCCTTAACCCGAGGCGGTGACACTCGATCTGTCGAGTTGTTCCTTCCGCATACGCTAATCTAAACAGATTCCTCAAATTCATATTCAGATTCTCAAATAACACCCACAGTGGAATTTTGAGTCAAATGTGAGATTTGACCAAGCTACCTATACCCACCGTTACATACGGTAATCCGAGAAAAAATCGATGAACCGATAATAGATTTGTGTTAAAGGCAGCAGACACGCTCAAAAATGGTATCGATTTTATGACATAAATCTAAGGTTTGGAGCTGATTGTATTGGGAACTGACGAAAGAACGAACGAAAACGGTGCACAATTAGAGGAATAACGGTTATTTTGTTTTCAGGTCAAAGTGGACGAGTTTTGCGGCGCGCGGTTGAAACAGCGAATATTCGCAACAAAACGGTTGAGATAGAGAAGCCGATATACTCTTACAGCCTGTACTGGAACGTTAACCTCGTTGGAAGCATAAAAAACCAGCCAAAAGGACCGTATTGGTACTATCAATCTGGACGAGTTTGTATTTTGGGGCGGGGTTGCAGAAACTGTTCGATTTGCATTGCTGAAATGTAGTAGTTTTGACTCGTTTTTGACGCTTCCAACGGCGTGAGCGGTCTACTAGAAGCCATGAGACTTCAGAAACGTAATTATCTCAACTACTTTTTCGAGCGTGTCTGCTGCCTTTAAACAGCCCAAGTAACCCCATTGTAGATGTTTTGAGGCGACTTTTTCGTACCGTTCTCGGAACTGTTGAAAGTCGCGTTCTGCCATCGAAATTTCCCCCATTTTAAGCTTTGAACCAAACCAAAAGGAATGTTTCAATTATTGACAAATTGGCCTCAGATTCGTAATTAGCACCCAGAATAACCCGTAGAAAAAAGCTCTAAGTTCAATCCGAGACAATTTTTCTTGAACGCCCTGTAAGTTGCCATTTGTAAGCCCCTTTTCACTGGGCAAAGCTATGGAAATGCCCACTTTTGGAAATCTCCAGTAAATCTCTGAGGCACTTGGGGATCTAGAAAAGGACTATCAATGCTATGTCCAATACCTACAACTATCGAAACATGGTTTTATAAAAGCCCTCGGGAAACGTAAGGCAAGCCCTAGTGAGGGATAGATATATCTCTCGAGTCACTGATTTCTTCGGTCCGGGAAGAAAAAAACAACTTCAGCTAATGGACAGTTTTATGAAAATATGAAGACAGACTAAATCTGGCTCGAACATAGAATTTTCGCTCACCCATTTTAAACTCCGTACCAATCTCCCCTGTCTTTGGGAATACATAGGATTACGTTCTGGTAGGTTAAATCTAAACATTCTTGCTCGAGCGGCTATTGCCCCAGAACACTTCTCGTGTAAAGCTTCTCGCCAAAGCAGTCAAATTCTTAAATAGTATACCCAAATTGTAAACGGCTTGATAAATTAGAGACACATTCTTCTCCATCAAGACATTAACTTGTGATAAAAAATGTTGGGCCAATCCAAAAATGCGTAAAAATGTGGGTATATAAAAACGTACCAGAATAGGAACCTCAATGTAGGTAGCTGCTTTCCATGCAACGGCTTCGGTTTCACATTTGTGATCTCAGGACCATCCCGTAATTCCACATGGTCTTCTTGTGTTCCTTGGCTGAAAAGGATAGCAATTTAAGGGAGGTTCATAATAATGAAAACAGACACAGATGATTTAGCGGCAGAGACAGTGAGCCTCATATCATCGAGAAAGCTCTTCAGAACCTTAGGTAGCTATTGATCTTGCGTGCAGCTACAATAATGTCCCTGTCTCGGTACAAGATGGTGACGTCATCCGCATATGCAACGACTTTGATGTCTTCTTCTTCTTCTTATCAGCCACATTGGAGTTTCTTCTCATAGGCGCAGAAAGGCGGCAACATCACTCGGCTTGTTCCACATATCACGAGCAGACAGAGAAGTAGGTCTGGCAGAGCATGAAAATAAATGTAGTGAATCATGACCAGTATTTTGACAGTCAGAACATTTATCCGGGACCGATTCGTCGATCCTATGTACGTAGGCTTTGAGGTACGAAGAATGACCGCAACGTAGACCCGCTAGAGTGACGCGGGAGCGTCTGGGCAGAGTCTCCTCACTGTCATCGACCGTAGGAGGCACACTACAAGGACTGGATTAGGAGGTGCACAGGACAGGTATTCAGACACGAATCTGGTGAGCTCGATTTGCTGCAGCCTCTTCCTTGTGAGCTCAGAGGTGGCCCATCTTTGACGATCCACTGTAGAAATGGCAGCATGCAGAGGTGTGCGAATATTACGGGGATGGGGATCTGATGACAAGAGGGGGTAGTTGGGATGTGCGGCATTCTCGACTATGCCAACGTGGAACTGTTGTGACTGCAGTTGGCAGTGCTGTTTGACAGGAAGTAGGGCACATTCTTGGTGAAGATGAGATATAGGTGTTGATTTTGGGCAGCCAGTGATGATACGAAGTGCAGTGTTTTGTACACGTTGTAGCTTGTTCCAAGAGGCGTCCGACAGATGTCTAGTCCATATCGGGGCTCCATACTCCGGAGTAGGCTGTATCATGGCCTTATATGTTGTGCGTAAAACCTCCTTTGTGCTACCCCAGGTAGTACCCGCCAGAGCACGGAGGATGTTATTTCGCGTGTTGGCAGTTACAGCTCGGATGCGCGTGTTTTCATTAAAGCGCAGTGAAGGAACCAGAAAGATTCCAAGTAGCCGAGGGTGCTTAGAGAGGGGCAACTGGTTACCTTCCCGAAGAACCCTGGTATGTAGCTGATGCTCAGCCGTTGCAGTAGTGCACAGAGTGACGCTAGACTTTGAAGGAGAGACCTTTAGCTGCTTCGATTCGAGAAATTTGGCCAGGCTGCAGAGGTACTTGTTCATCTCCGTAGTGGCACGATCGATAACAGAGTCAGTGCATACAATTGTGATATCATCTGCATACAGACATAAGTGGATGTTGGGCGGCGGCTTCGGAATATCAGATAGGTATAAGGAGAATAGGCTTAGTGATAATACTCCACCTTGAGGAACGCCTGCCTTCAAGGAAACCGACTTCGACAGGTGTCCTTCGAACTTCACAAGTATGGAGCGACCTTTGACGAAGTTGTCAGTCCATCGTTTGCACCAGTCGGGCATGACGCATTCCAAAATCGATTTTGACAGCAGAGAAGTGCTGACATTGTCGAAAGCGGCAGTCAGATCAACTACCACGACCAGACTTCTACCGGCGGGAGCATTCCTATTGAAACCGGCAATGATGTGTTCAGATATTGACGTTAGTGCGGTGATGGTGGAGTGCGCCTTTTTGAAGCCATGCTGGTGGACGTTCTGCTGTAGTGCGCCCTGGAGATGCGGGTTTATGATTTTCTCCGCCAACTTAGCGATAGGGGACAATAGGGATATGGGACGATGTGACGTTGCTTTATCTTCTGGTTTGCCAGGCTTGGGAACGGGAAGAAAAGTCGCTTGTTTCCAACGAGCAGGGATAATACCAGTGGTAAAGGACGAGTAGATAAGATCACTGAGTACCTCTGCGTACTGCTCCGGCAAATGCTTTAGATGAACGGCTGAAATGCCGTCTGGTCCTTCTGCCCGCGAATTCTTCATCGACTTGATGATGGTAGAGACGGTAGAAGCAGTTATGGCAGGTACGTCATGTCGACCGAGTTTTCTGATCGCACGTAAAATACATCTGTGCTCTTTGTTGCGGCGAGATGAAGCAGAAACAAAGAGTTTTCCAGGCTGACAGGCAGCCTTATATCCGAAGTCGAATCTGCCCGAGGGGAACTCAAGCATATTGCGCGCAGGTGCCATCTTCTTCCCAGATAGTCGTTTTAGAATGCTCCACGCTTGTTTGCTATCAGTCGCAAACTTGATGGATTCAGTGTACTCTCTCCAGCGTTTCTGCTTGTAGTCGTTCAGCACTTTAGAGATCTCCTCTGATAGTAGTGAAATGCACGGATCGGAAGGATCAGTTCTGCGTCTGTCGTCCCGTTGTGTGATTATCTCCAGTGCTTCCTTTGGTACGTTAGGGTGGAACATTCTTACACGACCGGTCGGAATGGCTATTCTGGAGGCATCGCATATGGTGTCGACGACGAACTTCTCTTTGTCATGAACAGAGCCAGCTAGTGGATAGTTGGCTACCCGGCTGAGTAGCACCTCCTTAAACAGGACCCAGTTAGCCTTATTGTAGTTAGTGTAACATCTTCTTCTTCTTCTTTGCAGCCGCAAGAAGGTTTTTGTAAAAGGTTCAAGAAACGGGCGACTGAAACCGGATTCGTCCACAAAACCATTGTTGTAAGAGTGGTAGGCCTCTTTGGGCATTCGAATAGGTGTTCAGTTGTGTGGCCACGGCAACCACAGTCCGGGCACTCGTCCGGCTTACTGCGATCGATCTTATGCAAGAATGACATCAGCATAGGGGATTGACCGCAGCGTAACGAGGCAAGGGTACTTCTAGCCCGCCTACCGAGTTCCATCTCGGTGTCGCTGACTATGGGTGGTGCGACCCCCAATATGGGATTGACGGTCATCCTACTCAAGTGATCCCTGACGAACTTGGTGTGCTCCGCACGTAAAAGACGCAGACGATCCAGTTGGGAGTCCGTCCATCTTTGTATATTAACTTTCTCGGGAGCATCCGCAAAAGGCCTTCTGAAATGTCTCTCTCTCACGGGATTCATGATCCTTCTTAATGGGTGGTCAGGCTGCTTGACAATGTTAATAACAAGTTGCTGCGCTTGGAGTTGGCAGTGCTCCTTAACTGGCAGAATTCGGGCTTCAGCATGAAGATGTTCCACTGGGGTGCTTTTAGCACACCCTGTGGCAATCCGAAGGGCAGCATTTTGGACTCGCTGCATCTTTGCCCACGATGAATCCGATATCATGTGCTGCCATACCGGTGCAGCGTACTCCAACGCCGGCTGCAATATTGCCTTGTAGATGGTCAAAATTGTCTCCTTGCTACTTCCCCATGACGTTCCTCCCAGAGCTCGTAGGACGTTGAGCTTTGCTTTCACTGTAGCCTGTTTCTGCTCAGTATTCTTGTGGAACCTCAACGAAGGATCCAATACTAGGCCGAGCAGCTTAGGAAAACGTGCAGCAGGCAGACGAGCGTCTTCCCAATTCACAACGGGGTGAGCGCAGTGTTCCTTAGGGTCAGTGGAGAAAACTGATACAGATGATTTAGCGGCAGAGACAGTGAGCATCATATCATCGAGAAAGTTCTTCAGAACGATGAGGTAGCTATTGATCTTGCGTGCAGCTACATTAATGTCTCTGTCCCGGCACAAGATGGTGATGTCATCCGCATACGCAACGACTTTGATGTCACTTGGGGGAACGGGCAAATCTTCCAGGTAAAGACTGAACAGAGCAGGCGATATGACTCCTCCTTGAGGGACACCGACAGCGATCGGGATGCTATTAGAGACATGTCCCTGAAACAGCACTTTTGCTCGGCGCCCTTTGATGAGTGCTGTAATCCATCGCTTCTGCCAAGACGGGATGGTGGACCTCAATAGCTTCCCAGACAGTATGCCCAAGTTGACAGTGTCAAACGCCATCGTGAGGTCCAGGGCTACTCCAACAGTGCGTTGAGGCTTGGTGGCGTTGAAGTCATCCAAAACAGCTCACAATCTCCAGCAGCGCCGTGGTGGTAGAGTGTAATTTGCGGAATCCATGCTGGTGCTGCTGATTGTTATTATGCTCGGCAAGCTCCTTGACGACCAGTTTCTCAGCGGCTTTGGCGATTGGTGATAACAGACTTATTGGCCTGTATCCCTTAGCCGTCGATGGTGATTTACCTGCCTTAGGCAACGGAACGACGCTTGCCATTTTCCAGTCTTGGGGTACGATGCACGTGCGAAAGGATGTGTTGATGACGTCAGCCAGGATTGGCATAATCTCAGTCGGCAGTTTCTTCAAGATCGCTGGACTAATGCCATCCGGCCCTACAGCCTTTGTGTAACATTTGCTAGTGTAACAGGCCCTAGTGTAACATTTGCTACGGGAGCCAGAAAAAGGTGCGAGATGACTATTAAGATACAGATCCAATGTTGTGCTGATGGGTACATGATCACTGGCCATGGCCACAGATGTGAACCAGTTACAAGACATGGCAAGAGAACAGGAAACGAACGTGATGTCAGGTGAGGAGGGCCTGCCCGTCGCAGGAAGACGAGTAGGAGAATCTTCATTTATAGGGATTAGGTCACAATCATCCGCAAAAAAGCTCAAGCAGTTCTCCTCTGTCATCGGGATCTCAGGAGGAGAACCAGGAAGAGGAATGAGCATTGAAGTCACCAGCCATGACAACAGATGAGGATGAGAGGATTGAATATACATCATGTAAGTATGGAGTGGGATCAAATGAGTTGGGACAAGAGGTGGATGGGGGGATGTAAACATTGATAATATCTAGAGGACAGCTTTGCAATACTATATGAACTCCTATACATTCAACAACATTATCATTGGGGAGGACAATAAGGTGAGATGGAATTGAAGATTTTACAAAAGTTGTGACCGCCATGTGATGAACGGGGAATATGATAGGATGTATAGCCGGGAAGGCGGGGCTGAGAAGGGGAGGACACGCTAAGTTTGGTCTCCTGTAGGAGGATGACATCAGGTTGTGAGCGTTCAATGTACAATGTAAGTTCCATAAGTTTGGCACGCAAGCCATTAATATTGAGTTGAAAAATGTTGAGACTATGAAGAGGAACTGTAGAAGGTGAATTAATACAAGACATACAACAATAGGCATCAGTGTAATCATTTTAGCTAGTTAACCCCGAACACTTGAGGTGTACCCAGCCAAGGCAACCACAGCACTGAATGCTCGCATGTTGTGCCGACAATCCACAATGACGGCATGGATATCGCGGAGTCTTGTTTCGCGGTACAGGGTTCTTCTCAATGCCAGCTCGTAACAGTAGAATACCAAGGAGTGTAGCAGCCAGCCATTTACACTCCCACACAGAAAAAACTCCTCGTGGAGTTGTTGACGCTCGTTTGATGAGTCTTCTTGATCTTGGTAGTCGACTCCACAGATGCACCACGCGTAGGTTGAGCATCTCGGACTTTGATGTCACATGGGGAGACGGGGAAATCTTCAAGGTAAAGACTGAACAGAGCAGGCGATATAACTCGTCCTAGAGGGACACCGGCAGCGGTCGGGATGCTATTACAGACATGTCACTGACAACCCTTTGGCTCGGCGCCCTCTGATGAGTGCGGTTATCCATCGCTTTTGCCAAGGCTGGATGGTGGACCTCAATAGCTTCTCAGACAGTATGCCCAAGTTGACAGAATCAAAAGCTTTCGTGAGGTCCAGGGCTACACCAACAGTGCGTTGAGGTTTATAGGCGTTGAAGCCATCCAAAACATAGCTCACAATCTCCAGCAGCGCCGTGGTGGTAGAGTTTAATTTGCGGAATCCATGCTGGTGCTGCTGCTTCTTCTTCTTCTGCAGCCACAGAGAGGGTCCTGTCACAGATTGAGGAACTGAGCCACAAGCGTCGGATTCTCCCACAGATCTACTGGTGTTAACGATGTCGGTCTCATCGGGCAGTTGAAAAGGTGCGCAGTAGTATGCCCTTTATTACCACAATCCGGGCACTCGTCAGGTCTGCTGCTATAGATCTTATGTAAATAAGACATAAGCATGGGGAAGTGCCCGCAGCGCAACGAGGCAAGGGTGCACCTGGCACGCCTACCGAGTTCCATCTCGGTTTCGCTGACCTCAGGCGGCACGACTTCGAGAATGGAGTTTACGGCGGTCTTGCATAAGTGATCCTTGACGAATTGGGTATGCTCAGCACGTAAGAGACGGAGGCGTTCTTGTTGTGCGTTGGTCCACCTCTGTATATTGATTTTCGTGGCAACATCAGCAAACGGCTTTCTTATACTTCTCTCTCTGATGGGGTCTAATACTCTTCGCGACGGATGATTTGGCTGCTTCAGGATGTTTATGTACAGCTGTTGTGCATGGAGTTGGCAATGGTCCTTAACTGGCAGGATGCGAGCCTCGGCGTGTAGGTGCTCTACTGGAGAGCTTTTAGAACAGCCTGTTGCGTTTCGCAATGCTCCATTTTGAATGCGCTGCAGCTTGGACCAGGATGTGTCCGACACGATATGCTGCCACACTGGTGCAGCATACTCCAGGGCGGGCTGTACGATGGCCTTGTACGTGGTCAGGATCGTTTCTTTACTGCACCCCCAGGACGTTCCGCCGAGAGCACGTAGGACGTTAAGTCTTGTTTTCACTGCAGCTTGCTTCTGCTCAGAGTTCTTGTGAAACCTCAACGAAGGATCCAACACGAGTCCGAGCAGCTTAGGGAATCGGGCGGCCGGCAGGCGAGTTTCGTCCCATTTCACCATGGGATAAGCTCTATGCTCCGCAGGATCAGTGAAAAAGACGGTGACGGATGATTTAGCGGCAGAGACTGTGAGCATCTTGCTATCGAGAAAACATTTCAACTCGATCAAGTAGTCATTGATCTTACTGGCAGCTACATTTATGTCGCGATCCCGGCATAGTATAGTAATATCATCCGCATATGCTATGACCTTGATGTCTTGGGATGGAACGGGTAGATCTTCAATATACAGACTGAAAAGAGCAGGCGATAGAACTCCTCCTTGAGGTACGCCGGCGGCTATTGGGATGCTATTGGAGACGTGCCCTTGAAATAGCACATTTCCCCGACGTCCTTTGGTGAATGCGGTTATCCACCGCTTCTGCCAGGGCGGAATGGTAGACCTTAACAGGCTCTCCGACAAAATGCCCAAATTTACAGTGTCAAAAGCCTTCGTTAGGTCGAGGGCTACACCTACGGTACGCTGAGGTTTCATGGCATTGAAGCCGTCCAAAACATAGCTCACAATTTCCAGCAGGGCCGTAGTGGTGGAATGTAGCTTACGGAAACCATGTTGATGCTGTTGTTTGCTATTATGTTCGGCAAGCTCCTCCACAGCCAATTTTTCCGCAATTTTGGCAATAGGTGAGAGAAGACTGATTGGCCTGTAACCTTTTGCCGTGGATGGTGATTTACCCGGCTTCGGCAATGGTATGACGCGTGCTACTTTCCAATCTTGAGGTAATGTACAGGTGCGAAACGATGTATTAATGACGTCAGCGAGCAAGGGTAGTAGTTCATTTGGCAGTCTCTTTAGAACTGCTGGGCTCAAACCATCTGGCCCTACTGCCTTCGAGTTACTCATTTCCTTGATAACCTCCTCGACCTGAGCGGGCGTGACTGCATCATCTTCAGCCATGAGTGGCAATTTACAGAGTTCCCGAACAGTTATTCTATTCTGCTTCTCTCTTTTTGATTTAGTTATGAAAAAATGCTTCCCAAGAGCGTTTGCGGCCTCTTTCCCTGACTTGAAGACTCCGCCGTCGAATTCAATCGTGGAATTGTTGGCGGAGGTGATCTTTCCGGAGATCCTTTTCAAAGTCTTCCACGTTGCTGCAGCATCACTCCTGAAGTTCATCTTCTCAGTGAACTTTTCCCAAGATTCTTTCTTGTGCCTATCAAGGTCCATCCTGATCTCATTATCCAGCTCGGCAATGTCTGGGTCAAGATGATTAGCAGCTCTCTTTGCGTCCCTTGTCCTTATCTTCTGCAGTGTCTCCCTGGTGACATTGGGAAAGAAGGTCCTGACACGACCTTCAGGGATCGCAGCTTTCATCGCCTTCCTGATGGCATCAGAGAGGTGGCGCTCCTTCTGGTGTACATTGCCATTCCACGGATATTCGGCCGCTTGGCGGAGTGCAACCTCCCTGAACAGGCTCCAGTCTGCAAGGCCTGAATTGAGATAAGAACGATGACGAACACCTGTATAGGGAGCAAGAGAGTTAGAGAGATCGATATTGACAAAGACCGGAATGTGATCACTGGAAAGAGTTGTGGATGTAGACCAAGAGCAGGCATTAGAGAGATTAGAAGAGACAAGGGAGATGTCTGGGCTGGAGGATCGACCGTAGGCAGGGAGACGAGTGGGCTGGCCATCGTTAAGGATAACGAGGTCGCACTCATCCGCCCATTCTTCGACGTCATTTCCTCTAGCATCAGAATCGAGCGACGAGCAGAACGTGTGAGCATTGAAGTCACCCGCAAAGACAATTGAGGGAGATAGAGAGCAGTCATACAGCTGCTTGAGTAGAGGGATAGGGTTGTAGGTTGGTGGACAGGATGTAAGAGGAGGAATGTATATATTGAAAAGAGAAAGTGAAGTTTTTAGAGGTAGATGGATGGGGATGTACTCGAGAGAGCCATCCACTGGAGTGTTTGGAATGATGTGAGAGGGAAGAGACGACAGAACAAAAGTAGAGACTCCGCCTCCCTGAGATGACCTAGGATTATGATATGCAGTATAGCCCGGGATGTTTGAATGTCGAGAGGTAGCAGAGGGAGAGAGTTTGGTTTCCTGAACCATGATAACATCCGGGTGATGAGTACGGGCGAAGAGAGATAATTCAGAAAGCTTGGCGCGAAGGCCGTTGAGATTGATATGTACAATAAAGAGGGGGCGGTTGGTAGATGAGGAATTGGAGTTACTGGAGGCGGAGCACACAAAACAACGAAAGGAAGAATCGTGGTGCCTCACAGAACTGAGACCCGAACAAGAGAAGTGCACCCACCTTTGGCATCCAAAACATTGGACGCTGGTTCCATACCAATTGACATCTCTGTCGCATGTGGCACATAGGTACTTCTTCTTCTTCGCGGGTCCTGGGTTCCTCTCGAAGCCGGCTCTTTGCAGTAGGATCTTCAGGAGAGCTGCGGCCAGCCAGCACCCCTTCCATGACAAAAACCCTCTCCGCGGAGGGATTGACGTCGGTTTGCACGGAGGTGGTCTTCTTTCCTCCACACTGCCACGGCACGAACGTACGACATCTCGGCAGCCTGGTGCTGCTGATTGTTATTATGCTCGGCCAGCTCCTTGACGACCAGTTTCTCAGTGGCTTTGGCGATCTGTGATAAGAGACTTATTGGCCTGTATCCTTTAGCCGTGGAAGGCGACTTACCTGGCTTGGGCAACCGGATGACGCTTGCCATTTTCTAGTCTTACGGCAAGATGCACGTTCGAAAGGATGTGTTGATGACGTCAGCCAGGATTGGCATAATCTCACGCGGCAGTTTCTTCAAGACCACTGGACTAATGTCATCCGACCCCAAAGTCTTCGAGTTGCGCACCTCTTTTACCACCTTTTCGATCTGCGCGGGCGTCACTGCTTCTGCTTCATTCATTAGTGGCAACATACAGAGCTCTCTTACACTCACTCGGTTCTGTTTCCCTCTCTTAGCCTGAGTTGTGAAAAAATTCTTTCCAAGAGCAGTTGCAGCCCCCTGGCCCGATTTGAAAACTCCATTCTCGAACTCGATCGTAGAATGGTTGGTGGAGGTGCTCTTGCCCGAGATCTTCTTTAGAACTTTCCAAGTTGACGATCCATCACTGATCCATCATTCGACACGATGATGACGGGACGTTTACAGTTCACCTCCGCACTGCCGTTCAGTCCGCAAATTGCACCCTGATTGCGAAATCTTGCTGCGGCGCGGTTGCGAACATCCTCAGACAAGGATGTGGGATCACCCGGGCGCTTTTGGCCTTTGGTGCCCGGGTGATCCCCCCGCCCGGGTGATCCCATATCCCTGTCTGAGGATACTTGCAACCGCGCCGCAGCACGATTTCGCAATCAAGCGCACTTTGCGGACTGAACGGCAGTGCGGAAGTGAAGAATACACGCTGAGGCAGTTCGCAAGAAGACAGCAAAGCGAGCGAACCTCCTGAAAGCTCTGGCAGGAAGAAACTGGGGACAAAATAAAGAGCTGCTAACTACTACCTATCGTGCCATCGGACAATCAGTGTTGTCTTACGCAGCCCCTGCATGGAGTTCGCTACTGGCCTCGTCACACTGGGATCGGCTACAAGCTTGTCAAAATGCAGCTCTGAGAACTGCGACGGGAAGCCTGACAATGGCGAGCACAACCCACCTCAGTAACGAATCTGGAATCATGCCAGTGCAGGCCCATAATGAAATGCTGTCACTTCAATATCGAACAGTTGCGGCACTCGACCCTGAACACCCCTCCCACGACATGATGAGGAAGCCGGCGCCGCCACGACAGATTAGGAGGCACGTCAGAACTGTCCCCCCAATGACGGTAAGGCCAGGAAATGCTGAGAACATCCGCAAAGAGGTCCACAAGGAGTTTGTGAAGGATTTCTTGGGTAATATGAACTCTCCTTTACTAAATGGACCACCGCCGCAAATCGCGAAAGAAGAAGAGACTTTACCAAGATCAAGTCGAGCAGCGCTATCCCAGCTTCGGAGTGGTTACTACTCAAAGTCGCAGTGGTATCTTCATAAGATTGGAGCAGCAGATAATCCACTATGCCCGGAATGCAGTCTGGAGGAACACACAGTACCTCACATGTTCTCATGCGCTACAAAGCCAACGCATCTCACAATTGAAGATCTCTGGCTTAAACCCGTGGAAGCAGCCAATTTTCTGTCACTTTGATTCTATAAGATTGTAAAGAAAGAAAAGAAAAAAAGAAAAAAAAAAGAAAAAAAAAAAAAAGAAAAAAAAAGAAAGAAAAAATAAATTTAAAAAAAAAGATATATATAAAAAAAGAATGAAAAAAAAGAGGGCCAAAGAAAGCTCCATCAGGGATCCTCCAAAGAAGGGGATCCCAGCCACTCGCTTCGATGATTCGTCTACATGCCGGAAATTGGAACCAGGATCCGTGTCTATGGTGGAGGATGGGCAACAACAACAACAACAACAACGATCCATCACTCTTGAAATTCATCTTCTCGGTGGATTTCTCCCAACACTCTTTCCTATGCCCAGATCTCGCTTAATCTCCCTATCCAGCTCAGCAATGGTCGGATCCAGAAGATCTGCGACTCTCTCTACATCCCTTGTCTTCATCTTCTCCAAGATTTCCCTGGTGACAATAAGAAAGAAGGCCTTAACTCGGCGCTCCGTGATGGCTGCTTTCATGACCTTGCCAATCGCGTCGGTCAAGTGACGTTCTTTCTGGTGCACGTTTCCATTCCATGGGTAGTCAGCCACATGGCGAAGTGCCACCTCCCTGAACACGCGTCAGTCTGCAAGGCAAAGATTAAGATGAGATCTTTTACGGATACCTGGATAAGGAGTAAGAGAATTAGAGAGATCGATATGGAGAAAGATGGGGATATGATCACTGGACAGAGTTGTAGTGGTCGACCAAGAGCAGGCGCTGGAGAGATTAGATGATACAAGAGAGATGTCTGGACTAGAGGATCGGCCGTTGGCCGGGAGACGAGTGGGCTGATCATCGTTGAGAATGACCAGATCGCACTCCTCCGCCCATTCTTCGACGTCTTCTCCTCTAGCGTCAGTGTTAAGCGACGAGCAGAATGTATGAGCATTGAAATCGCCTGCGAAGACAACAGAGGGTGAAAGGGAGCAGTCGTAAAGCTGCTTGAGTGAAGGAGTGGGGGCATAAGATTGGTGAAAGGACGTGGTAGGAGGGATATAGATATTAAGAAGAGATATAGGTGTTTTAAGAGGGAGATGGATAGGTAGGTACTCAAGAGTACCGTCCTTTGATGTGTTTGATATGATATGAGAGGGTAGATTTGATAATACGAAAGTGGAAACTCCTTCGCCGAGAGATGACCTTGAAGCATGATAAGCAGTCTAGCCAGAAATGTTAGGGTGACGAGCGATAGTAGAAGGAGAAAGCCTGGTTTCCTGAACCATTATGACATCAGGATGATGAGTGCGAAAAAAAAAAGAGAGCGTTCAGACAACTTGGCACGAAGGCCAGTGAGGTTAATATGTACAATAGAGAGGAAGGCGGTTGGTAAAAGAGGAATCAGAGTTGCTCGGAGCACAGCACAGAACACAACGGAAGGAAGAGTCGTGATGCCTCACCGAACTGAGACCCGAACAGGAGAGATGCACCCACCTCTGTCACCAAAACATTGGACACTTATCCCATTCCAGGTGACCTTCTTGCTGCATATGACGCATAAATACTCCTGAGCGGGTCCTGGATTCTCCTCGATGCCGGCCCTTTGTAGTAGAATCCTTAGGAGAGCTGCAGCCAGCCAGCATCTCTCCCATGACAAAAACCCTCCACTCGGAGGGGTTGGCGTCGGTTTGCAAGAAGGTGGTCTTCTTTCCTCCACACTGCCACGTCACGAACGTACGACATCTCGGCAGCAGGAAATCTTAGATTCGCTAAGGTCCTAAACAAAGACCCGCTTGACCATGACTGGTACACAGGGACGGGGTCTCTTTCAAATCAATTAATCACTTGGCGAAGGCTATTCGAGCTCTAATTTCAAAGTGTTTTGTAGCACCGAAAGGATTAAAAACGGCGGGTTAGTTCAAAACGAAGATAGTGTGTTTCAATCTATAAACGCATCCTATCAACTAGAAATCAGACTCAGAGCTTGTATGGATACGAACCTAGTCAGCCATCGAGTACCATCCGTACTGCCATCGACAACGGCGTATAAGGGATAAAATAAATAAATAAGAACTCGTAATCTAACATAACCATAACTTTCCTTCTAGTTTCTATTACAAGCATTTTTTCGGAACTTTCTTGTATTCTCACTGTTTCAAAACTACAAAGCCACAAAAGGAATGTATTCGACGATATCGACAGCGTTGTTCCATATTGAGGCACATCTTACTTTTATTTGCTACAGCTTACCGTGCTTGCCGCGCTCTCTACCGAGGATCAAGATCAGGTGGACGGGCTGCAAGAACCTGTCAAAACCAGTAGAGAAACCGCTACATAATCTAGGAGTTCCACCGCTTGCCTTTGCACATATGTGTGTTCTCAAACTCCTCATAGAACGAATAGTGCTAGAGGTTCCCCTGTGATGTGGTCTTCTTAACTCTTCCGTTGAGTTCAATTCATTGCTTGCAGCACCTGAGTACCCAGGAATGTGTTTCGGTCCTTACTTGTGACGTCATCGAAGTCGGGAGTGGATGATACTCAGACCGCCTATATGACGCCCTCCCATTTCCACTAATTTCGAGCACGAATATTCCAGTCGACTAGGGGGCACATACTCCCGACCATATTATTATTGAATGTATTATCTCAAGTGTATAAGTCAGAAAGATTTACTCAGTTAAGAAGCGCTGCAGGACCGTTGATGAGCTCAGAAACACGATTCCTGATTCCAAAGAGAGAAAGACCACTTATTCGAAATTCCACAGTTATTTAGGCATGCGCCTTTATAGTTTTGGAACAATGTAAGAAGAAAAAAAAATGAAAAAGGTGCTGAAAGTAAATCTTGAGGAGGAATCTGTTTAGATTAGCGTATGCGGAAGGAAACAACTCTACAGATGTGCAAGAAGGCGCTCGCAACAATCTACCGGCTAGATTATCCTATGGATGGGTGTCTTGATAGTTATGAAACGCACCCTCGTCTTCTTCGGTGTCGTGCGGACCGGAATCACGCTGGAACTCAAATAAAAAAACTACATAATTACACGAACACTGGCAACCCTAAAGAGTCCGGCTCCATACTTCCGGAACCGAAACAAAACAGAACAGCCGAAACTGTCAGGCCGTATGCAACCTTTACGCACGGGCCCGTAATTGGCCACATCAATTCAATCAGCCAATCGGCGCCAGATTAGATTTCATTGGGTTTTGAGAGCGAACAATTTAGCTTTTTCCCTTACCCGTATGAAACCCTCAAGCTCGCCTTGCACTGTAACGGTTACCTACCAGCCAGCCAACAAGTGAGATCAGAAAACTAAATCTCCAAGTTGCTAAACCATACCTGAAAGCATCGTGAGGTACCTCGTCACCGAATTCCTTCCGGAAATCTTCAGCATCGTGATCATTTTCAGAGTGCGCTGGAACTGTACAGGTGAAAATAACCTAAGATAATCAACCAAACACAGAAGCTCGGCACCCTAGGAACTTGAACAAATTTACGGTTTACCCCAATTCGACGATGGAGGCGCGTGGGAGGGTGATGAGGTTAAGGCATGCCCCAACTCAGTTCCTCAATAAGGACCGCATTTTCTTCCAAGAGCGTAAGGAAACCTAATTACTTTCGCCATAATTTGCTTTTTTCACTTTCGCCACCATAAGCTTTGAAAAAACTGAGTTTTTATTGTTTCTGAACATATGAGAAATGAGAAGGGAGACGGTTTTCTGTTAAAAGTCCGTCCGAAAGAGACTGTCTGCCCACGTGGTAGACGTGCATGTCAAAAAGCTGTCGCCAAGTCATTTTTCGGGCTTAGAAATTGATCAGCAGGAATAATTCAAAAATGGTGAATAATATCCTATTCGGCTGTTCGCAGCCATGGGAATGCTGGTCCGAGATAATGCCTTCGCGACGGTCGCTTCACACGCACGCCGACAGCGTGGAGTCCCATTCGGACAGACAGTATCTTTAGGGTACCCTAGCCCGAAAGGACATCGGTAACAACTAGGCCAACACTATACCTCACCGACCGAAAAGAGTTTCGTCAAAAGATAGAGGAACTGTTCAACTATCACCAGCATTGGACGACCGGAGGATTGCAAACATGAGATGGACTTTCGAGATGCAACTTTAGTATGATCACTCCGCCAACGCGTAGCTAAATGCCTCACACGGAAACCAGAGATGCCCAGGGTTTCGGAGGCATCTAGTCTAATTTTGACACGAGAATTTACGTAAATTACGGAAAGTTTAGCCTCACTTGGTGAAATTTCAGCTACAGCGCCCGCATATTCTTCGTAAATTCTCGCTACGGCACCCGCATATTCTACGCTTATTCTGGTTGCAGCACTCGGTCGATCGACCCACTCAGTCTTGATCTGTACTAGAAAGACGATCCCTGCCGCATCGCCGTTTCTTCCCACGGCCTGCAGCATCCCAGCGGCCAAAATTGTCTCTAGCAAGGTCTTCAGAGAGCGACACCGGGTCACCCGCCACGACCACCCATAGAGTGTCAAGTTATTCGTGGGTTGACTGGGCCAGGACTGATAGAACGGCATCCCTGCGTTCCGCGTAGCCAACGCGGGTCAAGATGGCATTTCAACACAGCCTGCCGCTAAATCCGTAGATTCTCGCTACAAAATTATAGCGAGAATATACGGGTTTAGCGTCAGAGAGAACAATGGTTCGAACGACACAAGAATATGCGGGTTTTAGCTATCGTAGCTAAAACCCTTAAATTCTCGCTACATGGAATGGGGCGGCGTTTCTGGCCGCGCCCTCGGAGGCATCTAGCTACGCAATGGCAGAGCAAGGGAAATGACAGTGCTCCAATATTCCATACTCAGAATGCCTCAGAGATTCACAGGAGATTTCCAAAAGTGAGAATTTCCATAGCTTTGCCTATAGAAAAGGGGCACACCTATGAAAAATTTTAGGGCGTTCAAGGAAATTGTCTCGGATTGATCTTAAAACTGGTTTCTTTATTTCCACAATAAAGTCGTTGAATGAATGAATCTGAGGCCCCTTTGCCAATATTCGGAAAACTCCATCTGATTCGGTCGCAAGCTTCGAAATGGGGGGAAATTCTGCTGCCCAAATGCGACCTTTGACGATTTCGAGAATGCTTCAATTTGCCTCAAAATTTGTACCTAGTTAGAGGCTATTCGGGCTGCCTAAGACGAATCTGCAACCCATTTATCGAATTTCGATAAAATACAGTAGGTTACGATAGATAGACGGTAGGTCGGTCAAAGTCTCAGATTTGACTCAAAATTTCACTGCGGGAGTTATTTGGAATGCTGAATAGGAATTTGAGGCCCATTTTTCGATTTTCGAAATTTTAGGGGAAGTATCGACAGCTCAAGGGCATTTTGTCTGCCGTTACCTTCAGTAACCCTAAGTCTGGAGAGGAATAGACCCCAGATTCAGGTACAACGCCCTAAATAACCCACAGTTGAAAGTTTTAGGCCGGATCCGAAAATTTTTTCTGAACACCCCGGAAATTCCCTGATCTTCAAATTCATTGCTTCACAAAATGGTACCCTTACCTTTTTGGGAAGCAATGAAAATACAATTCTTAGAATCCCCTCAGCCATTAAGCCGATTCCAAAAAACGGGTCATTCATATACTCTCACAGGCCTACAGCAACGACAACATGATTTTCCAAGTCGCCACCGTCAAGTAACAAGCCTCCCTTGGAAGTTACCCGAGTATGAATGCAGAATGATTCCTTGAGAACAGTAAAACCTCAGGGGTATTTTTATAACTCTTTGTTTATCGTATTCAAATACGGAATCCTACTTGCAAAAAATAAGGGACACGTGCTCTATACACAAACACGACAGAGGAAGCCGCGCGCTCGACCCATGGACGAGTTGATCATTACAAATTTCAAATTTATTACATGCGCAAGCACATGTGATATGACATAAAAAATGTAAAAATCAACAAACTGAACACAATCAATTCGAACACTATGAAACTAGTAAGAAACAAACTAAACCAAGACTAAAACACCAATGGGTTCTAATTCAGACCTCTTGCTGGGACGGGTCTTGTGCGCTCGCCTTCTCGCCGTTCGCCAATCATGACAGCCTCGGCATAGGCGTCGTTTATACTTCCGCCGCTGAGCGGCGCGGCGAAGTGCAATTCTACAATATCGATCATGCCGCGACGAGTGATCAATATTACAGAAACGCACTGTGCCGCGCCGCTTGGCGGTGGGAGTATAAACGACCCCATACGGTGTGCCGCGCTCGCCGCGGCGGCGACGTCGCAACATCGATAACGAGCAGGCTGATTGAGTGATCGGCGGAGATCATGCAGAGCAAATGACTACCGACACATACATCTAAACTCCGTTTCGAGCAAAAACACTAGGAAATCCTTGTAATGCCTTCAAACATATCGAAATTAAGGCGCTTTGTTATTTGTGTAGGGCAGTCCAGACTCAAAGCTTTTGGTTGATCCATACCGATGTTAGAAATGATCTTGACATGAATATTTATCGTTGCTAGGAGCTTGTTCACGATGTAATCCGTTCCAACCATCTTTTGGATTTCTCCATTCGGTTAGGTCTGAAGCGCCTCTGCCCGTTTTCAACAAGGATAACCCGATGATTTTAAAGAGCATTTCTGGCACGGGTGTGAGAAATTCTCCGGATTTTTTAAGGGAATGAAACCCCTGGGTGGGAGCATTTCTGACACGGGTGTGAGAAATTCTCCGATTTTTTTCAAGGGGTTGAAACCCCTGGGTGGGAGCATTTCTGACACGGGTGTGAGAAATTCTCCGATTATTTTTCAAGGGGTTGAAACCCCTGTGTGGGAGCATTTCTGACACGGGTGTGAGAACTTCTCCGATTTTTTTTTTCAAGGGGTTGAAACCCCTGGGTGGGAGCATTTCTGACGGGTGTGAGAAATTCTCCGATTTTTTTCAAGGGGTTGAAACCCCTGGGTGGGAGCAATTCTGACACGGGTGTGAGAAATTCTCCGATTTTTTCAAGGGGTTGAAACCCCTGGGTGAGAGCATTTCTGACTTGAATTGAGCAATTGAATATTGGTTTATGTCGCGTCTCAAACATATCAAATGTTGATAACCTTTTAGATCACATACTATTATGCTCTTTCATTCAAACTTTTGTCGTTTTTAAATATTGCCTACATAGAGCGGAATATTACCCACTCCAAGGTTTCAGACTTTGCATGATCCTTACATGTTTTAGGTCAGTAAGAAGATACCCCCGTGTTTTTGCTCAAAACGGAGTTTAGATGTATGTGTCGGTAGTCATTTGCTCTGCATGATCTCCGCCGGTCACCCAATCAGCCTGCTCGTTATCGATGTTGCGTCTTCGCCGCCGCGGCGAGCGCGGCACACCGTGTGCCGAGGCTGTCATGATTGGCGAACGGCGAGTAGGCGGGCGCACAAGACCCGTCCCAGCAAGAGGTCTGAATTAGAACCCAACAATGGTTCCTGTTGATGATACCGACCGACAACCGTTTTGAAGAAAAAATTACGGTACCGCTCGACGTCAACTCGTCTGTGGCCAGATGCGTGTTTTCCAATGCGATTTCGGAAGCAAAGCTCGGATTTCGCAGGACATTTTCCCTCACATTTTAGACATTTCTAACTCCAGGTTTCCGTGGTTGATCTAGCGTACAGACCATATCTTACACACTCGCACCTATGTTCCGCCAGACCGCCGCCGTTTGAGAACTGGCGTCATTGCCTCGCAACGTCCACAGTTCATCATCAGACATCGCTCATTGATAAATGTTTAAACGTCCGATTTTCTCCGTTCCACCTTTTCTCCGTTTGCAAGAAGAAAAAAGTGCAGATCACGGCGGTTAGGAGGAGCGTAGCTACGAGAATGTGAGAATAAAAATTATCCATGAGGTTGTTTATGCCTTCAAAGATTCAGAACATTGAAACCGCCCAACCCCCCCCCCCTAACGCAGAGAATGGGACCAGCAATGCTCGATCAGTATCCTCGAAATCAGCATAAACCCGTACCATCAAAAGTAGAAATCTGTGGAATGTAAAGATCATAAACAAAAACGAACCTTTTACAAATACTTCCACCATAGAGAAAGCAAATAGAACACAAACAAATATTAAACCACCTCTACCCGTCATCTCGGAGCTGAAAACAGCAACTTGAAATGTGAAATTAGGCAGTTTTCAAATTGAGAAATAGTAGACAACGTAAGCACAGAAGGAGCTACAACAGGGTCTTATCATTCCCCTTGCTTGGCCTTGTGAAATGTCTGCAAAAGTGTGTATTGTGAATGCAGATCGCACAACTTACATGCCGCCGCAATTATTACTAGGATGCATTGTGAAGAGGTTGCTCATCTGTCTTCTCATATTTGTGAGGAATCCTTTCGAAACGAGTATTGCGTGAATCTGAAAAGTGAAAATTCTAATGATTTATTTATGTGGATACGGGTGGACTTCTTTCGCCAGGCTATACTGTTAGAAAGGCCATCAATCATTCCAAAACCTATCGTATAAGACAATAACTCAAAAAAAAAAATCGACGCATTCAATGAGTGTCGAATATGCATTCAATACGACTGATTATTAAATATAATACGACTGACCAATCCCATCGAAAGGCTCTATCGCACGGGCACGTCCTCCAAACAGCAGCACGTGCTGTAAAATTTCATCGCAGAATCACGTGCTGCATTAGTGCAGCGCTGTCGTGGCAGCACGCCGACGCGCGACGCGGCTGACACTATGACACGCGACTCGGCTAGCTCGCCGAGCACCATCTGGGGCCTTTTACGGTTCGACGAGGTCTACAGCGGTTGTCCTGGCCAAGTACCGCAAATTTGGGCAATTGAGCCGACGACGATGCTGACATCTGAGTCCGGCTTCGAGAATGCGTGGTATGCTTTCCTTCTTCTCAGAGCGTTTTGCCTTCGAGTTAAATGTGTATCAAGCGCGCATTGAACGTGTTATTTGTTGGGGCACGCGCTGTAATTTCAAACACAATAGGATCCCTGACTGTGCTCGAAACCGCCTTGTCTTCTAGTTAAATGCATGTTCGACGCGCACTAAATGCAGCTATTGTCTGAGAAAAGCTATCTGTTAACGATTGTTCTCTGATATTTGCCTGGTTATTACACGTGACTGCCATACGAATGTACTTTGGTTATACCCTGACCTCAACCCATACTTATAAGTAGCGGGACAATTGTATTAGGGACTGAGCAGTTGTCTCGCGACGCGACCTTAAGGGTCGTTTATACTTCCGCCCGCGAGCGGCGCGGCTAAGAACAATCTCATAATATTGATTCTGTCGCGCCGCGTGATCGATATTAGAAAATTTCGCAGTGCCGCGCCGCTCGTCGCGCAAGCATGAAAGACCGTATGATGGGGTGCCGCATTGTTAGATCGGCGCGATCGATCAATCCAGCAGCCCATCATAAGATCGCGTCGCGTCGCAACGTAACTCTGCTCAGTCCGATCGGAGCCGACTTATTGCATCGTTTTCCTCAACTGGCTCATTTTATTTCTACACTCATTCGTATTGCCTATTGCTAATGAGTCGACTGTTCCTGTTCCGCTAACAGCACGAATACATTTTGCTGTGATACGAGCCAGAGCAACAAGACCCAATGCAGAAATTGATGGCGGGCATGTAACAATAGGCAGCACTCACCACAGGACAATCTCAATCGACGCCAACCGTATCTGCTGTGGAGCTGACACTATGAAATGCTATTATCGCCTTCATGAATGCTCCCGAAGACAACCTGACGTTCGACGCACGGTACGAATGCTACGAGGCAATTGTCAAAGTCGACGCACAGCAGCTCAATGATCGGGCACGTGTACATACTAATCTCACTTCGGAAGCTAGAGGCGACTGCACACGACAAATACGCCAACTACCCCCTATAAAACGTCGAAATTCACATCACTCGAGGCGCGAGCGGCGCGCGCGCCGCCTCGGCCTCCGTCTGCCCTACGCTCTCTCACTGTCTCTACCCTCCGCTCCTCACCAGCACGCGTAGGAACCAAGTGAATTTCGCCGTTTTATAGCCTATACATCCTTCCCAAGCTGGGGGCGGATATTACTCACCTTTGCGTGCTGCGACGACGCGACGTTCCCGTATTTAGGTGGAATCAAGTAAATGGGAATGTCCTCGTGCATTATTCACTTTCCTGCGTTTTCATGTCACCAACAATTACTGATTCCTCGTGAAGATTCTTCCTCATGATAATGATTTTTCCGCGCCCGCCGCGCGTGCGACACTCACCGGACCGTGACGCGTACGCACACGAGTGAGGAATGTCATGAAGCCTGCTTGAGTGAACTCGAGACCTCACATTCCATGAGAAGGTCAGTGTGCACAAGGACATATCCGGGCCTGAGGCATCGCTATTTAATGAGCGTTATCAATGGTACGGGACGAATGGGACGATGTTGTTACCTATGGTAGTATGGCCAACCGGGAATTCTGGAAGTTTCATCTTGTCGAACACAATGCTGGGCAATTCAAGTGTCTAGTTTCCATTTGCGCTCTCCTGTCATAGACCGATGCACAATTTCGAATTAGTTTGTTAAAACAAGAACGAGATGGGCCCCAGTGTGACACTCAAATATCTTATCGCGGATTATAGACGGCTCGACAATCTGAAGCACGACAACTAAATCGACGACTAGAGCACTAGTGCATCTTTCATAGTCCTCGGTGCACGCGTTGGATATGTACCGAATGACTTTTCATACGACTTCCGTCAGTCTCCTGGTGGTATATTTGGGGCACGTCACTCAAGGTGCAGAAGGTGCGACCCACCGCAGGCGGCGAGGGAAATCAGCTGAAAACTTTTTAGATCGCTCAAATAAATATTTCAATTTGGGCGGACGAAGGTAGTGATAGCTGTGATCAGGCTCAAACGGTGGGCTATACTACTACGCGAGTGCACAGGGAAAGTCATATCTAACGGTTGATGCGGAGATCGCCCGAAGTATTAAGGTAAGGATAATGTTCTATGTAAGGCCTACACTCGAATACGGAACGCCAGTTTTCAACCCCTTCAAACTGAAGAATATAAACAAAATAGAAAAGTGCAGAACTGTTTCACGAGAAAATTGATGATAAGAAGGCATGGTTTCATCTCGTTTGAACAGATGCCTTCATCATCTAACAGGAATAAAATCTTTGCCCTCGAAGCTTTGGCTCCGAGAAGGGAGAAACTGATTACCTCCAGCATAAAATCCTTTTTAACCCGAAGTTTGGTCTTAATTCGCATGATTTTGTTAGTTTGAGAGTTTCCAGCACACGGGGAGGTGAGAATCAAATTCCAACGTAGTTCAACTAGTCTTAATTGCAGACACTATTTCTTTTCCAACAGAACAACTCCTCCGTTTAAAAGTCTCAGCGCGATTGAGACTATCCCACGCAACCTCAACTCTCAAAAATTTCGTCCGCAGAAAAAAAAAACTGAAGCCTATTAGACTAGCGGGTGATCCGGATCAAGTGGTTGGAGATATTCTCTAATCATGACATTGCGTTTTTGTATTGATAACATGTTTCTCTCTGTATACCTACACATGGGCTCTTGCTTTTGTAATAAATAAATAAATAGAAGTAAGAATTCGGAGGTGGCGGAGATGAAAAGATCTGTTTTCTTGCCAATAGAAATGATTTTTGCAACATTTGCAGCATTTTGAGGCTTATTTTTTTTCTAAAACGCCCACTAAAATTGTTATGACTTTTTTTTGTAAACGAGGTAACCCGTAAAACTACGATTGAGTATGGTTTCGGTCTGGGGTAGTAGGCTGAGGCACTTCTCGGCCCCTTAAAAGGGAAGTGTTTAGAGTGGTAAACGCATCTGCGAAAACGACCAGTATCGTTAATATCCCTTCTGGTTCAATAGTAAAAATGCGCAGTATCCCGCCCCGAGCTGCAGGTTCGAACAAGTTATGAGCATTTTTTAAGCCTTGCGAAAAGACAAGGGTACCCATCAGGCATTTTTTGTGAGTTTCAAGAATTTTTTTTTTTCGAATTTAACCAAAAACTTGTATGTAGGGGTAATCTAAGGTGTTGAACACGAATCTGGACTTCATTTGTCGAAGTTTCGAGGTTTACTGAAGGTAACGGTAGGTAACATGTCATTTAGGGGGCAAAAGCCACCTTAGAATTCTGAAAATCGATAAGCGGACGTTAAATTCGTATTCCTCACCCCGAGTAACCCCCGTATACAATTTTTGAGTAAAATCATTTCAACCAAACTACCGTATACCCCCGTAATCTACCGTAATTTGCAAAAAATCGATAAACGGACTCCAGATTCGTGTTCAGCACTCCAAATAACCTCCAGAGAACAATGTGAGCAATATCTACCTTAGCACTCCGAAAATCTCGACAGTGGCGTTTTTCCCTCGAAATTTTCCCCGGTTGGGAAGCTTCAAATGAAATTAGCCCAAAACTCCGGAAAATCGACTATTAAACCACAGATTCGTAATCAGCGCCCCAAAAAATCCCCTGGGAGAATTTCAAGTCAAATCTGGAACATTTTTCTAAAACGCTTCCAGAGCCCTCTAATCGGTATAAATATTCGCCCAACCGAAAATCCGTACAAGTCCAAAACGCTGTCAGTCTGGACAAAGTATGGAAAATGCGCCTTCACTCAAATTTTTCCCAGGGGGGGGGTAGTTTTGGGCGCTGAACACATTTATGGGGTCGGTTTCCGAATTTTCGAAAGATTATTGCTCTTTTTGGAGGGTACAAAAAGCAAAAAAAACTTTTAAGCTTGTAACTTCTTGGAACATGCAGCTCGGGGCTGGATAGTGCGGTTTTACTATTGAGCCACTAGAGATACTAACGATACTAGTCGTTTTGGCAGATGCGTTTACCACTCTGAACACTTCCCTTCTCAGGTAAAAACAGCCCACTTCCCGCCGGCCAAGTCGGGCTAGTCGACTTCGCGCGGCACCAATTTCATGGGCGTGGCACAGCGCCCCACTTCCCGCGGAGAGAGAGGCTTTCTCGTCTTCCCGCAGTGTCGGCGGGCAGTCGGCTACTCCTGAGGGTCATCGAACACTCCCACTTTGATATCATCATTGCATCACATACTAGAGTGGAGCCAATGAACAATTGCTGAGCAGAGAACGCTGTGGTGAGACTCTTTCCAAAACCCGCGCTGTGTGCGACGCTGGCCTTGGGCAGGTGAACCACTGACCCTTAATGGCATCTGCGAATGGGAAGGCTGCAAGAAACAGTGAGTGTAGGGAGCCTCCCCGTAGAAACTCACTCCTTACTTATCAAGAGCAGTTCAAGATGAAATCTCCAGAAGCGGATTTTTGAATTTTTGTTTAACAGACTTTTACCTAAAGGGTGATCTTTAAATGTGCCGCCAACTACTTTTGGATTGCTTTCTGTCAGTCACCAGATTGGGTGGCAGAACGGCCGCAGAGTGCTTGTTCACCGTGTCCGGGCAGCCAACGAAACGGCGCTGTCGACTGTCCGCGACCGATATATTGGCCTTCCGCGGGAGAGGTTACGGGACATCGACTAGTGGTAACGCGGGAAGTGTGATGTCTCTATCTGAGTTGTTAGAGAGAGAGGAATAGATGGTAGGTTGGAGGGAGAGGCTAAAAGTCTTGCGCCAATTGTGACTCTCCAAAATTTCCTTCATCAGTCGGTGACCTTTTTTGTAAAGAGGACTCTACCATTGGAAAATTCGACCCATATTCTATTTGATAGTGATTTGATTTTTTCTGACTTCCGGAGAGCGGAAAATGGAAGAAAGGGTGATGCCAGATCCGAATCTTATCTGACTTCCTCCAAATGGTCTCGTAACTCCTGAGCTTACACAACGGTTCGAGCCACAATGACGCATTTTAAATCAAATACGAATATTGGGAAGAGTCAGAAAACGTTTTCGCAAACACGCCACTTGGCCCACCAATTTTCAGAGAATGGTCAGGTTCTATTTTTGAAACCTTAGCCGGTGCAGTGTACGATGAATAGAAATCTAGACTGACATAAAAAATGTGCCTCGTTCTTCTATTACCGCGATCTTCAACTGGGAATGCTTGCGTTGATGTTCAAAGAAACCGTAACAACACTCGAGCCATGTTTTGATTGCACCGCGAGTTGATGTAGAGTCTGCTGCCGCGCCCCAGTGAGACGTGTGTGCACGCGACGCAGGCGCATCGCGCAGCAACCTGGGACGAACAGGCACCATCATACACTTTCGCGTATGAATTTTCATCTAAGTGAGGCAGCCTTCGCGACAGACAGACCGCTCGAAGATGTCTGGACACTGAAAACTGGAGAGTCCGATTCTGCCACGATATGCTTTCTAATAGGACACCTCGTCGGACTGAAGGGCTCTTGAGCAACAGCACGTGCAGCTCCGAGGAGCTCGTGGTTTATCCGAAGGGACTACGTGTCGCAGAAAAGCAAAACTCTTACCGCACCCCCGTGACCCACTCAGCAACACGTCGTCCTACTGTACATAGAAGCACGTGGCGCAGACATGCAGTTTCCGCCGCACCCAAGCAGCAGCACGTGCTCCGAGTCATCCCAAGACGATTGGGATCTAGCCTGCCCCTCGATAGAAACGGGGTCCCACTCAGATAGAGAAATCACACTTCCCGCGGTACCACTAGCCGACGTCCCGTAACCCCTCCCGTGAAAGGCCAATAGATCGGTCGCGGGCAGTCGGCAGTGCGGTTTCATTGACAGCCCGTACGCGGTGAACAAGCACTCTGCGGCCCTTCTGCCACCGCCTTACGGCTAATCTGATGACTGACAGATGACAATACTAAAGCAGTTTGCGGCACATTCGAAAATCACCCTTTAAGTACTCTGCCAGCGCGTAGCTAGATGCCTCACATGGAAACCGGAGATGCCCAGGGTTTCGGAGGCATCTAGTCTAATTTTGACCCGAGATTTTACGTAAATTACGGAAAGTTTAGCCTCAGTTGGTGAAATTTTAGCTACAGCGCCCGCATATTCTACGCAAATTCTCGTTACAGCCTTCGGTCGATCGACCCACCCAGTCCTGATCCGTACTAGAAAGGCGATCCCAGCTGCGATCGACAGCATCGCCGTTTCTTCCCCACAGCCTGCAGCATCCCAATGGTCAAAATTATCCTCACCATGGTCTCCCAGAGAGCGACACGGGGTCACTCTCCACGACCGCCCACAGAGTGTCAAGTTATCCGTGGGTTGACTGTGCCAACACTGTTCGAACGGCATCCCTGCGTTCCGCGTAGCCAGCGCGGGTTTAAGATTGTATTTCAACACAGGCTGTCGCGGAATCCGAAGATTCTCGCTACAAAATTATAGCAAGAATAAACGTGTTTAGCCACAACGAGATCAATGTATCGAGTTTAGCCTTCGTTTTTACGTAGAATACGCGCAGAATTTGCACCTTTGTAGCCTCGACACAAGAATATGCGGGTTTTAGCTATCGTAGCTAAAACTCGTAAATTCTCGTTACATGGAATGGGGCGACGTTACAGGTCGCGCCCTCGGAGGCATCTAGCTACGCGTTGGCAGCGTAAAGGTCTGTAGAACAAAATTTCAAGAATTCCCTTGTGGGAACTTCATCTTGAACTGCTCTTGACAAGTAAGGAGTGAGCTTCTACGGGGGAGCTTGCTACACTCACTGGTTCTTGGAGTCTTCCCATTCGCAGATACCATTAACGGACAGTGGTTCACCTGCCCAAGACCAGCGTCGCACATAACGCGGGTTTTGGAAAGAGTCTCAACACAGCGTTCTCTGCTCAGCAATTGTTCATTGGCTCCACTCTAGTGGGTGGTGCAATGATGATATTAAAGTGGGAATCGATGAGCGAGTGTTCGATGACCCCCCAGGAATAGCCGACTGTCCACCGACACTCCGTGGGAAGACGGGAAAGCCTCTCTCTCTCCGCGGGAAGTGGGGCGCTGTGCCACGCCCACAAAATTTGAGCCGCGCGAAGTCGACTAGCCTGACTTGGCCGGCGGGAAGTGGGCTGTTTTTATCTGAGCACACTCCATAGGGACGAGGTCCCACCCATTCGATAGGAGAAGGATATGGTCCATGTCACGGCCAAGGGGTCACCCCACCGCAGTCCGCGGCAAGGGCATTATCATCGCCACGGTCGATAAAGAAGGAGCTTCCCTCGCTGAGAACAGTGGGGGAAGCCCTCTGAGCATCAAAAATCGCCCAGAAAGTGACCTGTAGTCACCTTTCAGGAGCGGCTTCGAAAGGCCTGCTGCGCTCTCCATGGGATGTTGCCCCCTATATAAGTGATGTGCGGCTGATCAATTGTAGAGCAATCGATCAACTTGTTCAATGGGAGAGCACGTGGCTCGTTCGTCGTCCAAATTACATCAGAACTGAATCGAAAGCGTGTCGTAGTCGAATTCACCCCTATTTGTTGCGGCAAGTGCTTCTCATTTGAACGACGATCAGGCCACATGATGGTCGAAAAGCACGAGGCCGTATAGTCATCAACAGCACTTTGTAGCTAAATCGAAAGCCTATCATGGGCCAAATCGGAACCCCCAGTTGTCTGTGAAGCTTTGGGCCCGTGGAAGGCGCGTGGGAGCCCATTTCTATCCTCTGCGCCCTTATATACTGGGCCACGGCCACGTGGGAGCAATTTTCAGTTATAATTCGCATCCAAGGAAAACAAAGTTGTCCATGGAAAGGTTGTTTTTCCTCCCACGGTGTTGTGGGAACGTTCTTGGAACGCCCCCCTGGAGACAGATATCTGCCGATTTCTGCTCTAGATTACGCATAGCGAGTTTTGGGTGACAACAACAGCCTTCAATAAGTATTAACGGGGGTCTGAAACTCTTGCAGCAATGGTTGGTCCGCGGAAATTCCCTTGGGCTCTGGTGGTCTTCCTGTCGAGCGTACGATACTATTCAAAAGTTGAACCCATATTCTATTTATTAGTATTTATCGCTACTCGAGAGAGTCCGCCTGTTCCGGATTCTAAATTAAAATGGAAAAAAGTTTTGGGCACCGAAAAACATTTCCCTCGTTCTCCTTTTTCTGACCCTCATGGCTGTTTTGGTCCGTAGAACATTTGAGCCCTGGGAAAACTAGACTACGTGCACTATATATGAAATTGGCGGACAACTCGAACGCTAAAGTCGGACAGGGAACGAGATTCTCACTGAGTAAAATAACGGGTTTGGGCATGTCACCATGAAATATATAGTTCATTCTCAAGGAGTAAAAAGTTCTTTGTAATCTGTCTCAAACTTCGTATTCCTTTTGACCCTTTGACACAGTGAACCTCCTCTTCATAGACTCAGTAACCCAGAGATGAGATTTCCTACAATATCCCAGTGATGAGACTTCCTACAGTGTCCATAATCGCGCTTTGTTGATTGAATTATTGGCACTGTTCCACTTTTCGGACTCCTAAGCTTGAAAAAGTTTCGGCTTAATTTTTATGGCTATCCGTTGGTACTGAAAACGAGTCTGTGTACCTCAACTAACCCTCCCATACGAAATTTGGGCGAAAATGTTACTCGAACCTTGTAAAGAATATCAGCCCCATACCGCTTTGAACACGTTCGGGTTCCACTTGGTTATTTTACGCAAAAAGAATTTCGTTCCCTCTCCGACGTTAGCGTTCGAGTAGCCCTAGGAAAACTAGACTACGTGCACGATATATGAAATTGGGGGCACGCATTGGTTGCCCGAGTTGTCGCGATGCGGCGAAAACCAGCAGCACGATGAGCTCAGCGGCGAAAGACACATGTAAACCCAGCTACGTATTTCTGCTAAATTCGCAGACGCATTCCTTCCCAAAAAGTTATATTAGAGATTCCAACCACATTAATATCCATGGAACTGCATTTTTAATCAGACGAATCCTCGTCTCGGACAGTATGGCTGCGCCGTGCACGACCTGCGGCGACCGAGACGCAACCGCTCGCGGGTTACCGATGCCATGGAGCCTATGAAAATGAGTCCGCAAGATTTCTGCGATTTTAATTTTTTTTCTGAAAGAAGGCAACATTAATCCTATCTTCGTTATCCCAGGCCTGTAGGGAAAACAGCTTCACAGTTAGACGCTGTGGACAGTATGATTAGTTCCGCGACAGCCGCGGTTAAAATTTCAAATGTTTTTTTTTCTCTTGAGGAAACAAGCCACGGGCCCAACTATAAGTTACTGTGCTTCTCTGGGCCAAACGCCGGTCCGCAATTGCGTCTCGACACGCTTTGCGGCCACGCGCATTAGAGTCGGAAGTTTCCAGCGCCGTAGCCGCTGATCTGTTGACTCTAGGTGGGTTTTAGAAACTGGAAAGTAAACATAATCAGAGAAAACTGTATAAAAAAAGCCGTATCGAGGCGGCTTTGACGCTGGAAACTCAACTGACTCGAGCGCGTGCGGCAGCAAAGCGTGTCGAGACGCAATTGCGGACCGGAATTTGGCCCAGATAAGCACAGTATCTAAAGACAAATTTTTTAGTTTTCGATAAATGGTGGATAACTGACAAAATGAACATCAGCGATTAAGAGGCTGCCCATTTAACGTAATCTTGAAGATTGATGCCCCAAATTCGTTGGATAATGAAGGAAAGACGGAAATTTCCTTTTTTGAGCAAGTTTCTGATAACGTTAAAGAGAATTCTTGATATTAAAATCTGGTCCTCACAAGACAAAAATCTTTTGTGAACTAAAGCAGTCCCGACGGTTTAAAAAAAGAACGAGGGACACCAGAAAAAAACAACCTCTAAATTTTGAAATGAGAACAGCCAATAATTCACAAGAAAGAAAAAACGGGAGGGTGGAAATGACAAATCTAAAACTTTGAAAGGCAAGTAGTAGCTGAATTGGAACAAAATATGTCTCTCGAAGCGTCTGCGAGCGCTGCACAATCGGTACAGGACGAGACGCATCTCGACGCCACCGTAACCTTCTTCTTCTTCTTCTGCAGCCTCAAAGTGGTTTTTGTCATAGGTTGAGGAACTGGGCGGCCTTCAAAGGATTCGTCCAAAGGTCCATTGTTGTTAAGGAGGTTGGTCTCTTCGGGCACATGAACAAGTGCGCCGTGTCGTGTCCGGGAGCACCACAGTCCGGGCATGCGTCTGGTCGGCTGCTGTTGATCTTGTTGACGTAGGACATGAGCAGAATAGAATGACCATAGCGCAGCGATGCAAGAGCACATCTGGCTCGTCTGCCGAGTTGAGACTCGGACTCGCAAACCCGAGGCGGCACCGTTCCCAAGATAGGGTTCACAGCCGCCTTTGCTAGATATCCTCGAACAAACTGGGTGTGCTCCTCACGCAGAAGACGAAGCCTTTCCATGTTGGAGTCGGCCCATCTCTGTACATCAACTTTACGAGGAGCATCGGCGAACGGCGTCCTAATCGACCTCTCTCTCTTATGGGCTTCATGATTCTCTTTGACGGATGATTCGGCTGCCTCAGAACATTAATATACATCTGCTGTGCCTGGAGTTCACAATGCTCCTTGACCGGCAATATGCAGGCCTCCGCGTGAAGATGCTCCACCGGGGAGCTCCTTGCACAACCGGTAGCAATTCTAAGCGCAACATTCTGTACACGCTGCAGCTTATTCCAGGAGCTGTCAGACACCAGGTGCTGCCACACTGGTGCCGCATATTCCAGAGCCGGCTGAAGTATTGCTCTGTAGGTTCTCAATATAGTCTCTCGGCTGCTTCCCCATGATGTTCCTCCGAGAGCTCTCAAGATATTAAGCCTAGCCTTGACGACTGTTTGTTTCTGTTCCGCGTTTTTGTGGAACTTCAGTGAGGGATCAAGAATAAGGCCAAGCAGCTTGGGGAATTTTGCTGCTGGCAACAGGTCACCATCCCATTTGACATCTGGATGGGCACTGAGTTCCTTGGTGTTCGTTGTGAACACTGAAACAGAGGATTTTGCGGCAGAGACTGTGAGCATCATTTTATCGAGGAAGAGCTTCAACTCGACGAGATAGGCGCTGATCTTGTTAGCGGCTATCTGCAGGTCACGGTTCTGGCACATGATGGTGATGTCGTCGGCATACATAACAATCCTTACATCATTGGGAGGCTCGGGAATGTCCTCAAGATACAGGCTGAATAGGGCAGGGGACAACACTCCGCCTTGCGGAACACCGGCTGCTATTGGAATGCTATCGGATACATGATTCTGGAACAGAACCTTAGCACGGCGGCCTTTAGTGAACGCTGCAATCCATCGCTTCTGCCATGATGGTAGCGACGACTTGAGCAGATTCTCGGACAGCAGTCCCAAGTTAACAGAGTCAAACGCTTTGCTCAGGTCGAGGGCGACGGCCACCGTTCTCAGGGGCTTTCTCATGTTGAACCCATCGACCGCAAAGCTCACGATCTCCAATAGAGCTGTAGTAGTGGAGTGAAGTTTCCTGAACCCATGCTGATGCTGCTGTCGCTCATTTTGATCAGCCAGGTCCGTCACGATCAACTTTTCAGCTAATTTAGCGACGGGCGATAACAGGCTTATTGGTCGAAAGCCCTTTGCCGTGCTTTGGGACTTGCCTGGCTTTGGCAACGGTATCACATTGGCTGTCTTCCAAGCTTGGGGTAGAGTGCAGGACCGGAAAGAAGTGTTAATGATATCTGCAAGCATCGGTAGAAGTTCCGTGGGAAGCTTCTTCAGGATGGCTGGGGAGATACCGTCAGGTCCGATAGCCTTCGAATTCCGCATTTCTTTGACAGCCTTCTCTACTTGTGTGAGAGTAAAGGCCTCAGATGCGTTCATGAGCGGCAACCGGCTCAGCTCTCTAACCGTGACTCTGTTTTGCACGCCTCGCTTGGTACGTGTGATCAAAAAATACTTGCCGAGTGCGTAAGCAGCCGCTTTCCCTGATTTGAAGACGTTCTCCTCGAACTCAATAGTGGAGCTCATCGGGGGAGCGGACCTTCCGGAAATTTTCCTCAACACTTTCCACGTCGTAGTTCCGTCCGCCTTGAAATTCAGCTTTTCAGTGAACTTCTCCCAGCATTCCCTCTTGTTCTTATCCAGATCCTGCTTGATCTCATTATCCAGCACAGCAATCTCCGGGTCTAGATGGTCTGCGGCTCTCTTCCCATCTCTGGTTCTTATCTTCTGCAGTATTTCCCTGCTGACATTTGGAAAAAAGGTCTTGACACGACCTTCAGGAATTGCTGCTTTCATGGCCTTGCGGATGGCACTTGTTAGATGGCGCTCTTTCTGATGAACATCACCATTCCATGGGAAGTCGACCGCATGGCGGAGTGCAACATCTCTGAACAGGGTCCAGTCTGCTAGGCCTAAATTAAGATAAAGACGATGACGAAAACCAGAGAAAGGGGCAAGAGAGTCAGAGAGATCAATATAGACAAAGACGGGAATGTGATCACTGGAGAGAGTTGTGGATGTGGACCACGTGCAAGCATTAGAGAGATTGGATGACACAAGAGAGATATCTGGGCTAGAAGGTCGGCCGTTGGCAGGGAGACGAGTGGGCTGGTCATCATTGAGGATAACCAGGTCACACTCCTCAGCCCATTCTTCGACATCTTCCCCTCTGGCGTCAGAATCAAGAGCGGAACAGAACGTGTGAGCATTGAAGTCACCCGCAAAGACAGCTGAAGGGGAGAGTGAGCAGTCGTACAACTGCTTAAGGAGGGGAATAGGATTATAAGTGGGGAGACAAGATGATATAGGAGTAATATATATGTTAAATAGAGATAAAGGGGTTTTGAGGGGGAGGTGGACAGGAATGTACTCGAGAGTACCGTCCTTAGGAGTATTAGGGATAATATGAGAAGGTAAGGCAGATCGCACGAAAGTAGACACTCCGCCCCCAAGAGCTGTCCTTGGCATGTGATAGGCGGTGTAGCTCGGAATGTTAGGTTGGGAATAAGTGGTAGATGGAGAGAGCTTGGTTTCTTGAACCATGATAACATCCGGGTGATGAGAACGTGCGAATAGAGAGAGTTTAGATATTTTGTTGCGAAGGCCGTTGAGATTAATGTGAACAATGGAGAGGGGGCGGTTGGTAATTGAGGAATCAGAGTTGTTGGGGGCAGAGCATAGAACACAACGAAAGGATGAGTCATGATGCCTCACAGAACTGAGGCCCGAACAGGAGAAGTGCACCCACCTTTGGCATCCGAAGCACTGGACACTTGTTTTATGCCAGGTAACATCCTCGCCGCAGGTGGCACATGGTTACTTCCGTGCTGGACCTGGATTCCTCTCGACGCCGGCCCTTTGTAATAAAATCCTCAGGAGAGCTGCGGCCGACCAGCACCTCTCCCATGACAAAAACCCTCTTCTCGGAGGGGTTGACGTCGGTTTGCACGGAGGCGATCGTCTTTCCTCCACACTGCCACGGCACGAACGTACGACATCTCGGCAGCACCGTAACCTCAGGCAGAAATAAGAACCCAACTGGGCAACGTCATAGTCACCCACCAATAGCATAGAAGCGGGGGCCAGTCACGCCGAGGTGCGAGGGTGCTCAGACCAATGATGACGTGTCAACGCGCCCGGTTCTGCCTCCTCCTCTACTTGGATGCGCTCTATCGATTACCTAGAGTCCAATTCGGGTACATACCCGGCAAGAGTATGGGCCCCCTCACAAAAATTGAGCTATGGGTAGAGATCCAGCGTGTGTTCCTGCCCTATAGATTGCCATGGGAACTCCTCGCTTTCATGATCCAAGGACTTGAGCGAGTGCAAGTCCACTTGATCACTCCAGCCGGCGGCGCAGTTACGCTATGCAAGATTGTGAGCTGTATACGGCGCGGGTTTGATTGAGAATTCAATGTGCCATGGCTAAATGTTGCCCGGGTCATAAGGAACTGCGTATCGAATTTCGATTAGGCTGACCGGGTGGTGAAAACCGAGCTCCGCCCCAAAAAAACTTGTCGGGACACAACCGGTCACTACGATTTGCACTGAATTGCACCCAAAAAGTGATTGGTTGAGTGACCATTTTCTGCCTGAGAACCTTCTATTGGCCGTAGAGCGCGTTTGTTCATCGTGCTTCAGAACGTCCAATGGAAATTCAACGTGGATTTCATACTTAAACAGAAAAAATCATTGGATCATCCTCGTCTACAGAAAGTGAGCGAGCCGAGTCCCTCCCAATTTTGATTTTTTTGTTTTCCAAAAGGTGATTGTTCATTCCCCAGCACATTGTAGGTGGCACCAGAAATTCATGTTTATGTTAACTATAAGAACGATATAATGTAGTGCATAGCCATCACAATATGACTGAAATCTTTATTTAAGGATATCTTCGTAGAGAATTGAGTTTTTGAGAACGCCTAGGTCGGTTTTGCTATCAAATTACGTGCCATTGGGCAAGCAGACTGTCGTCCTGAAAATGGACGGTTCGTATTGTTAGTCCTCCCACTGGCAACCTTTAATTTTGAAAAACGTTGAAAAATTTCCAGTATAACCAAGGTGAAAGAATTTTGGACAATTTTGAAACTGCAAAATGTTCGAAATTCTCGTAATCCTTTTTTTTTTGAAAATTTTCGGTAGTATACCCCCTACCTTACTGAGTAATCTAGGTTCTTTTTCCCATTTCTTTAGCCCGAGATTTTACGTTCCCCTCGCAGTTCCTTTTTTTGTGATATTTTACATCCCCCTCCTCGTAACGTCCCGCTAGACAGTAACTGCTGGTGGAACGCAAAGGTTACCCGAGTGGTTGCGACCTGCGGCGAAAATTCACAGCGCACTGGGCGTCGCGGCGAAATATGGTCAAGTCCGTGGCTTGTTTTCTGCTGGTAATTACCAGCCAGCCGCTGGTGAGATTTAAACCACCGTGCCAGCCGCGGTTCGAATTTGAATGTTTTTTCTTGAGGAAACAAGCCACGGACCTAACTGTACACAGTCAGGCCCACTGATTGGTTTCTATTTAATTTGCAGCTGTATTCCTTCCAAACCGGTAAATTAGAGATCCACATCACAACATTGCTTACTGAACTGCATTCTCGAAGAAAAAAATCTTCGTCGGGGAAAGAACGGGCCCGCTCAGCGCGAACCGCGGCGAAAGGTGCACAACTGCTCGCGGATTATCTGAGGAATATTGCCGCGACTATTACCCTACTGCCCCGCGACTACACCCTGAACCCGGACTGTCCAGCGGCTCCCCCGCGACCCTGGACTCTTCCGCGATTTCTCCGCTGTCCAAGCTTTCGTAACTCTACCGCGACTCCCCCGGGGCTCTTCCGCGGCCTTACCGCGGTTTGGTCAACGAAAAATCGTCCGCGGTTCTGCCCTGCATCTCCTCCGGCTCCGCGCCGGCAGGCACCGAGCCAGAGAAGTCGCGGAAATATTTTTCAGAGTTACCGATGCTATAGGGCTAGATCGCGGGTCAATGCGAGGTTCGCAACTGCGACCTGAGACTTGTCTCAGTGCCGTTAATATTCGGAAGCGGTAGTGCTCGACAGCTTAGGAAAGTGGTTGAGATGGTGGCACCTATGGGCTTAAACGGCCAGTTTTTAAACGCTTACTCCGTTGGAAGCGACAAAAATGATCCAAAACGACTGAATATGTGCTATCTTGAGGCACTATAGCGTTGTGACTCCTCCCACTTTTTCCAAACCCGCCCAGTTAATATGAATGCCGTCAAATTCGTTACTCTGATACGGTTATTCGGCTCCATTTTGACTATTCCAAAAAGCGTAAGTTTTCTGATGCATGCCGGACCAAATTCACTCAGACCCACTTTTTTGCGATTTCATATATTAAATTTTAGAAGGACTTTTAATATGATCGAACCCCTTACTAGAGCTTAGATGAAACAATATTTAATGCATTTTGGAAGGTGTACTAGAATTATTTATAAAAACCTGATCTCTAACAGCTCTCATAATCGCTGAGCAGCTAGGACACATCATGGAGGTTTCTAGGCCAAGGCCGTTTCCTAGCTGCTGAAAAAGTGGGCGTAACGGGGCGGAACCACCGCAGCACATGCTGCTGCCAGTTTTGCGTTTGATACCCCAGTTCACGGGACATATGCTGCTCCCACCCTTGGTATCCACGCCACATCTTGCGACTTACGGTGCTCCCAGCGCGCGTCCGAGTGCGACAAGGTGCGCTCACCGTCGGCAGTGTTCCGAGACGCGCACCATCACTGAAATTTCGCCGTGAGCGCACCATCACAAAAATTTTCCGGCCTGACATGCCCCGGGACATGCCACTGTGGTAATCCGCTTTGGGGTCCCCATAGAGGGGGGGGTCACCCCACTGCCACGGCCCGCAGTGGGTGCACCCCACCGTGGACCGTGGGGAGGTGACCCCACAGTTGGGTACCACCGCCCTCCCCCCCCCGAGCCTTGGGGAGCCCCCTTCCCTCGGCGACAAAAATTATCCTCCGGTATCCGGTGGATCTTCTGGTGAGTGGCTCGAGGCCACCTTCCAGGTCCGACTCCGAAGAGCCGACTGAAACACACTATAAAATGAGAAGCCTTCTATACCAGCAACATTGTTAATACTTTTGCCTAAACATGTCAGGATTAGACCAATTAGGAAGAGGGGTGGGCGGAGCCATCCAATGGCGAGCGGCCGCTGGCTCTAGGACATTTTTCTTCCGTAGGGCGTCGGAGCTCCGCGACATATGCTGCACTTCCAGCATCATGGGACGATATCCTGCGACGATGGGGTTTGTAACGCTGAGTCCATCACCCAATCACAAACTGTTGGGCGGTCGTCAGCAGACATCTCCATGATGCTGCTCAGAAAATGAGAGGCCGTTTCAGTGCCCTAGCTGCTCAGCGAATATCTGAGAGTGTATAACCCCATTCAGTGGCCGTATTCATGAAATGATGGGAGCCTCCCGGGAAGGTACAAAGCCCACTCGCTGTTGGACGAGTTTCCGATGTTGCACCTTCCTGGGTACCCGGCAGTAGACAGGAAGGCTTCCGGCTACCTGGCGGGTAGACGGAGAGAATCGCGGCTGCCTGCTACATGGATCTTGCGTTTTAGAGCGTGGTCAATGTGTTGATGGTAGGCAGCGAGCGCTCTGCCCGTCTACCCGCACAATCGAGGTCAGGTATGCTATGCCTGCCGGAATGCACTGATAGCGGAGGTGAGACACACTACCACCCGGCTGTCTCCTCTCCGTCTCTGCGGGTGGCTGCCCATGCCTGTCTCTGCTCTGACAGGTGGCGGAGAGTAGACCGCCACTACTGAAATCTCGACAGGGAAGCCACAAAACTGGTGGCCATACGCCGGGTACGGAAAGGTTACCCCCCCCCCCTTCCTGCTCCTGCGATTTCATGAATACGGCCACAGAATGATCCACTTGGACTCCCGGCGGAGCTCAGACCCACCCCTCCACCCTGCGCAGCTCAGACCCCTCTGGAGATCCACACCCCGCGCCGAACCCTGGTTTTGTCACGCATTATACCTTGGGCTCAAAAGAGGAAACAGCTAATACGTAATATCAGAGGTGGATATCTCAGACATTAGGAGCAGCGGACAGCTGGCGAAAATTCGCCAGTTGCTCAATAGCTGGGTGACAGCTGGCATTTAGCTGGCAATCGGCAATTACGAAGCCGACAGTTGGCATACACTCGTCATGTCATTTAATGCCAGCGGCGGACGGCTGGCAAATATGTGCCAGTTACCTAACAGCTCGATGATAACTGGCATTTAGCTGGCAATAGACAATTACGAAGCCGACAGCTGGCTCATACTTGGCATCTCAATTAGTGCGATCGGCGGACCGCTGGCGAAATTGTGCCAGCTGCCTGAAAGCTGCGCAATTGTTTGCATTCAGCTGACACGGGCGATCACACCTCGAAATTACCGATTGCATGAAAACGCGGTTGTCCGCCAATCGGCACTCAGCTGGCGCTTAACCGCCCAGTGGCCTTCGCTTGGCGCTGAGTCGTCAAATGACTGGCACTCGAGAGTGCACGTTTCAACACGTCATAGCTTGATCTCTGATTTCATTGATAAGCTCTGCCGGTATATAGGGCGATTCAGTCCAGTGAGTGCTCACTCGGCACTTTGATGCCGGCACTGAAAGGTGACCTGAAGTCACTCTTCAGATTCTAGCATATTTTTAGCAGCTGAGGGGAGTCCCCACGGCGTGGGGGGGGGTGGGGTGGGTGCCTCACTTCAGACCGTTGCGTAGGCGACCTTGTACGCAACGATCTGCGGTGAGGGACCCACTCCGAATCATCGGTCGGCCAAGAGACTGGCGGGCAGCTGGCAAATGATTTTTCAACAGCGGCCTGTCAGGTAATAGCCAAGGAACTGCCAGCGGTCGGCCAGCGTTCTGGCGGACCGCTGGCAGGGTTTTGGCGGACCGCCGCGTAATGGCTGTCCGACACCGGGAATGGTTTTTGCTCGCCAGGCAAATGCCGGCGGTCCGCCAATCCCAATGTCTAAGATGATACCTTTGGTTACTGGAAAGAATTGAGAAGAACTGATATTAGCAGCCGTAAGTGTGTGAAGATTGATGGAAATGTAGTTGAATACTCGAGTTGAAGCGCTAGGCAGTGAACAAACTGCTGAGTATCTGAAAGGATGTATGTCGAGCTAACACATGAGTCTGACTCTTCGAGTTAGCTGATGGACAGGAGGATACCTGATGAAGTAAATGAGAGATCGCAGGTCTTTGAAACAATCGAAAATCGCTTGGACAAGACGTTTTTCGAGCTACTGATGCTTCTTTCCAGCATCAACTTGCATCTGCCGCCGCTCTTCTCCGTTCTGAATCTGGCACCCGCTGAAAAATTTCGTGATTTAAAAAAAAGTTTTCAGGAAAATGAGTAAGAAAGCAATGTTCGAAGTGCATTCATTTTGCGGCTACGGACTTGGGGACTCCCTTCACGTCTTTCTGTATCTTATCCAAGCCGTGTGGGTGATAGACCCAAGCCCACAACGACAAGCTGAACGCGCCACAGAATCCCTACGTGATGAGGTGGTTGGTACGATTGATGGTCCGCTTCAAACGCTCAATGTGGACCCTCGAGCCGGAATGGGCTAGCCGAACGTCCTCGCCAAGTGTTTTGATGGAAGCCAACAGCTGCTGGTACTTGGACTCGTCAGGGTTCTAAATTATCAAAACTGCTATGAAATCTTATGTTGCAGCACAGTTTCGTATCAAAAACCCCAGAATTCGGTTTCGCCAAAACGTTCCTGAGTTATGCATGAAGTGTACAATGCGCTCCGTGAGCCAGCCGTGGGGTGTAAGGGAGGGATCATACTTCCAGCGACGACCAAAGCGATGTTTACCATCCTCATCGACTAAAAAATCGATATGCCTGATATGCACCGTCGCTGCAACTGGTCGCGGAGAGTATGATCCAGGCCTAAAAACTGTCACATCAGAGGTGCACAGAGCTGCAATGACAGTGACAAATTGACTCTGCGCATGAAGGGGCCTGCAGAGTTCAAGTCGCAGCGTTGCTCGCAGCGAAGAACAACGCTGGGTAATGCAATATAGATAACATTCGGCGACGGGGGCGACCGACGCAGCGCGAAGGGCGACGAGGGGGCAACACAGAGTGTTTTGATGCTGCGACGGCCCTGCGTTAGTACCAGCGAGGGGCAACCGACGCCGCAACGATAATGTTCAAAAACATTATTGTCGTCAAGGTTCAGGCTCGGCAACCAATCGCCGGTCGCTGTACCTCTGCAGACCCCTTTAGGTCGGGATTATACTTACCGCGGCCAGCGACAGTGCATACCAAGCATATCAAATTTCGGTCGATATTGACGGTAAACACTGCGTCGCGTCGCTGTAAGTATGATCCCAGCCTTAGGCTCGAGGCGTGGCATATGCGATTGACGGTGGCCGGCGAACTCATACCCTGAGTGACGAGCGGACCCACACAATGATTGACACCTACAGTTCAACTCCGCATTGCCGTTCAGTCCGCAAAGTGCGCGCTGATAGCGAAAGCGTGCTGCGGCGCGGTTGCGAGTATCCTCGGACAGGGATGTGGGATCACCCGGGCGTTTTTTGCCTTTGATGCCCGGGTAATCCCACCGCCCGGGTCATCCCTCATCCATGTCTAAGGATACTCGAGACCGCGCCGCAGCACTTTCGCAATCAGCGCGCACTTTGCGGACTGAACGGCAATGCGGAGTTGAACTGTATATCAATTCGCCCGAGACAGACTGTCGCGGTCGCTCGTCGCGTGAAGTATGAAACTAGCCATAGGAGTCTGCAGAGTTGAAGTCGCGTCGACGCCCGCTAACGCAGCACGCGAGCTGGCTGCGGACAGAGGCTAGTAGGCCGAGATCATACTTTCCGGGACCGGCGTTGCGACGCAGTTTGTTATGCGTATCGACCGCAAATTGATATTTCGGTAAGCATTATCGCCGTCGCTAGTCGCGAGAACATCGCGTCGCGTCGCTAAAAATCTGGACACCGGCTCACGCCCTTTCCACACTCTCACCGCCTCGGCAGACACCGGTACTTAAGCTACGGCGGCAACAGTGTTTTGGAATACTAACAAGTTAGATGAGAGTTGACAACGAGCTTCATTGCGCATGTACAGTGTATTAGAAAGAGCTGCCTTGACCGTAGATTGAAGAGGGGCATTCGCCGCTGGCCGCTGAGGCAAAAGTATGAAAAGGGTGTAAGGCCGGGGTCATACTTCCCGCGACGGACGACAGTGCCTATCAGGCACATCGATTTTCGGTCGATATTGGTGGGAAACGTTGCGTCGCAACGCTTGTTGCTAGAAGTATGATTCCGGCCCGAGACCGGAACGAGTAGCACACGTTTGGGCCGGAATCGTGGAAGGGACGCGAGGGAACTATCAATTCCTTCTACTTACAGTCGAAAAGGATTATCAAATATACTAAGTAGTGGGAAGCTTCAGATATGGCATGAATAACAAATAGCAATGAAAAGTGTAAAAAATCGTTGTTCCTTCTTTATTCATAACTTATTTTCCACCCTCTCTCGGCCCTGTCTATGCTCTAGCTTTTCGGCCTGAACGTCGCGCACCCGGCTGGAACCACTCCCCCGGGACGGCGACGTGGTGCAGTGTTCATCATGCACATCGATTTCCGGCCATAGCATGGTGGAGGTTACCCCGAAACGTGTGGCTGCGGACACCTCAGCAGGCTGCGTTGCGTCGTGTGCGCCCACGAGAAATGTGGCGATCGATCGGCGCGCAGGTTGCTGAGTGGTCCACAGCCATGCGTTTGCCGGCTACCCCCACCATACCTCATCGCTCGCCAAGTGGATTATGTTTCCGGACTTAAAAAGGTTCCACTGGCGTATTGGAGACAGATATACCAATAGGCAAACGTATGGCTGTGTCAAACAGCTCCTGGAATAAGCTGCAGCGTGCACAGAATGCTGCGCTTAGAATCGCGACCGGATGTGCAAGGAGCTCCCCAATAGAACATCTTCACGCGGAGGCCTGCGTATTACCAGACAAGGAGCATTGCGAACTCCAGGCACAGCAGATGTATATTAATGTTCTGAGACAGACGAATCATCCGACAAAGAGAATCATGAAGCCCATTAGAGAGAGGTCGATTGGGACGCCGTTCGCAGATGCTCCTCGTAAAGTTGATGTACAGAGATGGGCCGACTCCAACATGGAAAGGCTTCGTCTTCTGCGCGAGGAGCACACCCAGTTTGTTCGAGGATATCTAGCGAAGGCGGCTGTGAACCCTATCTTGGGAACAGTGCCGCCTCGGGTTTGCGAGTCCGAGTCTCAACTCGGCAGACGAGCCAGATGTGCTCTTGCATAGCTGCACTGTGGTCACTCTATTCTGCTCGTGTCTTACGTCAACAAGATCGACAGCAGTCGACCAGACGCATGCCCGGACTGTGGTGCTCCCGGACACGACACGGCGCACTTGTTCAGGTGCCCGAACCTCCTTAACAACAATGGACCTTCGGACGAATCCTGTGAAGGCCGCCCAGTTCGTCAACCTATGACAAAAACCACTTCGAGGCTGCAGAAGAAGATATCAATAGGGATACGGTATACTTTGCGGCACTCAGTCGCGTCGCTCCGCCCAGCGACAGCAAAAGGCTTCGGCGCATTTGCAGTATGTCCGCCGTCGCTGCGACGACTGTTCCTACGATGACCGATGTAGTTGCTCTGATGCAAGTCCCGCCGCGATTTTTGCTAGATTGTATGCCTGTCGCTCATGACAGCGACAAAGTTTACCATACCACTTAAACACAGATAGCTACGGGGATAGCATCGGGGCAAAGCCCAGCTGCAGAAATAGATTAGGAATAATAAATAAAACTGAAAATTCGGAGATTAGTCTTGGGGTTATGGCACAATTCACTTCTCGGTTTTCGGAAACCGGTTGCGAAACGCACAACGTCCGAAACGCGACATTCCTTTCCCTCCTAATTCCGACAGAAATGCACGTTACTAGTGTGGGGAGCCTGTCTGCGTCCAGAGGGCCCATTACAGTCCCGCCGCTAAGAGGCGCGGCTGCATGCCATAGAGTATCGATCGTGCGGAGCCGCACGATCGATACTCCTCCGAGTCATGCTGCCGCACCCTTCAGCGGCAGGACCCTATTCGGGCCCTAACAGTGTGAAGTTTGGTTTGGGATAGTACTTTCCGCGAAGGCGACGCAGTGTTTGTCAAATATACTGTCCTTTTCGAGAGAAACATGCACCAGAAGCGAAATCGTGTTGGGACCACGGTTTATCGTGGCGAGACCCGTTACGATTATCGCGTAGTTGCATGCTGCAAGAGCGGTCGTCCGCAGCTGCGGACCGTAGGTTCATTACGATGAGGACAATACCTGATACGCACTGTCGCAGGAGGTACGATCCCCAGTTTTACAATCACTACGCGCTTCTTGCGAAATCGCGTGTTGTTTGGCAAAATGACAGTTTCTTATAGGAAAAGCCGGTCGCTGCGACCTCGTACCTCACCCAACGATCTGAATGGAGATAACGAAATAAAACTAAGAAAAGTGAAATATGGAGAACTGACCTGAACGATGGAACTGGGCACCAGAGACAAATGGGCCAAAGAGGAACGGGCTCGCCTGGCCCGAGGCCGGCAAAAGCTAGTCTGAGATGACGACGACGAGGCTGGCTCGACTTCAGCGGTAGAAACGGACGCTTGTGATGACAAAGGAGAGTCTGTCTCGACTTCGACTGTAAGAACGGTAGCCTGGGAAGACGATGAAGAGGATGACAGGGCCGTGCGGGATCTCTTCATTGATAGCAAGTGCTGCAGCGAGACGAGAATTCGATGAGCGCGCGGGAAGGAGGGCGGGGCAGATGTTTTTGGCGGGAAAAACGCGATTTTCAACTGTTCGACACGCGCGTGGGCGGACCTGGGAAGTTCCATCCATTCACTGGCTATAACCAAGTGCTTGAGTCGAATACGTAATTGTCGATTTTCGGAACATTGCGGTAGTTTGACCTTCGTAATTCGTGGTCGATCGGGTTTGGGATTCATGATCCAGAAATCCTGGGTTATGACTGACTCTGAGTAAGATCTCGTGCGAGTTTTGGGGCAATACCCAGCTGTAGCTAATTGCTTGCCATCCATGAATCCCAGCCCAGAATTTCAAATTTTTCTGAAACCCTGCCGAGAGGGGTCCTTGTAGGGCTGATGAAAAATGCGATATCGACGCAAAATGGAATAAATGTTAAAATATTTTATGTATCCTGAAAATTCTGTTTTTTTTTCCAAATATTCGATCAATTCAGAAAAATCAAGTATCCAATTTCCAGAATACTCGACCGATTTTAAGGTGACGATATCGAATACTCATAAAAAATGAAAAAATATGATAATCTAAAATTTCTCACTAGAGCCTGATCTCAGCGCTAACTGGAGATTCGAAGAATGGTCTGTTGATTTCTCTAGGTGGGGGAGATGGAAAGGAACAATTAGGAATTTGGTAATATTTACTTAATTCACCTGGTAGATAAAAAAGCCTAAAAGAAATGCAATTTTTCGATTTCAGAAACTGCAAAAATTTCGGGCAAAGATTCGCGTAAGGGGTAGCTTGGAGCGCTGAATACGAAAACAGAAACCTTTTTCAGTTCCACAGAAGATTAGTGTCAGGTACGGTACGAAAAGTATCATTGGTCTATAGTAAACTATCGTAATCCTCCAAAGAAGCCTAAATGAACCTTATCTTCGTGTTCAGCGCCCCAAATAACCCAGCTAAAGAAGCTTGAGCTAAAATGTTTTAAATTCAAAAATCCAAATTTTTAGACAGTTTTTGATTTACCTAGGTGCATTTGGGAAAATTAAGCGAATCATAAATTGTGTCTTTTCATCTCCCCGACAAAGTTCAACCGACCATATTTTGAAGCTCCAGTTTGCGGTGGTAAGTATCTAGTCAGTGGCCCGTCCAATATTATTCGAAATCCATTCGAAAACACGAATATCTTCTTGAGGCAAAAAACGAGCATTGGAACCACACGTATACTCATTCGAATCGGAAAGCCGAAGAATTATTCATGCCTGATTTGCAGATGATTTATTCATTCTCGATTTTGGAGGCAATCCCCAAAAAAAGCCATACATTCGGGAGAACTTCAAAAAAGGCGATGATAGAAAAATTGACGAATTGAGTCCAATATAGGTAAGTTTTCGACTGTATTTTCAATTCTATCATTTAGAGTATTCATTAATTCGATCTGTTTTTAAGTGCAATTTTCGGGTAGCTCATGTTGATCGTCCGTCTTGCCCTCACAGTGACCATCCACGCTGCTCGGAACAGCCCTCAAACTAGGTCGTACATACCCATAATATCGCGTATATACCGGACTTTGTAGACTCCTTCTCCACCACAGCTCTGTGCGTAATTACAATCAGAAGCTGATGATCTTAACGACTAGCGCTTTCCAAGAGAAAGATCCTTAGATACCACTACCGTAGATACCGTACCGTAGATTGAAACAGAATCGATCTTCTGGAAGTGCAACCAAAAAAAATTGCTAAAAATCAGCGGTCGGCAGATATATCATGAATGGGGCCTAAGGGCAGCTGCCGCGCACGAGATCACATCTGATTTTTTCTACTCAATTCCATGCTTGAAGCAAGTCGAAGTAGTTGACAAAGCTTGAGGCCACAATGTCGCGTATCTAAGTACAAGATGCACACCCACGCCGCTTTAGAGTTCGCGTAACAATTCAAGTCAGATGAAGGGACGGGACTGCGACGGTAGATCACCCCGCGCTAATCGAAACCCCATTCTCCATTGAAGCCGCCAACCCCGCTCGACCAGCCGCCTGTTCCATGCGTGAGACTAAATCGAAAACGGAAACCATACTTGTAGGCTTGTATTGTGACACATAAAATAATCGAATCATTACAAAATCAGTCGGGTCGCGCACAATTTTCCCGGCACTTAGCGCACTCCAAGTTGGGTTCAACACAGTTCCCCCGGCGCTCGGCGCACTCCCATTGGGGCCCCACACAGCGCTGGGCGCACTCCCAGTGGAGTCTCGCACACATTTTTCGGCGCCTGGCGCTTTCCCCGTAGAGTCCCGCACACCTTCTCCGGCGTACTCTCATCGGGTCTTCTACCGCAAATGCTGCCGCTAATGAACCTCCTCAGCAAGCTTTTACATAGGAAGCTGAAGATATCGTGTTATCAGTATACGCCATCACATCATAACCACAACAACCGATTTACTTCATTTCTGAAAACAAATCGACCAAATTTTCTTTCATTCCCTCTCTCATACACACAAACTGACTGACTAACTGACAGACGAACACACAGAGCCAGGCAAATATATGTACTTATAAGGTACCCCATAGCCCGGTGAAAACGGTTCTGTTAGTCCGGAAGGCTGGGTACCTGTTGATCATCTATCATAGGGATCAGAAACTGAAAATTTTGTGCTGTGCCGTTTTTCAACTAAAGCTATTCCAACAGCCAAACATGCCTTTTGAGAGCTTTCACTTTTTTTTTTCAAATTTTTGACCTTACGGAGCCAGAGAATTTAATTTACCCAAGGAATTTGCGTAAAACCACTCCCGACGTCAGCATTTCCGACGTTTGAGTATTACTCCAAACACCCTGAGGGGTATAAGGGACTAGACGTTGAATGCCCCGGAATTTTCTTAGAAATTCCTTTCCGGAACCTGTGTGTTCTGAGGCCTTTTCGCCACAACCTGCCCAAACCAATATACAAATAAGATTCGAATTTTCCCACGTTCACTGCCTTCAATGGTGACGAAAAATGAGCAATATGTAATTCATATAACAGTGTGAATGAATTGTTCAAAAGGGAACAAATACTAGACCATAACGAATCTTTTTGACTACAAGAGAGGCATTGCAAAGCGTTCGACAACTGTGGGATTTGGATCCGTATCAGGGATGTGCGGCAAATGCCGTTTGCCGTTTCTCGGCCGTTTTTAGCCAAATATCGCCGATTGCCGTTCGCCGATTTTTTCACATTTTCCGACGAAATTCGGTAAAAATGGAAGTGTAGAAAAACATACATGTGTAGTTGCTCGTGGCTCAAAACGCAATGCTGTTTGGTCCCTATCATTCAAGTCGTAAACCATGATGCCGCTATGCCGGAAAGTACCTCATAAGGAAGATTAGGGGTTATGGTCATTGATTGACATTCCCGAAAAATCTTAAGCTCACATGTACTTGGATCAATAACGATTGATTCAATTCTCTTCTGATGTCTCAGGTGTCGTAACCTACTTCCCGTTTTTCTAATATTTCTTTCACATTTTCTGCCACTCCATTTGTTCTGCACTATTAAAAACCGGGCTTCTCACGGTAGGTAATTGGAACCTTCCAAGTTTAATGACGAAGTCCTCAATCTGATCCTTCTGCAGCATGCGTGTTCCTTAATTTTCTCAAGGCCGGCCCTTTTCATTGTGTCTCTCATTCAAAGCGTAGCATTTCTTGTAGCCTGAACTCTTTCTGAGAAAACGTTTGCAAAAAATGGGGGGCCCGTTTTTCGCTAGTCCATATGAATCGTTGCGTGTTCAAAAAACATGAGAGAGAATCACCATAACGAAAAACGCAATTTCACGGTACGGTTAGACGTTCCCTCAAGGTATCTAGGTGACAAACTGTGCGGTCAAAAGCGTTAAAGAATGCTTGGTCGAACTATGTATTTCCCTTCGGTATGTTCTCGAAAATACTCGGTTTTGAAGACTCTAGAGAATACACAGTTGGTAATATGTGCACAGATTGACAGAAAGTCTTCCGTGGCCCATATGCTTCGAGCCTGACGCTCTGACGACGCTAGAGAATGAGAAAAGTGGTACATATGCAGCTATTCCAAACACTGGTTGGGGTCGTTTTTAGTTCATCGCAATTCGAGCCATCTACTGTTCTAGCCAGGGAGGGTCTATGGACTCAAGGACAACATACACGCTTGTAATTCTTACAGATTAAATGGCATCAATCGAAATCGGAAACGAACGGGAAATTCCAAAAGAAGATAGATGCAAATGAGCAAATGACTAGACGTTTCTTGCACTCGATTTTAAAGGCAGTGTTTACGATGAAAAAAGTTTTCGAAATCCCACTAGGATTGGGTAATGGAGGGACACTCCGTAACGTTAACGTCGAAAGAACGCATGAAAACAGGATGAGCCCCAAAAGAGCCCGAAGTTGCAACTTCGAGCGCATTGAAAACCCCAAAAGCGCATCACACGCCCACCGACGTGAACAAATGAATGCTCGAGATCGTGAGATGAGCGATGATTTTCAATCATTAGCCCCGTTATTCCCTTCATTCTCAGCTTCTCTCTTTACTCAGGTCAGCTCGCATAGATCGGCTGCAAAAGACGTAAGTTACAAGCTTCGGACAACTCGTCCACCATGTTTCCATAGCTCAATCTTTGAGGGACCATATCTGCGTTCACAGAAGGTCTTGTATGATTTCAGAGACACCATTGGAATCAGCATGGGGCCGTTTTCAAGATAGGCGGAAAAACAGAAAAGCGACTTTCATCGTGAACACTGCCTTTAAAGCTACACTGCATCATACACGCTGGAAAATGTAGTTGTTTGATGGACTCGTAGGGCCTCTATCAGAAACATTATGCTTCTGTAAACGTCAAAAAAGAGCTAAAATTACAGAAATCTAGCAAGCGCTCGGTGGTGTTCGTATTAATGGCAGCATACACGCTCGTAAACGTGTGTGAGATAACTACTGAAATAGAATCGTATGGCTCAGAACAGAACGCCTACGCTTTCTGGAGCGTCAAAAACGAACCACAATGGCGCCACACGAGTAAGAATTCAGCCCCGCCTCTGTATCTGCCCGCCCCCTGTATTCGCTGTTCTCCCCAAAACAGGGGTGCTAGGCCATTCCCACCGTTGGCGACGTTTGTGGGTGGTACGATAATTACAAGAAACAAACCACATACATCGACGAAGGTGGGAATGACCAAGCACGCCTGTGTTAGAGATGGACAGCAAGTACAAGGGGCGGGCAGATATAGGCGTGGGGCCGAATTCTTACTCATGCAGCGTCATTGTGGGTCGTTTTCGACGCGTCATAATGCGTGGGTGTTGTGTTCTGAGCCACACGATTCTATTTCCTTAGTTATCTCGAACACGTTTACGAACTTATGTGCTGCCCTTAAAGGCACAGTACACCATTATGCATTAATTTTGTAGTTTTTATTTGATTGTGTATGTAGCAGATCCCTCCTGTGTAACACCTGCCAAGTGCGAGATCTCAATTCTTTCAAATACGTGATATATAAGCGACCACCACTGGCCCGACCTCCATCGCTCACCACCACGGGCCACACCCTTATCAGATTTTTGAACTCGATAGCGGCTAGATGGATGTATGAATTTCAACCGAATCGTCGTTCTTCCCTTATTGCCGGCTTGTCTCCTCATTCCTGTTCACTTTCGCGCAGCGACTGCGAATGAAGAGAAATGCAGACCCGAGACAACTCTTCCACTAATGTTTTGCACTCAAAATACAGGCATTTTCGAAAAGCCATAACTCCGTTTGTAGGGAGCCTTGGACGATTTCAGAGATATCACTGTGATCAGCGTTTGACTCTCTCCAAGATAAGCATAGTATCTGAAAAATTATTCTATGGGTGTGCTGTGCCTTCAACGGCACGGGAGACCCAGAAAATTATTTTTTAGGTTTTATCCTTATCTTGGAGAGCGTCACACGCTTATCACAGTGGTATCTCTGAAATCGTACAAGATCCCCTATGAACAGAGTTATGGCTCGTCAAAGATGCCTATATTTTTAGGGTGATAAATTGGTGGACGAGTTGTCCCAGGCCTGTATTTCTATTCATTTGCAGTCGATGTAGGAGAGAGAGCCAGGATAAGGAGACAGTCTGGCCATGGACTGAAGAACAAAAACTTGTTGGAATTCACCCATCCATATAGCCGAGCTCAAAAATCTGTTGGGTGGTCGGGCCTGTGGTGGTGAGCAAAGGATGTCGGGCCTGTGGTGGTCGCCTATATCTCGCTTACTGGGAGGAATTGAAATCTTGCTTTTGACACGTTCTGCACAGGAGGGGTTTACTACATAATCAAACAAAAATCCCAAAATTCATGTCTAAGGGTGTACTGTGCCTTTAAGGTGGCTCTGTTTCAAGGAAAACTGGGGGGGGTTCCATGTTTTTGGAGGCTTAGGATTGCTCGAGCACGGCACTTTTAGCTAGTTTCAGACGCTTCAAGAGGTGTATGTGTTTTGGTGCTGACAATATGTACGAGCCTACTATCGTCGAAAACTCAACAAATTCTGCAGGGCTGCCTTTAAAGGCACAGTCCAACCTCAGAGGTAATTTTTGATATTATTGTCCGGTCCCCGCCTATAGTAACTCTGCCAAGCGCGAAATCTCAATTCACTCAAATAAGCCAGAAAAAGCTAGGAAAAAGTCGGCCACGCCCCCTTAAAAGAAAAAATGGGTAACGCCCACCGCCAGGTTTCCGACCCCAATAAGGAAGAGACGCGGGAACGATTTTATTCGAAATCTATGTTCTTCGATTTGTTTTCGGTCTGGCTTTATATTTTGGCCTGCTACAGAACGATGGCTGTGAATAACGAGAAAATACTGGCTCGAGACAACTCGTCCGACAACTTATAGCCGTTTAAAATCGAAGTTTTTGAAGAGCCGTAACTTCGTTCGTGTTGAATCCTGAGCGATTCTGAAAACACCATTGTGATCAGCGTGAAATTTTCTCCAAGATAGGCAGAAAAACGAAAAATCGATTCTGAGGTTGGACTGTGTCTTTAAGCGATAATACTTTTTAATGCAGACAAACCTAGTGAGACTATTCAGGCTTCTATTTATGACCTATTTCAAATGATTTCACGCTTCTGAACTTGGCACAGATAGAGTGAAACTAGAAGAAGTGAAAAGACCAGTTCTAGGATGATCAATGGTTTGCTTTACTTTTTGAGCAATTATATGAATTTGGATATTTTCACTTCTGTCGTTTGCTGGCCGTTTTGATGAAACATAATGACTGTTTTGCCTCTGAACCCTATACAGTTAAACCGGATTTTGCCGATTTTTCAGGATCATTTAGCACACATCCCTGATCCACATGCCGCAGATATGAAGTCCGAAGACGCGCTACTCGCCACTCTAGCGAAAATTGAGACAATCTCGTTTAACCACACACTCATACACTGGAGGGGGCTAGCGCAGCTCTTCAGGGGGGCAACCCTCCGGGCACCGGCGCTTGCCCCCCCAATCGGGGGGGGGCTACCGCCGGAGTGAGAATTTGGCTTGATCGGAGCCCCCCCGTCACTGCCCTGAAGCCCCCCTGTGACTGCCCTGAAGCCCCCCTGTGACTGCCCTGAAGCCCCCCTGTGACTGCCCTGAAGCCCCCCTGTGACTGCCCTGAAGCTCCCCTGTGACTGCCCTGAAGCCCCCCTGTGACTGCCCTGAAGCCCCCCTGTGACTGCCCTGAAGCCCCCCCTGTCACTGCTTTGAAGCCCCCATCAGTGCCCGGAGCCATGACGTCACGGCTCCGGAGCAGTGACGTCACGACACCGGAGCAGTGACGTCACCCTCCCCGGAAAGCGTCTCCGCTTCCCTCCAAAAATATCCCTTTCTGACAGTGACTCGAAGTCGCCGTCCAGGGCCGGCCCTGTTGGGCCGAATGCGGCTCTCCATGAGGTGGGGGGCCTTTTATACCCGTCCGGCTCGTGATAGATGCCTTCTCTGGCCTCTATTGTCGTAAACTACCTTCTACGACTTCTTCCCATCTTTTCCCTCTCTTCCTCTCGGGGGGGCAAGCGCCGGAGGAGAGCAGGGGCCTCCCCTGAAGCCCCCCTCGGGGGAGGCCTGCGCTGTCGCTCCCCCAAGTCGAAAACGGGCTCTATTGTCCGGCGCTTGCCCTTCCGCAGAGTCTGAGCAGGACAGTGCATCAGAGTACCGACGCGGGTTCGCTGATGCGTCCTCGCGGCACCGGTTCTTAAGCCACGTTTTGACTCCAGGCTGTCGCTGCGGCCATGTGAGGGACAACTGTCCCTTAACGGAAAGGCGCTTCAACTATGATCGCTTCGTGGTAAACGTCCTATATCGCTGGGTTGCGGCAACGAAATTCTATGTTTTACTTCCTCAATGCTGGAGGAGCGATTCTCGATGGTCGTTAATCATCGCTCCATCGCTGCCATTATGGCAGCGATGAAGCGATTTTCAGGGAATGACACGTATCGTCTAGTGAACGTTGACCCTTTCACATGACGAGATAAGTGTTCACGAGTCGGAACGTGTTATTTACGATTTCCAGCCATTGATTTCACTGATTGATTGAATTTCTTAGATCATCCGTTAGGGGTCGTTTATAGTTGCGCCGCCGAGCGGCGCGGCGGAGTGCACTCCTGCAATATTGATTGCGCGTCACTATCGATACTGTAGGATTGCACTTCGCCGCACCGCTCGGCGGTGGAAGTATAAACGACCTCTTAGGCTGTGCCCTATGAACAAATCGCTGCCGCCGCTACATCGCTGCAACAGCCGGTGCAAAATCGCTGCTATGAGAAACAGCAGCAATGCAGTCAAAACATGGTTTACACTGAGCCGCTGCGGTACTATCGCGGCAATGTCGCGGCGCTGTTGAGTCCCAAGACACTGCAAAAGAATCGTCTTTGCAAAGTGGTGATCGCGGAGCCGAAGGGGGCACTACCGCGGAGCTATTGCGGTAGAGTCAAGATTCGGGGTACTCTCTCGGCACTGCGGCTGCAAATTTTCTCAGTGCACTCCACGAGGCCCAAGGCTCTGTGCGGTGGATCATCTAACAAGTACATTTTCCTCGTGTAGGGCAGCATCCATACTCTGCCAATGGCTCGCGAGATGCCTCACGCGAAAACCGGAGGTGCCCAGATTTTCAGAGGCATTTAGTCCAGATTTGTCGCTTCCCATAAACTAAAGAATTTTTCGCCTTGAATGCGGAGAAAAGGTGGAAGATTCTGGTCTTGATCGATCCACCCTCTTGGGATCCGTACTGAAAAGGCTATCCCAGCTGCGACCAACAGCTTGCCGTCTATACCCACGTCCTGCAGCATCTCCGCGGCCAAAATTTTCTTAGCAAGGCTTTCCAGAGAGCATAGGCGTGTCACGGTCCACGACCAGCTACAGATTGACGAGTATACACTATCTGAGATGACTAGACTAAAGAGGAGCGAACGGCATCCCTGCGTTGAGCGGAGCCAGTTGAGATAGCCGCTCAGCACAGGCTGTCGCCAAATACGGGATTCCTCGCTTCAGTGTGGCGAGCATTCGCGGGTTCGGCGACAGGGAGAAGAATATAGCGGATCAAGCTTTCGTTTTTTTTTGTAGAAATTCTGTAGAACTTGCCCTCTTGCACCTTCCAGGCAAGAACTTACTGGTTTAGCGAATGTCGCTCGCCTCACGGAATGAGAGGGCGCAACAGGACCATAGCTAAGTTGGGTGGAACCGGGTACTTCAACAACTTTCATTCCTTAACAGGTGAAGGTTGGAAGCTTCACTACTGGGAAAATCGGAAGCGTCCGGAAAGTATCCCCCAAAATTGATTAAAGTGACCTGACCGTCGTGCGAGTCATTTTCAAGATGGGAAGGGTGTCATTGCAGGTTTTCCGCCTATAACTTGTTTAGCCTTGGAAAAAGCCTTTGGTAAGTGCCAAGTTCATAGGGCATCTGGTGGCGTCATCAGGATGTCGTGCAAAGTACATAGAGCATCTGACGACGTCATCAGGACGTCGTGCAAAGTTTATAGGGCATCTGATGGCGTCATTAGGACCAGGGTTCTGCGGAAAATTCTCTTCGGTTAAGTTGTAACCGAAACTTGTAACCGATTTTTTTGGCAAATACGGTAAAAGCGGGTAATTCGGTAAAATTTGGAATTTGGTGCATATCCCATACGGTAGCACAAATGACCAATAACATTTCTGTATCATTTTCAATAATGCATGAGGATAGTGCAAATAGTGAGTGAGTTTTACACATTAAACTTATCTCAACGGCCGAACCCCATCAGCGGGATAATGATCTCGAGAAAAAATAACATTTCAAAATTTTCTGTCGTCGAGTCCTTTCTGCACTCACTCAAAATCAGGCCAGATGAGAAAAACATCCTTCTCGCCTCAACTGTGCCAGAAGGCGCGTAAAAGTACATATTGGTCACTGAGGAAAGGTGCGGGTACGACGATTTCACAATGGATTCGTTCCAGAACTGCAGTGGATTCATTGTTGTGCAGGGGCTTCGAAAAGATTCTTTCCAGTTCTTGAAATATCTGCTTCAGGACCAGGGGTGTGCGGCAATTGCCGTTTGCCGATTGCCGTTTGCCGGACATTTTTGGGGTTCGCCGCTGCCGTTGACATACAGAGGATTGACATGACAAGTCTCAGAGATGAAGAGTGCAGAAGGAATTTTCGACAACGCGTTTCTATTCACATCGGAGTACGGGCGAAGAAGAAACTTTGCGACGCGGATTCTTTTATCAAGTGCATCCAGGACGCTTCGAAAGAGGCACTCCCTGTTGTACAGCCTAAGAAAAAGTTTGCCTAAGTCTGAGAGGAAACGACGACTGCTTGCAACAAGGTATGTGCTCTCCGAACTGCAGGAAACTTCGTGAATGAGAAGCGTCTGAGGAGAAAGTTGCGTCGGCAGCTTCAAAGTGACCGCGAGCGAGAGTGGACGTGTAGAGCTAAGGAGTTCAAGAAGGCTTGGGAGGAGAAGAATCCGAGGAAAGCCTACACGTTGCTGCGACAGTATAGCGGGAAGATGAAGAGATTATGGAAGGATTACTTCAGTTCAATACTGAATCGTCCAGCGCCATAATTACCTGAGCTCCCGCATGTTCAGAGAGAACATTACGATTTCAGTGAGGAACTGCCGACTGAGGCTGAAGTTTCGGATTGTGTCCGGAAAATGAAGAATGGAAAGGCAGGTGGAGATGACATTATCACCGCTGAAATGCTGAAAGCTCTTTCTCCGTCTGGGATTCGTGAAATGACCAACACCATCCGTGCCACACGGATGAGCGAAAGAATACCCGATTCATGGAGACATGCGATCATCATACCTCTTCACAAGAAGCTATCCGTCACGGATAGTAAGAACTACAGAGGAATCTCTCTACTTCGTGTCATGTACAAGGTTTTAGAACGTATCATTCTCGAGCGACTTATCAAACATCGTGAAGGAACGACCAAAGATGAGCAAGCCGGTTTTCGACATGGAATATCGACCATCGACCTAGTGTTCGTCGTGAGAAGAGTAACTGAATCGTGGCAAGTCATTACAGCTTGCTTTTTTGGACTTCGAATCGACTCTCCTCATCGTGATCGATTGCTCAACGCTCCGCGAGCAGATGGAGTCCCGGAAAAGTATGTTCGGTTAATGGAGGAAATGAACAGAGGAGCAACTGCAGCAGTTCGTACACCTGTCGGACTTACGTCAGCTTTCGAGGTGAAAACAGGAGCGAGGCACGGAGCCGTAGCAGGACCTTTTCTTTTCAACTTCGCCGTTGATGATATCATGTGTAGAGTTGCAGAACAGTTTCCTGCGAATGTGATCCTAACACCATCAGGACGCTCCCTTGTCGACCTGGAGTACGCAGACGACATTGTGTTATTCGCTGAAAACAACGCAAAACTGCAAAGGATTGTGAACCTCGTTTCGAAGTATGCCGCAGCCTGTGGACTTCGTCTTCGTTCCGACAAATGCAAGCAGATGTGGGTCTCCCAGAGACCTTCAACGGGAGTTTGTGTGGAGGGACAACGTACTGAACTGGTGGATGATTTCAGCTATTCCGGCTGTTTGCTGAAGAAAGATGGTAGTTATGCAGCGGATATTCGTCAACGATGTGCGAAAGCTACGTCTGCATTCAATTCTCCAACCAAGTGTTTATGGTCTACTCCCATCGCGAAGGAAGGCAAGTTGTGCGTCTACCTATCCGTTATTCGCCCTATCATGATGTACGGATCGGAGACGTGGACAGCACTGAAGACGCAGACGGAAAGGCTGGATTGCACGGAGAGGAAGGTTTTGAGGCGTTTGCTTGGAAATTTCTGGTCGCGTGAATGCCATACAGAGATTTTTACAAGGAAATCGACGTAGTACATCAACGCTTTACCCGAGGGAGGTGCCAGCATCTCCCAACGCCATCTCAAACAGCAATGGAAAGTCGACTCCGACTGCTCGGGCATATACTAAGAAGGACGCCGGATCGTCTCGTACAACACGCTTTAGGAATGCTTCCAAATCCCGTCTGGAAACGGCCACCTGGGCGTAGGCGAAAGTTCTGGACGGATGTGGTTAAAGAGGATTTGAAGTTACTCAGCATCGAAAGACAGTTCAGGCGCGATGTTTCGTTTCGCAGGAAATGGAATACTGACAGCTGGATGGAATGTGTTCAAGTTGTGACTGAAGACCGTTAAAAATCGACTCGGCTGACTACTAGGACGGCACACCTCGGTGAAGATGCGGAATGACCGCGTCAGGCGAAAGCCAACCGATTAAAGGCACAGAACACCCAAAAAATCAGTTTTCGAATTTCATGCTTATCTTGGAGACAGTCACACGCTGATCACAGTGGTATCTCTGAAATCGTCCAGGACCCCTATGAACCGAGTTATGGCCCTTCAAACATGCCTAGATTTGCCTAGATTTTGAGGGTGAAAAATTGGTGCACGAGTTGTCTCAGGCCTGTATTTCTCTTCATTCGCAATCGGTGCGCGAGAGCGAGCCAGGATAAGGAGACAGCCCGGCAATGAACTGAAGAACGACGACTTGTTGGAATTCATCCATCCATCGAGCCGCTATCGAATTCGAAAATCTGCTAGGGGGTCGGGCCTGTGGTGGTGAGCGAAGGGGGTCGGGCCTGTGGTGGTCACTTATATCTCGCTTATTTGGAGGAATTGAGATCTCGCATTTGGCACGTGTAATACAGGAGGGGCCTACTGCACAATTACATGAAAACCTCAAAATTCATATCTGAGAGTGTACTGTGCCTTTAAGTCAAGTATGTCAAGCCGCTGCCGTTTGCCGAAATTTTCGTCTAAAACGGCAAAATTTCGGCAAAAATACGTTAAAACAACAGGATTCGCCCTCACCGCAGCTTCTGTTTTGGTCAGCGATTTGAAGCTGCTACAAAATTTCTATTTAAGCAGTTCCATCTCATGTAATGTATAATTGTACTCATTAAATCAGTAACTGATGAAAACATATTCACTGGGTAATCAGAGGAGTTCCTTCGAGTTCTAGTTTGTTTGGGAGCCTCCAAGCGTGTTTTTTATTCATCAAATTCTTAAGTCCTTAAAAAATGCTAAAATTGGAAATAAAAACCTTCTCAGAATCATACCGATTACTACAACCGAGTGATATCAAAGTTGTAGCGTGAAAGCAGTTTTCTTCAGACATATGAACCAGTTGAGAACTCGTGTAAATCGGTTTGCTTATCTTCGGTTGGTGGGCTGATGGTAATAATTGGGACAGGAAGTAGATGAATTCTGCAAATACTTTGTCGGGCTTTTTAAAAATTGAGCCATCTTCACAGCGGTCAACAAAAGTAGCGTTCAATAATTATTTCGGTTCCGAGATCATTAGCTGGAATGAAGGGTTTACTCTGTGACAGAGCTGAGTTTGTTAAGAAATTCTATAAAGACGAGAACATGAAAAATCCTTCAAGGCGACGATCAAAACCGCATTCAACTTTTCGCCAGAAATTCAAGGGTTTGAGACCCATTGCAACAACAGTGTCGAAAACCGACTCCAAACGAGCAACCATTAGAGTTATACGGCCCTGAAACTTAAATGTGGTGTGCTCGCCACAACCACCTCCTCGATCGCCGCAGGGAAAGTGGGGAGGGGCACATCACATGCAATTTTTGGGACCTTATAGAGCAATTTATTGCTCGCTTTTAGCCGACATTGTTGCAATTGGCCTCGTGCCGGCTTGTGGGCCGAATACACAGAAAGGGACGCGCTCAAGAGCAGTCCGGCTGGCTAAACGCACTGCACGCGGAGCTCCAGCGACGATGTGAGCGCAGCGGCCATTTGCCGCATGTGCCAGTCGGACTGCCTTTAGGTGCCTCTCAATCTGTGTTTTCGATCAGCATGCCCCTCGGAGCTTTTGATTTCCGGTGGAAGTTAGAAGGTTGTTTCTATCGTGAGCTCTGCATCCAATAAGACTAGTTTTACTCCACTTCTGTAGCATCACAAGGAAAACCATTTATACGTAGTTTGAAGTGAGCGAAATTGAGAACCTTGAGCCTACTACTTGCTACTAACAAATTGTGAGTGACTCCGGTCATAACCTAAACCGCGAGTTGCTGATCGCAGCGTGAACTGTCTTTCACCATCAATCCCGAGCAATCATCGCGTATTCACCCTTCTATTCGCACCTGATTGCGGTACCAGCATCGTCCACAGTCTTGGGTCGGCGCACACTCCCATCGCACGAAGCTTGCTTACGGTTTGCTGATCGTCCCCGAATCGACTAGGCTGGGTCGCGCTACCGCAAGCCCTTTTCATAGCAAATTTTTTACGGGCTCATCACACTTTGCACTGCTGAAAAAGACGCCTATCTTTTGGATCTCTAGCAATGATTTCAACGGGAACTTCAATTAGTAGGTAGGAATTAACAGAATTATTTAAAGCTTACAACCTTGTTGACCTTGATAGTGACTCCTCATCACCTGAGACTTTCGAGTAGCTTTTGATACGTGGGATTTTTCTTCTTTAGAGGCTATTGAAACGCCAAGCACATAGTAACTGGCAGATATAACATGGAATACGACATGACTAAGCAAGTGTTGGTGTATTATAGCACAACACAGATTTTGCCGTTTGCCGTTCTTGCTAACAAGACCGTCGAAAACTGGCAGAAATACCGCAGAGTGAAGAAGTCTGCTAAGCAACCGTGGCGAAAGCAGAGGCCGCGCACAGCGGAGTTATATGAGAAGCTGGACACAGGCAGTTCGCTCGAGCAGAATGACAACGTGCCGACATCCAGCGTTGCAACGTGAGTCTTGGCAACGTTGAAGGACTTTTGAACAAACTTGGTTACCCTCCGATGCCGTCCTTGCACCGGAGACCCTAGCATGCTTCCACCACTCACCGGGCTCCGTAAGTGGGCGTCAGTTACCGCGCCCGCCGTAGCCTTGAGGGATTCCTTCAGCACCATGACATGTGGTGTGACAATGATCTCCATCGGCCGACCTGTCACACGGGCGATGCGCCCGGGTCTGGTGCCGGAACACGGAAGTCCGCGTTCAGCTCGCCTCGACAGGCTCGAGGAGTTTCCAGTGGTTCCACGTTAAAGGCACAGTCCAACCTCAGAATCGTTTTTTCTGTTTTTCTGCCTAAATTGAAGACGGTCTCACGCTGATTCCAAAGATATCTCTAGAATTGTACAAGACCCCCTAGAAACGAAGTTATGGCCCCCCAAAAATTGCGCTATGGAAGCATGGTGGACGAGTTGTCCGAGGCTCGTAACTTCCGTCATTTGCAACCGATGAATGCGAGCCGAACTGGAGAAAGAGATAGGCTGAAAATGAAGGGAAGAACGGGGATACTGGTCGGAAACCATCGCTCATCTCGCCGCTGTTGAGCTCGAAAGATTGTAGAGGGGGCGTGCCAAAGTGGCTTCCCGGTATGGGCGCCCCAGGGTGGCTTCCCCCTATACCTCGCTTATTCAGAGGAATTGAGAGCTCGCATTTGGCAGGAGCTATATAGGGTGGGTCTACTTCACAATTATATGGGAATCTCAGATTTCGTCCCTGAGCTTGGACTGTGCCTTTAAGGAGCGGACTGCACCACCTCGTCAATAAATAATATATAATAATAATTATTATTATAGAAATAATAATAATAATAATAATAATAATAATAATAATAATAATAATAATAATAATAATAATAATAATAATAATAATAATAATAATATTAGTAATAATGATAATAGTAATAATAATAATAATAATAATAATAATAATAATAATAATAATAATAATAATAATAATAATAATAATAATAATATTAATATTAATAATAATAATAATAATAATAATAATAATAATAATAATAATAAAAATAATAATAATAATAATAATAATATGAATAAGAATAATAATAAAAAAATAATAATAATGATAATAATAATAATAATAGTAGTAGTAATAGTAATAATAATAATAACAATAATAATAATAACATTAATAATAAAAATAATGATAATAATATTTGCTGAATAAGAATCCGAGGCTCTTCACTATACTCTTTACTGGTGAGCTTTCGCCAATAATGTCATCATCAGACCTTGAAAAATAATACAATATGTTCAACCTAGGTGTGCAAAACATCAAAGCCTAACTACATACATGCTGGCTACAGACACTGAAACGGCCGGAGGGTGGTTTGAGCGAGCTAAACACAGATGCGATAGTGTTGAAATAGAGGATGAGAGCGGAAAGAAGAAACTCACCCTTTTTGCGTGCCAGTATGCTTAAAACTAAGCCCCGGGATGGAAAGGGCCATTAACGAGCGCGCGGTATCACAGTATCAATCTCAGCAGATCATTCAGTTCTCCCTTTGCGTTGATTTCTGGTTGAACACGTTGGATTTCTCTCGCCTCCATCATTTTTTCTCCAGCAGCCGTATCAGATGTTTGTGGAGAACAGTCACTTCAAAAGGAGGAGCATCTTCTTCCAGGTGTCTGCTCGTACGGTGCCTTGAGAAACTACTGTAGGGGTAGAAGTCGGGGTTGGAGAGTGCTCTGCGATGCTCATCTAGTTGGAAATCTAAAGGACTCATTGTCTCGCCCACATAGCATTCTCCGCATCCTCGACATCGTACCAGGTATACTGTACCTCGGAGTTCACAAATTTGTTCTGAGAGACAGTATCGGCATGACTGCGCCTAACATTTTCTTTCGTACGTTCTTGTAGATGTAAGGAGATCCTTCAGAGTTGGCGGTGTTCTGAATACCAAACGAATAGGCAGCTTGTAATCTTTGACCGCGCGATTTACCTCGCGAGCTACTTCATCATTGACGAATGGTAGTGCGAGGGTTATCCCATCGGGCGCTCTGTATGGGACCCATGTGTTGAGATTTTCCGGCGATTATCCATTGCTAAAAAGAATGTCTTCCACCTTAGCATCAACAGTAGGATCCACTAACGATCCAAGTCTTTCCTTGGTCTTCAGTAAATTCCGAACAACTTTCCCTTGACATGAATCGGATGAGCACTTCTCAAGTGCACAAGTGTGTTCGATGAGGCCGCTTTTTTTAACCACACATATTCCTTTTGGCTTTCAATCTTCGTGTTGAGGAATGGCAGGAAACCATCCCTGTTTGGATTTTCCACCCTGAAAGATACGTTAGTGTCCTGTGTATTGAGTCGATCCAGCGCCGCATTCAATTCCTCTTCTGTCGTTGCAATCACAAATACGTCATCGATGTAGCGTTTGTAGCATATAATACTACTGACCAAAGACGCAATTTCGATATGATCTAGGAATATGATTGCCAATACAGGAGCTATACGATTTCCCATTACTAATCCACGTTTCTGCCGGTACATCTTTTTGTCAAAACAGAAGATGCTGCTTTGCAGGGTGACTTCGATGAGATTCTTGACTTCTGCTACGTTGAATCCCATCATCGAAACTTCCTGTCGGTTCTCTTCCAGAAGTCATATTGGGGCATTTGCGTTGTTGACGTTGGTATAAAGTGATACCACATCGAAGCTGGCGTATGCGGCCGAACTGGGTACTGGGTACTGGGTACCGAACTGGGTAATAATAATAATAATAATAATAATAATAATAATAATAATAATAATAATAATAATAATAATAATAATAATAATAATAATTACTTACTTACTTAATCGGTTGGCTTTCGCCTGACGCGGTCATTCCGCATCTTCACCGAGGTGTGCCGTCCTAGTAGTCAGCCGTGTCCATTTTTCACGGTCTTCAGCCACAATTTGAACACATTCCATCCAGCTGTCACTATTCTATTTCCTGCGAAACGAAACATCGCGCCTGAACTGTCTTTCGATGCCGAGTGACTTTAAATCCTCTTTAACCACATCCGTCCAGAACTTTCGCCTACGCCCAGGTGGCCGTTTCCAGACAGGATTTGGAAGCATTTTTAAAGCGTGTTGTACGAGACGATCCGGCGTTCTTCTTAGTATATGCCCGAGCAGTCGAAGTCGACTTTCCATTGCTGCTTGAGATGGCGTTAGGAGATGCTGGCACCTCCCTCGTGTCAAGCGTTTATGTACTGCGTCGATTTCCTTGTAAAGGTCTTCGTTATGGCATACACGCGGCCAGAAATATCCAAGTAAACGCCTAAAAAGCTTCCTCTCCGTGCAATCCAACCTTTCCATCTGCGTTTTCGGTGCTGCCCACGTCTCCGATCCGTACATCATGATAGGGCGAATAGCGGATAGGTAGACGCGCAACTTGACTTCCTTCGCGATGGTGGTAGACCACAAACACTTGGTTAGAGAATTGAATGCAGACGTAGCTTTCGCACATCGTTGTCGAATATCCGCTGCATAACTACCATCGTTCTTCAGCAAACAGGCCAAATAACATAAATCGTCCACCAGTTCGATACGTTGTCCGTCCACACAAACTCCAGTTGAAGGCCTCTGAGAGACCCACATCTGCTTGCATTTGTCGGGACGAAGACGAAGTCCATAGGCTGCGGCATACTTCGAAACGAAGTTCACAATCCTTTGAAGTTTTGCGTTGTTTTCAGCGAATAACACAATGTCGTCGGCGTACTCCAGGTCGACAAGGGAGCGTCCTGATGGTGTTAGGATCACATCCGCAGGAAACTGTTCTGCAACTCTACGCATGATGTCATCAACGGCGAAGTTGAAAAGAAAAGGTCCTGCAACGGCTCCTTGCCTTACTCCTGTTTTCACCTCGAAAGCTGACGTAAATCCGACAGGTGTACGAACTGCTGCTGTTGTTCCTTTGTTCATGTCCTCGTTTAACCGAACATACTTTTCCGGGACTCCATCTGCTCGCAGAGCATTGAGCAATCGATCACGATGAGGAGAGTCGAACGCGGCTTCAAAGTCCAAAAAAGCAAGCTGTAATGGCTTCGAAAACCGCTGCCACGATTCAATTACTCTTCTCACGACGAACACTTGGTCGATGGTCGATCTTCCAGGTCGAAAACCGGCTTGCTCATCTCTGGTCGTTCCTTCACGATGTTTGATAAGTCGCTCGAGAATGATACGTTCTAAAACCTTGTACATGACACGAAGTAGAGAGATTCCTCTGTAGTTCTTAGGATCCGTGACGGATAGCTTCTTGTGAAGAGGTACGATGATCGCATGTCTCCACGAATCGGGTATCCTTTCGCTCATCCATATGGCACGGATGGTGTTGGTCATTTCACGAATCCCAGACGGAGGAAGAGCTTTCAGCATTTCAGCAGTGATGTTGTCATCTCCACCTGCCTTTCCATTCTTCATTTTCCGGACACAATCCAAAACTTCAGACTCAGTCGGCGGTTCCTCACTGACATCGTAATGTGCTCTCTGAACATGCGGGAGCTCAGGTACTGATGGCGCTGGACGATTCAGTAGTGAACTGAAGTAATCCTTCCATATTGGCAGCGTCGCATCACCAACTGCAACTCCATTGGTAGTGTTCAAGACAGGAGAACATCTCTTCATCTTCCCGCTATACTGTCGCAGCAACGTGTAGGCTTTCTTCGGATTCTTCTCCTCCCAAGCCTTCTCGAACTCCTTAGCTCTACACGTCCACTCTCGTTCGCGGTCACTTTGAAGCTGCCGACGCAACTTCCTCCTCAGACGCTTCTCCTCCACGAAGTTTCCTGCAGTTCGGAGAGCACATACTCTGTTGTAGATAGATGTTGTTTCTTCTTAGACGTAGGCGAACTTCTTCTTAGGCTGTACAACCGGGAGTGCCTCTTTCGAAGCGTCCTGGATGCACTTTACAAAAGAATCCGCGTCGCAAAGTTTCTTCTTAGTCCGTACTCCGATGTGAATAGAAACGCGTTGTCGGAAATTCCTTCTGCACTCTTCATCTCTGAGACTTGTCATGTCAATCCTCTGGAGAGGCTGAGCCCCTCGCTTCCTCTTATGAATCCTCGCAGTGAAGTTCAACAGAACAGGACGGTGATCCGAATCGAATGCGACATCCCACACAGCTCTAGATCTTCGAATGTCCGATACTGGAATATTCCTCGTCAGGACATAGTCAAGCTGTAGTTTCAAAGTTGTCATCTTCCGCTTCCGCTGCTCTTCTGGAGATAGCCGGGTTGGTCCCTGCCACGTAAGCTGATGGCGGCGATGATTCCTCTTGAATGTCGATGCAATAATCAGACCACTGCGTTCACAAAAGTCGACAAGGCGGTAGCCATTGTCCGATGTTTGCTCCACTGGGTAGAACCATTTACCGAGTACTTCGGATTCCTGATCAAGTCCCATCTTCGCATTTGCGTCAATCCCCACGACAACAGCATGTTGACAAGGTATCCTGGCCAGCAACGTATTGAGTTCCTCATAAAACGCATCCTTCGAATTGTCTTCGGCGGTTTCAGTGGGCGCATGAGCACTCACTATCCACAGATTGAATCCTCTGTGATCCCGCAGTCGTACGAATGCATTCCGACACGACGTTGAGCCGAACTCCTTGACCATACCATTGAAATCCTTCCTTACAGCTATTGCACAGCCTCCCACTCTCCTATCGTCAGCGTTACCGCAGTAGATGGTGTACTCTCCGACGCTGATGACGGGTCTATCCTTAAAGCGGGTTTCCTGCAAAGCAGCAAACGGTGCATGGAAATAGCTCAGAAGTCTGGATAGCGCAGTTTTTTGGATATCACCTCGACAGCGATCGACAGTTCAGGGTGGCGAAATTGTGGCTTGTGGCCAAAGACTCCATGACTCGCTAGGTACGGATCCTAAGGTGTTATGGACCAGAGGCCTTAGTGTGCCGGACGGCGACACCTTTATGCAATGTGCGGGATACTTTCGCGATATAGTTGTGCACGCTATATCGCTCGAACGTTCCCTGTGTACACTCAAACGTCTGCTGGGTTCAGTAGAAGCAGGGGCACCAACGAGCAGGTACCAACAGACTTGTATACACACCCCCAATAAATGATAATAATAATAATAATAATAATAGTAATAATAATAATAATAATAATAATAATAATAATAATAATAATAATAATAATAATAATAATAATAATAATAATAATAATAATAATAATAATGATAATAAAAATAATAATATTAATAATAATAATAATAATAATAATAGTAATAATAATAATAATAATAATAATAATAATAATAATAATAATAATAATAATATTAATAATAATAATAATAATAATAATAATAATAATAATAATAATAATAATAATAATAAAAATAATATTATTATTATTATTTTACAAGGTTGCTGAGTTGAATACAAAACTTAGGTGTCAGGCAGGAATCAAACCCGCATCGCATCGCTTACCGGGCGAGGGTGTTACCATTATACTACCGACATTCCGCTATGCATTCCTCAGCTATTCACACATGAACCACCGAGGGGTCCCGAGTGTCTGACAGAAACAGGGTATGCCGTTACTGCGACCGAAGAGATACAGTGCATCTCAAACATGGCTAAATAAACCGGCGACAATCTCGTTTAAAGAGACATAGTGGATCCTCGCAAGCCTTTTTTAAAACGGAACCTCTGCAATACTATCGCGGTAACAGCACGAAGATGTCGAGGCTCAAGACACTGCAACTGAATCGTCTTGGCACAGTGATGATCGCAGATCCTTAGCAGTGCTATCGCGGCAGTCGAGGGTCGCGGTACTTTCTCAATGATTCGAATATCGAAAAATCATTCGAATAATTTTCGCATATTACGATTCAGTCCAAGTGTAATGTATACCGTGCCGCGAGACTTACAAATCTTGTTCTCATCGCAGCATCCACAGTTTTTTCCACCGCATCGCTTCTTCGTATAACCATGATGATTTCAGGATATCCTTCAAGGTCCGCGGTGGTTTGAACACTAGTTTTACAGGTAGGTTCTACTGTTTCACTACCTGATTTACAGCCTTGGCTATTAACTTGTTAACGTATGGTACCACCAAATGCACTCCTCCAGGGATAAGCATTTGGCCGCCACGACATAGATTGTATGCCCGTTATTGGCCAAAATTCGCTCTATTGTCTCTTCTACCTCGTCTGTCTCTTGAGTGCACATCCTGTTCTTTGTAATGATGAGGTTTTTCACACCACTAGCCTTCACGTACATCGAATGAGCGCTTCGTAAGTGTAAAATTGTATTCGTGGACGCAGCCTCCTTATGCCACTTTAATTGTTTGCATCCAACAATATTCTTCACACTTGTATTGAGAAAGGGGTTACATAAACTTCCGTCGTAAATCATGTATTCGAATCGCATCCGTTCAGATTTGCAAACGCGAGTTGAAGTTCAGCAGCAGTGATGTGATGACGAACACATCATCGATGTATCCTTTATAGAATAGGATCCCATTGGCGGTGATCTTCGTTCTATTCTATCCAGATAAACGATGGTTAAGAACGGCGCTATCCTGTTGCCTACAGCAAGTCCACGTTTTGATTATAGACCTCTCCTTTGATCAGAAAAATTTCGAACCTCAGTATCGCTGTCAGCAACTTCCTTATATCGTTCTCTGTCAATCCAAGTGTGTGAATATCCGTTCGATGTCGACCAAGGAGTTACAGTGCGGCAGACACTGCTTCACCGTTATTGACGTTGATTATTGAATGCTGATTATATTCAGATTGAAGATTAATTTGTCAGGAGAGCTGAATTTACTAGTATCCATTGAATGTGTTCTGGTGACGTGTTCAAGCAAGTTTCAACAGGCCAAAATCGGAACAGATCAGAAACATCCAAATTAATTTCAGGGGTTCTAAGGAGTGTAAGGTGTCAGGTTGCAGGGGAGTCAACAAGGGACCTGAGATCTTCTCCAGAATTATGAAAACCAAAAATTTAATGAGGTCGTACTTCTTTATGTCCGTGATGGATCAAAATCAAGGCGTGAAAAGGCTGGATCGATACCCGTTACTGAACTGAAATTGGGACCTGCGAGCTTAGCATCGGCTGCGTTTAAAAAGTATCACCTGAGTCGAGTCGAGTGATTGATCGATAGGTCAAACGTTAACATTCGAATCAACACGAGGCAGGAAATGACTGTCGCTGTCTCTCATGCTATCGGGCACCTATCAGCCTTGGGGAGCGCTGAAGAGCGCTGGAGCCTAATCGCCCCAGACGTGGAATTGTGGTCCCCAGCGCGGGGGAGAGGCACCCCGCGGGGTTCCGTAATGCATAATGTTTCGAGAGCCCCGGCGAGTGGCCTCATCTAACCTGCGGGGGTTCCTAACGTACCCTACTCCGGACTAAGGGGGAGATGGGGAGTTTCAGCATTCTTAAGCATATTTTTTCTATAGAGTGCAGTCTTACGGATAGTATTCTTCATTTTAGAATGAAAATGATTTCCTTTTTCATAAATGTAGCTATGTTACATTTTTCCTGCGAAAAAAACTTCTCTAATTTTCCAGTTATTTCCCACACTTCATTTTTGTTCCAAACATTGATGTTTCTAGGTTATCTTTTCGTTTTTTCGCTATCTCAACAGATGGGATTTTTTTTGTAGTCCGAATCCAAAACAAGCCGCATTGAAAAAATTAGGTTTAGTGGGTTGATCGCGACCTCCGGTGGTTATTCGCATTCGATTCTTCCACCAACAGATGCGACAGCTTTTTCAAAAAAAAAAGAACTGAAAAAATATAGTTTTGAACTTCGTTCATCGCTAACTCCATAAACTATGAAAATTTACTCAGAAAATACAGTTCTTCTCAGCAATGAAAAAGTATAGGAACATGATGGAGAAGACGATATGCATTTTTATATTATCGTGATCTTTCCTCCTCGAATTTCGGTGTTAAGTCGAGGCATCACGATCAGGGGTGTGCGGAAATTTTTGAAAAAATTTCAGAAAACAGAAAACAGAAAATCGAGTTTGTCAGAAAACAGAAATCAGAAAACAGAAAGGCCAAAACGGCCAGAAAACAGAAAACAGAAATCAGAAAACAGAAAATTTTCGGAAAAATTACTCTTTGCATTTTAACTTTTTTCATGAAGAAAGAGAGTGTAATTCTGAACATGTTTGCTACACCTGTAATACAATATCTACGAGACTGGACAAATAACTAATAAGACATTGCTAGTAGCGATGGCACGTCAGTGACAGGTAGATCATCATTGAAAGCACTTATTCTGAGAGTTTTAGCCGAGAAATAGCCCACGAGTTTCCACAGCGGCTCTTTATGTGCTATTTCTCAAATATTTCTTGATTATTTATCGATTATTAGGCGGCTAAGATCATGTTGTTCACAAAATAGTCTAGAAGTAGCCGAGCAATAACCGAGAAATAACCGACGTGACAGGCACACCAACACGCGGCACGGCCTTTCCCGGCTCGCCGAGCAACCGCCTTGGCCTCCTGCGGCTCGGTGGGACCTCCTGGTGCTAGACGGGGTCCAAGTACCGCAAACTTGGGTAGTTGAACCGACCGCGGTGTCGACATCCAAATCATGCGTCAGGAATGCGTGTGTACAGTTCAACTCCGCATTGCCGCTCAGTCCGCAAAGTGCACGCCGATTGCGGAAGCGTGGTACGGCGCGGTCGCGAGTATCCTCAGACAGGGATGTAGGGTCACCCGTACGGTTTTTGCCTTTGGTACGCAGGTGATTCCATATCCCTGTCTGAGGATACTTGCAACCGCGCCGCAGCACGCTTTCGCAATCAGCGTGCACTTTGCGTACTGAACGGCAATGCGGAGTTGAACTGTACATCCCTAGGAAAGCATTATTTGGCGTCCATTTCGCGGCGAACATTTTTGGCGGTTGTTTCTAGGCTATTGCGCGGCAACCAGCTACTTTCCGACCATTTTCCGGCTATCACGCAGGAAGCAGGCCTTTCTTGGCTATTGATCGGGTGAATTTCTCAGAGAACGCCAGTACGTCAGCACAGTATGGGTTGCATCCCTCGCTGTCAGCAGGTGCTGCTGACAGCTAACAGCAGCAGTTGCTATTGATGTCGAGGGGTTCAACCCCCGCAAGTGTTGGAATCATATACCGCTGTCAGCAGCAGCTATTGCTGACAGCGAAGGTTTGCACTCGATCTTCGCCCTGGGATGCAACCCCAATTGTGCTATAAGTTCTGAGTAGGTCAGCAGGGTTCGCAATAGAATCAGTTGCTGAGTTCTCTTCATGAGAATGCAGGTTTCACCATCCCAAAAGTCAGAAAAGTGAAAAGTTGTATGAGAAACAAACAAAACCAGCTTAAAACAGCTAATTGGTGGGTGTGCGCACGACCCAACTAACACGATTCATTAAAGTGCTGGTTTTTCTGTTTAGCAACCTATTGCGGAAGCGGCAAATGCCACGCAATATCAGTAGAAAAATGAGAAATCAGATGTTTGATACTGTTACCGAGCATCTGATTTCTCATTTTTCTACTGATAATCCGCGGCATTTGCCGCTTCGCAAAAGTATGAATAGGATGTGACGGGAAGGTGGAAGAGGGGAAAGCAAACATTCATAGAAATCGGTAAGGTGACAACCAGCAATATTTTGTTCCTGAGCTGTTTTCCTCTGAGTTTTCACCTATTTTTACTTTTGCGATGATCATGTCTACCCTCTCATGAGGATACCACAACAACCGTAACTTATGGCACACCCTACCTCAGCAGCAATAGCGCAATTGAACACAAATAAGAGCAAAACCACGTAAACGACTAAAAAAGCTGCACTGTCCAACAGACCTGGTTTTCGTTGATTTTTTTTCTGATTTCTGCAAGTTTTTCAGAAAACAGAAATCAGAAAACAGAAAGGCCAAAACGGCCAGAAAACAGAAAACAGAAATTTCCGCACACCCCTGATCACGATATGCGGCTCAAAGAACAAAGAAGCTGTATAGAAATCTTGAAAAAATAGAGGGCGCGCAAGTGACACCATCATGCCGCAATCGCACACAACATTTCATTCGACGCCAAGCAATTTCATCGAAGCGGCGAGTCTCCCGGCGGGGAGAGTGAAGGGGTCCCTTATCGAGTTTAAGGGTGATCAATCCTAGCTCGATGCACTTGCGAGGAGTTCTATACCTTTTACACCAGACCTGCTTACAAGGTTTATTATGAATATACGACATTACATGATAAGGGGCATACTACAACACCATGGCTCCACGACCACGCCTGACGAACCAGCAGCGGGCGCTTCGGCCCAGACGACTATCTCTGGCCTGCATCGCAAGGGTCGGTTCAGTCTCTATCATTCCAACACATCAAGGCGACCGTTACACGACACCCTCACTATGCATCGCGGGCTCTCCACGTTCTCCTCTCCGGGATTCTCCCCGCGTGGGGACGGGGACTCCCATCCTCTCCCGCCGGGGGCGATATGCATACGGCCCCTGTAAAGCGAGAACGAGCGTTCTTCCCACGTATCGACGGCGCCTGAAGGAAAGTAATGATTAGTGACGATTTTGCTGCCACACCCAAAAACTGTCAATTAGAAAGTAGAAAGCAACACCGAAGAGAGAGAGAGAGCAAGGCCTTCTCCGGAGTATCGTCCTTGGAATTCCTCACACCTAATGGCTAAAGTGCTGGCAGAGCTCAAATAACGGAGGTCGCCACTTTTTGACTACTAAACAAGCCGCGAAAGGGTGTTCGGCGGCGCACAACGCGAGTTTTTGCATAGCTGAACGACTGAAATTGAAAAAGTATGTGAAAATCAATGCTGACTTCATACTCCACTGATGTTCCTGAGAAGTTATCACTTTCAATGTAGATTCGGGACTTCAAAGTGAGGGTTTCGCTAGATTCTGAGCACAGTGGTGCTGCGAAAACTGGGTTATGTTTGGCCGAAAATGGCATCACAGTGATGTCGTGGGCTAGAGATTGAGTGAAGTTATGAATAATCTGATATCACCAAGGATGTGGTCCAAAAAGGTTGAATGTTTTACACGCTGCGGAGGAGAACTTTTTGAAGGCGGAATACAAAAGTGGTAAGCGACATTGAAGATGGCGACTTTCGAGATGGATGCTAATTGGCCTAAAATTTGGATAAGGCGTTCTTCAAAAGGTATTCGGGCCCAGTGCCGAGGGATGAAGTTGTTGGGGTACTCTACAGTGAGCGATTGTCAAAGTGGTTCCGTGCAATGTGTGGCGAGGAGTGTACTTGCGGGGGTGGCGTATCTCTTTTGTGGAGGGGTGCCGAGGGGGAGTGAGGGCCGTTTCCAGAACTGTTTTTAGGCGAGCCTACGACAGTGAGACGATTGCGGCTGAGGACGTCTGGAATGGGCGAGAGGGCCCTCTGAACATAGCCCTTGGCAAAGGTCGCTAGTGAGACATTCGCGAGGTGGTACCTTTGAGGGTCGAAAATTCTGTGAATTTTGCTTGAAAGAGGGAACTTAATACAGTTATAGAAAGGTGAAAGAGCATAGCATAAGCCCAGGCAGGCGGAGCGTGGTAGGATGACGGTGTGAATATCCGCTCGATGTCGACCAAGGAGTTCCAGTGCTGCAGACACTGCTACGTCGTTATTGACGCTAATTATTGAATGCTGACTATATTCAGATTGGAGATGAACTTGTCAGGAAAGTTAAGTTAACTAGTATTCATTAGGTGTTTTCTGGTAAAGTGTTCAAGCAAGTTTCAACAGGCCAAAATCGGAACAGATCAGAAACATCCAAATTAATTCTAGGGGTTCTAAGGAGTGTAAGGTGCCAGGTTGCAGGGAAGTCAACAAGGGATCTAAGATCTTTTCCAGAATTATGAAAACCAAAAATTTCATGGGGTCGTACGTCTTCATGTCCGAGGTGGATCAAAATTAAGGCGTGAAAAGGCTGGATCGATACCCGTTACTGGACTGAAATTGGGACCTGCGAGCTTAACATCGGCTGCGTTAAAAAAGTATCACCTTGATTAGAGATGTAGTCCTCCTTAGGCGTTTATTTCAGTTATTTTTTATTTCGTTGTTGTGAGAGTATAAATTTTTTGACTTCCTGAGACCGGTTTTCCCACTTCCCAACGCCACTCAATGCGCTTCCTTTTTTACTGGAAACTTCCAACGCTCCTCCCCCTCCGAATTTTCAAATGATGTGAATTTCCATGTACCGCTGTTGTCCAGCGGGACAGTGACAGCTTGATTCTAAGAAGGGTAGGTCCATGCGCAGACGTGGTTTGACAGAGTGTGTCAGGTTCAGGCGTCGTTTGACAGGTTAACGCTTGTCAAGTTAGGCGTTGTTGACGTCAGGCGTGCGCCAAGTCGTTTCTATCATCTTCATCCGGAAAAAGGGTGATTTGGTTTTCAATTGTCTTCATCCTGCTATGTTGTTTTAAATACCAGGCCGTCCAATAATTCCTGTCCGAAAATTTTCGAAATTCTATAATTTTCCTTAGAAGTGTTATAATATCAGGCAAGTGTAAGAACCTTCTAGAAGGTTCTCCAAAGTTCTACGCTAGGGGTATATAAGGCGCAGTCGCTGCGTCTAGCTACCAGTACAAACTAATATGGACCAAGGTCGAATCCGTACCTTCGTGTACTACGAGTGGCTGCTGGGCAACGACACGGGCACCGCGGTCGCCAACATCTGCAGAGCGTGCAAGGAGGATGCAGTGTCCCAACGCACAGTCAGCCACTGGTTCAATCGTTTCGAGAGCGGCGACACGAGCCTCGAGGACAGGGAGCACAGCGGGAGGCCTTCTACGGTGGATGATGACGAAGTCCGTCGCTGTATCAAGGAGAAGCCGGAAGCCACCAAACGTGAACTGGCGACGACGCTCGGCTGCAGCAAGTCCACCATCCACAATCGACTCAACTTACTCGGCTACCACAAAGTTCTGGCCCGTTGGATCCCCACCGTCTGACGGACGCCAACAAGCAGAGCCGCGTGGCTTTCTGCCAGTCCCTCCTCCTTCGTCCGCATTGCAAGGAGTTTCTCGAAGACCTGGCCACTGGGGATGAGAACTAGGTCCTCTACGACAACGTCGCCCGCCGTGCCGTATAAATCCCACGCGGAGAAGAGCCGCCGACGACGCCGAAATCCGACCTGCACCCGCTGAAGATCTTGCTCTGCTGCTGGTGGGACACCAAGGGCATGCTGTACTTCAAGCTGCTCCCGCAAGGCAGGACGGTCACCGCCTCTATCTACACCAATCAGCTCGAGAAACTAGCCGCCGCCATCCAAGAAAAGCGTCCTCGACGGGCCTCGGTCCACCTGCTGCACGACAACGCGCGCCCCCACGTGGCGAAGGAGACCCAGCAGAAGTTGGCGACGCTCAGCTGGGAGAAGGTTGCCCATCCGCTGTATTCCCCGGACCTCGCCCTCTCCGACTACCACTTGTTCCGCCCGCTGAAGCACCATTTGGCCGGAAGAAAATTCACCAACTTTGACAACCTCAAATCCGATATCGCAGAATTCTTCGAGTCGCAGCCTCCTGAGTTCTGGGCGAAGGGCATCGGCGACCTGCCCAATCGATGGGCCGCTGTTGTGGATAACTGTGGTGACTATATTGTTGATTAGACTTGTTTTTCAATAAAGTTGAAAAAAATAAGAATGGTGAAATTTTCGGACAAGAGTTATTGGACAACCTGGCATAATCGAAATGTTCAATGATGATCAGAGCTTTCGAAAATTTTGAGAAGGTGAACTGCTGCTAAATAGTCGGCTAAGCGCGACACATCCAAATGTCAACAGCCTGAAAACAGGCGGACGTGGCTGGGAAAAGGACAAATCTCAGGCTGACAGTACGCGTGATTTGAGTTGCGAACAGGCAGCGGTGTATAAGATGACAACTTATCAACCTGTCGTCAACACTCCAGTTTGCCTGAGATAGGCCCGCTTACAAAGGAATAACAGCAAATTTTCAAATTGGCAAAAAGCAAGTATCAGATAGAATCCATCTGCAAGAAAAGTACCACGCGACGATGAAGTTGACTCGCAATGTACTACACACAAGGTCGGGGTTAGAAAAAAATAGATTGGAAGCGCCCCAAGGAGAACGGGGAGGGGCGTTTCGAGGTGGCGGCGCGATTAGACGATTTACATTTTTTTGAGTTTATAGGTTAATTTGCTTTATTTATATGCTCTCCGGTGACCTATGGACTATGGGATTTTCTTTCGCCAACCTATTGATTTCTCATTCGTGCATACTCTTGTGCCTTGATGACCCTCACAGATGGGTGATTGTGGTGCTCCTCCCATGAACTGATATTTTTAGTCTGTGAAAATCAGACTAATCATTCCTGCAAGTTTATAATTTATGTTTGTTCATCGCTTTTAGGGATTCGTTCAATTACTGTTAAATGGGCCCTCCTGAACAGGAAGCGACCGTTTATTCATAGGCCATTGTTATACCTGAAGTTTGCGACCGCGACAGGTGCGGTCAACTGTCACGAATCGTGCCGGGACCAGACCTACACAGTAGAAAAATGCTGTCGCAGGAACAGTTTGCACCACCTGTCGCGGTCGCTGGCTCGAAAGGGGCTGTCATGCCTGAAATGTGGAAACCGTGCGGTAATCGGTCGCGGTCGCGGCTATCCGTCGCAGTGCAGTGCACTGCGACGGGTGTCAGCGACAGCGACCGACTGCCCCATTCAATAATTTCTCGTTGGGTTCCGATCAGCTGTTCTCCGCATTTTTTCTTCCAATTTTAGTTTTTTTGCAGCTCCGGTCTTCATCGCGTGAAGAGAAGCGCCCTTTGTGCAAGCTCACATATTTTTGGGCGGGTTATTGATTTTTGTGGCATGCAATTCCCAAATCCTAAAATTTTGAAGTTTTTTCTGGAATGTGTGAATTTCTCTCGATTTTAATTGTTGTTCTACAATTCTTCTTTCCTTAATGATATGTTTAGAGGTTTCTTTCTTTTTTTCTCTTGTATACGAAATGTTCTTAGGCGTTTTCTTGCCGGTTAAGTTTGTTTCCGTTATTATCCAATTATCTGTTTTCAGATAGCCTTGGAGGCACTGTTCATCATCGACGAAGCCTCGCTCGTTGGATTTCGTGAGTTTCTTTTTTCAAGTCAATAATTTCGTCCATTTAATTAGTTTGATTTATTCCCTTCAATTAGTATTTTTTGTCAAGACTTGTGCAGCCCCCAACCTTTTTTCGGATTCTAGTGGTTGATTTCGCCGAATTTTCTAATAGGGTGTTTTTGGGGGTGGTCGACACGAAAGGGAAGTTTGTTTTCGATTTTCTGGAATAATCAGAAGTGGCGGCGTGGTATTGTAGCAATACCACACCACGCCGCCATTTCTGATTTGGCTAATCTTTGCCAAATCTCATTCCTTGAGATGCTGATCACGAATCCAGAAACTTTTTTTTCAATTTCGCCAGCAATTTTGCGTCCATTTTGTAGCGTAACCTACCGTAATGCTCTGAAAATCGGAAAGTGAACAACGATTTCGTGATCATTACCTCAAAGAACCTCAATAGGAAAGGTTTCACTGAAATGTAGGGTTCACCAAACCGCCGTATACCTACAGATTTCTTGCGTAAAACGGGAAACGGACCTCATATTCGTGTCCAGCTACATATAGAGCCCTGGACGGACATTGGGATGAAATTTGCTTGGTTTCTCAAGTCCGAGAACTGGAACACTGCTGATTTGTATGATATCTGCGTTCGTATTCATTTGTGGCACCTGTATTTCTTCGGTCACGGTATCTGGCCCAATAATACTTGGAAATGGTTACCAGGGCTTGTGAGAGGAAGGGCTCGAGGAGCAGTCAGAACGTGTATACCGTGCGACGAGCCGTGAAATAAATAGCTTTATGTCGGATAATCACGGGTGAAGCATGCCATTCGACGCCGATTTTCGGGTGCCGGACAAACGCTGATGAAAACGGTGGCGTTGTGTCGCGCCAATAATGACTGCAGTAATCCTAAAAAATGAGAAACCTGATCCTGGATTTATAAGCGAAATCCCAAGTTACCGCGCGAGGAGAGTTGTGATACATGTTTTTTCCACAGGGGACATCGACAGTGTTGCAACCCCATTCTGGATCATGGATTGAAGCGGTACTTCTCATTATTTATAGCACGAGCAAGATTTTTCCAAGAGATGAAGTTCCGGGGTAGACGAAATTCCGGCGAACTTTTCTTCGATCCTCATTATCGGCAAAGGCCGAAATCTGGATGTCTTCCTTTCCGATTTCTGGTCTAAATTGTGCGAAATCGTAGACATATTTTTAATGCATCCTTGAACGCTTACTGCCTATAGAGTGTATAAAAACGAAATTCTCACAGTTACTCCGCGTGCGTTTGCGCGTAACAGCGGCTACAGATAGCAAAACAGTTCAGGAGAAACGGAGGGAGCAGAAACGCGTGAGTGGTGGAAATTTACTTTTGCAACAGAGGGTAAGCAAATACGACCATCCACACCAACCAACTAGCAAAGTAGAAAGCCAGCACTTTAATTGGAAAACTCCAGCATTCCCATTTTGCTATAGTTCTGTGAGGCCAGTACGGAATTATGCGACAAAATCCATCATTCGGTGTTGAGTGGCATGTCAGATCCAATAACTTTACCGCTGCGGTCCCAAAAAGAATTTTTAGGCGATAAACAAAATTAGTCTCGGATTTGGCTTGAAAGATTTTGTTACCTGTTCTGGGTTCTGGTTACAAATATGAGGTCCATCGGCCGATTTCTCAAGATTTCGGGTGATTTTGTTCCAAACAAGGTTGAGCAGGCCGTTGCGCCAATTTTCGGCTCAGTTACGACCACTCCTCCTCGCCAAAAGTTTGAAACTTTTTACGACCCCCCCCCTCGACAAGTAGACATCAAATTTGTATTCAGCAGACCAATTAACCCCTGAATAGAAATTTTTATTGGAATCGAATACTTAGCCCAAACTACCATATACCCACCGTAACGTAGAATTTCACGACGGCCTCTGCAGACACAGCTGATCTCACGCTACAGTCTTACTATTAGATGGCGACTATCACCACCACATTTCAGCCTACTGAGTGGTTTGGAGTAATTTGGTTTTTCACCAAAATCTTCACGACCAACCCACACAAAGTTTAATTTTTCCTCAGAAGTTTTCCAAAATTATTACGACCCCCCCACCCCCGTTGCGCCGAGTCGCAACCGTGCCCAACTCAGGTCACAAGTCTCTCACTGAGGAAACTTTTGCTGGCCAAAGGCGACTCCGTGCGGTTTGCAGATCGTTACAATTGAACCAGGGTTGAGCAGAGTTGCGACTTGGCGCAATGGGGGGTCGTAAAATAATTGGGAAATTTTGAAAAAAAGTAAATCGGGGGGGGGCTCGTGCGATTTGACCGAATTTCTAAACAAATTTGAACTTTTTCCAACTTTTTTACATCCAAAAACTTGAGGAATTTTTTATCTCAGGAGGGTGGGGATCGCAGAAATTTGGGAAATTTCCATCAACATCTGGTCAACGGGGAGGGGGGTCGTAGCTCCGAAGAAAATTTGCGCATTGGGCTGCTCAACCCTGGATGGAACTGCCTCAGAACTTCTCAGAAAGTGGTGTTTGGTATGCTTTACGCAGATCAGCAGTCTGTTTTAACTTTTCTTGAATTATGGAATGTCACGGTGGCCATTCGTTAGTTTAGCCAAACTCTCAGATTTGTCTCAGAAGTTTTCTGTGGGTTTTATTTAGGGCGCCGAACACGAATTAGATGTGAATGTGTCGATTTTCGTGGTATTAAGATAGGCTACTTCAGCTAAAAGGCATTTTTCGTACCACCAAAATTAGCAGCTCTAAGAATAGCGACAAACTGACTCCAGATTCGCACTCAGCACCCTAAGTTAGCCCCATTCTAAAGCTCTCGAACGAACCCGAGAGAAACTCACCCGAACTTCCTGATGGTTCACTGTGTTCCTTTAGATTTTCGAGAAGCCATAAAAACCCTTTTTTATGAATACCACAAGGCATTAGGAAACTTCGGGCAAGTATCATTTACTGTGCTTCTCTGGGTCGAATTCCGGTCCGCAATTGCGTCTCGACACGCTCTGTGGCCGCGCGCATTCGAGTCGGAAGAGTTTTCAGCCCCGCAGCCGCCGATCTGTTGACTCTAGGTTGGTTTTAGAAACCAACAAGTAAACAAAATTGGAGAAAACTATAAAAAAGCCATATCGAGTCGGCTTTGGCGCTGGAAACTCGACTGACTCCAGCACGTGCGGCCGCAATGCGTGTCGAGACGCAATTGCGGACCGGAAATGGGCCCAGATAAGCACAGTATGCGCTGTCATACTCGTCAGTATCTAAGTATCTATAAAGTTTGTTTATCGGTAATATTCTTCTAATTATTCATTCAGGATCGGCCCCTGTGCATTTCCAACATTGGACACATCAACGGACACATTCCACTGTTGTCGAAGGAAATCAAGTGAGTACTAGCATCGTTTTGTATTTTTATTCTGCGAATTTTGCAATGTGAAGGGTCTTTGACGTAATTGCTCCGCACCCATCAGCTTTTCTTAAAAGTGGCTCGAACGGCTTGGGCGTCGGCGTGAAATAGGTGGTCTGTGGTGTAGCCACAGAAGCAGTGCACCTTCACGCGCATATCGAAGGAACAAGGTTTTTATTAGAACAAGCGCGTCGTTGAAGTAAATGCTTTCCGAATCGGGGTAGTTGAAACCCCATCCGTTTCTATATTCTCTCCGGGAAATTTTTTCGTCAATATCAGAACCTCGTCCTTGAACTGTATCCGAATACGGGGTGGTGAAGGGAGTGTTAACGAAGCGGGACAAAAGGGGTTTAGCACCCGGGATCCTTTGCTACCGTAATGTCTGATTGGCAGTGGAGCGCGTTATTGTATCATGGAACACAAACGCAGCACTCAATACGATTTGTAGGCGAAAATCAGGAGCTAGTAATGCTTTTTTTCGTGACAATATGGTCTAGTTATCATATTTAGAGAAAGCTCTGGATCAGGTTTTCTTAACGAACCTGATATTGCAGGACTCACTTTCATGTGGTTTTCACAGTCCTTATGGTCAGTTTTGCTTTGATGCAAGGTGTCGGTATCTCATGTCAACCCATTGTTACTTGGCTCTTCCTAGTCCATCTCTTGGATGGACTAATCTCGATCAATAGCCCAAACCGAGGTCGGGACCGATTTTGTTGCGAGCTTCAAAATAAATCAAAGAAGATTCAAGGAGGTGGACAACACTGCAGTTTTCTTTCCAAAAAGACGAAATTCAACTCGAATTACAGAATGTCGCTCTTCTTTGGAGTTATATAATCTTAATAAAGCTGTTTCTCACACGTCGTATTCATACCCACCCCAGGTGGGTGCACCCTGCCCGAGATTCGAGCGTTTCACATCAACGGCGGCCAGTCGACCAGCGACCAATATGATATGTAGGCGTAATTCTTAGATCAAAATATGCGGACACCTGATCTCAGCCTCCATATCTACTTTGTGTTTTTTTTTTCTATAATTACATGACACAACAACGCGCTTCTCGGATAATCGAAGAAAACAGTTGCTCAAGATCTCGGGTGCATAAATGCGTGTTATCGCAGCGGGGGAGCACTATGCTTACGCACTCGCCCACGCCCTTTTTCCCGCGCCGTCTGCAGCGCAATTTTTTGGGGCAGCTCGGGGTTTCCTCCCCTTCCGAAACCGGGACATTCGTCGAGGCGCGAAATAATGGGCGTGACCAAGAGTGGTGCCATACACACAGGCTATAAAACGGTGACATTCACTTGGTTCCTACGCGTGCTGGTGGGGAGCGGAGGGTAGAGACAGTGAGAGAGCGTAGGGCAGACGGAGGCCGATGCGGCGCGCGCGCCGCATTCGCATCGAGTGATGTGAATTTCGACGTTTTATAGAGGGTAGTGCCCCCACCCGGTGCGATAGCATCGTAAAGGGGCGCCGCCCCCTGATTTTTAGCATTGGTTTTGAGCTTACTTTAGTTTTGTTTTGTCTTAGGGATTATAAGTCCTGGGAGGGCTAAATTCTTACGCGTGTGTGAAAGTTCTCCTCGACTCTCCTTCATTGTCATAAGCTGTTCCTGGCTTCTATTGCGTGCCACTTCCGTATTTTAGCACAAATGCAAGGGGCGTGTTGTCTGTGACTAAGCCGCTCGCTTTTTATTTCGCGCCTAGCTACTACGTTCAGTGTGTTCGAAAATACCGGGCGTGTTCAATGAAGCGACTGATAAGCGCGTTGAACATTTCGCTTGAGATGCATCTTATTCTGCACATCAAAGCTCAGTTTCAGAGTGTCGCTAACGACTTTTCCTATTGGTTCTTAACATCTGTGTACTTTTCAGTACTACAGCGTACAAAAAATCCGAAATAAAGTAAGAAGTCTACGGTGGGCGAGATTAGGAAAACCTAGATTTCATACGCTTGCAGCGCGGCCACCCGCACTCGTTCACCCAACAAAATCCGGTGTAAATCGTGAGGGGAAGACTCCATGTTGCTCAGCTTGTGTCTCGAAAAATCGGATCACCATTACGTACGCTTGCACGTACGCCGCGAAACAGCGCGAGTGATGTCGCCGATTACTCCTTCAATTCAACGGTTCAGTTATTTCAGAAATGTTGGTGAAGAGAGTCAAGATCGAGCCACGAGAAGTCCTTTCCGATGAAGATCGGTACATGCTCATAGACTTGGTACAGGATCATCCCATTATTTGGGACGATACTCATCCTAGTCATAAGCTGTCCGCACAGGTCAACGCGGCCTGGACGCAAGTTCGACTACAAATGGAAAATATTCTGAAGAAAAATCTATCAGGTCAGTGTACACGCTTCTCAGGGCGATATATTCTGAAAAATGCCTCCTTTCAATTTTAGAGTCTGACTTGAAGGGTGCCTTCAAGAATCTCAAGGATTCCTTTCGCAGAAAACATACCGCTATGAAGATGCACCTATGCCGCGCGTCAGGTTTAGATGCTTCGGCGATGATCAAAAACCGAATGAATGAGTGGCCTTTCTACGAGCCACTCAGCTTCCTCGCAGCTGTAGTAGATCCCGGGTGAGTCACTTTGTGATAATCTTTAGCCCAAAATGTCGCAGAAGGGGTTGATGTTGTTCTAGAGCGCCTACGCCCATGGAAGCTCCAAAAGTGGTCATAGTGAGTGTTTTAGCAAGATTCAGTCACCAGAATGTTAGCACCGCCTTGCAAAAACCTGCACCATCAGTAGAGACACTCATTTTGATTGATTTTGTTTGCTCAAGTGCATCTATGTCGGCTCACTTCCGACGAATCAAACGGCGTGGGCGGTCTATCACGGGCCGTACGAGTCAGCTTTGCTATCTCAACCAAGTTGTCGCTAGCTTCCCTATCCTAGTCCAGCTTCAATGCTGCGAAGTAACTCACCTATTCTAATTCGATGCCGAAAAAGAACCATTGTTTCGTCTATTTTATCCACTTTTCTGGGGTTCCTCGCAAGCTCTCGAGAATGACAGCCTCGAAGTTTTGATTCATACCATGAAACTAATGACATTTTCGAGTCTAATCCTGATCGGTGTTGTGCTGCTGACAACACCGATCAGGATTAGGCACAGGATCAACATCGCGCTGTAATTCGCGTTTATCATGTCCATAAACATCATATAGAGACTTTAAAATCATCAAATGAAATTAATGTTCGAAAAATCTCCCATGTTCGCTTCGTATTTGGAAATCCCGATTTCAGAAAGAGATACTCCTCGGTCGTGATGCCGACTGAAGTATATGAAGATGTCGAGTTCGAAAGTGCTGATGCCCAATCTTCTTTCATGGAACGATCTCCCATTGTTGCCGAATCCAGCGCGCAACACAAAGATGTCGCGCCTTTGTCGAAACTCGGCGCGAACTCCCAATCTTCTTTCATGGAACGATCTCCAACTGTTGCCGAATCCAGCGCGCAACACATAGATGTCGCGCCTTTGTCGAAACTTGGCGCGAAAGCCGATCGAGGAAAAAAATCGAAGACCCACGGAAAATCAGGTGCTTAACCCTCAGTTTCACTCGTGTTTGCTTTTAGTGTAGAGTATTTTTTTCAGTGTTAGACGAATTTACAAGCGCACTTAAAGGACAAGCGGACACCCCAGATCGCTACGAGATAGCCGGTGGGTTTCCCTTTTTTTCATGACCTGGACACAGTATTAATATTGAAGGGTCTTCAAGTTTCTTGGATTGCTTACTTCGTTCTTTACGTAACATTGTTCGTTTTAGGAATGCAAGTTGCAGCGAAACTCCGAGAAATGGCCAACTGCAGCGCCATTGCAGTGGAGACGTGGATGGTCAGGTTGGACGAGCTCACGTTGGAGATGTCGAAGGACATTTTGAGCCTGAAGGTCTCCAGCTGCTAGAAGGGAAGCAAAACTTAACTTTTGATGATTTCTTTAAATTGAAATTTCTTTTGCTGTAGACTTTTCCGAACCGTGTAGAGGGCTGAGTTCCAATCTTGTAGGTGTAGGCGTTCGATTGTTAAATGACCGTTCCGTAGCTCATGGACGGATCGCACTGTTCTGATTTTTTGCCAAAAAGCATTTACAACCAATAGCATTCACATTGCCAGCCTCGCACAAACAAGGAAAGTAGGGCATGCAACGTTCATCTAGTATAGAGGAACCCCTCTACAAAAAGGGCCCGTAAAGCTCCCCAGCTGTAGGCCTGTTTTTGAAATCCTCGTACAATTACAATTAGTGACGTTTTGTGAAACCACCAAAAGAAACAGTTTTGCTTTTTTTTCAGCAGCGCTAGCTGCTTAACGGGTTCATTACTGGTGACTCTGTAGGTTTGTTATGCTCACTTTGTTTGTAATATAACAGTATTTGTTGCCTAGAATGATTTATTGTGTTCACTTTGTGAAATAAACATGTTGCAGCTGCAGAAAACGTCACAACAGGAGTAAGTGATTTTCGTCAAAACTCATCACCGCCGCGATTTACCCAGCCGTAAAGTTCGGATATTGTTGAAAAATCACTTATTAAAACCTTTTCTTTATTTTGACTTCAAGTGGAAGGCACTCGGGTTCTTGCAGTTTTTAGTGTGTGAGAAATCACGGCGCCGATGAGTTGAAATCCAACCAGCGGCACTCCAGTACAGAAATTAATTCAGATGTTATTCTATTCCGTCTCTTTCCGCAAAGTACTTCGCCATACGCATTCTTTCTAGCTTGGCCTCACTTTGAGGCCTTTCTCGTGACAGGAACACGCGTTGACCCTCAAGTTGCGGAGATGAGGGCTGAAAACGGGCCAGCGTTTCCTGAACACCGCTGTCGGTCACAAGTAAGTTATGGAGAACCTGGAAAATTGATCCCAATCTGATAAAACATCCTCATTTCGATTTAGCTAAAAGTACAGTCTGACTTACAAGCGCAGTTGCTATCAACAGCTTACAATGCTCTTCGTTCCCATAAAGCGGCCGATGAAAAATGCGAAAGCGCGCAGATACTATGCCAAATACTCTTTCGACGATTCCACGGGCGCTAGAATTGAAAATAGATTTACATGAATCGAAAAGGCTAGTGAAAATGAAGTGCAGGACCACACCAAACCTGCTGAAACAGTCGTTGAAATGTGCTTTGCAGTGGTCTTGTGCGGCCTCGTGTTGCAGGAATGGGCGCTGCATCCACGTTTTTTGGCCAAATCCACCGTCAGCTAGAATGTGATAGCTGACATCTCCGCAACCTTCCAAATCGCATGTAGCCGGAAAGGACTCCAATGAGCTCTCAAGAAACTGCTTCATCGTCGACGTTCGGAAGAGACCCAAAAGTAAAGCTACGTAATGGTTGAACATAGATTGTCTGTAAATGTCGTGTTACCCGCGTCGCTATTCTTTCCCTTCCCACCCAGCTCCATCAGTATGATTCGGTAGCTGCCGTCCACCACTACTAAAACCACAAAAGAGAAGAATCCTTTGAAATTGTAGTACGCGGACCCTGAGCCTCGGGGAGCCTAGAACAAACTTGAGATCTTAGGAAATGTGGCTTGCATCGTTCATGTAGCACTAACCACACATCTATAGTGTTTTCCGTCGATAGCCCCAACTGCTCGGGGATATTTCCATTGTCTCGCAAACTGGGAGGAACTGCGCTCCCAAGTGGACCTGTTAGGAGTGGGGAACGCCTCCGACCAGAACTCTTAATCAGCAGAATGAGCCTAAACTCTAACCACAAACCAGACTAGCTGTAACCTTCAATGATAGCTCTGCACGTTTCATAGACTATTCCTTGCACTGTGGTCCTCCCCAGCTGAACTTCGTGTGCTAAGCTGACGAAGGACTGTCCATGTCCCAGAAATCTGCGTACACAACATTTATCAGTTCTGCTGCTTGAGTACTATTAAAAAAGTCTACCGCAGAGTAATGGCCAGTCGGTGCGTACTCGAGATTGGGGCTCTGTGTGTCGGCACATGAACGATTCGCCTTGCGATTCTCGTGTGCAATTCATTGAATTGGGCCGGCGATACACGGGTATACTCGTGAAATTGTGAATTATCGAGGCTGCACAAGTACGCCTCGAAAGCTATGAATCTTCGATTGAAGTTATTCATATGCGACGCTCGTACATAGCAGCCCCGATATCGCGGAGGATCGACCGCCAGTGCCAGACACGCTAGCACGGATTTGGCGCAAAATCTTCTCCTGGAAATGGAAAAAGTCCAATGCGAAAAAGTGTATGGGAAATGGAAAAAGTCCAATGCGAAAAAGTGTCTGTAGTTATGACAAACCTTTTAGCGCGACAACGCAGGCATTTTTTCCGCAGCAAAGATTTGAAAATTTTGCCATATTCGCGTGGGTCCATTCTGCAAAAATTTCATTGAATAAATCACGAGGAAACTCGGGATGAATCATAACAATGCTCAGATTCCGTCTAGACTCATTCAACCCTTGAATAGTTCAGATTTTTAAAAAATAGTGATGCGTAATTACGATTTCCGACCCCAAATTCGGACTCTAATGATGGAATGTCAAATGAAAACAAGGAAGCAGAAGTCACAACTCAAAAAAAACGAATGGAAAAGAAATGGAATAATGAAAGTTTCAAGGGAAAGAAAGTTTTGGAATAAAAACGTCGAAGAGTAGAAAAATGCTGGTCATCTGGCCGTGAGCGACAGCGACGGTTGGCCCTCAGCGACAGCGACGGTTGGCCCTCAGCGACAGCGACGTCGCAGTGCTCTGCGACCGCGACAGGCCTGTCGTGGGGTATAACAATGGCCATAATGTTTATCGCTCTGAATACTCGTGCAGTTGGTATGTTAAAACATGATGAAACTCCAAGAATACCTACACTGGCGAAATAGTGTGGTGAAGCACGTAGCAAACGCTGCTGCCTGTTTAGGTTTTGTCGTGTTCGATTCCTTGACTGGCCGCTAGAAGGCCTAATTTCTTCCGTTGCTATTGTAAATGCACGTTGATCACCTCGGAGGATAGGAAGAAACCCGTACAGGTAAGCCATCAACTCTAGCATAATGGCTAAGTTTGAGGTGAGTAAATACTAGTGTGTGAACATTTTCTCGAAGAGCCAGTTTTGCACTTCTGTAGAGAATGGGAAGCGCACTCGCGGAGTTTGCGGTTAAAGTAATTGGGGCTTAAGCAACTTTCTCTGAACGATGGGTAGTGTGGTCTTCCGTTTGTATTTTGTTTGTCCATACGGTTTTAATAGATGCGTATGGCCAACGCGTTCGAACGCGCGTATGTGCCGCCTTTTGGAGCTTGGATGTACGACGAAGCTGTGCTGGAAATTTAAACGGATTCCGATGATGATCGTGAGGACGCGGGAGTGTAAACCGACGATGAGTTACCCCCGAAAGAGGTTAGGCTGCGCATCATGAAAGGCCACATACTCATTTTTATGGTAGAGTAATTCACAGGCAGGGTTCATATGCTCAGCCTCTTGCGACAGCTAGCTTGTGGAACCAGTTCCTCACAACTGTCCTTTTTCAGTACATAACTGAAACCAGTACAATTAAACTTCTTTGCGTGGTACACTAACTACCATTTCGAATTGGGGGGGGGGCGCAAAAATTTCCAACATGGAGGGAGGGGCCGCATCTCCGATGGACCGATAACCATGGTATGCCTTACCCTGGGATTGAATACTCGACATTTAGACGCTGGTCGTGGAGGGCAACCCCGAGCCGCTCTCTGGAGGACCTTGGAATGTATAACTTTGTCTGCGGAATGCTTCAGTCCATGGGAAGAATGGCAATACGGTCGGTCGCAGTTGGGATGGCCGTATAGTACGGATCAGGACAGAGACTATCGATCAAGGCAAGAACCTGCCACTTTTTTCCGCATCCACGGAAAGGAATTACGCAATTTATGGAGCTGATGTAGCGAGATTTTCCTTAGTTTCTTAAAGTGACGTAGCTAGAATTTCACCAAATGGGGCTATTATGCCCGTAGTTCACGGAAATTCTTGCTATGCAAAATTAGACGAGATACCGAAAAGGATTAACCACTGGCGGCCGCAGCGTGGTTACGGCGCGGTAGTCGGCCTCCAGCACAATTGGAGCGCGATTGATCATAGCAACGAATGGTCAACCTCGTCTGTCATATGGTATAGAACGTCATTAATCACCGCACATTGTCGTCTGCCTCTTATTCGATCAACTATCCATGAAATCCTATCAGTTTTTCTCCAAATCCCTACTTTTCTAAAAAGTAGGCGTGTACAATAGGTAGGTGGCCTAATTTATCACTATTTCGAGTCTTCATTTCGTGTACCGTGTATGATTCTGCAACACGATACGATAAGGAATTTAACGAGGTAGAGGAACACACGTTTGCTCTGCTCTCGATTGTTCCACGTTTTCAGTCTAACTCTTTTATTCTGAAATTCAAAAATCTCAGCGTATTATATGTAGCGTTGATCCAACTCAAGAAGTCGGTCCACGTTTGCGCCGGAGTGAGACCTCACTTCGACCGGCTCAAAATGCAGGAGCGCGACTATATCTATTTATGTTTACGTGAACTACGTGGAAAATTGGGGAATGCTTTACATGGTACCCTCATCAAGTACTGTTGAGAAGTACAATGTTTAAAAATCGAGAGATTGAAAATTATTTGACGTATCCTAGGTTCCTGTGTTCCATCAGCTCTCAAGGCTTTGCGATGCAGTAGGGTTTGTAATTACCGAAGAAAACTATGAAACTACCAACGATGTTAGAGGTTCAAAGAGTATTGGGTGTACGTCACGAGATTGCTATTAGCAGAAATGCTCTTCAGATCCATTAAAAAATCATCCAAGTTTACCAGTCTATTGGATATTGAATTGCTTAAAATATTGCAAATCTGATTTCGTATCTCGTTTTTGTAGAAATAAATGTATTGAACTAAAGAAGACTGTGTTGGAGAAGGCGATCAATTAGGCTCCGCTAATTAGAAGACTGAAGTATTTCTAATGTCACCAAGACTTATGTTTGACGGTTTTTTCTTGAACAATTTGAAGCCCTCACTCAGGAAAACTCGTCTCCCCTTAATCAGTACACGGCGTGCTATTACCGTTTTGTTCTACACAACCAGGGGTGGTAGTAAACTAGGCAAGAGCGAGATATAACGGTGAGCTTAAGGTGCCACATAAGTGGTACCTTAAGTTTTTGACATATATCCGTAGAATCGTTAATTAGGGTGCTAACAGCTCAAAAATTAGAGCCAGTGGTTGCTGACTGGCGCAATCAATGTTTGAAGGCGAGGCCGTGTTCAACTGTTTTCTCACAATTTCGATCGATCTCGCGAAGTCAACGTTGCCCGTTCTCTCTGATTGAGCTTTCGTTTAGGTTCGATTTTGTTAGTTGTTGCTGTGATATGGTTTGAACTAGTCCATATTTTCCATGGCATCATCATTCCTACTTTTTTATATAGCTTCCGCCATGTTTTTTGTTGCAGGATGCTCGACGATCGTCAAGAAGGCAATCCGAGGCGAGATGTTATTTCTTAATTCAAAGCAAGCTTTTAATTGTTGCTCTTATCTGCCTTTGCTCGAGCGTCGCCTAGGATAAACGGGAAAAACGTTGAAAGTTCGCCGGGAAACTTGGGGTTTGATGCTCAACTAGAATTGAATCTACGGAGCTTCTCATGCACGTGTGGGCAAAAATCCTCCGCTTTTTTTTTGGGGGGGGGGGGGTGGAGGCAGGCAGACGTTTGGACCGACCGGGACTGAAGTAGAGTCGTATGGGGAATCCACCTCTCTCGGCTACCATAATAACGACTAGTGAACGAAATTAAGCAGCGAAAAAATCGTCTAGCAAAGACAACGTCTAAAACTCAAGAAGTGTTAGATTTCACCCGTAAATCTCAACTAGTAAATTTACGCTTTCCCCTTCGTTTCCGCATTCCTTTCTACGTGGTCCCGATTAGCACGCGAGCAAATAGCAGACCTGCTATTTGATTTCCTTGTTTTTTGCTGTGCGATTTTCTGTCGGGCTTAGCAACATCGGGTTTTGTGCCTTTAGTTTTCAAAGACCTGACTAAAACTCGACCAACTTAACATCGGCTTGGATCCTGAAGTGACTTTGCGTTCCCAATTGGAGGGTGGCGCAAACTCGGTGCACCTATGCTATAGCATATGGCACCAAGTTTGCGCCAGCCTTCAACAGTGAACGCAAAGTCTCTTCAGGATCCATGCCGACTTTAGTTTCTTCAATGCAAGTAATGCAAATGCCATATTTCTCACTATATGTGGTAGCTTGCCACATTTTATTACAGTTAGGTCCGTGGCTTGCTTCCCCAGAAAGCACATTTAAGTCTACCCCGCGGCGGGCTCGGGCGGTATGGTAAGCTGATCGGCTGCGGCCTGAATCGATTAGCGGCTGGCGCACGCGACCGCCGCGCCAGTCGGGGGTGAGATTTGAATGTTTTCTTGAGGGAGCAAGCCACGGACGACGGGTGTTACTGCGGAGTCCTTTAATTCAATAGGAAATTAGGATTCGCAACTATTTACTTAAAGAAACTTCGTTTTGTGTTGAAGTGAAGAATAGTTTGGGGTACCGTCCCTGCAGCACAGTGTAACCGTCGTGATTCGAGTGTGGAGGATGTCGGTCTGAGGAAAGAAATTGTTTTTTCCTTCCATTCTTCCATGAAAAAGGATTTCTTCGCCCATCTAAAACTTCTTGTCGAATATGTTCTATGTATGTTCTGAACTAGGAACTTCGGCACCTCAAGCTCGTAGTAAAAAAACGAAGTGGTAGAAGGTACGGATTCTAAAGATTTCCTAGGTCTACAAACTTCACCCACCTAACCTGTTCTCAATTTATCATCTGGTGCTCATAGGGTTTGAATTTCCACTACAGACAACACACTTTTGTCGCGTTGATAAAAGGTGAATTAAACTTAATGAATATATTTTGTACTGGTCCTTCTCACGAAATTGCCAATTAGGTTCTCGGTAATGGCACGCATGAATGGCGCACCGAGGGTTTGGAGGCGCGACGCAGCAAGCGCCACATAATTTAGCTTCAAATCGTGACGCGTGATTGCCTTATCGCGCTCCGTAACCCCCGCAGCTGCATTCATGCAGCTCCTCCCCCCCCCAAGGGACCTTAATGGGGAAATGGGCTTTCAAGTACTTCGTTAAATCTGATTGAAATTACACTTCCGAGGAAAGAAAAATTCGTTTACAAAAAAAAAGATGACATTAGTTGTGCATATGAAACAAGAGTGACTGTTTATAGGTGTTGTGTGGTTGATGAAATGGTTTACACAGTGTTTTTGTACCTGCATTTTTTGGGTTGAATAATGTATTAATTCTCGCTCTTCTTGATTTTCGTTTATCTTTCGCCATTTCGCGTATCGCTTGTTGTCCAGTTCATATCGATGTGAGACTCCGGATCGCACTTGCAGACAATCGCTTTTGCTGCGCTCAGGTCGACCATGATGGTGCTGTGTTGAGGATTAGTTATGCCGGGACTGTGTTGTCCCAGTAGGATTCTCCTGACGCTGCGTGCTGCGACATCGACTGTCTTTAAGTGCGAACCTGAATTTCACTCCGGTATGGACAGTAAAGGCCCTTCCGTGTGTACCTATCCCGCTTCTAACTGCCCGCAGCACGCTGACTTGTGACTTCATGCATTGATCCATGGGGCGGCACGAGAGCTGGATGCGGGCGAAGGCATCTCTCTACACATGAACTCTGTTTTTCTACAGCGAAATAGTATGTATAGTCCCTCTCTGCAAAGTCATTTGAAGTCTCGAACCAACGTACTCGCCTTCCTCATACAGCTCTAATGTAAAAATTCGCAACTGCTGCTAAATGTCTCCTTTTCGCAGTTTCACCCGCAGTAAAAATGACAGAGAATGTGATAAATTATAAGAATGTCAGAGAATACGATCATTTATTGACTTCTGTATTTTCTGTCAATTTTTTAGGCCTTCGAAACATGTGTGCTTGTTCTGTGTAGGCACAATTTGTAGGAGAAAAAAATGAGCTGGAGAATACGTACATGTATACAGCTTGCAGAACGGCTCACATACTAGCGAATAGGTCAAAACTAAAAGAATTAGGGGTGATTACTCAGCTCAATGGAAGCGTCATTGTAATTTTGGGTCCGAGCAGAACAGTCTATTGCCACCGCACTTTTTTCTGTGACTAAGCATCGCACATAAGTTACAAATGCTCGTATCTGAGAACATTTGAAAAGCGGCATGCATCGAGCGCACATTAGACCCGATTTGATCAGGGCATACAGGTTGAATCTTAGGAGTTTGTGAGGTTTTCCCACTCGCTTTGGAGGGCGCGTATCGTGAATGGATCGCCTATGAGTTATTGAAGGCTGCCTCTCGTACTCGGGAGAACTCAGGGAACAGTTTTTGGAATTCCCGAAAAGGTGCTAAGAATGCATTTCACGAAGCAAACACCATCCACATTATTGGATAGTAGAGCAAGTCAGTCCACAGGTCGCCGGCGCCCTTCTCGCCCAGCTGAGTGTGGTGGTGGGGGTTAGGCTCCGTCCATAGCAGACGTCCTAGCGTCAAGTGACCGTAGAATGACGCTGGGGGTTTGCATCTTCAGCATTTGTTATTGATCTGACTCCCCAGCGACCACTGCAGCCGGCCAGTCGCTGACGGTGGAGGCATAGTGACCGTAACGGCTGTCACTAATATTATCGATACCATCGTTAACCACGTGCCGTCCTCGGACAAGTTGAATGCGCCAGCCGTCGAGCGTCATGCGCCAGCGTTTGTGCGCTGGCGCATGATGCTCCGACGCCTTGACGCTTTGCCGCTGGTCGTCTGCTATGGACAAAACCTAAGAATGCCCACAATGTTCAGCAAGGCCAGCAGTGCGGTGGCGCAGTGGCGATGCCTCTTGCCTCTTTCATGGTAGGCGCAGGTTCGAATTCAAGCGCCTTTATAGTTTTGGAGACAAACATCTCCTAGCATCACACTCTTCTGCCCATCATATCACCCTTTAATAATTAAAGTGGTACTCTAGCGCCTTTTTGCACTCTCTGTTATGTGGCGATTTCGGGAGGATTACTGCCACCCCAGAGCTCCTAGTATGCATTCGAGATTTGTCCCATAGGTTTGCCTAGGATGCTGCTGGTGCATTGGGTAGAATCAAGACTCGTTTCGCCTCTTATTCTTGGGTAAGAGAGAAGCTCGGTGCCCATATCACGTTTCGCATGACTTTCACTTCCCGAAGCTCGTCAATAAGGTAAGAGTGCAACGTCCTTTCCTTTGTATATGACAAATTTATCGTTCTTGTATAATATCGTATCAGTGATGCAAGCATAATCGTGCCCAATCAAGCTCGACGCGCGCGCCACAGATTTGATTCGGAAGCGCACGCGACAGGCGCGCGACCTGCTCAGTGGTCCGAAGCTATTCCTTTTGCAGATAAACCCACCATAGAAAACAGATTCCCCCGTGGGATCTGTTTTTAGCAACTTTTTCGAACATTCACTGTCGTGCTCGAAGCCTAATTCCGGTCCGCATTTGTGGACAATGGCTGTTGCATCACGCAGCGGGATGGTAATCGTGCTGTACCCATTTCTCTTAGCACGAGTATCACGTGTCGCGTGGTGCAACAACCGTAGTCCGCAATTGCGTACCGGAGTCAGGCTCTGAAAACGAAAGTATATTCTTAGATTGTTCTGAAACTATGGAGGCCCTTGTCTGTGCGGTAGTAAAATTCTGAATGTGTGATATTTAATGGGAAATCGAAATGTAGTGGGCTCTCTATCAACTTCAAAACAAAGTTATATATAGAATTGACCAAATTTCTGCCCAAGCAAATCGGGGCAATCTGGCTGATCCGCGAACGTATTCAATGCGGACTGCCCTTTTCACATTGTGCACCACGATTCAGATGTGAAAGAGGGAATCCGCATTGTATAAGTTCTGGGATCAGTCAGATTGCTCCGATTTGCTTTGGTTTGGAGCATGTATCAGAGAAACATAACACACACGCTAGCAGCATATTGCTCCAAGAACTCCGCCGAACATAAGGTCTTACCACGAGACTGGTAAATATTAGCCACCCCTAAACGTCCGCCAATGAACCATATCGGTCTGATTTGGGTAAAAAAAGATGTGTTGAGCTGCCGCCAACGCCCTACAGTGGATGAGTGATGGATCGATGTGTTTTTGTGTTGAAAAAAGTCACTGGCACTCAAGGCAGCATTCACGATGATCATCCTCGGTGACTTTCCGCAGTTAAAGGCACGGTTCACGACAAACTTCATCCTCGAAGTTTCTATTACAAACGCTTCTCGTGGCTCTCAGAAGCAGAACAACGAAAACAACGGGACGAAAAGCTACCTAGGAGCCGCAAAACCGCTTAGAAAAGTGGGCAAACCCGCCGCTTTGGGCAAGTCCGACCCCTTTCCGCCCCTCGACGTGAACAATGGAACACTCGAGAACGTGAGATGAGCAATGGTTTCCGATCAAAACATCAATGGAATAAGAATGGGACCGCCCCGTTATTCCCTTTCTTTTCAACTTCTCTCTTTACTCAGGTCAGCTTCATACATTGGCTGCAAAAGACGGAAGTTATAGGCCTCGGGCAACTCGTCCAACAAGCTTCCCTAGCTCATTTTTCAAGGGACCATAACTCCGTTCCCAGAAGGTTTTGTACGATTCCAGAGACATCATTGGAATAAGAATGGGACCGTTATGAAGATAGGCAATAAAACAGAAGAGGAATTTCCTTTGTGAACACTGCCTTAAAATGATATGCGAGAAGTATAGTGCAACCACTGCACTAGCAATGGATCAGAAGCGAATGGAGACAAGTATCAACAGTGATGATAGTAAATGATAAATACGTGATCTTGTTGCTAAGCCGTGAGCGGCTGTATAAAGGCTCGAATAAGCCAAGTAGGTATTCAATAAAGAATTCGTAAGACCCGCGTGGCAGCACAACAGCCGAACTATCACATTTGGTGCATCGGCCGATTCGACGAACCGGACACAAGGAGCCAGGAAGAAACAGCCGGACAAAAAGGCTAAGGAAGCAGCAGCGTCCCTCAGTGACCGAAAGCACGAAGCTAAAGCACGTGGGGAAGCCTCCCTTCTGCCAATCTCTACCCATTTCAGCCAAATACTGCTTGGCACTCTACACACTACCTGCATTGCTCGGTCCAGCACCGTTCAGCGTTCCTGCACTGATCCACTCAGCAGTGTCCAGTCGTTTCTACATCATCAAGTACCGTGAGTAGTTCTGTCGAAACTGCTTTAGCACCTTTTGATCGTCACACAGTCGTAATCGTCGTCGTCAGAAACGTCTTCTTCACACGAGCTTTCTTCCACCGTCTGTACAACCTTCTACATTCGCCGAGATTCGCTACAGAGGACTTGAAAGCTGATGTCGTCGTTATCAGTTCGACAAGGATTGCTCACCAGATCATGCAACCGACTTTCGAATCTTTTGATGGAAAAATGGAGTTAGCGGACTTGACAATTGATAATTACTCAGGCGAGGGAGATCAAAACATCGAAGATCAACAGTTGAAGATTCGCATAGCACTAACAGCTATCAGAGCGGAGCTCCAAAACGTCGAAGATGCCCTCGATAAATATATCACGATTGCTGATGAATTGGATCCAGAGAACCCTTCAACAGAGGAAATGCTTCAGACGGTGGCTTCCAACACCGAAACAACAATGGATCTTGTAAGCAACGCTCATCACGCATTGGTACAGCTTGCACAGAAGAATGATGAGCTCCAAGAAAAGGAAAAACTTCAGACTATTTCCTCGCCTATGTGCGTTGCACTACCCAAACCTGCATTAGCTCCAATTCCTATTCCGAAGTTCAGCGGAGTCATATGGGAATGGGAGAATTTCTGGAACGCTTTCAACCGCTCCATCCACTCCCAGAACATCGACAACTTGTCAAAGATGACATATCTTTTGGATGCATTACACGGCGAAGCAAGCGAATCGGTGCAACACTACGAAGTATCTGCCAGGACATACCCATTTGTTATTGCCCATCTGAAAGACAAGTTGGGAAACGATCAAGCATTAATCGAAGAACTCTTGAAGAAGTTGGAAAACTCAAGGGCAAAAAGCGAATCCCTACAGGACCAAGAGAAGTTATGCGACGAACTTACCTCGATCCTAGGTCAGTTGCAGCTGAAGGGTGAACATATGGACAACACTTTCCTCCAGAAGCAATTAATGGGAAAATTCTCCTCCAACATCCAAAGAGCAGTTCTGCTTCAAAAGCAGCAACAGACCGCCAACGGAAAATGGGATACCAATACGCTGCTTTTGACGGCTAAGAATCATATCAAGTCAGAGCTGCAAATTATTAGCCAAGTGGAAGATACTCCATTCGACCGCAATTCCACTTGAAGAATCAGTATGAGCGAGAACAACAAACTACCGAACATAAAAGTTAGTTCTTCTTCATGCTTCTACTGCAATAAATCCGGACATTCACCGAGAGATTGCCAAGAAGCCCCAACAAGGGAAAAACGATTAGAGGTGATGAAGAATAACAATCTCTGCTACAACTGTGGACGCCAGGGCCCGTAGCGAACCCCCCTGATGTTGCGAACTCAGAGCTGCCTCCGCGCCATCAGCATGTGGCTCACGTCCAGGCAGCGAAACGTGAGCGCCTTCCTATCTTAATGCATGTGGGCAGCCATAGATAGTGACAGCGGAGGCAGCCATTTGCCAGTGGTATGTGAGCCACCTATGGACGTGAGGTAGGAGCTGAGGTCGATGTTGGTGGCTAGATGTGCGAGACGGTAAGCGAAATAGCGCGCACAGCCAAGAGAGGCACCAGCTGCGATCTCGGTCATGGGTGGGGTATGACCGAGATGGTGACGGCGTGGAAAAGATAATACGCTCCAGTGACAAACACTATTCAGATTTGACCACCTCTATTGAGATGTAAGGGCAGATCCAACTAATGCAATGATTGCGTGAAGCCTTCATACAAGGACAGCCAGTTTGGTTCTGGGCAGTTCTTCAAATGAGAAAGGTGTTAAACTGGAGAATCTTGTGAAACTCTTCCGCTAGTATTAGAGGCATAGATCATCGTTGAAGTGTGTTCGCTGTCTGCTACGATGGTCCAAATCAATCGCCTGGTCAGCTGCTTATTTTTCCCCGAGCGTTTATTTTTTAATATTCATTCTCTTTTTCGTCCCTATATTCCAGCTACAGGTTAGTTTTGTTCTGATAAACCATTTCATATTTGTGGGCTCCGTAGTGATTCTGAGGGTTTCATCACTTTCACGTCTTTATAAGACTTTTTTTCTTGAATTTTGAACTGAAAAAGTGAAAAAAATTTCAAACGTCCACTTTTTCCGAGAGATTCGGTTTTTTTATTAGCGTTACCTTCTGTTTTAGCACCACAATGGGCGTTTTTGAAGTTTTTTTTACGGTGAAAAATACGTGGTTGTTTTCACATCCGACTATTTTCTCCTTTTTTTCTGCATCAGAATTCTCCCGTTTGTTACCAGAGGAGTACCATCGATAGCCCCTTATTATTGGTGAGGGTCCGCGTTGGCACTTTGTCTGGTGCACAAGTGGAGACGCTGTAATCGCTACAATTCATTTTTCTTTAGCAGGAGATCGCTTCTCTGCATGGTAGATTCACAAGTACATTATTTCCGAAATTAAAGATAAATTATTTGATTTCTCCCACATGTATCCTTGAATAGGTGTGCGATTTTAAATGAAGATCAAAGTGTTCCAGTGTCGGATATAGGCACAAGTAGCTGGGAAAAGTGTGTACTTAACTTAGGACCGCACATTTTGTACACTTCGGACAGAGTGTCAATAAAACCGTCAGAAATGGAACAATTCGCGCATTACTGTGTTCGATTTTTCGGAATGTTCGGGAGACCTAATTTTTGGTTTCAATTTTTTTAACTGTTTTAGGTTCGTAAATTTTCGGGGCCTTTATCTCGAGTATCCCCATGATTGCGAAAATATTCGGTAAGTTTCCCTCGAATCCAATGGAGAACAAGTGTTCTAATTGATTTACTCCCTCAGAAATAGTGGAACTCTGTTCGTCTTAATTGTTTCGTTGGCAAGATTCCGCCACGCCATATTGTAATTATTCACATTCATTCAGAAGCTAACATCAAAATTGAGCTATGCTGTAGATTTTCAAAGTGCATTAGAGGCTTCCGAAAAATTTGTGAAAATCTGGAATCCTCAATGGAAGAATCGGAAATTTTCATTCCCAGTAAGCTGAAACTTAGAACAGCCGAAAATGCTCTCAACGCTTATGTGATGCAAGCGTAGAAATATATAGTTGTTGGCTAGCCACGCATATTTAGTGACCAATGGATAGGAAACGGATGAATCGGATGCACGCGTTCCAAGCAATTTCATTGAAAAATCAGTTTGGGAAGTTTCTTCACGTGTCGTAGCTATCAGTGGGCAATGTTTCCCCCGAGTCAACTGCGGTCATGGCTCAGAGGACGTGCGCGCTGTCGTCGCGAATAAGATCCCAGTCCGGCACCGCCCTGCAACAGAGTTTTCCCAAGAAGTGTATGCTGGGAATAGGTCCCTCCAAGTTGGTTGTCATAGGTGGCACCTGAGAGACGATGTACCTGAGGTTGGTTGCAATCTTTATGTGGTGACGGCGGGGGGTTTGCTACGGGCCCAGGACCACACAACTGCACAATGCACGAAAGGATCATGCAGAATTTGCAAGGAATGCGGACATCACACTTCCATCTGCAACTGACTGTTCAATTCGCAAGAACCAAACTCTCAACACCTGCCAACTCAAGTCAAGCAACACACGAAGTCTTCTCCAAAAGCATCAAAGCCAATGAATGTGAATACAGTATCCAACGACCACAGGGAGAAGCTCACGTTTTCCAATTCACGACTACGCGTGAACGAAGATGCAGATATCTTCATTCTCGCAGGACAAGCACAAGTGCTCAATCTATCAACTCAACGGCTGGAACCAGTCTACGTAATGCTCGACTCAGGAGCAGATCGTTCGTTCATAAGCAACGATTTGGCTGAGCAACTTCAGCTAAAATATGTTCACTCTACTCGATTAAACGTCAACACCTTCGGCTCCCAAGAGTCTACGGTCAAGACATGTGGAATCACTATTCTGCAGATGTGGGATGCCAGTGGGGGGTAAACAGGATCGACACGCTCACTAATTCGTTACACCGTAGCAGTCTCTGCCTCGAGGACAAACGGTTCATATGTGACAACGATCTTCAACTCTCAATAAAGCCTTTCTCAAAGGAGATTCATCCACAAATTCTTCTTGGATGTGCTGACATGTTCTCACTACTGCAACATGGCCTGGCACCCCAGTACACTCTTCCGTCAGGACTACAACTCATCCCATCCAAGTTGGGATATCTGGTGGCTGGATACAACAGTAATCGCACGGAAAACAGCAATACAACTTGCAAAACCACATGGAACAGAACACGTGTGGTAGCAGATCCTGATGAAAATTCCCAATCGTGGGAGGACTTCTGCAAGTTCGAATCGTCAGACGTTCAGGAATTCGTGGGACCTATCACCGAGGAGCGTAAGCAGACAGACGCGGCCGTTTGGAAGATTTTTGAGCAAACTGTAGAAAGAAAGCAGGACGGATACCATGTACGACTACCATGGACAGGCGAAGCCAAACAGTTACCGGACAACAGAGGCCTAGCTGTACGCCGTCTTCAAGCAACAACTACGAAGTTACTCAAAGATCCAACAGTTCTGCAACAGTACCAGAAAACAATACAGACTCGAAAGCAAACAGAAGACGCCCTCAGATCAAGTCATCAGTTAACTGAATGGTTCTGGAGTATTTGAAGTCAGCAGTACTTAACCAGCTTACGCGAAGCACATAAGCTCGATATCAACAACAAACGTGGCACCAACAAGGTTCCAACTGTTGGGACCGTAGTGCTAGTAATGGACGCAGTAATGCCTCAAAATTCCTGGAAAATGGGAAGAATCATCAAGTTGCTACAGTCAACGAATAATGTTGTACGAGAAGCAGAACTTCAGCTACCAAATGGACGAACCATACGTTGACCGGTCAATCTTCTAGTACCTTTCGAAACAGGAGAGTCGACAAAGAACGATATTGTTGAACTGGCCACTCCGAACTCAACCCACGCGAAGACTTCGATTCCAAACATGATAAAGCGCAGAGAGGACATCACTACAATCTACGATCTTGTTCACACACAAGACGCAAATCAGGATCGAATAATCGAGCTGCTGTCGCCTACGCATAAACTAGGATCACTTTCCCACTGCGGAATGAGAACCTTTCCCAAGAGATGCTGCTGGCGTGCGAGAAGAAGTTTTCACAAGAGGCCGGAGAATCAACGACGTTGAGCCATCCACCTTCCCATTCCATTTCCCTTTCCCGCTCCCGTTCCTCTCCACCATGCCTTACCCACCGTCTCCCTTGCTCTCCGTCTTCACTTATCCACCGTTTATCTCCCACTACACCACCTCGTCACTGCTGAACGAAACACCCAGCTTCAGTGAATACAAGAATACTGAAGCCCTCTCCCTTTCCCCCGTCTACGGTGAACTTTGTTTACATCACTCCGTGGCTTCGTTCCCAATCCAAGGGAACCGAATCACCAATAAGGCTCCAAACTCTGCAGAATAAGAAAGAGTCTTACTAGTGCGCACCAGCAAGAATACTGAAACTCCTCAGTGTTCGACAAGCCTCATCGTCCATCCTGCCGTCATAGTCCTCCAAGCCTACAATCACCGAAATGGAATCAGCATCCACCCATCAACATGCAGCAAGACACAAGCCGTCAACATCAGACCGTTTCTGGGCCGCGGAGTATAGTGCAACCACTAAACTAGCAATGGATCAGAAGCGAATGAAGACAAGTATCAACAGTGAAGATAGTGAATGATAAATACGTGATCTTGTTGCTAAGCCGTGAGCGGCTATAAAAAGGCTCGAATGAGCCAAGTATGTATTCAATAAAGAATTCGTCAGACCCGCGTGGCAGCACAACGGCCGAACTACCACAAGAAGGATCCTAGGGTCTCAACGCCGAAAGAACGGCTGAAAACGAGCCAGGAGTAGCATAAATAACGGCTGCAAACAAGCGTGTTGGTGTCCCAGAACCGCACCGTGCCCCATTTCCGCCCCCTCGATGTGAACAAATGAACACTCAGATTACAGGAAGGATCAAGTCAGGGAAATAGCGGTCAATTCCTCTACGCTCGAAAACCATTTTAAGCAGAGGAAGGCCTATTTTGGCTCAGAAACGCGGCTTTCGCGTTCTTTGTAGGCAAGCCTTGTTATATAGGGCACCAGAACTTCCGTAAACTGGGGAGATATTCGAAGTGAAACCTGTCGTGAACACTGCCTTTGAATGTTTTTTATAGTCGGATGAAAAAGTCGATTTTTTTTCGAAACGTTGAATATTCGAAAGAGCGTGATATCCGACTACAGTCGATGAGTCGAATATTTGGAAAAGCGTGATATCCGACACAGTCGAAAAGTCGAATATTCGAAAAACCGCGATATCCGACTATTGTCAAAAAGTAGGATATTCAAAAAAAAATTTCATTTGGAAAAATTATACTGTAAGTGTGACGGTGTGATTTTGCCCTCAGAGAGAGGCCCCAACACACTGTGGGCCGGATTCGTCAACGATAAAACCGCGGTTTTAGAGTTAATTCTACTCAACGGGGTAAAATTTTGCTATTCATCAAGAATTAAACCCCAATTTTTGGGGTATATATGGGAGTATCCGATACCCGGCTGAAGGGGTCGGGTATCCGATACTATTCTCTCAGCGAGAGAGCTGAATCAGCACTTTGCTACTAGCGAATTGTCAGAACTTATAAGGCATTGCAAGTTGAACCATTCGCATTCAACTTACTTGAATACATACATATTACTGCTGTTTTTATACTTTGCCCTATGTTCTCCTTGGCTCCCTTTTTTATCTTTTTCGCATTATAAACCATATCAAGAATAGATTTTTCAATGCATTGGCTTTTTTTAAAGATTGTTTGAGAGACTTTGATTTCCAATTTCTCCACAACTTGTGCGTCAAGTGCTTTTGTGTCACAATTTTTGGTCTTTAGCGCATATGACTGCTTCATATAAACTTTCTCGTAGCGTTTCCTTTTTCTACTATCAACAAAATGCTATCATATGGAACCGGTATTTTTACTTTAAGATTGTTTTTTTATTTTGGCAGATTCTAGAGATGTATGTACTACAAACTAACAGATTAGATCGTTCGTACTACTCTCTATATACTGAGCCTGAAGTTTTTGGCGCCGACAGTTTCGGTATGCGTTTACTACACTTTGATGTTCAAAATACCTTTTATAATGAATAAAAGGCTAATTGAAATACTCATTTTTCGTATTTCTAAAACAGACGAGTTTTTTAAAGATTAAGTTCTTATGGTCCATTATTATGAGCTGTTTATTTAATTCAAACGGATGTTTGACGGCTGGTGGTCGTAATGTAGCCAAATATCTAAAAGTGCGGAGATGAGCGAAGTTTCGTGATCGAAGGATACACTCACTGGCTGCCGCCAATCAGAGCCCTTCGTTTACGTGCGCGCCCTCTTCACAGTTTTACAGTTTACCGCAATGTTAAAAGGACATGGTCACCTACTAGAACTACGGTGGAAGACGACAGATTTCCTTACCGATCGACAGCACAGCTGATTTTTTTTTGTAAGTTACGATTTTTCATTTTTTCTTGTATGTTCCGGCATTATTTTTGTTTCTGACTGTTTAAATATTGCGAGTAGGGGTTATTCGTATTGAGTGAGAGAAATCATCCGTTTGTTCGGGCTTCGAAATGTTTTTTTTTCAAAATTCTGTCCTGAAAAAGAAAAAACGGCAAATTTCTCTTGCACACAAAGAAGAGCCCCTATTTGTAATACTCTAAGAGTCAGAAACAAAAATAATGCCGAAAAAACAAGAAAAACCGTAACTCACCCAGAGAATCAGCTGCGCTGTCAATCGGTAATGAAATCTGGCGTCTTCCACCGCAGTTTTAGTGTGTGACCGCAACCGCACCAGGTCCTTTTAACATTGCGGTAAACTATACACATTACACTTTAATATTTTCAGATTTGAAAAGTCCAATCATTCGACTTTTCGAATAATTCGGGAAATCGACTTTTTTGAATATTCGACTTTTCGTAGAATGCGATGTCGACTTTTTCAGTCGAATGATTTTTCGAATCATTCGAATCGGTCATAGTATAGTACACACTACGACATATTTGGCTAATTGAAACGTTCGAAATTTTCTTCCGCTCCACAGCCTCAAAAAGCAGAGAATCTTCCAATAAAAACAAAGTTTAATTAGAGTTATCGAAAGGACCTATATAAAATCGAATAAACATTTTATCGCTGAAGTCCACTTTCCTAGCAGTTAGATAATTGAAACAAATATTATTTGGAAGCATCATTAAAATAAGGGAATGAATGAAAAATATAGAAACGGACAATAAAACATGAAGCCCTTATAATGAAAACATTACAAAAGGCCAACTCTGCCGAAAACGATGTTGAACTGAGGCAAATTTCAATTCGATAGAGACTAAAGTTGCTGAAGCTCGCACAAGTCCGTTCGAAAATAGTGCTCCTTTCGTACTTTGCAAAATCTAGGCCACATGGTCAAGTCTGCCAAACAAGGAAACTTTAAAACTGATGAGGACTCGCAGTTATCGATTTAGAATTTTTCGTCACATCAGTGGTTGCGGTTGCACAAAAGGTTCTTGATTAGAAATCGGTGCGGTATCCGATACTCTCGCGGGATGAATGTTGATGAATCCCATCTAGGTTTATTTGGAGATTTGGGGTGGAGTTATTTTTAACTCGGGGTATAAATTACCCCAAATTTCGGTAATGAATCCGGCCCCGTGTGATTTTCCGATAAATGCTCCTAGATCAGTTTTTAAAGGCTTACCAGGCCCGTAAGTGAGTAGTCTACTTGGTCCATCCTTCCAGCGCCCAAGCAGTCGACGATGAGTGTCTCATTCGGGGCACTGGAAAATAGAAAAACCTCTGTCTGTACTTGGGGCGTCTGAAGAGGTCCAATTTTTCAAAGGATCTGGCTATTTTAGTGTTTGTTTCGAAGGGAATCATTAGAAAAGCTGCCGTCCGAGTCTCAGGTCGATCCGACCATTTTTAGCCGAATGTGGCCGGTGTGACTTGATCTATAACGTCCGTTTTCGTTGAAAATCGTTTGGAAGCATTGTTCGGAAGAGACTCCACTAAAATGGATTCACACAAATGGTTAGAGTCACAACCTCGGTGGAGGGGGGTTGCACTGGATCTAAACCTGGAGGGGGGAGCGCACCTCTGACGGACCGGTCACACCGCTACGGCCTACCATGGGCTGCGGACCGCCCAGCAGTCCGCGCGCCTGTTAAGTACTCCAATCGATCACCACATTTCTCGTGTGCGCAATCAACGCAGTGCACGCTGCTGAGGTGTGATATTTGACTACAGGCGAGAAGTCGAATATTCGAAAAAGTGTGGTGTCCGACTATTGTCGAAAGGTCGGTTATTCGGAAAACATTTCATTTGAAACAACTCTCAAAATCAATCGTACCCCTGCCGCCCAGCTAGGAGGGTGGGCAGCTAGAGCAGCGAAAAGCACTGCTTGGGCACGATTTGCTAGATGATCTACTGCCCTTGCACTGCGATCGTCAAAGACGACGACTGCCCTGCCTCTGCTCCAACCCGGCGCGTTGATGCATCCGGACCCAGGACACAACTGTTGCTTCCTTTCAATCAACGCTGCACCTTTTTGTCCATTATATCATTCCTTTGCAAGGGGAACGCTTATGTCCATTCAATATTTACTACGGTAATCAATACACACTTCGAAAAAATTGAAGTATATTGTGAGCAGCCACACCAAAGCATACACCTTAAATGGTAAATTGTGAACAGAAAAGAAACGATGCTTCGAACTGTACAATCTACCCGAAATGAAGAGAAACCAACTACAAATCATAACTCATACTAGTTCTCAAGACATGACACATAATACAAAGAGACTGAAATGGTTTTCTCGACAAATGGCGTGATAAAATTGACAGTACCCACACCCTCACAACAGTTCAGGTCGCAGTTCACTACAGGGAACGAATGAGGCACCTGAAGATTTTAAGAAGATACAGCACAATATATGAGATTTATACAGCAACACAAAGCGAGATATTAGAATCTGATCTCCTGATAGTATGTAACGCGTAAGACTTGGGTAAACGGACCTGTGATCTCTACACCCTGAAAAACATTGCACTCGAAAATTATAGCGCAGTACATTATTCGCCCATTGCTTGCGCGACGCCATGCTTCCGACTTCTTGGCAGGCTGTACAAACAAGTTTCCGACTAAGATCTAGACTTGAATCAGATAATTATGAGCGAGGCGGTGTCAACCGGTAACTGCTCGATAAGTTGTGAAGTCGGGCCACCAGCCTTCAGAGGTTGATGAGCACCTGCAGAAGTGTGACCCGGAAACTGCTGCAGAGGCTGTGCCGTTGTAGAACTTAGGCTTGGAATCTCGTAACAGCGCCGGCTCTGGAGCCAGATTACTGCTAAGCAGCCTTCGCTGCAGGTAAAATTACGCTAGAGCCGTAGGTAATCCCAGCTGTTCAGCCAGTTCACTGCTTAAAAAGTTGAGCTGTTGGGCCGCCAGCACTCAGAACTGTGTGAGAGCCCTCAGCTGTACAGCTAAGAATTGGCTCAGCAGGTTGCGTTACTGAGTAGCTTGGGCGCAGACCACTGCGAGCTGCAGCAACAGATGTATGGTTAGGAACGCTGCCAGATTGACCTTGTGTGAGCGAAAAGGCGGTGCAGAGCGGCAACATCGAACTATCGGTTGCTAGATTTAGCCCCATAGCAGCGGAGTGGACTCCCAGTGACGGTGGGGTCGCGTAGATTACACGAACGCATAAGCGTCTCCAGCTGGGAGCAGCCAGCTTCCAAACCACTCTTGTAAATTGTGCAAACCATCATATCCAACTTTCCGAAAACTCTGATCACCTCATTAATCATAATCATTTCGATTATATTCAAAGGCAGTGGTCACGATGAAAAACGTCATCGAAAAAACTACAAAAATCAGCTTAGATCGAAATCAGCTGAAAAACTATGAAGGTAGCGCGATAAAAAACGGGCTAGAATTAGAGTTTCTAGGGCCAAAAGAAGCCAGTTCGTGCACGCGTGCACAGCGTCGGTCTCATGCCGAGCAATCAAAAATCGTCGACATTCAGAGGAAGAATTACATGCAAATTTGCCTAATAAAAATAGTTGAGCAATGAAAGAAAGCACGTCAGTCAATGTTTTTGACTAGTTGTGTACATAAATCCGAAGGTTCATTGATTGAAATTCAATTTCAAGCCAGCTGATATTCTTGATACCATATAAGACGTCATCGATGCCGATGATGTGGAGTGGGCTCGTCCACCATCAAAAGGCAAGAAAGTTCAGGCTTCAAATTTGGCTCAAAACAGTGGTTTTTTGGCGATTTTTTCTTATACGTCCTACTACTTGAGACCCAGTAAAGGGTTTAGAGAGAAAAATATGACAAGCATATTTGATCGCGACCACTGCCTTTAAAACAACATGGCAGGATATAGACAATCTAAAACCAACTCACCCTTGTTCTGGATGTCGATGAAGATGTTAGAAACGACTTGACGCACTCCTGACGTCAACAATGCCTACCTTGACAAGCGTTAACCTGTCAAACGACGCCTGAACCTGACACACTCTGTCAAATCACGTCTTTGCATGGCCCTACCCTTCTGAAAATCAGGCTGTCACTGTCCCGCCGGACAACAGGGCTACATGAAAATTGACATCATTTGAAAACCTGGAGGGGGAGGAACGTTGAAAACTTTCAGTTAAAAAGGAAGCGCCTTGAGTGGCGTTGGGAAGTGGGAAAAATTGTCTCAGGAAGTCAAAAAAATCGATACTCTAACAACAACGAACATAATAAATAATTGAAATGAGCATCTAAGGAGGACCACATCTCTAATAAATGTGATTTTTTTAACGCAGCCGGTGTTAAGCTCGCAGGTCCCAAATTCAGTTGAGTAACGGGTATCAATCCAGCCTTTTCACGCCTTAATTTTGAACCATCATGAACGGGAAGAGGTACGGCCCCATGAAATTTCCGGTTTTAATAATTTTGGAGAAGATCTCCGATCCCTGCAAGCTGACACCTTACACTCCTTAGAACCCCTAAAATAAAATTGAATGTTTCTGTTTTGCTCCCATTTTAGACTGTTGAAACTTGCTTGAACACGTCACCAGAAAACACCTAATGGATATAAGCACTCAGGAATTCCCCGTTGTCACCTGGAGGTCTCCAGCAGGTCGTGGGGCGGAGTCACGCCCCACCACATCCTCACGACCTCCAGGTGACATGCCAGAGAATTCGAGGTGACATGAACCCATGTCTACTCGAGGTCTCTGTCATGTCACCTGGAGGTCGTGAGGGTGCCGTTGGGCATGACTCCGCCACACGACCTGCAGCACTTGAGAAACATGGAACTGCCCTCCCGAAAATCGTTTGAAAGCTTCCTCGCACTGGAGAGTGCGTTAAAAAATATAGGTGAGGGTGCTTCTCTGAAATTCACTCTGAGACCACAACTGGGCCCGCACTGAAAGGCAGTGTTCACGATAAAAAATATGTTTCAATTTCCACTAGGAATGGGTAGTGAAGAGGCACACTGTAACGTTGACGTCGAAAGAACGCTTGAAAACGAGCCAGGAAACGCTCCAAAAGAGCCCGAAGTTGCCACTTCGAGCGCAAGGCAAACCCCAAAAGCGCAACACACGCCCACCGACGTGAACAATTGAATGCTCGAGATCGGGAGATGAGCGACGATTTTCAATCATTAGCCCCGTTCTTCCCTTCATTCTCAGCTCCTCTCTTTACTCAGGTCGGCTAGCATAGATCGGCTGCAAAAGACGGAAGTTACAAGCCTCGGACAAGTCGTCCATCATGTTTCCTTAGCTCAATCTTTGAGGGACCATAACTCCGTTCCGAGAAGGTCTTGTACGATTTCAGAGACATCATTGGAATCAGCATGGGGCCGTTTGTAAGATAGGTGGAAAAACAGGAAAAAAGATTTTCATCGTGAACACTGCCTTTAAGAAATGAAAAAACGCGAAAATCGTCGCAGACCCACACCAAGAAAATTTTCTTCAAAACATTGTCCCAGGGTTGCAAAAGGTCTTGAATGGTAGGAAGCGTAGTTTCTTAAAACTACGATTTTTTCGGGTTCCTATCTTAGAACTTAAGTTACTGCAGTTTTGAAACACCAAATTATGTTCGTAAACTTGGAAGTTTTTCACTTTCTTCCGCTATCTATGCAGCGGTCTTCGGCGCTCATCTAATACGGTGAAAGTCTGTAGACAGAGTAAATCGACTACGACGGACCGATTATCCGACTTTATCTAATATCCGACTCTCGTCACTTTTATACAAACTCGATTTTCGAAAAATTCGGAAATCGGTCTTTTTCGAAGAATCGGTTTTCCGGATTATTCGGGCTTTGGTACTTTTCGAATATTCGGATTCTGGATTACTCGGAAATTGGCACTTTTTGAATGTAGTCGATGTTTTTCATTTGGAATCGCGAATAAATAAACCTTTCAATCCGCTGTCGAATCAATAATCGAATTTGTCACTCGGCTTTTTGAGTCATTCCAAAAGCGAAGGCTTTCGCCTTCTCCTTTAGTTTAAGAAAAAACAATTATAGCTAACGCCTTCCTTCTCTTTTTTCGGATTAAACAAAGCTGTTGAATAGGGAAGCAAACAAAGTACATATTCACGAGACGATTAACTATATCGGAAATATACGAATCGGTACGTATATGCGTAAAATAATGCAAACAATTGCTTCTCATCATTCAACTCCAGTTGCAAGTAATTACAAAATGTGACTAAATTTCGGAATAAATCGGCACTATGCGTAAGTACGCACTATACTTGTTCCGAATCGAGTAATCGGATGAGTATCCGACTGTTTCAGTCGGATAAAAAAGTTGACTTTTTATTCGAAAAGTCCGTTATTCGAAAAAGTGCGATATCTGACTACAGTCGAGAAGTCGAATTTTCGAAAAAGTGTTTTATCCGACTACAGTCGAAAAGTCGAATATTCGAAGAAGTCCGATATCCGACTATAGTCGAAAAGTCGGATATTCGAAATGAAATTGATTTGAACTTGACGCACAATTGGCTAGTGGAGCAATGGAATGTTTTAGAAAGTCTGTTGCTTAGAAGAAGTCGACTTTCAAACTTATTCGGTTGCTTATGTAAATTTTCGAATATTCGGGTTTTCGGAGAAATCGGAAAAAAGGAATTCTTGAATAATTCGAAAATTGGCATTTTTTTAATGTTCGATTTTTCCAGTCTTTCCGGAATTTACGTTTCTCGAATATTGAAGTTTTCGGATGATCAGAAGCGACTTTTTCTGTCGAATGATTTTTTTCAAATAGTTCAATTCAGTCGAAGTGCAGTGCATGCAGTGTGAAATCACGATGGAGAACACCCCATTAAATCAATGCCTCAACTACTGCGAATAACTCTACGACTATTATCACAAAACAGGAGACGAAAACACACATAAAAAAGAAGAAAGGAGAGGCATAAAACAGGGAAAATTCATCAAATTTTCCGAAAGGTCTGACTGTCTGCGCCCTCCCGCACTTTGCCTGACTCTCGCCGTCTGTGACGCCTACGATCGGCTTGTCGCGGTCTCTCCACATCAGAACATGTCAAATGTTGCGAAATAAGCCGCGTCACCTCGGGGTCACAACAGGAAGTGCAAAATGTGACGAGATTTGGCTTCGAGGTGACAACGGGAGGCTAGTTTGCCCTCCATGTCACAACAGGAACGAGTTGTGGGCTCCAGGTGACAACCGGGAATTCCTGAGTAAACTTAGCTTTTCTGACAAGTTCATCTCCAATCTGAATATAATCAGCATTCAATAATTAGCGTCAATAACGACGAAACAGTGTCTACCGCGCTGGAACTCCTCGGTCGACATTGAGCGGATATTCACACCGTTGGATTGACAGAGAACGATATAAGGGAGTTGCTGACAGAGATACTGAGGCGCAATGTTTTTCTGATCAAAGGAGAGGTCTTTAATCAAAAACGTGGACTTGCTGTAGGCAACAGGATAGCGCCGTTCTTAGCCATTGTTTATCTGGATAGAATAGAATGAAAATCACTGTCCAATGGAATGTTATTCTAAAAAGGGTACATAGATGATGTGTTCGTCATTACATCACTGCTACCGAATTTCAACTCGCACTTGCAAATCTGACGGATGCGACTCGAGTATACGCTTTACGACGAAAGTTTATGCCGGAGACGGCATGCTCCCCTTTCTCAATACAAGTGTGAAGATTATTGTGGGATGCAAACAATCAAAGTGGCATAAGAAGGCTGCGTCCAAGAATATAATTTTACACTTACGCAGCGCCCATTCGATGTACATGAAAGCTAGTGTAGGGAAGAACCTCATCATTACAAAGAACAGAATGTGCACCCGAGAAACAGAAGAGGCAGAAGAGACAATAGAGCGAATTTCGGCCAATAACGGGGATACAAACCATGTCGTAGCGGCCAAATGTTTACCCCTGGAGGAGTGCATTTGGTGGTACCATACGTTAACGAGGGAATAGCCAAGGCTGTGAATCAGGTAGTGAAACAGTCGAACCTACCTATAAAACTAGTGTTCAAACCTCCGCAAACCTTGAAGGATATCCTGACATTATTGAGGTTATACATGAGAACAAGATTTGTAAGCTTCGCGGCACGGTATACTTTACACTTAGGACTGAATTGTATTATTCAGAAAATTTTCGAATAATTTTTCGGTATTCGAATTATTCGAAATTCGAAAATTCCGGTTTTCGAATAATATTCAAAATTCGAATGCCTCATTAAAAGTGGTTTTGATAAATATTGGAAATTCGAATATTTCGAAAACAGGCTCTCGAATATTGTTCAAAATTCGAATACTTCGTAGTAAGCGGTTTCGAAAAACATTCGAAATGCGAGTACATTTAAAACGGACTTCCGAATATTATTCGAACTTCGAATATTTTACTGAGAATATTCGAATTTTTGAAATTCCGAATAATCGTAATGCACAATTTTTTATCAAGCTTTGAAAGCACGCTCTATCAAAGCACCATCTTGATCTGTTCACCACACGCCCGGATCGGGGATATCACACGCTTGGATCGCCTAAAATATTGCGTCAACATACAACATGCTTCATCAGCGGGATAGGCTGGCTCTAATAGGATCTGACCAAAACAGCGGATCTAGCCAAAACCTCAATATTGTGATGCAGTAATGCTAGTGGAACACTTCAAGACTATTAGGATAGAACTCGAGTGGTGATTTCTTTATCAGGCACCTTCGTATCAGCTACAGAAAAAAGGAGCTATAAGGTGCTTGAAAAATGAAAAATAAGAGAAAGTTGGTGGCAAATTTTCCCATTTCAGCCAGCCTCTGGAAAAGCTTGCCCCGACAGAGCCGGGAAAGTACAGCGGCCTTCGACTGCCGCAATAGCACCGCTAAGGATCCGCGATCATCACCGCGCCAAGAGGGTTCACTTGCAGTGTCTTGAGCCTCGAAAACTTTGCGATGTTACCGCGATAGTATAGCAAAGGTTCCGTTTCAGAAACGCGCCGGCTTGCAAGGATTCACTATGTCTCTTAAAACGAGATTGTCGCCGGTTTATTTAGCCATGTTAGAGGTGCACTGTATATCTTTGTTCGCAGTAACGGGATACTCTGTTTCTGTCAGACACTTAGGTGCCACCATGGTGCCTATACTCAGAAAAATATAACCAAGTATCTTGTAACACAAAAGCCCGAAAAAAACTTACTTGTAACATATCTGAGCCGATGTATGTTGCTTGCGAATTTTACCGAGCCGTTTAAGTTACATGTAACATATCGGAGGCGCATTGCAGGCGGTTTCCTGTCGATATGTGGCACGTAACTTAATTGACGTGAGAGAAGTCGCAAGTAATTTAGATCAGCTTAGATGTGTTACAAGTGACTTATTCCGATTTCTGAGAGAGTACTGCGTGTAGTGCGCCTTCGATATGTACATGTAACTTAAATGGCACAAAAAAGTCGCAAGTAACTCAAATCGGCCAAGAAGGTATTTTCGCAATCAATGTTCGAAGGCGAGGCCGTGTTCAACTGTTTTCTCACCATTTCGATCGATCTCTTGATGTCCACGTTGCCCGTTCTCTCTGATTGAGTTTTCGTTTAGGTTCAATTTTGTTAGTTCTCGGATACTCGCGGCTTAGTAAGGCAGCACGAGGGGATTACTATGCAGTTACTCGTCGAGGTGTAAGCCCCTTTTGTTCCCCCAACTGCTGCCCAGGGCAGCACGTTGTGTCCTCTTGCTCCGCTCACTTCCCCAACTGCTGCTTGTATAGTGGCCTTACGTGCTGCTAGAGTCATCCCAACTGCTCCAGTCGTCTCCCCAACTGCTGCTCCTCTTTGTGGCCCCAACTGCTGCTCCTCATTGTGGCCCCAACTGCCGCTATTCTTTCCCCAATTGCTGCTCATCATGGCCCCAATGGCTGCTCTTCATTTATGATCTTTCCTCTCTTTCTCACAAACCTTCTCTCGCATGGGGTATGTCGAGCTCAGCAGCAGCGCTGAGTCGACCTATCAAAAATAGAGACCTCATTGAGGCTCATTCATATCTACAACGGCTGACTGATCCTTGATTAAATCCACTGATCTTTCCACAGTTGAAGGAAATGATGCTGACACTACGAGCTGTCTCATGCCCACCCTAGGCGACCTCGTATATGGCACGAGTTTGCGAGGGCCGTTCAACACAGGCTTCGGTCAGTAGTGCTTGTGAGTCTCCAAAAACATTTCCTGACACAGAATTTCTCTATCGTGACTGTAGAGATGTGAATTAGGTGTTAAAGTCTGTTTCTCTCGTTTCGAAAGACGAATTATGACTTTCTTCCTTCAAAAAGTTATATCCGCATATTCCAAGAATGAAGTTCTCATCAAAATATTCCTGTCGCCAAAATTCCCACTGTTAAGAGAAATGTCCAGGGTTAAACGGAATTCAAATATCAGAGTATTCATCATTTATTGATTTCCGTGTAAATGGTGATTATTTTCTTCCAAGAAACAACTATTTTAGAATTTCTTGAATTTTTTTTCTTCTTTCTTAATTATTGTCGTGAACACTCTTCGGAAGAGTTCAAATAATTAATTTTATTGGGAAGTTGTTTTTGAGAACTGTCGGCTTTTAATTCTGTGAGCATTGTGCTTTTCGTGAAGAAAAGGTACATATTCCCCATTTCGCTTAATTTTTGGCAAACCATCGCCGCTCAGCGTTTGAAAAATACAGGTCTTCGTCCAAAACCAAAACAATTGGTTTTTCTATGGAAAATGCGATCAAAATTGAGTTCATAGAAACGCATTCTAGCGTGAGAAGTGCTTTTTTGAAATTTCCGACATACACCTTCCAGACTTTAAAAAAAGGCAAAATGTTGCAAATCTGGAAGAGCACGCTAATTAAGTCATTTTAGAAGAGCCGAACAGCTCTCGAATTTTTGGCCGGTTTCACACAACCACCATTCGATGAGAATGACGAATCATCCTTTTTCTCCAGAATAATTCATCAGTTTTTAGCCGAGCTGAATCGTTCAAATTGCTCGCAAGGAACTACTTTTCTCGAGGGTGCCATTTTAGGTTGACATTTTCTTTAGAGTGAAACTGTGTTTGATTCATTATCAGTAAAATACCAAAAGTTTTTTTCGAAGACTCGATGCAACGAAAATGTGAATCTTGCACAAAAGTACAACGTTTGAGGATATCGCGCTCTGATAAAAGTGAGCCATCCACGCAATGGGTTGGCCGCCACCGCATGTTTAGCCAGTGATAGAGTCATAGAAGGGCGACCAGTTGGAGATGAACTGGATGTGTTAAAAAATGGCTTCGAGCAGTCGGCAGGTAGTAGCGTCAGGTCGCGGCGATATGGTGATCGGATGGCAGCTTGTCTTGGTCGACGGCGACCGGGCGGCGCCTGGTCTTCAACTCGAAGACAAACTGGCATTAAATTGACAAACTTTTGCTGCAGATTCACGAGTAGGAATCGTTTGATTTCAACTCCCTCTATTGTTTTTTGCGAGCAACAGATATTGGTTCACTCGACCTGATAAGAGGACTGTCGAAAAAGTGTACAGCGGGGAAGGTGTGCAGAAACCATTCAGATGCACTCACTGATCCGAAAATTTGAAAACTCTAGCAATCTCGAAAAAAAAATGGCTACGAACGAGCACAAAAAGACCTGTGCGGCACTAGACGTGAGTGTTCCGCTCACGCCACGCCCGCTCCTTTCAAGCGGTACCTATCCGTAAACTATTGATAAGCCGGCCTTAGGGGTAACAACATATGGTTCCCGTTTTCGTTCTAGTCTGACGAATTGACCAGGCGGATGGCCGTGCGGGGTTGGCGGACTCACTGAAGAATGGGGTTTCGATTCGCCCGGGGTGATCTACCGTCGCAGCCCCATCCCTTCCTCAGACTAAAATGATTGCGTGAACTCTACATCCAGGAGGTCACAATCCACTCCGCTCAACAAAACTTACCCCATATGATCAGTTTCCTTCTAATAGTCGGGATTTCCACTAGACACTCTTATCGGTAGCCGTTGAGGAAGTGGGTGTGAGCGGACATTAAATTTTAGGGCCGTACAGGGCTATTTGGTGCTTGTTCCTAGCCGTTTTTCAGCATTATTGATGCAGTGAGCCCCGGGTCTTTCGATTTACGCTAATAATCCGAACTGTTTTGATCGTAGAAACTGCCTTCAAGGTATTCTGTGTGATATGGCTGACGAGCGATTGGTTGTGTTAACTCTATACAACTTCTTTGGGAGTGGGTATGCTCATGTTATCTTGAAGATGAGACTTCTCCATCTTGATTGTGAGTGTGGTCGTAGTAACCTAAGAGACCACTTTGTGCAGTGTTACCACATTGTGCTAACCACAACACAGAGCAGCAGCTGAGGCAATGAATGGAGGACGAGGACAGCACGCGCTCCTCGAGCAGTAGCTCGTCCCTTTGTGCTGCTCTCGCTATTCTAGTAGAAGTGAGAGTTAGTTGTGCTCCATGACAGCCCACGATCGTCTGGGATGAAGACCGTTTGATTGCTTCAATTATATACACCTTGTTTGGGGAAAAAAAGAGAAAAGGCGAATTGACAAATAGCTATCCAGATGTTTGTATGTGCAAGTTTGTAACGAAGAGCTCTTCATGCTGATTGTAAATATGCTCGTAGCTGTCCAAATTTACCACTCCGAGCAATGTTACCACACTACGATTGCCACAAAAAAGAGCAGCAGCTGAGGCGACAAATGGAGGACGAGGGCAGCACGTGCTGCTGAGAGCGGCACAAAGGCAGCACGTGCTGCTCGAGCAGCAGCTCTTCCCCTCGTGCTGCCCTCTCTATCCTCATCGAGGTGAAAGTCTATTGTGCTCCATTACGACCCCGCGATCCTCTGCTTTGTTGCTGTGATTTGATTTGATCTAGTCGAAATTTTCCGTGGCCTCATCGTTCCTACTTTTTTCTATATTGCTTCCACCATGTATTTTTTTGTTGCAGGATGCTCTACGATCGTCAAGAAGAAAATTCGTGGCGGGATGTTCTTTCCTAATTCGAAGCAAGCTTTTAATTGTTGCTCCTATCTGCCTTTGCTCGAGTGTCGCCTAGAATAAACGGGGCAAAAGGTTGAAAGCTCGCCGGAAAACTTGATGATTTTATGCTCAACTTGGATTGAATCTACGGAGCTTCTCATGCATGTGTGGGCAAAAATCCTCCGCTTTTTTTTGGGGGGAGGGGTGGAGGCAGGCAGACGTGTGGACCGGGACTGAAATAGAGCCGTATGGGGAATCCACTTCTCTCGACTATTATAATAAAGACTAGTAAGCGGAATTGTGCAGCGAAAAAATCGTCTAGCAAAGACAACGTCCAAAACTCAAGAAATGTAAGATTTCACCCGTAATTCTCAACTATTAATTTTCCGCACTCCCCTTCGTTTCCGCACTCCTTTCTACGTGGTCCCGATCAGCACGCGAGCAAATAGCTGACCTGCTATTTGATTTTCTTTTTTTTGCTGTGCAATTTTCTGTCGGGCTTAGCAACATCGGGTTTTGTGCCTTTAGTTGTCAAAGACCTGACTTAATCTCGACCAACGTAGTTTATTCAATGCAAGTAATGCAAATGCCATATTTCTCACTATATGTGGTAGCTTGCCACATTTTATTACAGTTAGGTCCGTGGCTTGCTTCCCCAGAAAACACATTTAAGTCTACCCCGCGGCGGGATCGGGCGGTATGGTAATTTGATCGGCTGCGGCCTGAATCGATTAGCGGCTGGCGCACGCGACCGCCGCGCCAGTCGCGGGTGAGATTTAAGTGTCTTCTTGAGGGAGCAAGCCACGGACGACGGGGTGTGCGGTACTGCGGAGTCCTTCAATTCAATAGGAAATTAGGATTCGCAACTATTTACGGAAGAGAAACTTCGTTTTGTGTTGAAGTGAAGAGTAGTGCTCCCCCCAAGGGACCTTCATGGGGAAATGGGCTTTTAAGTACTTCGTTAAATCTGATTGAAATTACACTTCCGAGGAAGGAAAAATTCTTTTACAAAAAAGACGACATTAGTTGTGCATATGCAATAAGAGTGACTATTTATAGGTGTTATGTGGTTGATAAAATGGTTTAAACAGTGCCTATTGCCACCGCACTTTTTTCTGTGACTATGCATCGCATATAAGTTACAAATGCTCGTATCTGAAAACATTCGAAAAGCGGCATGCATCGAGCACACATTCCACCCGATTTGATCAGGGCATACAGTTTGAATATTAGGGGTTGGTGAGGTTTTCCCACATACTTTGGAGAGCGCGTATCGTGAATGGGTCGCCTATGAGTTATTGAAGGCTGCCTCTCGTACTCGGGAGAACTCAGGGAACAGTTTTTGGAATTCCCGAAAAGGTGCTAAGAATGCATTTCACGAATCAAACACCATCCACATTATTGGATAGTAGAGCAAGTCACTCCACAGGTCGCCGGCGCCCTTCTCGCCCAGCTGAGTGTGGTGATGGGGGTTAGGCTCCGTCCATTGCAGACATCCTAGCGTTAAGTGACCGTAGAGTGACGCTGGGGGTTTCATGTTCAGCATTTGTTATTGATCTGACTCCCCAGCTACCACTGCAGCCGGCCACCCGCTAACAGTGGAGGCATAGTGACCGTAACGGCTGTCACTAATATTATCGGTACCATCGTTAACCACGTGCCGTCCTCGGACACGTTGAATGCGCCAGCCGTCGAGCGTCATGCGCCAGCGTTTGTGCGCTGGCGCATGATGCTCCGACGCCTTGACGCTTTGTCGCTGGTCGTCTGCTATGGACGGAGCCTAAGAATGCCCACAATGTTTAGCAAGGCCAGCAGTGCGGTGGCGCAGTGGCAACGCCTCTTGCCTCTTGCATGGTAGGCGCAGGTTCGAATTCAAGCGCCTTTGTAGTTTGGGAGACAAACAACTCCGAGCATCACACTCTTCTGCCCATCATTTCTATCACCCTGTGATAATTAAAGTAGTTTTCTAGCGCCACTTTGCACTCTCTGTTATGTGGCGATTTCGGGAGGATTACTGCCACCTCAGAGCTTCTAGTATGCATTTGAGATTTGTCCCATAGGCTTGCCTAGGATGCTGCTGGTGCATGGGGTAAAATCAAGACTAGTTTCTCCTCTTATTCTTGGGCAAGAGAGAAGCTCAGAGCCCATATCACGTTCCGCATGAATATCGCTTCCCGATGCTCGTCAATAAGGTAAGAGTACAACGTCCTTTCCTTTGTATATGACAAATTTATCGTTCTTGTATAATATCGTATCAGGGGTGCCAATCAGGCTCGACGCGGGCGCCAGGGGTGTGCGTTAATGAAAATTATTTTTTTCCTTAAGCGTTAATCGAAAAAAAAAACCGCGTTAACCCGTTAGTGCGTTAACACGTTAATTTTGAATTTGGTTAAACCATTAAAAAGAAAAACACTACCACGTCAAACATCAATAAATTATCAGATCTCTCATATCAATCAGTGCCCTACAGGGTTCGGCGCGGGATAGAGCCCCACAGGGGGTTTTGAGCTCCGGAGATGTCTGACATTCGGAGTAAGACCCAATGGACAATTGTGTATGTGAGTGAAATCCGCCCGGAGCAGTCTTTCACATGGCATTCAACTATGCATTGCGATTTGAATGAAATGCTGTTTGAACTTAGTTGTGAGTGACGGTGTTCAATTAGGAAGCTTAGAGTGAAGTTATCGTGAAGGTGTTCCCAAAATGATAGACAAGAAATATGAATCCCCAATGTGAAGTGCCTAAAGCAGTTCGACTACTAAATGCTGAATGAATTCTGCGAAAGGTTTTTATGAGTCAGTAGAGTTGATATTTGAGTTGAGTGTGGTCGATTTACGCTGTACAAAAAATTCCTCGTTTAAGATTGAGGCCGAGCACCGCTAAATTATGAGGGCTAATGCGTCTCTCAGGTGTGGTCCCATTGGAAGTCGGCAATTTCGAAAACTAAGAGTTACGGGAGTAGTAAATTTGAGTCCAGCGTGGCTGATTTATTCTATGCTGAGTTTCGGCGTCTGAAATGAACGCCGAAGACCGCTACACTGATAGAGGAAGAAGACAAAAAAACATCCAAATTCACGAATCTAAGCTAGGTTTTTGAAACTGCAGTAACTTAAGTTTCAAATGAGGTACCTGGAAAAAATCCTAGCTTAAGGAAACTACACTCTGCACCCTACCATTTGCAGCTTACGGCACCTTTGGAGTGTGCCCTTTGCGAAAATTTTCCTGGTGTGGGTTCCGCGTCAATATTCGCGTTTTCTCAGTACCTACTTTGTCAGATGTGGACCCACAGTGCATTTTAGAGAAGAATCCACAACAGGTAAATGTTCCTAAAGGGCACTCTTCAGATTCGCAGAAGGTTGCGGACGGTAGAGTATGAAGTCTAGTTTCTCAAAGCCAGGATTTTTCTAAATAACTCACTTACTACTTAACTTTCTCGGGATCAGACGGTGAAATTTCGTACGCACGGTAAATCAGCGACGCTTTACTCAAATATCCTACTCTCATGACTCATAAATTTCAAAATTGTCGACATCCGGCGGTACCACACCTGAGAAAGTAAGAGAGCCCATACTATGTAGCAGTGTTCACCCTCCATCCTAGACGGTGAAAGTGTATACAAAGGGTGACTAGACCCTGCTTGATTCAAATATTCTTCTATCGTGATCCGTACTTTGCATAATTATGAACTTCGAGCGGGATCGAACTCCCTTCCACTCAGAGATCTGCATTTTACTATACAGCACAGACTGTAGCCAGTTATAACGTAGTGCAATAAAAGTTCCACATATAATTACCAATGAGAAGCTGTTGGTCAAAGATTGATGTGCTTGAAACTCGTGGCAGCATAACCGCTCTCGCTCATTCGGTGACGAGCGGTTTGCAAAGGAATTCATGCATATTGATCTTCTACCGACCACTTCTCATTGATAGGTAGACTCTGTTTCAGTTCAACTGAACTCCTGTTTTCCATTATCACAGCGCGGACGGTGGCTTTTTCGTCGGAACCTCCTTATCACTAGTTATACCTCACCGAGGCCCACCGCTCCGCTGCTGGTGATAGTCAAAATCGACAGGTCACTACGGATGTACCAGAGCCTACATGTCCGAAATTTGCTGGACTGCACTATACATACACTTTTGCACATCAAACCCCTCTCTACATAACTGCGATGGGCGCTGTTCGTCCTTGCAAACATCCGTACCTTTTCGCATGACACTAGCTTCAAGAATTTAACGACAAGAGTAATCTAACTGCAATCAAACACTAGAGGCAAACCTCCTAGATAAACACTGTTTGAACACATCAGCTCTAGGTGGGGAGGGGGAGGGGCAGAACACGGTCAAAACTTGACCTTCTTACGCTGCTTGGGAGAGGTTCTAAGCGAAATTGACATTGGAGTGGGGGGTTTGAGCGAAACGGGCCGACCCGCACCTCTTGCAGTAACCTGGTGCCATAATTCTACGACAATTAACGAATTAATAATTAACGTGATTTCAAGACTTTTTCGTTAAGCGCTAGTCGTTAATTTTCAAGAAAAAATCGCCTTAACCGTTAATGCGTTAACACGTTAACGTTATAACGCACAGCCCTGGCGCGCGCCACAGATTTGATTCGGAAGCGCAAGCGACAGGCGCGCGACCTGCTCAGTGGTCCGAAGCAGTACCTTTCGCAGATAAACCCACCATAGAAAACAGATTCCCCCGTGGGATCCGTTTTAGCAACTTTTTCGTACATTCACTGTCGTTCTCGAAGCCTAATTCCGGTCCGCATTTGTGGACAATGGCTGTTGCATCACGCAGAAGGATGGTAATCGTGCTGTACCCATTTCTCCCAGCACGATTATCGCGTGTCGCGTGATGCAACAACCGTAGTCCGCAATTGCGTACTGGAGTTAGGCTCTAAAAACGAAAGTATATTCTTAGATTGTTCTGAAACTATAGAGGCCCTTGTCTGTGCGGTAGTAGAATTCTGAATGTGTGATATTTCATGGGAAATCAAAATGTAATGGGCTCTCTATCAACTTCAAAACAAAGTTATATATAGAATTGACCAAATTTCTGTCAATGTTGTGGATACACAACCTCGGGGATGTATATCTAAGGCAAAATATATAGAATAGTACAAAAGGTGTTGCGGATACACAACCTCGGGGATGTATATCTAAGGCAAAATATATAGAATAGTACAAAAGGTATTGTAATGCATTCTGCTCAGAATCAGACCGGTCATATAATGTTGTATAGTTCATCCATAGCCCAAACATCATTTACAACCCTGCCGGTAGGCATCGTATCCAGAGGTGGTGTCTGGTGACTTTCAGATTTACGGGTGTACCTCTAACGCGCCGCAATAAGTAATAGACGCGACGGTGCTCGAGGCGCGGTGCACCCTTTGTACATATCTATAATTACAGATACGAATGCTATTTTTTTGTGGGACCGCCTCCCAAATCTGTATAAAAGGCGGATTTGTAGTATATTAAGTTCGTTCGTCTGGTTGAATAAAACTATACAACACGATCGTCTACATACCACAGAGCCACCAAATTGGTGCATCGACCGGGAATTCTATGGTCTCCGTCTGCTGACTTGAATTTGTGATTATGCGCCATTGTATAGTGTGACGGTTGACGATGTGTCTGAACGGTAGTGCGATTTCCCTATTTTTGTTTCCAGGCGTGACAATGGTACATTCCTTGTAGTTGATACAAAGTTCTGCTTTTGTTGAAAAATTACTATCGATTTTCACTCCTTTTTCAGAGCAGATTATTGATGCTGCTGAGACAGAATCGCATCCAATCAGTGTTAACATGCAAATCGTGAACGTCATTATAGTTGCCGACTGTGACCTGCTCCCTCCACACTCACCTCCAGATTCCTTGTATGATGAGGTGTTTTTCGCTGCTCTTGGTGGCTGTTTCCGTACCGCTGTATCGACAGTTTTGGGTATTTTCGAATGAGGTTTTTCACCAGCAACTTCTTGCTGTTCCGTATTTTGTATTTCTGAAGCTTCGTCGGGATCTTCGATGCTAGCCTGTATCTCGAGAGGAGTAAGATGATTGATCGGTCGTCGAATTATTCTTCTGGTTGCTGTTTGGAGCAGGGCGCTTCTAGTTTTGCCATCTCGGCTGGTAATTAGGTCCAGAATAATCGTCATTGGCCACTGTCCTCTCGGTTGTAAGCAATCGTCATCAATGAGTACTACATCTCCTCTGCGTGGAGGCTGAGCTGACGACCGCATGTTCCTTCCTATGATTTTGTGGCGATCTCTGAGTTCCAAAAGATAATCGTTTTTCCAGACGCTCCAGAACTTTCTAGTTAACTTTTCTGTATCTGATATTGCTTTTTTAGCATCTCTTCGTGACGTTAGTTCGGGAATTGGTTGGAAGATAGGACCTTCGTTGTCCTGTTCCAGTGTGAGCTGCGTTGTCCCATTGCGAACATCTTTGTAGATAAAATCTATAGGCCGTAGAACTTCACACGGGGTATTTTGGTCTCCAATTGCAGTGAGAGGCCTTGAATTCACTACGCTTTCGACTTGACATATAGTTGTATGTAGAAGTTCTTCTTTAAGCTTACGCCGCCCAACTGTCTTTTGGAGCGATCGCTTGACGGTGCCCACCAGTCTTTCCCATACTCCTCCCATCCAAGGTGAAGAGGGAGGGATAAGGTGCCACGAGATGCGATGTTCAGCTAGAAAGGTGGAGAGATGCGAGTTCTCTGCATTGCTGGAATTGTGCCTGAGAAGTGCTTAGGTCAGTTGGAAGTTAGTTCCGTTGTCACTTAGGATCTTCTCCGGTACTCCTCTTCGTGCTATGAACCTCTTGAGCGTAAAAATGAAACTTTTAGCAGAGAGATCTGTTGCCACTTCCAGATGCACTAACCTTGTAACCAGACATGTGCATAGAGCGACGTATCGCTTGATATCTTCTCCAGTCGCGGATTTTATCGTAATTGGTCCCATGAAATCTACTCCAGTATAAGCGAAGAGAGGTGATTTTTTAACACGCTCTGCGGACAATGGGCCCATGTCAGGATATCTATATGGTGCCGCGTTGAACTTTTTACAAGTGACGCAATGCCTGAGTATCCGCTTGCAAAGTGTTCTATCTTGTGGAATCCAGAAACGTTGCCTGATGCTATACAGTAGCTGGTTTGCTCCGCAGTGCAGAAGCATTTTATGCATGTGGGCGGCAATGAATTGCCCTAGTTTGCTTTGTTTTAGAATATGAACAGGATTAGCAGCGGCAAAATCGAGATCGGAAGTTTGAAGTCTACCGAATTTCCGGAACAATCCATCCTTGTCGGTTCGCACATTCAGATGCTTGTTCTCAGAAGTTGAGACTTGTGAATGGCTTGTTCTTGCCTTATAAGCAGCTTTTCGGCCACCATGACCTCTTTTACTGACGGCGTCATCGTATCCAGTCCTGTTCCTTCGAGAACCATTGTTTGCTTTTACTTGCGTTTCGAATAAAACGAGCGCAGTAGGCCACTATTCGGGTTAGCTTTGAATAGTCGCTAACCTTGTCTATTGGCCATACCGAACATCTGGCGATTTCGACGGCATTCAAAGCGTACGCGTCTGCCTCGTACCGATCTACAGCGATTTGTTCACTCAAATCTTTGACATGTTTGATCGGCCATGATTCAGGTGCCAAATTAAGCCAGACTGGACCGCACCACTAGCGATGATTGACGAGGTCGTGTTTTGTTACTCCTCGTGTAGCACAATCTGCTACATTTTGATCAAATGGCACGTGGAAGAATGAAACGTCGTGAGAATCTCTGAGTCTTTTTGTTATGAGCGATATTTTCTGGACAAGTATAGAAACGACGGACGGCAGTTGTTTATGGCCCTGTATCCAGCACAAAGCAATTGTTGAGTCGCTGAAGAGGTTCACTTGCTCGATGTTGAGATTAATTTTGTGCATTGTTGATTCCGCTAAACTCAAGTCGATAAAGATGGAAAGTAGCTCCAGACGTGGAATTGTCTGTTCCTTCTTTGTTGGAGCAACTTTAGACTTTGCCGTGAATAAACGAGATTAAAGGCACAGTCCAAGCTCAGGGACGAAGTCTGAGATTCCCATATAATTGTGAAGTAGACCCACCCTATATAGCTCCTGCCAAATGCGAGCTCTCAATTCCTCCAAATAAGCGAGATATAGGAGGAAGCCACCCTGGGGCTCCCACATCCGGAAGCCACTTTGGCACGCCCCTTTTACGAACTTTCGAGCTCAACAGTGGCGAGATGAGCGATGATTTCCGATCAGTAGCTCCGTTCTTCCCTTCATTCTCAGTCTCTCTATCCATCTAGGTCGGCTCGTATACATCGGATGCAAATGGCGGATGTTACAAGCCACGGACAACTCGTCCACCATGCTTCCGTAGCTCAATTTTTGAGGGGCCGTAACTTCGTTGCTAGAGGGTATTTTACAATTTTAGAGACATCATTGGAATTAGCGTGGGGCCGTTTTCAATATAGGCAGAAAAACGGAAAAAAGAATTTGAGGTTGGACTGTGCCTTTAAGTCACCTTCTGATCAGACGTAGTAGTCAAGTAGATGCAGCATGCGTATGCTCGTCTCGAGCTGTCGACGAAGATTTAAAGCGTGTGTCTTGCAGAGCTCTCCTTTTCTGTTACCTTTCTTGGTAACTCGATCTCGAAACCTGTGATATTCGCTTTTATTGCCTTCCATCTCTCTTGGTATTGATCTGTAAGCTGAACATCCCATCCATATGTGTTTGTGCAAGTCTGAAGAAAGATCTTTCCATTAGTTAGAAGCGGTGTCAGAAGACCAAGTGGATCGGAGCAATAGCCGTTGATTCGGCTAAGAACTGCTCGCTTCGAGATTCTGTTGCTCTGCTTCTCGGAGCCCCTGAACAAGATCGTGTTCTTTGAAGCGTTCCATTGAATGCCGAAAACCTTCATCTCCGTCAAAGTTGCTTTGTCGCCTTCTGCAATTCTGTCGTTGACGTAAGGAGAATTAGAGAGATAATCTCGAAGGTTCATTCCAATAGATGAAACAGTCTCTTAGATTTGGTGTATTTGTAAAGCAGATCTTCACGTTTTTCCTTCGAGAAGTACATTGTCGACATAGAGAGAGAGTTTGAAAGTTCTCGCGCAATATTTGACTGGCAATTTTCAATATTCTTCAGAATTGAGTGAATCAAGATAGCCGGACTCGCGTTGATCCCGAATGGTACTCTGCAGAAACGAAGGTGCTTTAGGTTATCTCCTGTTGCCGGGCGAGATACGTTTTTCACCTATAGGAACCGTGTGACGTCTCTATTATTTTCGGGCAGCCTTATCTGCAGAAAAGCTTTCTGTATATCAGCAACCATTGTGTACTGGTGTGTCCGGAACTGTAGATTCCTTTCATGTATGAGAGGTGTTGAAGAATGACCTTCATAAACAACGTCGTTCAGGCTCAGTTCATGCTTTGCATGGGAAGACTCATCAAACACCACACGAAGCTTCGTGGATTTAGACGGTGTCCAGACATGCCTGTGGGGAAGATAGAAAGTGGCAATCTTGTCAGGGGTATCAGATACTTCTTCTGCATTTCCCTCCTGTATGTAGGTAGAGAGAGTTCCGTTGTAGGGCGTGAGCTTTTCCTTGTCTCCTTGGAGGTTTCGAAAGAGGTTCTGCAGCCTGCGTATTGCAACGCTGAAATTGTCTTTCAAATTTTTGACATCGTCTGTGAATGGAAACCCAGCAGTGATAATTCCATTTTGAACGTTGATCGTTTTTCTAAAGTTTTCCATGAATTCGATGATGGAAGCTTCATACGTGTCGTTGTCGGTGTTGATTCCGAGCGATTCCAGTTCGTATAAGTGCTTGATGTCTTCCTTGTAGTTCTCTTGTGAAGATGCCACCGGTGTCGCCACGATGAGTGAACTGCATTGGGTGTCTGATCCAGGACTAAAAGAGCTGTCAATTATGCTCGCTCCAGAAATGGTATAGCCAAATACAGTTGGAGTCAGAATTGATCCAGATGGAAGTTTCACGACCGGCGCATCATGTTCAATAACTTCGTTGAGAATGTCTTGTCCAATAAGTATGTCAGGGCATACTTTGGAAGACGAAAGACTTGGCTGGGCGACTACTATCTTCTTTCTTTTGGTGAAGTTTTTATCCTTTTCCGAGAGCTGGGCTGTTTTCGTTGATGAAGTCAGCCTTTCCTTAGTGAAGATAGACAAGCGCTGCAATTTCTTGGAGCTATGACGGCTCTTTAGAGTGACGCGCACTTCGTTGGAGTCGAATTTTTCTTGCAATTCTCCCATACCTGTTGTCGTAAAGGAAGTGGAGCTCACAATGGGGAGCTTCATTGTGTTTCCTACCTCTGACTTCACGAAACTCCTCTGAGCTCCTGATTCAAGTGAAACGGTTATTGGCTGATATTCCATTACTGCCTCGTTAAAGATTAGTGCGGAAGCCATCTGTAGAACACATTGCCCTGCTGTCAACCGTCTGGAATCAGCCGTAATATTCTGCTGAGGAGCCGAATTGTGGAGCCCTTGGACTCTGTTTGATTCACCAGGTTGGTTACTGTTTCTTTGCACTTGTTGCCTGATTCGGTTACTTCGTGATGGTATCGCATTGTTTGATGGTCCTTGAGAAATCGGGCTCCACTGCTGATTTCGATCACGATTTAGTGCGTTACTCGAAGCAATTTTTGTAGCTGCTTTGCCGCAGAGGGATGAGTGATGGTCGCCATTGCATTTCGGGCAAGTGCCGATCACATTGCACTGTTTGGAATTATGTTCTTTGCTGAAGCATCTCCAACATAGGCTGTTTCTTTTTGCTTCCAATCGACGAGATTCTGGTGTCTGGAACCTGGCACAGCTTGATGGTGAGTGAGAACCGCCACATACGCATGATAGTTTCAGCCTCTGAACGGCGGCGTGTTGCTTGTGCATATGTGATTTCTCATTTTTTCCTCTGAAGTTCTGTCTATTGTTGTCGGCAAACAGTGTCCTCGTTGTAAGCTCTGTCGTCTCCTGGAGCGTGATTAAACCGTTAATCGCTTCAATTATGTCATTCACTTCGTAGGACATACCAGCTTCATTTTCCTTCTTAATGACATTACTGCATATCTCCTCGGTGAATTTTGAGAGGATTGGTCGTCTCCACATTCGATCGGCGTTCATCGGTACTCCGGTTTGTTCGAGATGTGTTATTCGAGACGAAATAGCTGCTAGAGTTTCACGACAACTTCGAGGAGTCTCTCTTGCGCGAGGCAGATGCTCGATTTCGTTGATCAGTACGTCGGCAATACTTGTCGATCTGTCGAATTGTTTTTTGAGAATATTCAGCGCAATGTCATACTTCTCTCCTATCACAGGTATGCTGTTTATTGATGCTGCAGCTTTCCCTTTGAGTGCTTGCTTCAGGAAGAGGAATTTCTCCTTGTCGCTCAGATCACCGTCATCGTGAATAAGAGATTCGAACACTGTCCAGAATGCATGGAATCCCTTGAAGTTCCCTGCTAATGTTGGAACTTCCAAGAGTGGTCGTCTGACTGTCGTATTTCGATCCTGGGAAGACGTGGTAGTACCTTCAATTACAGTGTTTCGGCTATTATTGTTACTGCAAGCCAGCTGCCCACTGGTTGCAGCCTCCGTTAATAGCGCTTTCTGCTGTGACAGTTCTTCCTTTCTGAATTCTATATTGCCCAGCCATTCGATATCTGCAATATCCAAGTCATTGGCGTCGGATTCCAGGTGCTTGTTGAGATCAAGCATGAGTTTATCGGCTTCTTTCTGCTCCCGACACTCGATTCGTTCTATGGCATCCTTAATGCAACTATCCAGGAAATCTTTGCCTTTCGTGATCGCTCTTCCCAGTTGATTCAATTCTAGGGTGCGTTCTCTTACAAAGGCCTTGCAATCCGCTTCGTCTGTCGGGAAAGCGAATGGATTGTCCAGTTTTTTGACCTCCGCTTCTTTCGTCCTGTTCATCGCACAAGCGTTTGTGATCTTTGTCTTAAAAACTTGGATTCCTGTCATTTTTTTTTCAGAGTTTGTGAAAAGTTTTTTTTTGAACTTGGGTCCTATTCCACTGCCTTTGGTAGCATCGCAGTAGTTTAACTTCTGCCACGCGGGACTTTTTCAGCTGCTTTCTCTCAGGGAAGACTCACAATTAGAATTGTGGGTTTTTTCCAATCCTTCAGGGAATGATGTTAGTGGAAAATCTGATTTGCCTTCTGTTCTCCACGAGGGAGCTAGCTTAGAAGGGCTTTGGTCTTCTCAGGGAGAAGAACTGAGGAATTTTTTTTTCAAGTCCTTCAGGGAAGGACTGGCGAGGAAAAAAACTGTTCTGTTTTCTGTTCTCCACGAGGGAGCTAGCTCAGAAGGGCTTTTGTCTTCTCAGGGAGAAGAGCTGAGGGGTGTTTTCCAAGTCCTCCAGGGAAGGACTGGCGAGGAAAAAACTGTTCTGCCTTCTGTTCTCCACGAGGGAGCTAGCTAAGAAGGGCTTTTATCTTCTCAAGGAGAAGAGCTGAGCAGTTTTTTCCAAGTGCTTCAGGGAAGAACTGGCGAGGAACAAACTGTTGTGCAACGTTCCGATGACAACACTAGCAGCACATCAACCCGTTACGTCAAAGTTTGTCATATTCAGTGCGGTTATCCTGACGTTACTTTCAATCGGATGCTGTGATACACGACCTCGGGGATGTATATCTAAGGCAAAATATATAGAATAGTACAAAAGGTTTTGTAATGCATTCTGCTCAGAATCAGACCGGTCATATAAAGTTGTATAGTTCATCCATAGCCCAGACATCATTTACAACCCTGACGGTAGGCAGTGTATCCAGAGGTGGTGTCTGGTGACTTTCAGATTTACGGGTGTACCTCTAACGCGCCACAATAGGTAATAGACGCGACGGTGCTCGAGGCGCGGTGCACCCTTTGTACATATCTATAATTACACATACGAATGCTATTTGTTTGTGGGACCGCCTCCCAAATCTGTATAGAAGGCGGATTTGTAGTGTATTAAATTCGTTCGTCTGGTTGAACAAAACTATACACCACGATCGTCTACATACCACAGAGCCACCAGAGTCCAAGCAAATCGGGGCAATCTGACTGATCCGCAAACGTATACAATTCGGACTGCCCTTTTTACGTGGCGCACCACAGTTTAGATGTGAAAGAGGGAATCCGCATTGTATAAGTTCGTGGATCAGTCAGATTGCTCCGATTGGCTTTGGTTTAGAGCATGTATCAGAGAAAAATAACACACACGCTAGCAGCATATTGCTCCAAGAACCCCGCCGAACATAAGGTCTTACCACGAGACTGGTAAATATTAGCCATCCCTAAACGTCCGCCAATGAACCATATCGGTCTGATTTGGTTAAAAAAAAAGATGTGCTGAGCTGCCGCCAACGCCCTACAGTGGACGAGTGATGGATCGATGTATTTTTGTGTTGAAAAAACAGTCACTGGCACTCAAGGCAGCATTCACGATGATCATCCTCGTTGACTTTCCACAGTTAAAGGCACGGTTCACGATAAACTACATCCTCGAAGTTTCCACGACAAACGCTTCTCGTGGCTCTCAGAAGCAGAACAACGAAAAAACGGGACGAAAAGCTATCTAAGAGCCGCAAAACCGCTCAGAAAAGTGGGCAAACCCCGCCGCTTAGGGCAAGTCCGGCCCCTTTCCGCCCCTCGTCGTGAACAATGGAACACTCGAGATCGTGAGATGAGCGATGTTTTCCGATCAAAACATCATTGGAATAAGAATGGGACCGCCCCGCTCTTCCCTTCCTTTTCAACTTCTCTCTTTAATCAGGTCAGCTCGCATACATTGGCTGCAAAAGACGGAAGTTACAAGCCTCGGACGACTCGTCCACTATGCTTCCCTAGCTCAATTTTTAAGGGACCATAACCCCGTTCCCAGAAGGTCCTGTACGATTCCAGATACATCATTGGAATAAGAATGGGACCGTTTCCAAGATATGCAACAAAACAGAACAGGAATTTTTATCGTAAACTTTGCCTTTATATGATATGCGAGAAGGATCCTAGGGTCCCAGTGCCGAAAGAACGGCTGAAAACGAGCCAGGAGAAGCATAAATAACGGCTGCAAACAAGCGTGTTGGTGTCCCAGAACCTCACCGTGCCCCATTTCCGCCTCCTCGATGTGAACAAATGAACACTCAGATTACAGGAAGGATCAAGTCAAGAAAGTGCTGATAAAAGAGATGATCGCTTGATTGCGCTGAAGGACATCATCCTTCCTAGCGGTCAATTCCTCCACGCTCAAAAATCATTTTAAGCAGAGGAAGGCCTATTTTGGCTCAGAAACGCGGCTTTCGCGTTCTTTGTAGGCATGCCTTGTAGTATAGGGCACCAGAACTTCCGTAAGCTGGGGAGATAGTTGAAGTGAAAATGTTTTTCATAGTCGGATGAAAAAGTCGACTTTTTTTGAAAAGTTGAGTGTTCGAGAAAGCGTGATATCCGACTACAGCCGATGAGTCAAATATTTGGAAAAGTGTGATATCTGACTACAGTCGAGAAGTCGAATATTCGAAAAATCGCGATATCCGACTATTGTTAAAAAGTCGGATATTCAAAAAAAATTCATTTGGAACAATTATACTGTAAATGTGACGGTGTGATTTTGCCCTCAGAAAGAGGCCCCAACACACCGTGGGCCGGATTCGTCAATGATAAAACCGCGGTTCCAGAGTTAAATTTACTCAACGGGGTAAAATTTTGCTATTCATCAAGAATTAAATCCCAATTTTCGGGGTACATATGGGAGTATCCGATACCCGGCTGAAGGGGTCGGGTATCCGATACTATTCTCTCAGCGAGAGAACTGAATCAGCACTTTGCTACTAGCGAATTGTCAGAACTTATAAGGCATTGCAAGTTGAACCATTCGCATTCAACTTACTTGAATACATACATATTACTGCTGATTTTATACTTTGCCCTATGTTTAGCTTTCTCCTTGGCTCCAGTTCGTATCCTTTTCGCATTATAAACCATATCCAGAATAGATTTTTTTATGCATTGGCTTTTTTTGAAAGATTTTTTGAGAGACTTTGATTTCCAATTTCTCCACAACTTGTGCGTCAAGTGCTTTTGTGTCACAATTTTTGGTCTTTAGCGCATATGACTGCTTCATATCAACTTCCTAGTAGGGTTTCCTTTTTCTACTATCAACAAAATACTGTCATATGGTACCGGTATTTTTACTTCAAGATTTTTTTTTAAATTTGGCAGATTCTAGAGATGTATGTACTACAAACTAACAGATTAGATTGTTCGTACTACTCCCTATGTACTGAGCCTGCAATTTTCGGCTTCGACAGTTTCGGTATGCATTTACTACACTTTGATTTTCGAAATCTTTCATATTGAATAAAAATAATTGAAATACTCATTTTTCGTAACCCTAAAACATATTAGTTTTTAAAAAAAAATTAAGTTTTTATGGTCCATTATTTTGAGCTGTTATTATTATTATTATGATTTAATTCAAACAAATGTTTGATGGCTGGTGGTCGTAATGTAGCCAACTATCTAAAAGTGCGGAGATGAGCGAAGTTCCGTGATCGAAGGATACACTTGCTGCCGCTACACATTGTACTTTAACATTTTCAGATTCAAAAAGTCGAATTATTCGACTTTTCGAATAATTCGGGAAATCGACTTTTCTGAATATTCGACTTTTCGTAAAAAACGAAGTCGACTTTTTCGGTCGAATGATTTTTCGAATCATTCGATTCGGTCATAGTATAGTACACATTACGACATATTTGGCTAATTGAAACGTTAGAAATTTTCTTTCGCTCCATAGCCTCAAAAAACGGAGAATCTTTCAATAAGAACAAAGTTTAACTAGAGTTATCAAAAGGACCAATATAAAAAATTGAATAAACATTTCATCGCTAAATTCTACTTTCCTAGCAGATAGACAATGGAAACAAATATTATTCAGAAGCATCAATAAAATAAGAGAATGAATGAAAAATAAAGAAACGGACAATAAAACATGAAGCTCTTATAATGAAAACATTACAAAAGGCCAACTCTGCCGACAACGATGTTGAAATGATGCAAATTTTAATTCGATAGAGACTAAAGTTGTTGAAACATGCATAAATTCGAAAATGGTGCTCCTTTCGTATTTTGCAAAATCTAGGCCACATAGTCAAGTCTGCCAAACAAGGAAACTTCGAAACTGACGAGGACGCGCAGTTATCGATTCAGAATTATACGTCACATCAGTGGTTGCGGTTCCACAAAAGGCTCTTGATTAGAAGTCGGTGCGGTATCCGATACTCTCGCGGGGTAAATGTTGATGAATCGCATTTAGGTTTATTTGGGGGTTTGGATTGGAGTTTATTAACTCGGGGTATAAATTAAAGAAAAATTTTGTTGATGAATCCGGCCCCGTGTGATTTTCGCGATAAATGCTCCTAGATCAGTTTTTAAAGGCTTACCAGGCCCGTAAGTGAGTAGTCTACTTGGTCCGTCCTTCCAGCGCCCAAGCAGTCGACGATGAGTGTCTCATTCGGGGCACTGAAGAATTGAAAAACCTCTGTCTGTACTTGGGACGTCTGAAGAGGTCCAATTTTTTGAAGGATCTGGCTATTTTAGTGTTTGTTTTGAAGGGAATCATTAAAAAAGCTGCTGTCCGAGTCTCAGGTCGATCCGGCCGTTTTTGCCGAATGCGGTGGTGTGACTTGATCTATAACGTCCGTTTTCGTTGAAAATCGTTTGGAAGCATTGCTTGCAATAGACTCCACTCAAATTGATTCACACAAATGGTTAGGGTCACAACCTCGGTGGAAGGGGGGGTCACACTGGATCCAGAGCTGGAGGGGGGAGCGCACCTCTCACGGACCGGTCACACGGCTACGACCTACCATGGGCTGCGGACCACTCAGCAGCCCGCGCGCCTGTCAAGTACGCCCATCGATCACCACATTTCCCGTGTGCGCAAACAACGCAGCGCACGCTGCTGAGGTGTGATATTTGACTACAGTCGGGAAGTCGAATTTTCGAAAAAGTGTGATATCCGATTATTGTCGAAAGGTAGGATACTCGGGAAAAAATTTTATTTGGAACATGTCACACAATCAATCAAGCCCCTGCCGCCCAGCTAGGAGGCTGGGCAGCTAGAGCAGCGAAAAGCACTGCTGCGCACGATTTATTAGATGATCTACTGCCCTCGCACTGTGATCGTCAAAGACGACGACTGCCCTGCCTCTGCCCCAACCAGGCGCGTTGATGCATCCGACCACAGGACCCAACTGTTACTTCGTTTCAATCAACGCTGCACCTTTTTTCTATAATATCATTCTTTTGCAAGGGGAACACTCATGTGAGTTCAATATTTACTACGGTAATCAATGCACACTTCGAAAAAGTTGAAGTACAATGTGAACAGCCACACCAAAGCATACACCTTGAATGGTAGATTGTGAACAGAAAACAAACGATGCATTTAGCTCTACAATCTACCCGAAATGAAGAGAAATCAACTAAAAATCTTAATTAATACTAAATCTTAAGATATGACACATAATACAGAGAGACTGAAATGGCTTTCTCGACAAGTGGCTTGATAAAATTGACAGTACTCATAACCTCACAGCAGTTCAGATCGCGGTTCACTTCAGGGAACGAATGAGGCACCTGAAGATTTTAAGAAGATACTGCACAATATGTGAGATTCATACAGCAACACAAAGCGAGATATTAGTATTTGATCTCCTGAAAGTGTGTACCGCGTAAGACTTGAGTAAACGGACCTGCGATCTCTACACCGGAAAAACATGGCACTCGAAAATTATAGCGTAGCACATTATTCGCCCATTGTCTGCGCGACGCCATGCCTCCGACTTCTTGGCAGGCTGAACAAACAAGTGCCTGACTAGGATCTAGACTCGAAGCAGATAATTACGAGCGAGGCGGTGTCATCCGGTAACTGCTCGATAGGTTGTGGAATCGGGCAACCAGCCTTCAGAGGTTGATGAGCACCTGCAGAAGTGTGACCCGGAAACTGCTGCAAAGGCTGTGCCGTTGTAGAACTCAGGCTTGTAATCTTGTAAGCAGCGCCGGCTCTGGAGCCAGAATACTGCTAAGCAGCCTTCGCTGCAGGGAAAATTACGCTAGAGCCGTAGGCACTCCCAACTGTTCAGCCAGTTAACTGCTGAACAAGTTGAGCTGTTGGGCCGCCAGCACTCAGAACTGTGTGAGAGCCCTCAGCTGTACAGCTGAGAAATGGCTCAGCAGGTTGCGTTACTGAGTAGCTTGAGCGCTGACCATTGCGAGCTGCAGCAACGGATGTATGGTTAGGAACGCTGCCAGATTGACCTTGTGTGAGCGAACTGGCGGTGCAGAGCGGCAACATAGAACTATCGGTCGCTAGATTTAGCCCCATAGTAGCGGAGTGGACTCCCAGTGACGGTGGGGTCGCGTAGATTACACGAACGCATAAGCGTCTTCAGCTGGGAGCAGCCAGCTTCCAAACCACTCTTGTAAATTGTGCAAACCATCATATCCAACTTTTTGAAAGCTCTGATCACCTCATTAATCGTATTCATTTCGATTATATTTAAAGGCAGTGGTCACGATGAAAAACCTCATCGAAAAAAAGCTACAAAAATCAGCTCAGATCGAAATCAGCTTAAAAACTATGAAGATAGCGCGATAAAAATTGGGCTAGAGTTAGAGTTTCTAGGGTCCAAAGAAGCCAGTTCGTGCACAAGTGCAGAGCGTCGACCAAAAAGATCGCTGTCTCATGCCGGGCAATCAAAAATCGTCGACATTCAGAGGAAGAAATACATGCAAATTTACCTATTTAAAACAGTTGAGCAATGAGAGAAAGCACTTCAGTCAATGTTTTTGACCAGTTGTGTACATAAATCCGAGGGTTAATTGATTGAAATTCAATTTCAAGCCAGCTGATGTACTTGATACCATATAAGAGGTCATCGATGCCGATGATGTGGAGTGGACTTGTCCACCATCAAAAGACATGAAAGTTCAGGCTTCAAATTTGGCCCAAAACAGTGGTTTATTGACGATTTTTTCTTATAGGTCCTACTACTTGAGATCCAGAAATGGGTTTAGAGAGAAAAATATGAAAAGCATATTTGATCGCGACCACTGCCTCCAAAACAACATGGCAGGATATAGACAATCGAAAACCAACTCACCCTTGTTCCGGATGTCGATGAAGATGTTAGAAACGACTTGGCGCACGCCTGACGTCAACAATGCCTATCTGTCAAACGACGCCTGAACCTGACACACTGTCAAATCCACGCATGGCCCTACCCTTCTTAGAATCAGGCTGTCACTGTCCCCCCGGTCCACAGGGGTACATGAAAATTGACATCATGTGAGAACTTGGAGGGGGAGGAACGTTGGAAACTTTCAGTTAAAAACGAAGCTCATTGAGTGGCGTTGGGTAGTGGGAAAAATTGTCTCTGGAAGTCAGAAAAAATTGATACTCTAACAACAACGAACAGAATAAATAATTGAAATGAACATCTAAGGAGGACCACATCTCTAATAAATGTGATTTTTTTAACGCAGCCGGTGTTAAGCTTGCAGGTCCCCATTTTAGGTGAGTAACGAGTAAGTGCTGATTCAGCTCTCTTCGCTGAGAGAATAGTATCGTATAACCGACCCCTTCAGCCGGGTATCGGATACTCCCAACTGTACCCCAAAATTGTGTTTAATTCTTTATGAATAGCAAAATTTTACCCCGTTGAGTAAATTTAACTCTAGAACCGCGGTTTTATCGTTGACGAATCCGCCCCACGGTGTGTTGGGGCCTCTTTCTGAGGGCGAAATCACACCGTCACAATTACAGTATAATTTTTCCAAATGAAATTTTTTTGAATATCCTACTTTTTGACAATAGTCGGATATCGCGATTTTTCGAATATTCGACTTCTCGACTGTAGTCAGATATCACACTTTTCCAAATATTCGACTCATCGACTGTAGTCGGATATCACGCTTTTTCGAATGTTCAACTTTTCGAAAAAAAAGTCGACTTTCTCATCCGACTATGAGAAACATTTTTCACTTCAAATATCTCCCCAGTTTACGGAAGTTCTGGTGCCCTATATTACAAGGCATGCCTACAAAGAACGCGAAAGCTGCGTTTCTGAGCCAAAATAGGCCTTCCTCTGCTTAAAATGATTTTTGAGCGTGGAGGAATTGACCGCTAGGAAGGATGATGTCCTTCAGTGCAATAAAGCGATTACCTCTTTTATCAGCACATTCTTGACTTGATCCTTCGTGTAATCTGAGTGTTCATTTGTTCACATCGAGGGGGCGGAAATGGGGCACGGTGCGGTTCTGGGACACCAACACGCTTGTTTGCAGCCGTTATTTATGCTACTCCTGGCTCGTTTTCAGCAGTTCTTTCGGTAGTGAGACCCTAGGATCCTTCTCGCATATCATTTAAAGGCAAAGTCTACGATAAAAATTCCTCTTTTGTTTACTTGCCTATCTTGGAAACGGTCCAATTCTCATTCCAATGATGTCTCTGGAATCGTACAGGACCTTGTGAGAACGGAGTTATGGTTCCTCAAAAATTGAGTTAGGGAAGCATAGTAGGCGAGTTGTTCGAGGCTTATAACTTCCGTCTTTTGCAGCCAGTGTATGCGAGCTGACCTGAGTAAAGAGAGAAGTTGAAAAGTAAGAGAAGAACGAGGCGGTCCCATTCTTATTCCAAAGATGTTTTGATCGGAAAACATCGCTCATCTCACGATCTCGAGTGTTCCATTGTTCACGACGAGGGGCGGAAAGGGGCCGGACTTGCCCTAAGCGGCGGGGTTTGCCCACTTTTCTAAGCGGTTTTGCAGCTCATAAAAAGCTTTTCGTACCGTTTTTCAATGTTCTGCTTCTGAAAGCCACGAGAAGCGTTTGTCATAGAAACTTCGAGGATGAAGTTTATTGTGAACCGTGCCTTCAACTGTGGAAAGTCACCGATGATGATTATCGTGAATGCTGCCTTAAGTGCCAGTGACTATTTTTCAACACAAAAACACATCGATCCATCACACATCCACTGTAGGGCGTTGGTGGCAGCTCAACACATCTTTTTTTTTACCCAAATCAGACCGATATGGTTCATTGGCGAACGTTTAGGGGTGGCTATTATTTACCAGTCTCGCGGTAAGACCTTATGTTCAGCGGAGTTCCTGGAGCAATATGCTGCTAGCGTGTGTGTTATTTTTCTCTAATACATGCTCCAAACCAAAGCAAATCGGAGCAATCTGACTGATCCGCAAAATTATACAATGCGGATTCCCTCTTTCACATCTAAATTGTGGTGCGCCATGTGAAAAGGGCAGTCCGAATTGTATACGTTCGCGGATCAGTCAGATTGCCCGTGAAAATGGCAGTTCGAATTGTATACGTTCGCGGATCAGTCAGATTGCCCCGATTTGCTTGGACAGAAATTTGGTCAATTCTATATATAACTTTGTTTTGAAGTTGATAGAGAGCCCATCACATTTTGATTTCCCATGAAATATCACACATTCAGAATTCTACTACCGCACAGACAAGGGCCTCCATAGTTTCAGAACAATCTAAGAATATACTTTCGTTTTCAGAGCCTAACTCCGGTACGCAATTGCGGACTACGGTTGTTGCATCACGCGACACGTGATAATCGTGCTGGGAGAAATGGGCACAGCACGATTACCACGATTATGCACGCATCCCTGACACGATATTATACAAGAACGATAAATTTGTCATATACAAAGGAAAGGACGTTGCACTCTTACCTTATTGACGAGCTTCGGAAAGTGAAAGTCATGCGAAACGTGATATGGGCACTGAGCTTCTCTCTTGCCCAAGAATAAGAGGCGAAACGAGTCTTGATTCTACACAATGCACCAGCAGCATCCTGGGCAAACCTATGGGACAAATCTCAAATGTATACTAGGAGCTCTGGGGTGGCAGTAATCCTCCCGAAATCGCCCCATAACAGAGAGTGCAAAGTGGCGCTAGAGTACCACTTAAAATATGAAAGGGTGATATGATGGGCAGAAGAGTGTGATGCTCGGAGTTGTTTGTCTCCAAAACTATAAATGCGCTTGAATTCGAACCTGCGCCTACCATGCAAGAGGCAAGAGCATTGCCACTGCGCCACCGCACTGCTGGCCTTGCTAAACATTGTGGGCAATCTCAGGCTCCGTCCATAGCAGACGACCAGCGGCGAAGCGTCAAGGCGTCGGAGCATCATGCGCCAGCGCACAAACGCTGGCGCATGACGCTTGACGGCTGGCGCATTCAACTTGTCCGAATAAGGCACGTGGTTAACGATGGTATCGATAATATTAGTGACAGCCGTTACGGTCACTATGCCTCCACCGTCAGCGGGTGGCCGGCTGCAGTGGTAGCTGGGGAGTCAGATCAATAACAAATGCTGAAGATGCAAACCCCCAGCGGCACTCTACGGTCACTTGACGCTAGGACGTCTGCTATGGACGGAGCCTAACCCCCACCACGACACTCAGCTGAGCGAGAAGGGCGCCGGCGACCTGTGGACTGACTTGCTCTACTATCCAATAATGTGGATGGTGTTTGCTTCGTGAAATGCATTCATAGCACCTTTTCGGAAATTCCAAAAACTGTTCCCTGAGTTCTCCCGAGTACGAGAGGCAGCCTTCAATAACTCATAGGCGATCCATCCACGATACGCGCTCTCCAATGTAAGTGGGAAAACCTCACAAACTCCTAATATTCAAACTGTATGCCCTGATCAAATCGGGTGGAATGTTCGCTCGATGCATGCCGCTTTTCAAATGTTCTCAGATACGAGCATTTGTAACTTATGTGCGATGCTTAGTCACAGAAAAAGTGCGGTGGCAATGGACTGTTCTGCTCGGACCCAAAATTACATTGATGCTTCCATTGAGCTGAGTAATCACCCCTAATCCTTTTAGTTTTGACCTATTCGCTAGACATGTGAGCCGTTCTGCAAGCTGTATACACGTACGTATTCTCCGTGCCGCCCCATGGATCAATGCATGAAGTCACAAGTCAGCGTGCAGCGGGCAGTTAGAAGCGGGACAGGTACACACGGAAGGGCCTATACTGTCCATACCGGAGTGAAATTCAGCTTCGCACTTAAAGGCAGTCGATGTCGCAGCACGCAGCGTCAGGAGAATCCTACTGGGATAACACAATCCCGGCATAACTAATCCTCAACATAGCGCCATCATGGTCGACCTGAGCGCAGCAAAAGCGATTGTCTGCAACTGCGACCCGGAGTCTCACATCGATATGAACTGGACAACAAGCGATACGCGAAATGGCGAAAGATAAACGAAAATCAAGAAGAGCGAGAATTAATACATTATTCAACCCAAAAAATGCAGGTACAAAAACACTGTTTAAACCATTTCATCAACCACATAACACGTATAAACAGTCACTCTTGTTGCATATGCACAACTAATATCATCTTTTTTTTTATGTAACGAGTTTTTCTTTCCTCGGAAGTGTAATTTCAATCAGATTTAACGAGGTACTCGAAACCCCATTTCCCCATTAAGGTCCCTTGGGGGGGGAGGAGCTGCGTGACTGCAGAGGCGGGTGTTACGGAGCGCGATAAGGCAATCACGCGTCACGATTTGAAGTTAAATCAAGTGGCGCTTGCTGTGTTGCGCCTCCAAACCCTCGGTGCGCTATTCATGCATGCCATTACTGAGAACCTAATTTGCAATTTTGTGAGAAGGACCAGAGCAAAATATATTCATGTAGTTTAATTCACCTTTTATCAACGCGACAGAAGTGTGTTGTTGTCAGTAGTAGAAATTCAAACCCTATTAGCACCAGGTGATAAATTGAGAACAGGTTAGGTGGGTGAAGTTTGTAGACCGACCTCGAAAAGACGACGGTCACACTGTGCTGCAGGGAAGGTACCCTAAACTATTCTTCAGTTCAACACAAGACGAAGTTTCTCTTCCGTGAATAGTTGCGAATCCTTGTTTCCTATTGAATTAAAGGACTCCGCAGTACCACACACCCCGTCGTCCGTGGCTTGCTCCCTCAAGAAAACACTTAAATCTCACCCGCGGCTGGCGCGGCGGTCGCGTGCGCCAGCCGCTAATCGATTCAGGCCACAGCCGATCGGCTTACCATACCGCCCGAGCCCGCCGCTGGGTAGACTTAAATGAGTTTTCTGGGGAAGCAAGCCACGGACACAACTGTAATAAAATGTGGCAAGCTACCACATATAGTGAGTAATATGGCATTTGAATTACTTGCATTGAATAAACTACGTTGTTCGAGTTTTAGTCAGGTCTTTGACAACCAAAGGCAAAAACCCGACGCTGCTAAGCCCGACAGAAAATCGCACAGCAAAAAAAAATAAATAGCAGATCTGCTATTTGCTCGCGTGCTAATCGGGACCACGTACTGAAAGGATCGCGTGGTCGTAATGGAGCACAATAGGCTTTCACCTCGACGAGGATAGCGCGGGCAGCACAAGGGGAAGAGCTGCTGCTCGAGCAGCACGTTCTGCTTTTGTGCTGCCCTGAGCAGCACGTGCTGCCCTCGTCCTCCTTTCGTCGCCTCAGCTGCTGCTCTCCGTTTTGGCCAGCGCAGTGTGAAAGCTTGGCTCAAAGTGGTTCATTTAGACAGCTACAAGGACATTCATAATCAGCTTGGAGAGGACTTTCTTCTGAGCATGTACTTTAAGGCTTCTGGATATCTATATATTAATTGACATCTTCTTTTTTTATCCTAAACAATGTGTACAGAAATTAAGCAAAACAATCGGTGCTTACCTTAAATGATCGTGGGGCTGTAATGGGGCACAACTGGCACTCAGCTCCACGAGAACAACGAGGACAGCACAAGTGGACGAGCTCCTGCTCGAGGAGCACGTGCTGCCCTCGTTCTCCATTCGTCTCCTCAGATGCTGCTTTCTGTTGTGGCCAGCACCGTGTGGTAACATTTCTCAAAGCGGTCCACTCGGGTAGCTACCAGCACAGTCATAATCAGCATGAAGAGTTATTCGCTTCTAAGCAAGCACATGCTCTACTCCCGTTTGTCTTAGAGAAAGAGTTAACACAACTAATCGATCTCCAGCCATATCACAAGGAATACCTTAAAGGCGGCGTACGCGCGAAAAGCCGCATTCCTTTTTAATTTTGGGCAGGTAGGCCTAGCAGGTTTTGATATATCGCAAAGAGGATACTCAAAAACACGCAAGTTTCGGAGAAAAACTCGTTCAAAAATCGCGTAGCATTCAGCTTCCTTTTTTTACGTCTGTTCTGTGTGTCTTGTGTAATACTTCAATGTCGGAAATTTGAACGTCTGAATTCGTTTAGCCCCTTAGCTTTTTAGATTCCGCTATTCTTTTCACCTCTCTGTTGCCGAAAATTCTTCAAAACAAGAAGCTCAAAATACAAATGTTTAAACGAAGATCTCTCGAAATAAAGAAAATAGACTTTTGGAGTTTCGCGGCCTGTCGAAGCATGTCGTGGCGCTTCTGTTCCTCGTGTTAGATGACGCCTTTTCAGACCATAGAGCAGTTTTGACGAGCTTATAGCATCATGAATGCGCGACATTGAGGTCTAAAGTTTCGCTATCTCCACTTGGTTCAACCATTGGAGTGAGAACAAAATCGCAAATGCGCATTTCTCGCGCGGAAGCTGCCTTTGAAGGCACAGAACACCCAGAAGGTATTTTTTTAGTTTTTATGCAGATCTTAAAGAGGGTCACACTCTGATTACAGTGATCCGAAACCCCCTATAAACAGAGTTATGGCTTATTAAAAATGCCTGTTTTTTAAGGATGAAAAATTTGCGGATGAGTTGCCTCAGGCCTGTATTTCCCTTCATTCGCTATCATTGCCCGAGAGCGAACCAGGATAAGGAGACAGTCCGGCTATAGTCTAAAGAACGACTACTTGTTGAGAATTCAGCCATCTATGTGGCCGCCACAGAGTCTGGAAATCTGGTGAGGGGTGTGGCCCGTGGTCGTGGGCGAAGAAGGTCGGGCTTGAGGTTGTCGCCTATATCTCGCTTATTTGGAGGAATCGAGATCTCGCACTTGGCACGTCTCATATAGAAGAGGTCTACTACTTAATGAAATAAAAATCACAAAATTTATGTCTGAGGGTGTGACTTCAATGTACACAACCGCTTGTTCGTTGGGGGGGGGGGAGTGGGGAAGGCTCAGGTGTTTCACCGCGGTTTCTGAAACGGCTCATTACGGATTATCCACGTCGAACTCGTATAGTGTACTGTCGCATATGAAAAAGCTTACCAGAAGCCTGTTCGAAGGAAAAGCAAACCACGGATGAAGTCGAGTATCTTTGCAGCCATCTTTCAGAAAAGAAACAAAACGGATATCAAAATGGGGAATGGTTATGCAGGCAAAGAAAGTGTGAGGACTGCCCAGTGAGTATCGTACGCGTATGTAGATTTTGGGGGATGCGTGCCTACTCCTACTCGCTAAACTTTAACCACCAATACTCTGTTCGAAATCTACTCAAGGATCCACAAAAACTTCTTTTTTTATGAGATAGTTTGCCATCGGAAAAAATTAGGGCGCAACTGCCTTTCAACTCGGCAAGCAGATCATTGAATAATTGCAAAAGCATTTTGTGACAATATAAATCCTGAGCTCTATTGAATTAGGTTGTTTAGGATTGTTGTTTAAGATTAGGTTGTTCACATTAGACTAAAAATAGAAAGCATATAAAACATTAAATCTATAATAAACTAGGAAAACTGTATATCACCAAACATGTTTCGGTGATTTTTGATCATTTCCACAGAAATCCAGGAAAAATGCATTCAGGTGAGCTTTCGGATTGGATAACTAGGGTGGGGCGCCGCAACATGCGCTCGGCGGGAGGCGGACACGCCGAGTTTTTGGCACGGTCTGAGCCTGGGGTCTTGCCCGTACACTTTTCAGCTCCGAACGTGAAACGTGGTAATTTTATGCAAAATTCACATTTTCGTTGAATCAAGTCTTCCAAAAAAATCTGGTGCTTTATTGATAATCAAACCAAACGCCGTCTAGAAAAACAAGGATTTTCGTTAGGTTTGCGATGGTACACTCGAGAAAAACAGTTCCTTGCGAGCAATGTGAATGGTTCAGCTCGGGTAAAGGCTGATGAACTATACTGAAAAAGATGATGAGTCGTCATTCTCATAGGATGATAGTCGTGTGGAACCGACCGAAGATTGGAGAGATCTTCAACTCTTTAAAAAAAATTTATTCAGTGTGTTCTACAAGATTCGACAACAATTTGAGTTTTTTTTTCAAATCTTGATGGTATGTGTCAAAAACTTTGGGAAATCAGTTTCTTATTTCTAAAATGCGTTTTCATGACTTCGAACTTTACTCGCATTTTCCAGTGAAACATACTTTTCTTGATTTTGGACGAGGACTTGTATTTTTCTAATGCTGAGCGGCAATGGTTTGCCGAAAATGGAACGAAATGGCCAATATCTTTTCTTCACGAAAAACACAATGCTCACAAAATTCAAAGCAGACAGTTCTCAGAATTTACTTTGTATTTAGTTCGACAGTTTTAAATCATTCTAAAAAAGTTCACGTAAATAATTTCGACAGAAGAAAACATTTTTATTGAATCATTGCTTTTCGAAGGGAAGAAATCACCATTTATAGAGAGATCGCTAAATGGTGGATACTCTGATATTTGCGATTCCGTTCGCCCTAGACATTCCTCTGACCAGTGCGAATTTCAGTGAATTATAATACTTTGAGGAAGTTTTCATCTTTGGAAAATGTGGATATGCCAGATACGAGGCAGTCTTAGGTGGGCATGAGACAGTCGGCAATGCGAGCATCATTTCTTCAATCGGTGACGAAGATCAAAGGATATAATCAAGTTTGAAACACCCGTTGAGGATATCAATTATCCTCACTGGCCCCTTTATCTTTGATAAGTCGCTGCAGCGCTGCTGCTGAGCTCGACACATCACCTGCGAAAGAAAGATTATAAGAAAAAAGAAAAGATCGTAAATGATGAGCAGCAGTTGGGGAGAAAAGAGCAGCAGTTGGGGCTGCAATGAAGAGCAGCAGTTGGGGCCACAAGCAGGAGCAGCAGTTGGGGAGACGACTGGAGCAGTTAAGGCTACTATATAGCAGCACGTGGGACCGCTATACGAACAGCAGTTGGGGCAGTGAGCGGAGCAAGAGGACACAACGTGCTACCCTGGGCAGCAGTTGGGGGAACGAAAGCAGCTTACACCAACCGCCGAGACACTAGCGCCTCTCTCAAGACCTACCCCAACATTACCACGGGGCCTAGGCGATTACGCTGATGACGAGCTTTCAGGAATTCTGGTGGATGCTAAGCACGCGCGCTTGGAACCCTTACCCATTTTCACACCTTTGCCGCCGCGCAAGTTGCCGCTTTCTGAGCTACACGAAGCCAGTGTTTTCGAATGCTAGAAAATTAACCGGGAGTTGGAAACAAGCTTTTTTGCACACGAGAGTGCCGGCGAAATGCCCGGATCTGCGATCGATTCACAATAGAAGCTGTCAACGAGATAGTGAACGCGGAAAACGCCGCAATAGTAGCAATAAGGACCGAGAACATTCTCGCCGCCGCCGCACTTGCCGCGTTTTACCATTTTTGTGCCTATTTCGCCGGGGGTCCACTGTCGATCTGTGCTTTTTGGCGACATTCTCATGTGCATAGTAGTTAGTTATAAACATTCATCTAGTTTCTAAGTACTCCAAAACGTTGGTTTTTTTTTGAACCTCGAGGAGCGGCATTTGCCGCGGCAGCAAAAGTATGAAAAGGGCGTTGGGGGGTATGGCGCATATTGATTGCTTCAGTGGGGTCAGAGCGAAGGAAACAGTGCCACACAACTAGTGGTGACGTCAACGGCGTTCTGTCATCGGAACTGTGATTCTTTCAAAGCCATTAGTAAATTTTAACCCACTAACGACTCCTTTGTCCCACCTGTGGGGGCGCCTTCTTCAAAAATCAAAATCTTCGAAATTACAAAGATTTCTTGAACCTTTTTATGGTTGATTTACTAGCATACGCGACATTCTGCAGCTAAAGTGAGTGGTCCGTCTTTAGCTCCTTGTTAACAACACATTCTATTTCAGAGCAGAATTCCCATGCCACATGATGCCGCGTGACCTGCACCATCCGTCCCGCCACCATCTCTCGCCGTCTCTTCTCCTTCCTTTTCCCAGGTCAACTGTGGACCAAAAAATTTTTGCTTGGAAATATAGTGTAGCTGAACCTTTCTGTGAGCACCGTATCTAGCAGAAATTGCCACGACAGTGTGAGGTCGTGCCGCTTCGGCTCCTTCTCCCAAAAATCAAAACGAGTTGATTGTAATATAAATGCAATTTACTTGAATGTCTAAGGTAACTTGTAAACCTGACCCCGCGAGTGTGTCGTACATCCCTCTTAGAAATACCTTCTTCACCGATTTGAGTTACTTGCGACCTTTTTTGTGCCATTTAAAGGCAGCGTACGCGCAAAAAACCGTGTTTATTTTTTTCACAATTTCGCGCAGGTAGGCCTGCCAGGTTGTGATATATCGCAAAGGGACCACCCAAAACGCTCAAATTCCTGAGAAAAACTCATTCGGAAATCCTTGAGCATCCAGCTCCCTTTTTCACGTCTGTCCGGTGTGTCTTGTGCAATGCACAAATTTCGAAAATTTGGACGGCTGATTTGGTTTATCCTCAGTAACTTTTTGAGTTCCACAATTCTTTTCGTCTTTCTGCTGTCAAAGGTCTTTAAAAATAAGAAGCTTTCAATACACACGTCCAAACTCGAGGATCCTTCGAATAAAAGAATATAGAATTTTGGATTTCCGTTGCCTGCCGGAGCCCGTCGTGGCGCTTCTGTTCCTCGTGTTAGATGATCGACCGGGAAAACGCCTTTTCAGACCACGGAGCAGTTTTCAAGAGCCTATAGCATTATTTTCACGCTACATTGAGGTCTCAAGCTTCGCCAACTATCTACACTTGGTTCAAACCTTGGATTGAGAAGAAAAACCCAGATGTGGTTTTCAGCGCGGACGCTGCCTTTAAGTTTCATGTACATATCGAAGGCGCACTACGCGCAGTACTCTCTCAGAAATCGGAAACAAGTCACTTGTAACACATCCTGGCTGATGTAAATTACTTGCGACTTATCTCAAATCAATTAAGTTACATGCCACATATCGTCAGGAAACCGACTCCAATGCGCCTCCGATGAGGTACATGTAACTTAAACGGATCGGTAAAAGTCGCAAGCAACTTACATCGGCAAAGATATGTTACAAGTGAGTTGTTTTCATGCCTTTATGTGACAAGGTACTTGTTTTTATTTTTCTCAGTATAGGCACCGAGGTGGCAGTTTTTATTTTTCTCAGTATAGGCACCGAGGTGGCAGTTTTTATTTTTCTCAGTATAGGCACCGAGGTGGCACCTATGTGTCTGACAGAAACAGAGTATCCCCGTTACTGCGACCAAAGAGATACAGTGCACCTCTAATATGGCTAAACAAACCGGCGACAATCTCGTTTTAGGAGGCATAGTGGATCCTCGCAAGCCGGCGCGTTTCTGAAACGGAACCTTTGCAATACTGTCGCGGTGACATCTCGAAGTTGTCGAGGCTCGAGACACTGCAACTGAACCGTCTTGGCACAGTGATGATCGCGGATCCTTAGCAGTGCTATCGCGGCAGTCGAAGGTCGCTGTACTTTCCCGGCTCTGTCGGGGCAAGCTATCCCAGGGGCTGGCTGAATTGGGAAAAAACTGCCACCAAATTTCTCTTATTTTTCATTTTTCAAGCACCTTATAGCTCCTTTTTTCTGTAGGTGATACTGAGGTGTCTGATAAAGAAATCACCACTCGAGTTGTAACCTAAAAGTCTTGAAGTGTTCCACTAGCATCACTGCATCACCATATTGATGTTTTGGCCAGAGCCAGCCTATCCCGCCCACGAAGCACGTTGCGGCGGTTTGAACACTGGTTTTATATATAGGTTCGACTGTTTCACTACCTGATTTACAGCTTTGGCTATTCCTTTGTTAACGTATGGTACCACCAAATGCACTCCTCCAGGGATAAGCATTTGGCCGCCACGACATAGATTGTGTGCCCGTTAGTAGCCAAAATTCGCTCTATTGTCTCTTCTACCTCGTCTGTCTCTCGGGTGCACATTCTGTTCTTGTAATAATGAGGTTTTTCACTTTACTAGCTTTCATGTACATCGAACGGGCGCTGCGTACGTATAAAATTATATTCTTGGACGCAGCCTTCTTATGCCACTTTGATTGTTTGCATCCAACAATAATCTTCACATTTGTATTGAGAAAGGGGAGCATGCTGTCTGCGGCATAAACTTCCGTCATAAAGCATATACAGGCCATAAAACGGCCAATGTCTCACCATCGACTGCGTACCACGCGCTGCGCGACCGCACGCGCGTCGGAAGCAGACGGGTTTTGGCCGCCGCGCGACGAGTTTTGGCCGCCGCGCGACGTTTCGGCCGCCGCGCGGCGGCCAAAACTCGTCTGCTTCCGACGCACGTGCGGTCGCGCAGCGCGTGGTACGCAGTCGACGGTGAGACATTGGCCGTTTTATGGCCTGTACTCGAATCGCATCCGTCAGATTTGCAAGTGCGAGTTGAAATTTGGTAGCAGTGATGTAATGACGGACACATCATCTATGTACTCTTTTTAGAATAAGATTCCATTGCACAGTGATCTTCATTCTATTCTATCCAGATAAACGATGGCTAAGAACGGCGCTATCCTGTTGCCTACCGCAAGTCCACATTTTTTGATTAAAGACCTCTCCTTTGATCAGACAAACATTGCAACTAAGTATCGCTTTCAGCGACTCCCTTATATCGTTCTGTGTCAACCCAACGATGTGAATATCCGCTCGATGTCGACCAAGGAGTTCCAGAGCGGCAGACACTGCTTCGTCGTTATTGAAGCTAATTATTGAATGCTGATTATATTCAGATTGGAGATGAACATGTCAGGAAAGCTAAGTTTACTAGTATTCATTAGGTGTTTTCTGGTGACGTGTTCAAGCAAGTTTCAACACTCTAAAATCGGAACAGAACAGAAACATTCGAATTAACTTTAGGGGTACTAAGGAGTGTGAGGTGTCAGCTTGCAGGAGAATTCAACAGGGAATCAGAGATCTTTTCCAAAATTATGAAAACCGAAAATTTCATGGGGGCCGTACCTCTGACCGTCCATGATAGTTCAAAATTAAGGCGTGAAAAGGCCGGATACATGCCCGTTACTCAACTGAAATTGGGACCTGCGAGCTTAACACCGGCTGCATAAAAAAAAATCACATTTATTAGAGATGTGGTCCTCCTTAGATGTTCATTTCAATTATTTATTATGTTCGTTGTTGTTAGAGAGTCGATTTTTTTGAATTCCTGAGACAATTTTTCCCACTTCCCAACGCCACTCAATGCGCTTCCTTTTTAACTGAAAGTTTTCAACGTTCCTCCCCCTCCAGGTTTTCAAATGATGTCAATTTTCATGTAGCCCTAATGTCCGGCGGGACAGTGACAGCCTGATTCTCAGAAGGGTAGGGCCATGCAAAGACGTGATTTGACAGAGTGTGTCAGGTTCAGGCGTCGTTTGACAGGTTAACGCTTGTCAAGGTAGGCATTGTTGACGTCAGGCGTGCGCCAAGTCGTTTCTAACATCTTCATCGACATCCGGAACAAGGGTGAGTTGGTTTTCGATTGTCTTCATCCTGCCATGTTGTTTTAAAGGCAGTGGTCGCGATCAAATATGCTTGTCATATTTTTCTCTCTAAACCCTTTACTGGGTCTCAAGTAGTAGGACGTATAAGAAAAATTCGCCAAAAAACCACTGTTTTGAGCCAAATTTGAAGCCTGAACTTTCTTGTCTTATGATGGTGGACGGACCCACTCCACATCATCGGCATCGATGACCTCTTATATCAAGAACATCAGGTGGCTTGAAATTGAATTCCAATCATTTAACCCTCGGATTTATGTACACAACTGGTCAAAAACATTGACTGAAGCGCTTTCTTTCATTGCTCAACTGTTTTTATTAGGTAAATTTGCATGTATTTCTTCCTCTGAATGTCGACGATTTTTGATTGCTCGGCATGAGACAGCGATCTTTTTGGTCGACGCTGTGCACGTGTGCACGAACTGGCTTCTTTGGGCCCTAGAACTTTGATTGTAGCCCGTTTTTTTATTGCGCAACCCTCATAGTTTTTAAGCTGATTTCGATCTAAGCTGATTTATGTAGTTTTTTTCGATGACGTTTTTCATCGTGTCCACTGCCTTCAAATATAATCGAAATGATTATGATTAATATGGTGATCAGAGTTTTCGAAAAGTTGGATATGATGGATTGCACAATTTACAAGAGTGGTCTGGAAGCTGGCTGCTCCCAGCTGAAGACGCTTATGCGTTCGTGTAATCTACGCGACAACATCGTCACTGGGAGTCCACACCGCTGCTATGGGGCTGAATCTAGCGACCGATAGTTCGATGTTGCCTCTCTGCACCGCCACTTCGCTCACACAAGGTCAATCTGGCAGCGTTCCTAACCTTACATCCGTTGCTGCAGCTCGCAATGGTCAGCGCCCAAGCTACTCAGTAACGCAACCTGCTGAGCCATTTCTCAGCTGTACAGCTGAGGGCTCTTACACAGTTCTGAGTACTGGTGGTCCGACAGCTTAACTTGTTCAGCAGTTAACTGGCTGAACAGTTGGGAGTGCCTACGGCTCTAGCGTAATTTTCCCTGCAGCGAAGGCTGCTTAGCAGTATTCTGGCTCCAGAGCCGGCGCTGCTTACAAGATTACAAGCCTAAGTTCTACAACGGCACAGCCTCTGCAGCAGTTTACGGGTCACACTTCTGCAGGTGCTCATCAACCTCTGAAGGCTGCTGGCCCGACTTGACAACTTATCGAGCTGTTACCGCGTGACACCGCCTCGCTCGTAATTATCTGCTTCGAGTCTAGATCTTAGTCGGGCACTTGTTTGCACAGCCTGCCAAGAAGTCGGAGGCAAGGCGTCGCGCAGACAGTGGGCGAATAATGTGCTGCGGTATAATTTTCGAGTGCCATGTTTTTCCGGTGTAGAGATCGCAGGTCCGTTTACCCAAGTCTTACGCGGTACATACCATCAGGAGATCAAATACCAATATCTCGCTTTGTGTTGCTGTATAAATCTCACATATTGTGCTGTATCTTCTTAAAATCTTCTGGTGCCTCATTCGTTCCCTGAAGTGAACTGCGATCTGAAATGTTGTGAGGTGATGGGTACTGTCAATTTTATCAAGCCATTTGTCTAGAAAACCATTTCAGTCTCTTTGTATCATGTGTCATGTCTTAAGAACTAGTATGAATTATGATTTGTAGTTGGTTTCTCTTGATTTAGGGTAGATTGTAGAGCTAAATGCATCGTTTGTTTTCTGTTCACAATTTACCATTCAAGGTGTATGCTTTGGTGTGGCTGTTCACATTATACTTCAAATTTTTCGAAGTGTGCATTGATTACCGTAGTAAATATTGAACTCACATAAGTGTTCCCCTTGCAAAAGAATGATATTATAGAAAAAAGGTGCAGCGCTGATTGAAACGAAGCAACAGTTGTGTCCTGGGGCCTTATGTATCAACGCGCCGGTTTGTGGCAGAGGCAGGGCAGTCGACGTCTTTGACGATCGCAGTGCGAGGGCAGTAGATCATCTAGCAAATCGTGCCCAAGCAGTGCTTTTCGCTGCTCTAGCTGCCCAGCCTCCTAGCTGGGCGGCAGGAGCACGATTGATTTTGTGACTTGTTTAAAGTGAAATGTTTTCCGAATAACCGTCCTTTCGACAAAAGTCGGATGTCACACTTTTTCGAATATTCGACTTCTCGACTGTAGTCAAATATCACACCTCAGCAGCGTGCGCTGCGTTTTTTGCTTTGCGCTCACGAGAAATGTGGTGATCGATCGGCGTACGTAACAGGCGCGCGGGCTGCTGAGTGGTCCGCAGCCCATGGTAGGTCGTAGCGGTGTGACCGGTCCGTGAGAGGTGCGCTCCCCCCTCCAGTTTTGGATCCAGTGCGACCCTCCCACCGAGGTTGTGCCTCTCACCATTTGTGTGAATCAATTTGAGTGGAGCCTCTTCCGAACAATGCTTGCGAACGATTTTCAACGAAAACGGACGTTATAGATCAAGTCACACCGACCGCATTCGGCTAAAAATGGTCGGATCGACCTGAGACTCGTACGGCAGCTTTTTTAATGATTCCCTTTAAAACAAACACTAAAGTAGCCAGATCCTTTGAAAAAATTAGACCTCTTCAGACGTCCCAAGTACAGACAGAGGTTTTTCAATTTTTCAGCGAACCGAATGACACACTCATCGTCGACTGCTTGTGCGCTGGAAGGACGGACCAAGTAGACTACTCACTTACGAACCTGGTGAGCCTTTAAAAACTGATCTAGGAGCATTTATCGCGAAAATCACACGGGGCCGGATTCATCAACAAAATTTTTCTTTAAGTTATACCCCGAGTTAAAAATAACTCCACCCCAAATCCCCAAATAAACCTAAATGGGATTCATCAACATTCATCCCGCGAGAGTATCGGATACCGCACCGATTTCTAATCAAGAACCTTTTGTGCAACCGCAACGACTTATGTGACGAAAAATTCTAAATCGATAACTGCGAGTCCTCATCAGTTTTAAAGCTTCCTTGTTTGGCAGACTTGACTATGTGGCCTAGATTTTGCAAAGTACTGAAGGAGCACTATTTTCGAATTTATGCATGTTTCAACAACTTTAGTCTCTATCGAATTAAAATTTGCATCATTTCAACATCGTTTTCGGCAGAGTTGGCCTTTTGTAATGTTTTCATTATAAGAGCTTCATGTTTTATTGTCCGTTTCTTCATTTTTCATTCATTCTCTTGTTTTATTGATGCTTCTGAATAATATTTGTTTCCATTGTCTATCTGCTAGGAAAGTAGAATTTAGCGATAAAATGTTTATTCGATATTTTATATTGGTCCTTTTGATAACTCTAAAATTAAACTTTGTTCTTATTGGAAGATTCTCTGCTTTTTGAGGCTGTGGAGCGGAAGAAAATTTTTAACGTTTCAATTAGTCAAATATGTCGTAATGTGTACTATACTATGACCGAATCAAATGATTCGAAAAATCATTCGACCGAAAAAGTCGACTTCGTATTTTACGAAAAGTCGAATATTCAAAAAAGTCGATTTCCCGAATTATCCGAAAAGTCGAATAATTCGACTTTTCGAATCTGAAAATGTAAAGTATAATGTGTATAGTTTACCGCAATGTTAAAAGGACCTGGTGCGGTTGCGGTCACACACTAAAACTACGGTGGAAGACGCCAGATTTCATTACCGATTGACAGCGCAGCTGATTCTCTGGGTGAGTTACGGTTTTTCTTGTTTGCTTCGGCATTATTTTTGTTTCTGACTCTTATAGTATTGCAAATAGGGGCTCTTCTTAGTGTGCAAGAGAGTTTTGCCGTTTTTTCTTTTTCAGAACAGAATTTTGAAAAATAAACATTTCGGAGTCCGAACAAACGGAGGAAATCTGGCGCCTTCCACCGTAGTTCTAGTGTGTGATCATGCCCTATTAACATTGCGGTAAACTGTAAAACTGTGAAGAGGGCGCGCAGGTAAACGAAGGGCTCTGATTGGCGGCAGCCAGTGTATCCTTCGATCGCGGAACTTCGCTCATCTCCGCACTTTTAGATATTTGGCTACATTACGACCACAAGCCGTCAAACATTCGTTTGAATTAAATAAACAGCTCATAATAATGGACCATAAAAACTTACGAAAAATGAGTATTTCAATTACTTTTTTATTCAATACTAAAGATATTTTGAAAATCAAAGTGTAGTAAATGCACACCGAAACTGTCGAAGCCGAAAATTCCAGGCTCAGTACATAGAGAGTAGTACGAACGACCTAATCTGTTAGTTTGTAGTACATACATCCCTAGAATCTGCCAAAATAAAAAACAATCTTGAAGTAAAAATACCGGTACCATATGACAGTATTTTGTTGAGAGTAGAAAGAGGAAACCTTACGAGAAAGTTTATACGAAGCAGTCATATGCGCCAAAGACCAAAAATTGTGACAGAAAAGCACTTGACGCACAAGTTGTGGAGAATTTGGAAATCAAAGTCTCTCAAACAATCTTTTAAGAAAGCCAATGCATTGAAGAATCTATTCTTGATTTGGTTTATAATCCGAAAAAGATACGAAATGTAGCCAAGGAGAAAGCTAGACATAGGGCAAAGTATAAAATCAGCAGTAATATGTAAGTATTCAAGTAAGTTGAATGCGAATGGTTCAACTTGCAATGCCTTATAAGTTCTGACAATTCGCTAGTAGCAAAGTGCTGATTCAGCTCTCTCGCTGAGAGAATAGTATCGGATACCCGACCCCTTCAGCCGGGTATCGGAGACTCCCATATGTACCCCGAAAATTGGGATTTAATTCTTGATGAATAGCAGAATTTTACCCCGTTGAGTAAATTTAACTCTAGAAACGCGGTTTTATCATTGACGAATCCGGCCCACGGTGTGTTGAGGCCTCTTTCTGAGGGCAAAATCACACCGTCACATTTACAGTATAATTTAAATTCCTCGTAACTAGCAAATCGAAATTCACAAGGCCTGAGCAAAACCAAATCTTTCAAGCCGCGAAGACCACTCCAAACTAATGTTTCTAGAGTAGTCATTGTAGAATAGTGAGCTCAATCGCTCCCGCCCGTATTTCAAGTAACTGTTTCTCTGGAACGGGAGGGTTTTGGAAACTAAAACCATGGCACTATCCATATCTGGACAGCAACATAATAAATGCAGAACGAGAGAAAAACGGTTTGCGTTGGCTTGAGTACCTTGGACGGTGACGCAATATTTCGTACGATCCAATCGCGTGAGAACCCCGATTCGGGCGTGGGGTGAATAGGCCAAGATGGTGCCTTGATAGAATGTGCTTGCAAAGGTTGATCAGAAAAAGAACTTCTAATGAAATGATGATTGTGCCTTTCGATTATTCGAATTTCGAAAATCTCTTAAGAAAATATTCGAATTTCGAATATTATTCGAGAGTCTGTTTTCGAAATAATCGAATTTCGAATAATATTTGAAACCGCTTTTTACGAAGTATTCGAATTTCGATTGTTGACGTCATAAGGCTGCTGATGCTTCACTGGGATGGTAATATCAGGTCTACGGGATGTTGATAGGATGTGAACGCGGAATCGGGGATGGAGACTCTCCTCCGATGGGATGTCTACAGCAAAAGCGTTTCCGCGGATAGGTTGTCTACGGCACCATGGAGGGGGGCGACGGGCGGTTCTCGAGGGGCGATCTCTGCCCTTTTTGGATGTCTACAGGGAGCATTGCGTGAGGTGACATCTCATCCGTGTCCTGTAGACAGCGGCGAAGGTCTGAGATGATGGTGCTGTGTTGAGGATTAGTTATGCCGGGACTGTGTTGTCCCAGTAGGATTCTCCTGACGCTGCGTGCTGCGACATCGACTGTCTTTAAGTGCGAACCTGAATTTCACTCCGGTATGGACAGTATAGGCCCTTCCGTGTGTACCTGTCCCGCTTCTAACTGCCCGCAGCACGCTGACTTGTGACTTCATGCATTGATCCATGGGGCGGCACGAGAGCTGGATGCGGGCGAAGGCATCTCTCTACACATGAACTCTGTTTTCTACAGCGAAATAGTATGTATATTCCTCTCTGCAAAGTCATTTGAAGTCTCGAACCAACGTACTCGCCTTCCTCATACAGCTCTAATGTAAAAATTCGCAACTGCTGCTAAATGTCTCCTTTTCGCAGTTTCACCCGCCGTAAAAATGACAGAGAATGTGATTAATTATAAGAATGTCACAGAATACGATCATTTATTGACTTCTGTATTTTCTGTCGATTTTTAGGCCTTCGAAACATGTATGTATGCTTGTTCTGTGTAGGCACAATTTGTAGGAGAAAAAAATGAGCTTGAGAATACGTACGTGTATACAGCTTGCAGAACGGCTCACATACTAGCGAATAGGTCAAAACTAAAAGGGTTAGGGGTGATTACTCAGCTCAATGGAAGCATCAATGTAATTTTGGGTCCGAGCAGAACAGTCTATTTCCACCGCACTTTTTTCTGTGACTAAGCATCGCACATGAGTTACAAATGCTCGTATCTGAGAACATTTGAAAAGCGGCATGCATCGAGCGCACATTCCACCCGATTCGATCAGGGCATACAGTTTGAATGTTAGGAGTTTGTGAGGTTTTCCCACTTACTTTGGAGAGCGCGTGTCGTGGATGGATCGCCTATGAGTTATTGAAGGCTGCCTCTCGTGCTCGGGAGAACTCAGGGAACAGTTTTTGGAATTCCCGAAAAGGTGCTAAGAATGCATTTAACGAAGCAAACACCATCCACATTATTGGATACTAGAGCAAGTCAGTCCACAGGTCGCCGGCGCCCTTCTCGCTCAGCTGAGTGTGGTGGTGGGGGTTAGGCTCCGTCCATAGCAGACTTCCTAGCGTCAAGTGACCGTAGAGTGACGCTGGGGGCTAGCATCTTCAGCATTTGTTATTGATCTGACTTCAGCTACCACTGCAGCCGGCCAGCCGCTGACGGTGGAGGCATAGTGACCGTAACGGCTGTCACTAATATTATCGATACCATCGTTAACCACGTGCCGTCCTCGGACAAGTTGAATGCGCCAGCCGTCAAGCGTCATGCGCCAGCGTTTGTGCGCTGGCGCATGATGCTCCGACGCCTTGACGCTTTGCCGCTGGTCGTCTGCTATGGACGGAGCCTAAGATTGCCCACAATGTTTAGCAAGGCCAGCAGTGCAGTGGCGCAGTGGCAATGCTCTTGCCTCTTGCATGGTAGGCGCAGGTTCGAATTCGAGCGCCTTTATAGTTTTGGAGACAAACATCTCCTAGCATCACACTCTTCTGCCCATCATATCACCCTTTCATATTCAAAGTGGTACTCTAGCGCCACTTTGCACTCTCTGTTATGGGGCAATTTCGGGAGGATTACCGCCACCCCAGAGCTCCTAGCATGCATTTGAGATTTGTCCCATAGGTTTGCCTAGGATGCTGACGGTGCATTGGGTAGAATCAAGACTCGTTTCGTCTCTTATTCTTGGGCAAGAGAGAAGCTCAGTGCCCATATCACGTTTCGCATGACTTCCACTTTCCGAAGCTCGTCAATAAGGTAAGAGTGCAACGTCCTTTCCTTTGTATATGACAAATTTATCGTTCTTGTATAATATCGTATCAGGGATGCGTGCATAATCGTGCCCAGTCAAGCTCGACGCGCGCGCCACTGATTTGATTCGGAAGCGCACTCGACAGGCGCGCGATCTGCTCAGTGGTCCGAAGCTATCCCTTTCGCAGATAAACCCACCATAGAAGACAGATTCCCGTGGGATCTGTTTTTAGCAACTTTTTCGTACATTCACTGTCGTTCTCGAAGCCTAATTCCTGTCCGCATTTGTGAACAATGGCTGTTGCATCACGCAGCAGGATGGTAATCGTGCTGTACCCATTTCTCCCAGCACGATTATCACGTGTCGCGTGATGCAACAACCGTAGTCCGCAATTGCGTACCGCAGTTAGGCTCTGAAAACGAGAGTATATTCTTAGATTGTTCTGAAACTATGGAGGCCCTTGTCTGTGCGGTAGTAGAATTCTGAATGTATGATATTTCATGGGAAATCAAAATGTAATGGGCTCTCTATCAACTTCAAAACAAAGTTATATATAGAACTGACCAAATTTCTGTCCAAGCAAATCGGGGCAATCTGACTGATCCGCGAACGTATACAATTCGGACTGCCCTTTTCACATGGCGCACCACAATTTAGATGTGAATGAGGGAATCCGCATTGTATAATTTTGCGGATCAGTCAGATTGCTCCGATTTCCTTTGGTTTGGAGCATGTTTTAGAGAAAAATAACACACACGCTAGCAGTATATTGCTCCAGGAACTCCGCTGAACATAAGGTCTTACCACGAGACTGGTAAATAATAGCCACCCCTAAACGTCCGCCAATGAACCATATCGGTCTGATTTGGGTAAAAAAAATGTGTTGAGCTGCCGCAAACGCCATACAGTGGATGAGTGATGGATCGATGTGTTTTTGTGTTGAAAAACAGTCACTGGCACTCAAGGCAGCATTCACGATAATCATCCTCGGTGACTTTCCACAGTTGAAGACACGGTTCACGATAAACTTCATCCTCGAAGTTTCTATGACAAACGCTTCTCGTGGCTCTCAGAAGCAGAACATTAAAAACTGTACTAAAAGCTTTTAGGAGCCGCAAAACCGCTTAGAAAAGTGGGCAAACCCCGCCGCTTAGGGCAAGTCCGGCCCCTTTCCGCCCTCGTCGTGAACAATGGAACACTCGAGATCGTGAGATGAGCGATGTTTTCCGATCAAAACATCTTTGGAATAAGAATGGGACCGCCCCGTTCTTCTCTTACTTTTCAACTTCTCTCTTTACTCAGGTCAGCTCGCATACACTGGCTGCAAAAGACGGAAGTTATAAGCCTCGAACAACTCGTCCACTATGCTTCCCTAGCTCAATTTTTGAGGGACCATAACTCCGTTCCCACAAGGTCCTGTACGATTCCAGAGACATCATTGGAATAAGAATGGGACCGTTTCCAAGATAGGCAAGTAAACGGCACGATGTCCCAGAGCTGCACCGTGCCCCATTTCCGCCCCCTCGATGTGAACAAATGAACACTCAGATTACAGGAAGAATCAAGTCAAGAAAGTGCTGATAAAAGAAGTAATCGCTTGATTGCACTGAAGGACATCATCCTTCCTAGCGGTCAATTCCTCCACGCTCAAAAATCATTTTAAGCAGAGGAAGGCCTATTTAGGCTCAGAAACGCGGCTTTCGCGTTCTTTGTAGGCATGCCTTATAATATAGGGCACCAGAACTTCCGTAAACTGGGGAGATATTTGAAGTGAAAAATGTTTTCCAAAGTCGGATGAAAAAGTCGACTTTTTTCGAAAAGTTGAATATTCGAAAAAGCGTGATATCCGACTACAGTCGAGAAGTCGAATATTCGAAAAACCGCGATATCCGACTGTTGTCAAAAACTAGGATATTCAAAAAAAAATTCATTTGGAAAAATTATACTGTAAATGTGACGGTGTGATTTTGCCCTCAGAAAGAGGCCTCAACACACCGTGGGCCGGATTCGTCAATGATAAAACCGCGTTTCTAGAGTTAAATTTACTCAACGGGGTAAAATTTTGCTATTCATCAAGAATTAAATCCTAATTTTCGGGGTACATATGGGAGTCTCCGATACCCGGCTGAAGGGGTCGGGTATCCGATACTATTCTCTCAGCGAGAGAGCTGAATCAGCACTTTGCTACTAGCGAATTGTCAGAACTTATAAGGCATTGCAAGTTGAACCATTCGCATTCAACTTACCTGAATACATACATATTACTGCTGATTTTATACTTTGCCCTATGTCTAGCTTTCTCCTTGGCTACATTTCGTATCTTTTTCGGATTATAAACCATATCAAGATTAGATTCTTCAATGCATTGGCTTTCTTAAAAGATTGTTTGAGAGACTTTGATTTCCAAATTCTCCACAACTTGTGCGTCAAGTGCTTTTGTGTCACAATTTTTGGTCTTTGGCGCATATGACTGCTTCGTATAAACTTTCTCGTAAGGTTTCCTCTTTCTACTCTCAACAAAATACTGTCATATGGTACCGGTATTTTTACTTCAAGATTGTTTTTATTTTGGCAGATTCTAGGGATGTATGTACTACAAACTAACAGATTAGGTCGTTCGTACTACTCTCTATGTACTGAGCCTGGAATTTTCGGCTTCGACAGTTTCGGTGTGCATTTACTACACTTTGATTTTCAAAATATCTTTAGTATTGAATAAAAAGTAATTGAAATACTCATTTTTCGTAAGTTTTTATGGTCCATTATTATGAGCTGTTTATTTAATTCAAACGAATGTTTGACGGCTTGTGGTCGTAATGTAGCCAAATATCTAAAAGTGCGGAGATGAGCGAAGTTCCGCGATCGAAGGATACACTGGCTGCCGCCAATCAGAGCCCTTCGTTTACCTGCGCGCCCTCTTCACAGTTTTACAGTTTACCGCAATGTTAATAGGGCATGATCACACACTAGAACTACGGTGGAAGGCGCCAGATTTCCTCCGTTTGTTCGAACTCCGAAATGTTTATTTTTCAAAATTCTGTTCTGAAAAAGAAAAAGCGGCAAAACTCTCTTGCACACTAAGAAGAGCCCCTATTTGCAATACTATAAGAGTCAGAAACAAAAAATAATGCCGAAGCAAACAAGAAAAACCGTAACTCACCCAGAGAATCAGCTGCGCTGTCAATCGGTAATGAAATCTGGCGTCTTCCACCGTAGTTTTAGTGTGTGACCGCAACCGCACCAGGTCCTTTTAACATTGCGGTAAACTATACACATTATACTTTACATTTTCAGATTCGAAAAGTCGAATTATTCGACTTTTCGGATAATTCGGGAAATCGACTTTTTTGAATATTCGACTTTTCGTAAAATACGAAGTCGACTTTTTCGGTCGAATGATTTTTCGAATCATTTGTTTCGGTCATAGTATAGTACACATTACGACATATTTGACTAATTGAAACGTTAAAAATTTTCTTCCGCTCCACAGCCTCAAAAAGCAGAGAATCTTCCAATAAGAACAAAGTTCAATTTTAGAGTTATCAAAAGGACCAATATAAAATATCGAATAAACATTTTATCGCTGAATTCTACTTTCCTAGCAGATAGACAATGGAAACAAATATTATTCAGAAGCACCAATAAAACAAGAGAATGAATGAAAAATAAAGAAACGGACAATAAAACATGAAGCTCTTATAATGAAAACATTACAAAAGGCCAACTCTGCCGAAAACGATGTTGAAATGATGCAAATTTTAATTCGATAGAGACTAAAGTTGTTGAAACATGCATAAATTCGAAAATAGTGCTCCTTCAGTACTTTGCAAAATCTAGGCCACATAGTCAAGTCTGCCAAACAAGGAAGCTTTAAAACTGATGAGGACTCGCAGTTATCGATTTAGAATTTTTCGTCACATCAGTCGTTGCGGTTGCACAAAAGGTTCTTGATTAGAAATCGGTGCGGTATCCGATACTCTCGCGGGATGAATGTTGATGAATCCCATTTAGGTTTATTTGGGGATTTGGGGTGGAGTTATTTTCAACTCGGGGTATAAATTAAAGAAAAATTTTGTTGATGAATCCGGCCCCGTGTGATTTTCGCGATAAATGCTCCTAGATCAGTTTTTAAAGGCTCACCAGGTTCGTAAGTGAGTAGTCTACTTGGTCCGTCCTTCCAGCGCACAAGCAGTCGACGATGAGTGTGTCATTCGGTTCGCTGAAAAATTGAAAAACCTCTGTCTGTACTTGGGACGTCTGAAGAGGTCTAATTTTTTCAAAGGATCTGGCTACTTTAGTGTTTGTTTTAAAGGGAATCATTAAAAAGCTGCCGTACGAGTCTCAGGTCGATCCGACCATTTTTAGCCGAATGCGGTCGGTGTGACTTGATCTATAACGTCCGTTTTCGTTGAAAATCGTTCGCAAGCATTGTTCGGAAGAGGCTCCACTCAAATTGATTCACACAAATGGTTAGAGTCACAACCTCGGTGGGAGGGGTCGCACTGGATCCAAAACTGGAGGGAGCGCACCTCTCACGGACCGGTCACACCGCTACGACCTACCATGGGCTGCGGACCACCAGCAGCCCGCGCGCCTGTTACGTACGCCGATCGATCACCACATTTCTCGTGAGCGCAAAGCAAAAAACGCAGCGCACGCTGCTGAGGTGTGATATTTGACTACAGTCGAGAAGTCGAATATTCGAAAAAGTGTGACATCCGACTTTTTGTCGAAAGGACGGTTATTCGGAAAACATTTCATTTGAAACAAGTCACAAAATCAATCGTGCTCCTGCCGCCCAGCTAGGAGGCTGGGCAGCTAGAGCAGCGAAAAGCACTGCTTGGGCACGATTTGCTAGATGATCTACTGCCCTCGCACTGCGATCGTCAAAGACGTCGACTGCCCTGCCTCTGCCCCAAACCGGCGCGTTGATACATAAGGCCCCAGGACACAACTGTTGCTTGTTTCAATCAGCGCTGCACCTTTTTTCTATAATATCATTCTTTTGCAAGGGGAACACTTATGTGAGTTCAATATTTACTACGGTAATCAATGCACACTTCGAAAAATTTGAAGTATAATGTGAACAGCCACACCAAAGCATACACCTTGAATGGTAAATTGTGAACAGAAAACAAACGATGCATTTAGCTCTACAATCTACCTAAATCAAGAGAAACCAACTACAAATCATAATTCATACTAGTTCTTAAGACATGACACATGATACAAAGAGACTGAAATGGTTTTCTAGACAAATGGCTTGATAAAATTGACAGTACCCATCACCTCACAACATTTCAGATCGCAGTTCACTTCAGGGAACGAATGAGGCACCAGAAGATTTTAAGAAGATACAGCACAATATGTGAGATTTATACAGCAACACAAAGCGAGATATTGGTATTTGATCTCCTGATGGTATGTACCGCGTAAGACTTGGGTAAACGGACCTGCGATCTCTACACCGGAAAAACATGGCACTCGAAAATTATACCGCAGCACATTATTCGCCCACTGTCTGCGCGACGCCTTGCCTCCGACTTCTTGGCAGGCTGTGCAAACAAGTGCCCGACTAAGATCTAGAGCTCGAAGCAGATAATTACGAGCGAGGCGGTGTCACGCGGTAACAGCTCGATAAGTTGTCAAGTCGGGCCAGCAGCCTTCAGAGGTTGATGAGCACCTGCAGAAGTGTGACCCGTAAGCTGCTGCAGAGGCTGTGCCGTTGTAGAACTTAGGCTTGTAATCTTGTAAGCAGCGCCGGCTCTGGAGCCAGAATACTGCTAAGCAGCCTTCGCTGCAGGAAAATTACGCTAGAGCCGTAGGCACTCCCAACTGTTCAGCCAGTTAACTGCTGAACAAGTTAAGCTGTCGGACCACCAGTACTCAGAACTGTGTAAGAGCCCTCAGCTGTACAGCTGAGAAATGGCTCAGCAGGTTGCGTTACTGAGTAGCTTGGGCGCTGACCATTGCGAGCTGCAGCAACGGATGTATGGTTAGGAACGCTGCCAGATTGACCTTGTGTGAGCGAAGTGGCGGTGCAGAGAGGCAACTTCGAACTATCGGTCGCTAGATTCAGCCCCATAGCAGCGGTGTGGACTCCCAGTGACGATGTTGTCGCGTAGATTACACGAACGCATAAGCGTCTTCAGCTGGGAGCAGCCAGCTTCCAGACCACTCTTGTAAATTGTGCAATCCATCATATCCAACTTTTCGAAAACTCTGATCACCATATTAATCATAATCATTTCGATTATATTTGAAGGCAGTGGTCACGATGAAAAACGTCATCGAAAAAAAACTACATAAATCAGCTTAGATCGAAATCAGCTTAAAAACTATGAGGGTTGCGCAATAAAAAAACGGGCTACAATTAAAGTTCTAGGGCCCAAAGAAGCCAGTTCGGGCACACGTGCACAGCGTCGACCAAAAGATCGCTGTCTCATGCCGAGCAATCAAAAATCGTCGACATTCAGAGGAAGAAATACATGCAAATTTACCTAATAAAAACAGTTGAGCAATGAAAGAAAGCGCTTCAGTCAATGTTTTTGACCAGTTGTGTACATAAATCCGAGGGTTAAATGATTGGAATTCAATTTCAAGCCACCTGATGTTCTTGATATAAGAGGTCATCGATGCCGATGATGTGGAGTGGGTCCGTCCACCATCATAAGACAAGAAAGTTCAGGCTTCAAATTTGGCTCAAAACAGTGGTTTTTTGGCGAATTTTTCTTATACGTCCTACTACTTGAGACCCAGTAAAGGGTTTAGAGAGAAAAATATGACAAGCATATTTGATCGCGACCACTGCCTTTAAAACAACATGGCAGGATGAAGACAATCGAAAACCAACTCACCCTTGTTCCGGATGTCGATGAAGATGTTAGAAACGACTTGGCGCACGCCTGACGTCAACAATGCCTACCTTGACAAGCGTTAACCTGTCAAACGACGCCTGAACCTGACACACTCTGTCAAATCACGTCTTTGCATGGCCCTACCCTTCTGAGAATCAGGCTGTCACTGTCCCGCCGGACATTAGGGCTACATGAAAATTTACATCATTTGAAAACCTGGAGGGGAAGGAACGTTGAAAACTTTCAGTTAAAAAGGAAGCGCATTGAGTGGCGTTGGGAAGTGGGAAAAAATTGTCTCAGGAATTCAAAAAAATCGACTCTCTAACAACAACGAACATAATAAATAATTGAAATGAACATCTAAGGAGGACCACATCTCTAATAAATGTGATTTTTTTTATGCAGCCGGTGTTAAGCTCGCAGGTCCCAATTTCAGTTGAGTAACGGGCATGTATCCGGCCTTTTCACGCCTTAATTTTGAACTATCATGGACGGTCAGAGGTACGGCCCCCATGAAATTTTCGGTTTTCATAATTTTGGAAAAGATCTCTGATTCCCTGTTGAATTCTCCTGCAAGCTGACACCTCACACTCCTTAGTACCCCTAAAGTTAATTCGAATGTTTCTGTTCTGTTCCGATTTTAGAGTGTTGAAACTTGCTTGAACACGTCACCAGAAAACACCTAATGAATACTAGTAAACTTAGCTTTCCTGACATGTTCATCTCCAATCTGAATATAATCAGCATTCAATAATTAGCTTCAATAACGACGAAGCAGTGTCTGCCGCTCTGGAACTCCTTGGTCGACATCGAGCGGATATTCACATCGTTGGGTTGACACAGAACGATATAAGGGAGTCGCTGAAAGCGATACTTAGTTGCAATGTTTGTCTGATCAAAGGAGAGGTCTTTAATCAAAAAATGTGGACTTGCGGTAGGCAACAGGATAGCGCCGTTCTTAGCCATCGTTTATCTGGATAGAATAGAATGAAGATCACTGTGCAATGGAATCTTATTCTAAAAAGAGTACATAGATGATGTGTCCGTCATTACATCACTGCTACCAAATTTCAACTCGCACTTGCAAATCTGACGGATGCAATTCGAGTACAGGCCATAAAACGGCCAATGTCTCACCGTCGACTGCGTCCCCCGCGCTGCGCGACCGCACGTGCGTCGGAAGCAGACGAGTTTTGGCCGCCGCGCGACGAGTTTCGGCCGCCGCGCGGCGGCCGAAACGTCGCGCGGCGGCCAAAACTCGTCGCGCGGCGGCCAAAACCCGTCTGCTTCCGACGCGCGTGCGGTCGCGCAGCGCGTGGTACGCAGTCGATGGTGAGACATTGGCCGTTTTATGGCCTGTATATGCTTTATGACGGAAGTTTATGCCGCAGACAGCATGCTCCCCTTTCTCAATACAAATGTGAAGATTATTGTTGGATGCAAACAATCAAAGTGGCATAAGAAGGCTGCGTCCAAGAATATAATTTTATACGTACGCAGCGCCCGTTCGATGTACATGAAAGCTAGTAAAGTGAAAAACCTCATTATTACAAGAACAGAATGTGCACCCGAGAGACAGACGAGGTAGAAGAGACAATAGAGCGAATTTTAGCTACTAACGGGCATACAATCTATGTCGTGGCGGCCAAATGCTTATCCCTGGAGGAGTGTATTTGGTGGTACCATACGTTAACAAAGGAATAGCCAAGGCTGTAAATCAGGTAGTGAAACAGTCGAACCTATATATAAAACCAGTGTTCAAACCGCCGCAACGTGCTTCGTGGGCGGGATAGGCTGGCTCTGGCCAAAACAGCGGATCTGGACAAAACATCAATATGGTGATGCACTGCTGCTAGTGGAACACTTCAAGACTTTTAGATTACAACTCGAGTGGTGATTTCTTTATCAGACACCTCAGTATCACCTACAGAAAAAGGAGCTATAAGGTCCTTGAAAATGAAAATAAGAGAAATTTGGTGGCAGTTTTTCCCAATTCAGCCAGCCCCTGGGATAGCTTGCCCCGACAGAGCCGGGAAAGTACAGCGACCTTCGACTGCCGCGATAGCCCTGCTAAGGATCCGCGATCATCACTGTGCCAAGACGGTTCAGTTGCAGTGTCTCGAGCCTCGACAACTTCGAGATGTTACCGCGATAGTATTGCAAAGGTTCCGTTTCAGAAACGCGCCGGCTTGCGAGGATCCACTATGTCTCCTAAAACGAGATTGTCGCCGGTTTGTTTAGCCATATTAGAGGTGCACTGTATCTCTTTGGTCGCAGTAACGGGGATACTCTGTTTCTGTCAGACACATAGGTGCCATCTCGGTGCCTATACTCAGAAAAATAAAAACAAGCATCTTGTCAAATAAAGGCCCGAAAACAACTCACTTGTAACATATCTTTGCCGATGTAAGTTGCTTGCGACTTTTACCGATCCGTTTAAGTTACATGTAACTCATCGGAGGCGCATTGCAGTCGGTTTCCTGACGATATGTGGCATGTAACTTAATTGATTTGAGATAAGTCGCAAGTAATTTACATCAGCCAGGATGTGTTACAAGTGACTTGTTTCCGATTTCTGAGAGAGTACTGCGCGTAGTGCGCCTTCGATATGTACATGAAACTTAAATGGCACAAAAAAGGTCGCAAATAACTCAAATCGGTGAAGAAGGTATTTCTAAGAGGGATGTACGACACACTCGCGGGGTCAGGTTTACAAGTTACCTTAGACATTCAAGTAAATTGCATTTATATTACAATCAACTCGTTTTGATTTTTGGGAGAAGGAGCCGAAGCGGCACGACCTCACACTGTCGTGGCAATTTCTGCTAGATACGGTGCTCACAGAAAGGTTCAGCTACACTACATTTCCAAGCAAAAATTTTTTGGTCCACAGTTGACCTGGGAAAAGGAAGGAGAAGAGACGGCGAGAGATGGTGGCGGGACGGATGGTGCAGGTCACGCGGCATTATGTGGCATGGGAATTCTGCTCTGAAATAGAATGTGTTGTTAACAAGGAGCTAAAGACGGACCACTGACTTTAGCTGCAGAATGTCGCGTATGCTAGTAAATCAACCATACAAAGGTTGAAGAAATCATTGTAATTTCGAAGATTTTGATTTTTGAAGAAGGCGCCCCACAGGTGGGACAAGGAGTCGTTAGTGGGTTAAAAATTTACTAATGGCTTTGAAAGAATCACAGTTCCGATGACAGAACGCCGTTGACGTCACCACTAGTTGTGTGGCACTGTTTCCTTCGCTCTGACCCCACTGAAGCAATCAATATGCGCCATACCCCCCAACGCCCTTTTCATACTTTTGCTGCCGCGGCAAATGCCGCTCCTCGAGGTTCAAAAAAAACCAACGTTTTGGAGTACTTAGAAACTAGATGAATGTTTATAACTAACTACTATGCACATGAGAATGTCGCCAAAAAGCACAGATCGACAGTGGACCCCCGGCGAAATAGGCACAAAAATGGTAAAACGCGGCAAGTGCGGCGGCGGCGAGAATGTTCTCGGTCCTTATTGCTACTATTGCGGCGTTTTCCGCGTTCACTATCTCGTTGACAGCTTCTATTGTGAATCGATCGCAGATCCGGGCATTTCGCCGGCACTCTCGTGTGCAAAAAGCTTGTTTCAACTCCCGGTTAATTTTCTAGCATTCGAAAACACTGGCTTCGTGTAGCTCAGAAAGCGGCAACTTGCGCGGCGGCAAAGGTGTGAAAATGGGTAAGGGTTCCAAGCGCGCGTGCTTAGCATCCACCAGAATTCCTGAAAGCTCGTCATCAGCGTAATCGCCTAGGCCCCGTGGTAATGTTGGGGTAGGTCTTGAGAGAGGCGCTAGTGTCTCGGCGGTTGGTGTAAGCTGCTTTCGTTCCCCCAACTGCTGCCCAGGGTAGCACGTTGTGTCTTCTTGCTCCGCTCACTGCCCCAACTGCTGTTCGTATAGCGGTCCCACGTGCTGCTATATAGTAGCCTTACTCAGAGGATCGCGGGATCGTAATGGAGCACAAAAGGCTTTCACCTCGACGAGGATAGCGAGGGCAGCACGAGGGGAAGAGCTGCTGCTCGAGCAGCCCGTGCTGCCTTTGTGCTGCTCTTAGCAGCACGTGCTGCCCTCGTCCTCCTTTCGTCGCCTCAGCTGCTGCTGTCCGTTTTGGCCAGCGCAGTGTGGTAACTTTGCTCAAAGTGGTTCATTTGGGCAGCTACAAGGACATTCATAATCAGTTTGGAGAGTTATTTCTATTGAGCATGTACATTTAGACTTCTGGATATCTGTATACAAGGTGCACACCCACGCCGCTTCGCAGCGTACTTGTGGGCGTGCTCTAAGATCTATGGATTATTTGAAATACAGAGCAGTGCCGCGCTGCGCTAAACAGCCTTGAAGGTACAATGCAACATCAGGAGTAAAATTTGATATTATAGCCCGCCCACCGTGAATAGCAACCCCGCCAAGCGCGAGATCTCAATTCGCTGTAATAAGTGAGAAACTTAAAGGAAAAAGTCGGCTCCGTCCCAAAAGCCTAACTGCATCGTCTTGGAAGGGAAACCAAGAGCTTTGCTATTGTACATTTTGCTTTTGAGCATCGCCACACAAACTAATTTTTCCGTTTGCAAAAATTTGGGTTACCTTTTCGTGGTCTAAACGCTTGATTATGCTTTAAGGGTGTTGTGAGCGGGGTCGACTTTTTCCGTGTAGTTTCTCACTTACTTGATCGAATTTAGTTCTAGAGCTTGACAGGGTTGCTATACACGGTGGGCGGACTACATATAATATCGAATTTTACCCCTGAGGTACAGTTCTGCACAGTTTTTCGCAGAAAAAGCATTTTGCGGCGTTTTTTTTGCGCTCACAAAGCGCTGCATCGCTTTAACTTGCTTCAAAGTGATCCGATTTCAATTTTGAAGTGATTTCTAAATTGCTTCCATTCGGTCCTAAACGATAGTATTGGAAAACAATAGATTGAACGCAAGAAGTGCATCGAAGAATGCATATTTTCACCAAAAAAGCCCTCGCTATGAATTGGTCAGAGGATCATGATAGCAGAAATCTTTCATTTTCTGATCTGTGGTCGACATGAATTTTTGAAGGAAATACACCTTTTAAACAGGATACCGGGGTCGCAATGACTCTACATTTGCCTCACTGAGAGGAACACGAAAACTACCTCAAAATTTCATTTCGTCAATTTTGAAGCGAGATATGGCGATAAGGCGCTTTCTCTGAAAAATATTGCCGTGACTCTTCCGCTGCTGCCCAACGACTCCTTCACGATCCCGGACAATCCCGCGACTCCCGAGCGTCCCTGGTCTCTTCCGCGGCTTTGCCGCGACTTCCCCGTGGATTACGCTCTCGCTACTCTACTGGGACTCTCCCGGAACTCTTCCGTGACCCTACCGCGATTTGGTCAATAAAGAATCGTCCGCGGTTCTGCTTCTCATCTCCCCCGTAACTCGTCCGGCAGGCGTCAAACCGGAGGAGTTGCGGCGAAGTTGCGGCAATATATTTCAGAGTTGTATGAGAAAAAAACATCACAAAACGCTTTTTTGCGATAAAAAAAACTTGCGCACTCCTGTATGTTTACAAGGAAATCAGTTACACTGTTTTCAATCAAGCTTACACAGGGTACTCATGCATTGCAATGCATAACCCTTCACAGTCTGACACAGATTTTAAAGAAGAGAATCTGCGGAGAAAGTTATGTCACACTTCTCGATGGTTTTGTGAACTTTTCGGGGTACATTGATGTCCTGCTCAGTTCTTGAGCTCATCCCGGAAAGCTGTCTCTCCAGAAAGTGATTATGAATGAACGTTTGAAGGAATAGGCACAAATGAGCAGTAGAACAGTACTCAGAACTGATTGTTCTCTTGTTTGCCCATTGACACGAAGCGAGGTCAGTGACCACCGCTGCATACGTGGACAGTGGGTGTGACAGCCGGGTGTCAATTGTTGACGACGGGTGACGATGACTAATTTCCGTTCACTCACACACACACACACACACACACACACACACACACACACACACACACACACACACACACACACACACACACACACACACACACACACACACACACACACACACACACACACACACACACACACTTAGCCAAATATAGTTAGTAGGATCAATTGACATCTTGTGTTTTTCTAATAGAAACAATGTGTACAGAGTTTAAGCAAAACAATCGGTCGTCATCTTAAACGTTGTAATGGGGCGCTCTCAGCTCCTCGAGAACAACGAGGGCAGCACGAGTGGACGAGCTCCTGCTTGAGGAGCACGTGCTGCCCTCGTTCTCCATTCGTCTTCACAGCTGCTGCTCTCTCTTGTGGCCAGCACCGTGTGGTAACATTTCTCAAAATGATCCACTCGGGTAGCTACAAGCACATTCATAATCAGCATGAAGAGTTCTTCGCTTCTAAGCGTGCACATGCTCTACTCCCGTACAACTTAGAGTTAGAGTTCACGCAACCAATCGATCTCCAGCCATATCACAAGGACTACCTTAAAGGTAGCGTACGCGCAAAAAAAACGTGTTTTTTATAGTTTCTGCAGGTAGGCCTACCAGGTTGTGATATATCGCAGAGAGGCCACCCAAAACACGCAAGCTTCGGAGAAAAACACGTTTCAAAATCCCGTAGCATTCAGCTTCCTTTAAATACGTCTGTTCGGTGTGTATTGTGTAATACACTAATGTCGAAAATTTGAACGTCTGAATTGGTTTAGCCCCTTGAATTTTTAGGTTCCGCAATTCTTTTCGCCTCTCTGTTGTCGAAAACTCTCTAAAACAAGAAGCTCTAAATACAGAGGTTTGAACGAGGATCTCTCGGAATAAAGAAAATAGACCTATGGAGTTTCGCGGCCTGTCGGAACCTGTCGTGGCGCTTCTGTTCCTCATGTCAGATGACGCCTTTTCAGACCACGGAGCAGTTTTGACGAGCTTATAGCATTATAAATGCGCGACATTGAGGTCTCAAGTTTCGCTGTCTCCACTTGGTTCAAACATTGGAGTGAGAAGAAACCCCAAATCCGGATTTCCGCCTTAAAAAAGGAAGCTGCCTTTCAAAGGCACAGGACACCCAGAAGATGATTTTTTAGTTTTTATGCTGGCCTTAAGGAGGGTCACACTCTGATCACAGTGATATCTCTTTTTCGTCCAAGACACCCTATGAACAGAGTTATGGCTTACTAAAGATGCCTATAATTAAAGGGTGAAAAATTGGCGGATGAGTTGTCTCTTCTCTTCATTTGCAATCGTTGCCCGAGAGCGAGCCAGGATAAGGAGACAGTCTGGCTATGGTCTGAAGAACGACGACTTGTTGAGAATTCAGTCATTCATCTAGCCGTTACAGAGTTTGGAAATCTGGTGAGGGGTGTGGCCCGTGGTGGTGAGCAAAGGAGGTGAGCGGGGTGGTCGCATATATCTCGCTTATTCGGAGGAATTGAGATCTCGCACTTGGCACGTCTTATAAAAGAGGGGTCTACTAGACAATCAAATAAAAATCTCAAAATTCATATCTGAGGGTGTAATGTGACTTCAAGGTACACAACCGCTTGTTCGGTGGGGGTGTGTGGGGGGGGGGGTTAAGTGTTCTCACCGCGTTTTCTGAGACGACGCATTACGAATTATACATTTCGAAATCGTTTAGAGTATACTGTCGCATATGAGAAAGCTTGGCAGAAGCCTGTATGAAGGGAAAGCAAACCACAGATGAAGTCGAGTATCTTTGCTTTCATGAGACAGTATGCCGTCGCAAGTATTAGGATGCAACTGCCTTTTTAATCGGTAAGCAGATCATTAAATGATTGGAAGTGCACCGCTATATTTCTCCATGCCTCAGTATTCCGCTGTTTTTGATAATAGAAATCCTGAGCTGTATAGAAGTACCCCAAAGGTTAGGTTGTTCACATTAGACTAAAAATAGAGAGGATACAAAACATTAAATCTGTAGTAAATTAGCAAATCTTTATATTACAAAACATGTTTTGGTGATTTTTGATCATTTCCATCGAAATCCAGGAAGAATGCATTTAAGTGAACTTTCGGATCGGATAAGCAGGGTGGGGCGCCGCAATATGCGCTCGGCGGGAGGCGGACACGCGGAGTTTTTGGCACAGTCTGAGTCTGGGGTCTTGCCCGTACACTTTTCAGTTCCAAGCGTGAGCGATTTACCTGTTCACCTGCGCGGCCACCTCAAAGGTGGTAATTTTATGCAAAATTCACATTTTCGTTGCATCAAGTCTTCCAAAAAATCTGGTACTTTATTGATCCTCAAATCGAACGCCGTCTAGAAAAAAAGGATTTTCTTTAGGTTTGATATGGTACACTCGAGTAAAATAGTTCCTTGCGAGCAATGTGAATGGTTCAGCTCGGTTAAAGGCTGATGAATTATACTGAAAAAGATGATGAGTCGTCATTCTCATAGGATGATAGTTGTGTGGAACCGACCGAAAATTTGAGAAATGTTCAACCCTTTTGGAATAATTTATTCAGTGTGTTCTACAAGATTCGACAACAATTTGGTTTTTTTTTTCAAATCTTGAAGGTATGTGTCGAAAACTTTGGAAAATTACGTTCTTACTTTAAAATTCGTTTTCATAACTTTGAACTTTACTCGCATTTTCCAGTGAAACATATTTTTTTGATTCTGGACAAGGACAACGAGCATTTGTATTTTTCAAATGCTGAGCGGCAATGGTTTGCCGAAAATGGAACGAAATGGCCAAATGAACAAGGACAACGAGGATTTGTATTTTTCAAATGCTGAGCGGCAATGGTTTGCCGAAAATGGAACGAAATGGCCAATACGTTTTCTTCACGAAAAACACAATGCTCACAATATTCAAAGCAGACAGTTCTCAAAATTTACTTTGCATTTGATTCAACAATTTTAAACTATCCTGAGAAAGTTCATGACAATAATTTCGAAAGAAGAAAGCATTTTCATTGAGTCATTGCTTTTTTCGGAAGGAAAAAATCACCATTTATCGAGAGATCGCCAAATGATGGATACTCTGATATTTGCAATTCCGTTTGCCCTAGACATTCCTCTAACCAGTGCGAATTTCAGTGAATTAAGAATATTTTGAGGAAATTTTCTTCTTTGGAATATGTGGGTATAACTTTTTTCCCGAAGAAAGCCATGATTCGTCTTTAAAATCGAGTAAAACAGAATATTGCGCCTAACTCCTATCTTTACGGTCACGAAACCGAGTGAAAATAGATTCTTGTTTGGGGATAGAGAATATCTCTGTTGAGGAATGTTTTTGGGACACTCACATTCACTACCGATCGAGGCCTGTGTTGAACGGCCCTCGCAAACTCGTGCCAGATACGCGGCAGTCTTACATGGGCATGAGACAGTCGGCAATGCGAGCATCATTTCCTCGATCGGTGGCGAAGATCAAAGGATATAATCAAGGATGAAATACCCGTTAGGGATATCATTAGGCCTCCCTGGGGTCTTTATCTTTGATGGGTCGCTGCAGCGCTGCTGCTGAAAGCGACATACCACCTGCGAAAGAAAAATTATAAGAAAAAAGAAAAGATCATGAATGAGGAGCAGCAGTTGGGGCGACAATAAAGAGCAGCAGTTGGAGAGAGAAGAGCAGAAGTTGGGGCCACAATGAGGAGCAGCAGTTGGGGCCACAATGAAGAGCAGCAGTTGGGGCGACGACTGAAGCAGTTGGGGCAACTGTAGCAGCAGGTGGGGCAACTATACGAGCAGCAGTTGGGGCAGTGAGCGGAGCAAGAGGAGACAACGTGCTGCCCTGGGCAGCAGTTGGGGGAACGAAAGGGGCTTACACCTCGACGAGTAAATACGTTAGTAATCCCCTCGTGCTGCCTTACTAAGCCTCGAGTATCTGAGTAACTGCTCCAGTCGTCTCCCCAACTGCTGCTCCTGCTTGTGGCCCCAACTGCTGCTCTTCATTGCGGCCCCAACTGCTGCTCTTTTCTCTCCAACTGCTGCTCATCATTTACGATCTTTTCTTTTTTCTTATAATCTTTCTTTCGCAGGTGATGTGTCGAGCTCAGCAGCAGCGCTGCAGCGACTTATCAAAGATAAAGGCGCCAGTGAGGATAATTGATATCCTCAACGGGTGTTCCAAACTTGATTAAATCCTCTGATCTTCGTCACCGATTGAAGAAATGATGCTCGCATTGCCGACTGTCTCATGCCCACCTAAGACTGCCTCGTATCTGGCATCAGTTTGCGAGGGCCGTTCAACACAGGCCTCGATCGGTAGTGAATGTGAGTGTCCCAAAAACATTCCTCAGTAGAGAAATTCTCTATCCCTTGAACAAGAATCTATTTTCACTCGGTTTAGTGACTGTAAAGATGGGAATTAGGCGCGATAATCTGTTTTCTCGATTTTAAAGACGAATTATGGCCTTCTCTGGGAAAAAGTTTCATCCACATTTTCCAAAGATGAAAACTTCCTCAAAGTATTATAAAATCACTGAAATTCGCACTGGTTAGAGGAATGTCTAGGGCGAAAGGAATTGCAAATATCAGAGTATCCATAATTTAGCGATCTCTCTATAAATGGTGATTTCTCCCCTTCGAAAAGCAATGATTCAATGAAAATGTTTTCTTCTGTCGAAATTATTTACGTGATCTTTTTTAGGATGATTTAAAACTGTAGAACTAAATACGAAGTGAATTTTGAGAATTGTCTGCTTTGAATTTTGTGAGCATTGTGTTTCTTGTGAAGAAAAGATATTGGCCATTTCTTTCCATTTTCAGCAAACCATTGCCGCTCAGCATTAGAAAAATACTAGTCCTCGTCCAAAATCAAAAACAAATATGTTTCACTGGAAAATGCGAGTAAAGTTCGAAGTCATGAAAACGCATTTAGAAATAAGAAAGTGATTTCCCAAAGTTTTTGACACATACCTTCAAGAATAAAAAAAAACTCAAATTGTTGTCGAATCTTGTAGAACACTCTGAATAAATTTATTTAAAAGAGTTGAAGATCTCTCCAATCTTCGGTCGGTTCCACACGACTATCATCCTATGAGAATGACGACTCATCATCTTTTTCAGTATAGTTCATCAGCCTTTAACCGAGCTGAACCATTCACATTGCTCGCAAGGAACTGTTTTTCTCGAGTGTACCATCGCAAACCTAACGAAAATCCTTTTTTTTCTAGACGGCGTTTGGTTTGATTATCAATAAAGCACCAGATTTTTTTGGAAGACTTGATTCAACGAAAATGTGAATTTTGCATAAAATTACCACGTTTCACGCTCGGAGCTGAAAAGTGTACGGGCAAGACCCCAAATTCAGACCGTGCCAAAAACTCGGCGTGTCCGCCTCCCGCCGAGCGCATGTTGCGGCGCCCCACCCTAGTTATCCAATCCGAAAGCTCACCTGAATGCATTCTTCCTGGATTTCTGTGGAAGTGATCAAAAATCACCAAAACATGTTTGGTGATATACAGTTTTCATAGTTTATTACAGATTTTATGTTTTATATGCTTTCTATTTTTAGTCTAATGTGAACAACCTAATCTTAAACAACAATCCTGAACAACCCAATTCAATAGAGCTCAGGATTTCTATTGTCACAAAATGCTTTTCCAATTATTCAATGATCTGCTTGCCGATTTAAAAGGCAGCTGCGCCCTAATTTTTTCCGATGGCAAACTGTCTCATGAAAAAGGACGTTTTTGTGGATCTTTGAGTAGATTCCGAACAGAGTATTGGTGGTTAAAGTTTAGCGAGTAGGAGTAGGCACGCATCCCCCAAAATCTACATACGCGTACGATACTCACTGGGCAGTCCTCACACTTTCTTTGCTTACATAACCATTCCCCAATTTGATATCCGCTTTGTTTCTTTTCTGGAAGATGGCTGCAAAGATACTCGACTTCACCCGTGGTTTGCTTTTTCCTTCATACAGACTTCTGGTAAGCTTTCTCATATGCGACAGTACACTATACGAGTTCGACATGGATAATTCGTAATGAGCCGTTTCAGAAAACGCGGTGAAACACCTGAGCCTCCCCCACCCCCCCCCAAAGAACAAGCGGGTGTGTACCTTGAAGTCACACCCTCAGACATAAATTTTGTGATTTTATTTCATTAAGTAGTAGACCTCTCCCATATAAGACGTGCCAAGTGCGAGATCTCGATTCCTCCAAATAAGCGAGATATAGGCGACAACCTCAAGCCCGACCTTCTTCGCCCACGACCACGGGCCACACCCCTCACCAGATTTCCAGACTCTGTGGCGGCCACATAGATGGCTGAATTCTCAACAAGTAGTCGTTCTTTAGACTATAGCCGGACTGTCTCCTTATCCTGGCTCGCTCTCGGGCAATGATAGCGAATGAAGGGAAATACAGGCCTGAGGCAATTCATCCGCAAATTTTTCATCCTTAAAATACAGGCATTTTTGATAAGCCATAACTCTGTTTATAGGGGGTTTCGGATCACTGTAATCAGAGTGTGACCCTCTTTGAGATCTGCATAAAAAATAAAAATAACCTTCTGGGTGTTCTGTGCCTTCAAAGGCAGCTTCCGCGCGAGAAATGCGCATTTGCGATTTTGTTCTCACCCAATGGTAGAACCAAGTGGAGATAGCGAAACTTTAGACCTCAATGTCGCGCATTCATGATGCTATAAGCTCGTCAAAACTGCTCTATGGTCTGAAAAAGGCGTCATCTAACACGAGGAACAGAAGCGCCAAGACATGCTTTGAAAGGCCGCGAAACTCCAAAAGTCTATTTTCTTTATTTCGAGAGATCTTCGTTTAAACATCTGTATTTTGAGCTTCTTGTTTTGAAGAATTTTCGACAAAAGAGAGGTGAAAAGAATAGCGGAATCTAAAAAGTTAAGGGGCTAAACGAATTCAGACGTTCAAATTTCCGACATTGGTGTATTACACAAGACACACAGGACAGACGTGAAAAAAGGAAGCTGAATGCTACGTGATTTTTGAACGAGTTTTTCTCCGGAACTTGCGTGTTTTGGGTATCCTCTTTGCGATATGTCAAAACCTGCTAGGCCTACCTGCCCAAAATTAATAAAAGAATGCGGTTTTCTCGCACGTACGCCGCCTTTAAGGTTTTCCTTGTGATATGGCTGGAGATCGATTAATTGTGTTAACTCTTTCTCTAAGACAAACGGGAGTAGAGCATGTGCTTGCTTAGAAGCGAATAACTCTTCATGCTGATTATGACTGTGCTGGTAGCTACCCGAGTGGACCGCTCTGAGAAATTTTACCACACGGTGCTGGCCACAACAGAAAGCAGCATCTGAGGAGACGAATGGAGAACGGGCTCGTCCACTTGTGCTGTCCTCGTTGTTCTCGTGGAGCTGAGCGCCAATTGTGCCCCATTACAGCCCCACGATCGTTTAAGGTAAGCACCGATTGTTTTGCTTAATTTCTGTACACATTGTTCAGGATAAAAAAGAAGATTTCAATTAATATATAGATATCCAGAAGCCTTAAAGTACATGCTCAGAAGAAAGTCCTCTCAAGCTGATTATGAATGTCCTTGTAGCTGTCTAAATGAACCACTTTGAGCAAAGCTTTCACACTGCGCTGGCCAAAACGGAGAGCAGCAGCTGAGGCGACGAAAGGAGGACGAGGGCAGCACGTGCAGCTGAGGGCAGCACAAAAACAGAAAGTGCTGCTCGAGCAGCAGCTCTTCCCCTTGTGCTGCTGCCCGCGCTATCCTCGTCGAGGTGAAAGCCTATTGTGCTCCATTACGACCCCGCGATCCTCTGAGTACGTGGTCCCGATTAGCACGCGAGCAAATAGCAGATCTGCTATTTGTTTTGTCTTTTGCTGTGCGATTTTCTGTCGGGCTTAGCAACATCGGGTTTCGTGTCTTTAGTTGTCAAAGACCTGACTAAAGCTCGAACAACGTAGTTTATTCAATGCAAGTAATGCAAATGCCATATTTCTCACTATATGTGGTAGCTTGCCACATTTTATTACAGTTGGGTCCGTGGCTTGCTTCCCCAGAAAACTCATTTAAGTCTACCCAGCGGCGGGCTCCGGGCGGTATGGTAAGCCGATCGGCTGTGGCCTGAATCGATTAGCGGCTGGCGCATCGCGACCGCCGCGCCAGCCGCGAGTGAGATTTAAGTGTTTTCTTGAGGAGCAAGCCACGGACGACGGGGTGTGGTACTGCGGAGTCCTTTAATTCAATAGGAAACTAGGATTCGCAACTATTTACGGAAGAGAAACTTCGTCTTGTGTTGAACTGAAGAATAGTTTAGGTACCGTCCCTGCAGCACAGTGTGACCGTCGTCTTTTCGAGGTCGGTCTACAAAATTCACCCACCTAACCTGTTCTCAATTTATCACCTGGTGCACATAGGGTTTGAATTTCCACTACAGACAACAACACACTTTTTTGTCGCGTTGATAAAGGTGAATTAAACCTAATGAATATATTTTGCTCTGGTCCTTCACAAAATTGCAAATTAGGTTCTCAGTAATGGCATGCATGAATAGCGCACCGAGGGTTTGGAGACGCAACACAGCAAGCGCCACTCGATTTAACTTCAAATCGTGACGCGTGATTGCCTTATCGCGCTCCGTAACCCCGCCTTTGCAGTCACGGGCAGCTCCTCCCCCAAGGGACCTTAATGGGGGAATGGGCTTTCAAGTACTTCGTTAAAACTGATTGAAAATACATTTCCGAGGAAAGAAAAATTTCGTTTACAAAAAAAGATGACATTAGTTGTGCATATGCAACAAGAGTGACTTATTATAGGTGTTATGTGGCTGTTGAAATGGTTTAAATAGTGTTTTTGTACCTGCATGTTTTGGGTTGAATAATGTATTAATTCTCGCTCTTCTTGGTTTTCGTTTATCTTTCGCCATTTCGCGTATCGCTTGTTGTCCAGTTCATATCGATGTGAGACTCCGGGTCGCACTTGCAGACAATCGCTTTTGCTGCGCTCAGGTCGACCATGATGGCGCTATGTTGAGGATTAGTTATGCCGGGATTGTGTTATCCCAGTAGGATTCTCCTGACGCTGCGTGCTGCGACATCGACTGCCTTTAAGTGCGAAGCTGAATTTCACTCCGGTATGGACAGTATAGGCCCTTCCTTGTGTACCTGTCCCGCTTCTAACTGCCCGCTGCACGCTGACTTGTGACTTCATGCATTGATCCATGGGGCGGCACGGAGAATACGTACGTGTATACAGCTTGCAGAACGGCTCACATGTCTAGCGAATAGGTCAAAACTAAAAGGATTAGGGGTGATTACTCAGCTCAATGGAAGCATCAATGTAATTTTGGGTCCGAGCAGAACAGTCCATTGCCACCGCACTTTTTTCTGTGACTAAGCATCGCACATAAGTTACAAATGCTCGTATCTGAGAACATTTGAAAAGCGGCATGCATCGAGCGAACATTCCACCCGATTTGATCAGGGCATACAGTTTGAATATTAGGAGTTTGTGAGGTTTTCCCACTTACATTGGAGAGCGCGTATCGTGGATGGATCGCCTATGAGTTATTGAAGGCTGCCTCTCGTACTCGGGAGAACTCAGGGAACAGTTTTTGGAATTCCCGAAAAGGTGCTATGAATGCATTTCACGAAGCAAACACCATCCACATTATTGGATAGTAGAGCAAGTCAGTCCACAGGTCGCCGGCGCCCTTCTCGCTCAGCTGAGTGTCGTGGTGGGGGTTAGGCTCCGTCCATAGCAGACGTCCTAGCGTCAAGTGACCGTAGAGTGCCGCTGGGGGTTTGCATCTTCAGCATTTGTTATTGATCTGACTCCCCAGCTACCACTGCAGCCGGCCACCCGCTGACGGTGGAGGCATAGTGACCGTAACGGCTGTCACTAATATTATCGATACCATCGTTAACCACGTGCCGTCCTCGGACAAGTTGAATGCGCCAGCCGTCAAGCGTCATGCGCCAGCGTTTGTGCGCTGGCGCATGATGCTCCGACGCCTTGACGCTTTGCCGCTGGTCGTCTGCTATGGACGGAGCCTAAGATTGCCCACAATGTTTAGCAAGGCCAGCAGTGCAGTGGCGCAGTGGCAATGCTCTTGCCTCTTGCATGGTAGGCGCAGGTTCGAATTCGAGCGCCTTTATAGTTTTGGAGACAAACATCTCCTAGCATCACACTCTTCTGCCCATCATATCACCCTTTCATATTCAAAGTGGTACTCTAGCGCCACTTTGCACTCTCTGTTATGGGGCAATTTCGGGAGGATTACCGCCACCCCAGAGCTCCTAGCATGCATTTGAGATTTGTCCCATAGGTTTGCTCTAGGATGCTGCTGGTGCATTGGGTAGGAATCAAGACTCGTTTCGTCTCTTATTCTTGGGCAAGAGAGAAGCTCAGTGCCCATATCACGTTTCGCATGACTTCCACTTTCCGAAGCTCGTCAATAAGGTAAGAATGCAACGTCCTTTCCTTTGTATATGACAAATTTATCGTTCTTGTATAATATCGTATCAGGGATGCGTGCATAATCGTGCCCAGTCAAGCTCTGACGCGCGCGCCACTGATTTGATTCGGAAAGCGCACTCGACAGGCGCGCGATCTGCTCAGTGGTCCGAAGCTATCCCTTTCGCAGATAAACCCACCATAGAAGACAGATTCCCGTGGGATCTGTTTTTAGCAACTTTTTCGTACATTCACTGTCAGTTCCTCGAAGCCCAATTCCTGTCCGCATTTGTGAACAATGGCTGTTGCATCACGCAGCAGGATGGTAATCGTGCTGTACCCATTTCTCCCAGCACGATTATCACGTGTCGAGTGATGCAACAACCGTAGTCCGCAATTGCGTACCGCAGTTAGGCTCTGAAAACGAGAGTATATTCTAAGATTGTTCTGAAACTATGGAGGCCCTTGTCTGTGCGGTAGTAGAATTCTGAATGTATGATATTTCATGGGAAATCAAAATGTAATGGGCTCTCTATCAACTTCAAAACAAAGTTATATATAGAACTGACCAAATTTCTGTCCAAGCAAATCGGGGCAATCTGACTGATCCGCGAACGTATACAATCTGGACTGCCCTTTTCACATGGCGCACCACAATTTAGATGTGAAAGAGGGAATCCGCATTGTATAATTTTGCGGATCAGTCAGATTGCTCCGATTTTTGGTTTGGAGCATGTTTTAGAGAAAAATAACACACACGCTAGCAGTATATTGCTCCAGGAACTCCGCTGAACATAAGGTCTTACCACGAGACTGGTAAATAATAGCCACCCCTAAACGTCCGCCAATGAACCATATCGGTCTGATTTGGGTAAAAAAAATGTGTTGAGCTGCCGCCAACGCCATACAGTGGATGAGTGATGGATCGATGTGTTTTTGTGTTGAAAAACAGTCACTGGCACTCAAGGCAGCATTCACGATAATCATCCTCGGTGACTTTCCACAGTTGAAGACACGGTTCACGATAAACTTCATCCTCGAAGTTTCTATGAGAAACGCTTCTCGTGGCTCTCAGAAGCAGAACATTAAAAAACTGTACTAAAAGCTTTTAGGAGCCGCAAAACCGCTTAGAAAAGTGGGCAAACCCCGCCGCTCAGGGCAAGTCCGGCCCCTTTCCGCCCCTCGTCGTGAACAATGGAACACTCGAGATCGTGAGATGAGCGATGTTTTCCGATCAAAACATCTTTGGAATAAGAATGGGACCGCCCCGTTCTTCTCTTACTTTTCAACTTCTCTCTTTACTCAGGTCAGCTCGCATACACTGGCTGCAAAAGACGGAAGTTATAAGCCTCGAACAACTCGTCCACTATGCTTCCCTAGCTCAATTTTTAAGGGACCATAACTCCGTTCCCACAAGGTCCTGTACGATTCCAGAGACATCATTGGAATAAGAATGGGACCGTTTCCAAGATAGGCAAGTAAACGGCACGATGTCCCAGAGCTGCACCGTGCCCCATTTCCGCCCCCTCGATGTGAACAAATGAACACTCAGATTACAGGAAGGATCAAGTCAAGAAAGTGCTGATAAAAGAAGTAATCGCTTGATTGCACTGAAGGACATCATCCTTCCTAGCGGTCAATTCCTCCACGCTCAAAAATCATTTTAAGCAGAGGAAGGCCTATTTAGGCTCAGAAACGCGGCTTTCGCGTTCTTTGTAGGCATGCCTTATAATATAGGGCACCAGAACTTCCGTAAACTGGGGAGATATTTGAAGTGAAAAATGTTTTCCAAAGTCGGATGAAAAAGTCGACTTTTTTCGAAAAGTTGAATATTCGAAAAAGCGTGATATCCGACTACAGTCGATGAGTCGAATATTTGGAAAAGGGTGATATCCGACTACAGTCGAGAAGTCGAATATCTGAAAACCGCGATATCCGACTGTTGTCAAAAGTAGGATATTCAAAAAATTTCATTTGGAAAAATTATACTGTAAATGTGACGGTGTGATTTTTGCTCTCAGAAAGAGGCCTCAACACACCGTGGGCCGGATTCGTCAATGATAAAACCGCGTTTCTAGAGTTAAATTTACTCAACGGGGTAAAATTTTGCTATTCATCAAGAATTAAATCCCAATTTTCGGGTACATATGGGAGTCTCCGATACCCGGCTGAAGGGGTCGGGTATCCGATACTATTCTCTCAGCGAGAGAGCTGAATCAGCACTTTGCTACTAGCGAATTGTCAGAACTTATAAGGCATTGCAAGTTGAACCATTCGCATTCAACTTACTTGAATACTTACATATTACTGCTGATTTTATACTTTGCCCTATGTCTAGCTTTCTCTTGGCTACATTTCGTATCTTTTCGGATTATAAACCATATCAAGAATAGATTCTTCAATGCATTGGCTTTCTTAAAAGATTGTTTGAGAGACTTTGATTTCCAAATTCTCCACAACTTGTGCGTCAAGTGCTTTTGTGTCACAATTTTTGGTCTTTGGCGCATATGACTGCTTCAAATATAAACTTTCTCGTAAGGTTTCCTCTTTCTACTCTCAACAAAATACTGTCAATATGGTACCGGTATTTTTACTTCAAGATTGTTTTTTATTTGGCAGATTCTAGGGATGTATGTACTATAAACTAACAGATTAGGTCGTTCGTACTACTCTCTATGTACTGAGCCTGGAATTTTCGGCTTCGACAGTTTCGGTGTGCATTTACTACACTTTGATTCTTCAAAATATCTTTAGTATTGAATAAAAAGTAATTGAAATACTCATTTTTCGTAAGTTTTTATGGTCCATTATTATGAGCTGTTTATTTAATTCAAACGAATGTTTGACGGCTTGTAGTCGTAATGTAGCCAAATATCTAAAAGTGCGGAGATGAGCGAAGTTCCGCGATCGAAGGATACACTGGCTGCCGCCAATCAGAGCCCTTTCTGTTTACCTGCGCGCCCTCTTCACAGTTTTACAGTTTACCGCAATGTTAATAGGGCATGATCACACACTAGAACTACGGTGGAAGGCGCCAGATTTCCTCCGTTTGTTCGGACTCCGAAATGTTTATTTTCAAAATTCTGTTCTGAAAAAGAAAAACGGCAAAACTCTCTTGCACACTAAGAAGAGTCCCTATTTGCAATACTATAAGAGTCAGAAACAAAAAATAATGCCGAAGCAAACAAGAAAAAAAGAGAGAAACCGTAACTCACCCAGAGAATCAGCTGCGCTGTCAATCGATAATGAAATCTGGCGTCTTCCACCGTAGTTTTAGTGTTTGACCGCAACCGCACCATGTACTTTTAACATTGCGGTAAACTATACACATTATACTTTACATTTTCAGATTCGAAAAGTCGAATTATTCGACTTTTCGGATAATTCGGGAAATCGACTTTTTTGAATATTCGACTTTTCGTAAAATACGAAGTCGACTTTTTCGGTCGAATGATTTTTCGAATCATTTGATTCGGTCATAGTATAGTACACATTACGACATATTTGGACTAATTGAAACGTTAAAAATTTTCTTCCGCTCCACAGCCTCAAAAAGCAGAGAATCTTCCAATAAGAACAAAGTTTAATTTTAGAGTTATCAAAAGGACCAATATAAAATATCGAATAAACATTTTATCGCTAAATTCTACTTTCCTAGCAGATAGACAATGGAAACAAATATTATTCAGAAGCATCAATAAAACAAGAGAATGAATGAAAAATAAAGAAACGGACAATAAAACATGAAGCTCTTATAATGAAAACATTACAAAAGGCCAACTCTGCCGAAAACGATGTTGAAATGATGCAAATTTTAATTCGATAGAGACTAAAGTTGTTGAAACATGCATAAATTCGAAAATAGTGCTCCTTCAGTACTTTGCAAAATCTAGGCCACATAGTCAAGTCTGCCAAACAAAGGAAGCTTTAAAACTGATGAGGACTCGCAGTTATCGATTTAGAATTTTTCGTCACATCAGTCGTTGCGGTTGCACAAAAGGTTCTTGATTAGGAATCGGTGCGGTATCCGATACTCTCGCGGGATGAATGTTGATGAATCCCATTTAGGTTTATTTGGGGATTTGGGGTGGAGTTATTTTTAACTCGGGGTATAAATTAAAGAAAAATTTTGTTGATGAATCCGGCCCCGTGTGATTTTCGCGATAAATGCTCCTAGATCAGTTTTTAAAGGCTCACCAGGTTCGTAAGTGAGTAGTCTACTTGGTCCGTCCTTCCAGCGCACAAGCAGTCGACGATGAGTGTGTCATTCGGTTCGCTGAAAAATTGAAAAACGTCTGTCTGTACTTGGGACGTCTGAAGAGGTCTAATTTTTTCAAAGGATCTGGCTACTTTAGTGTTTGTTTTAAAGGGAATCATTAAAAAAGCTGCCGTACGAGTCTCAGGTCGATCCGACCATTTTTAGCCGAATGCGGTCGGTGTGACTTGATCTATAACGTCCGTTTTCGTTGAAAATCGTTCGCAAGCATTGTTCGGAAGAGGCTCCACTCAAATTGATTCACACAAATGGTGAGAGTCACAACCTCGGTGGGAGGGGGGGTCGCACTGGATCCAAAACTGGAGGGGGGAGCGCACCTCTCACGGACCGGTCACACCGCTACGACCTACCATGGGCTGCGGACCACTCAGCAGCCCGCGCGCCTGTTACGTACGCCGATCGATCACCACATTTCTCGTGAGCGCAAAGCAAAACGCAGCGCACGCTGCTGAGGTGTGATATTGACTACAGTCGAGAAGTCGAATATTCGAAAAAGTGTGACATCCGACTTTTTGTCGAAAGGACGGTTATTCGGAAAACATTTCATTTGAAACAAGTCACAAAATCAATCGTGCTCCTGCCGCCCAGCTAGGAGGCTGGGCAGCTAGAGCAGCGAAAAAGCACTGCTTGGGCACGATTTGCTAGATGATCTACTGCCCTCGCACTGCGATCGTCAAAGACGTCGACTGCCCTGCCTCTGCCCAAACCGGCGCGTTGATACATAAGGCCCCAGGACACAACTGTTGCTTCTGTTTCAATCAGCGCTGCACCTTTTTCTATAATATCATCTCTTTTGCAAGGGGAACACTTATGTGAGTTCAATATTTACTACGGTAATCAATGCACACTTCGAAAAATTTGAAGTATAATGTGAACAGCCACACCAAAGCATACACCTTGAATGGTAAATTGTGAACAGAAAACAAACGATGCATTTAGCTCTACAATCTACCCTAAATCAAGAGAAACCAACTACAAATCATAATTCATACTAGTTCTTAAGACATGACACATGATACAAAGAGACTGAAATGGTTTTCTAGACAAATGGCTTGATAAAATTGACAGTACCCATCACCTCACAACATTTCAGATCGCAGTTCACTTCAGGGAACGAATGAGGCACCAGAAGATTTTAAGAAGATACAGCACAATATGTGAGATTTATACAGCAACACAAAGCGAGATATTGGTATTTGATCTCCTGATGGTATGCACCGCGTAAGACTTGGGTAAACGGACCTGCGATCTCTACACCGGAAAAACATGGCACTCGAAAATTATACCGCAGCACATTATTCGCCCACTGTCTGCGCGACGCCTTGCCTCCGACTTCTTGGCAGGCTGTGCAAACAAGTGCCCGACTAAGATCTAGACTCGAAGCAGATAATTACGAGCGAGGCGGTGTCACGCGGTAACAGCTCGATAAGTTGTCAAGTCGGGCCAGCAGCCTTCAGAGGTTGATGAGGACCTGCAGAAGTGTGACCCGGAAACTGCTGCAGAGTCTGTGCCGTTGTAGGACTTAGGCTTGTAATCTTGTAAAGCAGCGCCGGCTCTGGAGCCAGAATACTGCTAAAGCAGCCTTCGCTGCAGGGAAAATTACGCTAGAGCCGTAGGCACTCCCAACTGTTCAGCCAGTTAACTGCTGAACAAGTTAAGCTGTCGGACCACCAGTACTCAGAACTGTGTAAGAGCCCTCAGCTGTACAGCTGAGAAATGGCTCAGCAGGTTGCGTTACTGAGTAGCTTGGGCGCTGACCATTGCGAGCTGCAGCAACGGATGTATGGTTAGGAACGCTGCCAGATTGACCTTGTGTGAGCGAAGTGGCGGTGCAGAGAGGCAACATCGAACTATCGGTCGCTAGATTCAGCCCCATAGCAGCGGTGTGGACTCCCAGTGACGATGTTGTCGCGTAGATTACACGAACGCATAAGCGTCTTCAGCTGGGAGCAGCCAGCTTCCAGACCACTCTTGCAAATTGTGCAATCCATCATATCCAACTTTTCGAAAACTCTGATCACCATACTAATCATAATCATTTCGATTATATTTGAAGGCAGTGGTCACGATGAAAAACGTCATCGAAAAAAAAAACTACGTAAATCAGCTTAGATCGAAATCAGCTTAAAAACTATGAGGGTTGCGCAATAAAAAAACGGGCTACAATTAAAGTTCTAGGGCCCAAAGAAGCCAGTTCGTGCACACGTGCACAGCGTCGACCAAAAAGATCGCTGTCTCATGCCGAGCAATCAAAAATCGTCGACATTCAGAGGAAGAAATACGTGCAAATTTACCTAATAAAAACAGTTGAGCAATGAAAGAAAGCGCTTCAGTCAATGTTTTTGACCAGTTGTGTACATAAATCCGAGGGTTAAATGATTGGAATTCAATTTCAAGCCACCTGATGTTCTTGATATAAGAGGTCATCGATGCCGATGATGTGGAGTGGGTCCGTCCACCATCATAAGACAAGAAAGTTCAGGCTTCAAATTTGGCTCAAAACAATGTTTTTGGCGAATTTTTCTTATACGATCCTACTACTTGAGACCCAGTAAAGGGTTTAGAGAGAAAAATATGACAAGCATATTTGATCGCGACCACTGCCTTTAAAACAACATGGCAGGATGAAGACAATCGAAAACCAACTCACCCTTGTTTCGGATGTCGATGAAGATGTTAGAAACGACTTGGCGCACGCCTGACGTCAACAATGCCTACCTTGACAAGCGTTAACCTGTCAAACGACGCCTGAACCTGACACACTCTGTCAAATCACGTCTTTGCATGGCCCTACCCTTCTGAGAATCAGGGCTGTCACTGTCCCGCCGGACATTAGGGCTACATGAAAATTGACATCATTTGAAAACCTGGAGGAGGAACGTTGAAAACTTTCAGTTAAAAAGGAAGCGCATTGAGTGGCGTTGGGAAGTGGGAAAAATTGTCTCAGGAATTCAAAAAATCGACTCTCTAACAACAACGAACATAATAAATAATTGAAATGAACATCTAAGGAGGACCACATCTCTAATAAATGTGATTTTTTATGCAGCCGGTGTTAAGCCTGCAGGTCCCAATTTCAGTTGAGTAACGGGCATGTATCCGGCCTTTTCACGCCTTAATTTTGAACTATCATGAACGGTCAGAGGTACGGCCCCCATGAAATTTTCGGTTTTCATAATTTTGGAAAAGATCTCTGATTCCCTGTTGAATTCTCCTGCAAGCTGACACCTCACACTCCTTAGTACCCTAAAGTTAATTCGAATGTTTCTGTTCTGTTCCGATTTTAGAGTGTTGAAACTTGCTTGAACACGTCACCAGAAAACACCTAATGAATACTAGTAAACTTAGCTTTCCTGACATGTTCATCTCCAATCTGAATATAATCAGCATTCAATAATTAGCTTCAATAACGACGAAGCAGTGTCTGCCGCTCTGGAACTCCTTGGTCGACATCGAGCGGATATTCACATCGTTGGGTTAACACAGAACGATATAAAGGGAGTCGCTGAAAGCGATACTTAGTTGCAATGTTTGTCTGATCAAAGGAGAGGTCTTTAATCAAAAATGTGGACTTGCGGTAGGCAACAGGATAGCGCCGTTCTTAGCCATCGTTTATCTGGATAGAATAGAATGGAAGATCACTGTGCAATGGAATCTTTATTCTAAAAAGAGTACATAGATGATGTGTCCGTCATTACATCACTGCTACCAAATTTCAACTCGCACTTGCAAATCTGACGGATGCGATTGTACAGGCCATAAAACGGCCAATGTCTCACCGTCTACTGCGTACCACGCGCTGCGCGACCGCACAAGCGTCGGAAGCAGACGAGTTTTGGCCGCCGCGCGACGAGTTTCTGGCCGCCGCGCGCCGAACGTCGCGCGGCGGCCAAAACTCGTCGCGCGGCGGCCAAAACCCGTCTGGCTTCCTACGCGCGTGCGGTCGCGCAGCGCGTGGTACGCAGTCGATGGTGAGACATTGGCCGTTTTATGGCCTGTATATGCTTTATGACGAAAGTTTATGCCGCAGACAGCATGCTCCCCTTTCTCCAACACAAATGTGAAGATTATTGTTGGATGCAAACAATCAAAGTGGGCATAAGAAGGCTGCGTCCAAGAATATAATTTTATACGTACGCAGCGCCCGTTCGATGTACATGAAAGCTAGTAAAGTGAAAAACCTCATTATTACAAGAACAGAATGTGCACCCGAGAGACAGACGAGGTAGAAGAGACAATAGAGCGAATTTTGGCTACTAACGGGCATACAATCTATGTCGTGGCGGCCAAATGCTTATCCCTGGAGGAGTGCATTTGGTGGTACCATACGTTAACAAAGGAATAGCCAAGGCTGTAAATCAGGTAGTGAAACAGTCGAACCTATATATAAAACCAGTGTTCAAACCGCCGCAACGTGCTTCGTGGGCGGGATAGGCTGGCTCTGGCCAAAACAGCGGATCTGGACAAAACATCAATATGGTGATGCACTGCTGCTAGTGGAACACTTCAAGACTTTTCGATTACAACTCGAGTGGTGATTTCTTTATCAGACACCTCAGTATCACCTACAGAAAAAAGGAGCTATAAGGTCCTTGAAAATGAAAAATAAGAGAAATTTGGTGGCAGTTTTTCCCAATTCAGCCAGCCCCTGGGATAGCTTGCCCCGACAGAGCCGGGAAAGTACAGCGACCTTCGACTGCCGCGATAGCCCTGCTAAGGATCCGCGATCATCACTGTGCCAAGACGGTTCAGTTGCAGTGTCTGGAGCCTCGACAACTTCGAGATGTTACCGCGATAGTATTGCAAAGGTTCCGTTTCAGAAACGCGCCGGCTTGCGAGGATCCACTATGTCTCCTAAAACGAGATTGTCGCCGGTTTGTTTAGCCATATTAGAGGTGCACTGTATCTCTTTGGTCGCAGTAACGGGGATACTCTGTTTCTGTCAGACACATAGGTGCCATCTCGGTGCCTATACTCAGAAAAATAAAAACAAGCATCTTGTCAAATAAAGGCCCGAAAACAACTCACTTGTAACATATCTTTGCCGATGTAAGTTGCTTGCGACTTTTACCGATCCGTTTAAGTTACATGTAACTCATCGGAGGCGCATTGCAGTCGGTTTCCTGACGATATGTGGCATGTAACTTAATTGATTTGAGATAAGTCGCAAGTAATTTACATCAGCCAGGATGTGTTACAAGTGACTTGTTTCCGATTTCTGAGAGTACTGCGCGTAGTGCGCCTTCGATATGTACATGAAACTTAAATGGCACAAAAAAGGTCGCAAGTAACTCAAATCGGTGAAGAAGGTATTTCTAAGAGGGATGTACGACACACTCGCGGGGTCAGGTTTACAAGTTACCTTAGACATTCAAGTAAATTGCATTTATATTACAATCAACTCGTTTTGATTTTTGGGAGAAGGAGCCGAAGCGGCACGACCTCACACTGTCGTGGCAATTTCTGCTAGATACGGTGCTCACAGAAAGGTTCAGCTACACTACATTTCCAAGCAAAAATTTTTTGGTCCACAGTTGACCTGGGAAAAGGAAGGAGAAGAGACGGCGAGAGATGGTGGCGGGACGGATGGTGCAGGTCACGCGGCATCATGTGGCATGGGAATTCTGCTCTGAAATAGAATGTGTTGTTAACAAGGAGCTAAAGACGGACCACTGACTTTAGCTGCAGAATGTCGCGTATGCTAGTAAATCAACCATACAAAGGTTGAAGAAATCATTGTAATTTCGAAGATTTTGATTTTTGAAGAAGGCGCCCCCACAGGTGGGACAAGGAGTCGTTAGTGGGTTAAAAATTTACTAATGGCTTTGAAAGAATCACAGTTCCGATGACAGAACGCCGTTGACGTCACCACTCAGTTGTGTGGCACTGTTTCCTTCGCTCTGACCCCACTGAAGCAATCAATATGCGCCATACCCCCCAACGCCCTTTTCATACTTTTGCTGCCGCGGCAAATGCCGCTCCTCGAGGTTCAAAAAAAAACGTTTTGGAGTACTTAGAAACTAGATGAATGTTTATAACTAACTACTATGCACATGAGAATGTCGCCAAAAAGCACAGATCGACAGTGGACCCCCGGCGAAATAGGCACAAAAATGGTAAAACGCGGCAAGTGCGGCGGCGGCGAGAATGTTCTCGGTCCTTATTGCTACTATTGCGGCGTTTTCCGCGTTCACTATCTCGTTGACAGCTTCTATTGTGAATCGATCGCAGATCCGGGCATTTCGCCGGCACTCTCGTGTGCAAAAAAGCTTGTTTCCAACTCCCGGTTAATTTTCTAGCATTCGAAAACACTGGCTTCGTGTAGCTCAGAAAGCGGCAACTTGCGCGGCGGCAAAGGTGTGAAAATGGGTGGGGTTCCAAGCGCGCGTGCTTAGCATCCACCAGAATTCCTGAAAGCTCGTCATCAGCGTAATCGCCTAGGCCCCGTGGTAATGTTGGGGTAGGTCTTGAGAGAGGCGCTAGTGTCTCGGCGGTTGGTGTAAGCTGCTTTCGTTCCCCCAACTGCTGCCCAGGGTAGCACGTTGTGTCCTCTTGCTCCGCTCCCTGCCCCAACTGCTGTTCGTATAGCGGTCCCACGTGCTGCTATATAGTAGCCTTACTCAGAGGATCGCGGGGTCGTAATGGAGCACAATAGGCTTTCACCTCGACGAGGATAGCGAGGGCTGCACGAGGGGAAGAGCTGCTGCTTGAGCAGCACGTACTGCCTTTGTGCTGCTCTTGGCAGCACTTGCTGCCCTCGTCCTCCTTTCGTCGCCTCAGCTGCTGCTCTCCTTTTTGGCCAGCGCAGTGTGGTAACTTTGCTCAAAGTGGTTCATTTGAGCAGCTACAAGGACATTCATAATCAATTTGGAGAGTTATTTCTATTGAGCATGTACATTTAGACTTCTGGATATCTGTATACAAGGTGCACACCCACGCCGCTTCGCGGCGTACTTGTGGGCGTGCTCTAAGATCTATGGATTATTTGAAATACAGAGCAGTGCCGCGCTGCGCTAAACAGCCTTGAAGGTACAATGCAACACCAGGAGTAAAATTTGATATTATAGCCCGCCCACCGTGAATAGCAACCCCGCCAAGCGCGAGATCTCAATTCGCTGTAATAAGTGAGAAACTTAAAGGAAAAGTCGGCTCCGTCCCAAAGCCTAACTGCATCGTCTTGGAAGGGAAACCAAGAGCTCTGCTATTGTACATTTTGCTTTTGAGCATCGCCACACAAACTAATTTTTCCGTTTGCAAAAATTTGGGTTACCTTTTCGTGGTCTAAACGCTTGATTATGCTTTAAGGGTGTTGTGAGCGGGGTCGACTTTTTCCGTGTAGTTTCTCACTTACTTGATCGAATTTAGTTCTAGAGCTTGACAGGGTTGCTATACACGGTGGGCGGACTACATATAATATCGAATTTTACCCCTGAGGTACAGTTCCGCACAGTTTTTCGCAGAAAAAGCATTTTGCGGCGTTTTTTTTGCGCTCACAAAGCGCTGCATCGCTTTAACTTGCTTCAAAGTGATCCGATTTCAATTTTGAAGTGATTTCTAAATTGCTTCCATTCGGTCCCAAACGATAGTATTGGAAAACAATAGATTGAACGCAAGAAGTGCATCGAAGAATGCATATTTTCACCAAAAAAGCCCTCGCTATGAATTGGTCAGAGGATCATGATAGCAGAAATCTTTCATTTTCTGATCTGTGGTCGACATGAATTTTTGAAGGAAATACACCTTTTAAACAGGATACCGGGGTCGCAATGACTCTACATTTGCCTCACTGAGAGGAACACGAAAACTACCTCAAAATTTCATTTCGTCAATTTTGAAGCGAGATATGGCGATAAGGCGCTTTCTCTGAAAAATATTGCCGTGACTCTTCCGCTGCTGCCCAACGACTCCTTCACGATCCCGGACAATCCCGCGACTCCCGAGCGTCCCTGGTCTCTTCCGCGGCTTTGCCGCGACTTCCCCGTGGATCACGCTTGCGCTACTCTACTGGGACTCCCCCGGAATTCTTCCGTGACCCTACCGCGATTTGGCCAATGAAGAATCGTCCGCGGTTCTGCTTTCTCATCTCCCCGTAACTCGTCCGGCAGGCGTCAAACCGGAGGAGTTGCGGCGAGATTGCGGCAATATATTTCAGAGTTGTATGAGAAAAACATCACAAAACGCTTTTTGCGATAAAAAAAACTTGCGCACTCCTGTATGTTTTCAAGGAAATCAGTTACACTGTTCTCAATCAAGCTTACACAGGGTACTTATGCATTGCAATGCATAACCCTTCACAGTCTGACACAGATTTTAAAGAAGAGAATCTGCGGAGAAAGTTATGTCACACTTCTCGATGGTTTGGTGAACTTTTCGGGGTACATTGATGTCCTGCTCAGTTCTTGAGCTCATCCCGGAAAGCTGTCTCTCCAGAAAGTGATTATGAATGAACGTTTGAAGGAATAGGCACAAATGAGCAGTAGAACAGTACTCAGAACTGATTGTTCTCTTGTTTGCCCATTGACACGAAGCGAGGTCAATGACCACCGCTGCATACGTGGACAGTGGGTGTGACAGCCGGGTGTCAATTGTTGACGACGGGTGACGATGACTAATTTCCGACACACACACACACACACACACACACACACACACACACACACACACACACACACACACACACACACACACACACACACACACACACACACACACACACCACACACACACACCACACACACACACACACACACACACACACACACACACACACACACACACACACACACACACACACACACACACACACACACATAGCCAAATATAGTTAGTAGGATCAATTGACATCTTGTGTTTTTCTAATAAAAACAATTTTCATAATCAGCATGAAGAGTTCTTCGCTTCTAAGCGTGCACATGCTCTACTCCCGTACAACTTAGAGTTAGAGTTCACGCAACCAATCGATCTCCAGCCATATCACAAGGACTACCTTAAAGGTAGCGTACGCGCAAAAAAAACGTATTTTTTATAGTTTCTGCAGGTAGGCCTACCAGGTTGTGATATATCGCAGAGAGGCCACCCAAAACACGCAAGCTTCGGAGAAAAACACGTTTCAAAATCCCGTAGCATTCAGCTTCCTTTAAATACGTCTGTTCGGTGTGTATTGTGTAATACACTAATTTCGAAAATTTGAACGTCTGAATTGGTTTAGCCCCTTGAATTTTTAGGTTCCGCAATTCTTTTCGCCTCTCTGTTGTCGAAAACTCTCTAAAACAAGAAGCTCTAAATACAGAGGTTTGAACGAGGATCTCTCGGAATAAAGAAAATAGACCTATGGAGTTTCGCGGCCTGTCGGAACCTGTCGTGGCGCTTCTGTTCCTCATGTCAGATGACGCCTTTTCAGACCACGGAGCAGTTATGACGAGCTTATAGCATTATAAATGCGCGACATTGAGGTCTCAAGTTTCGCTGTCTCCACTTGGTTCAAACATTGGAGTGAGAAGAAACCCCAAATCCGGATTTCCGCCTTAAAAAAGGAAGCTGCCTTCCAAAGGCACAGGACACCCAGAAGATGATTTTTTAGTTTTTATGCTGGCCTTAAGGAGGGTCACACTCTGATCACAGTGATATCTCTTTTTTCGTCCAAGACCCCCTATGAACAGAGTTATGGCTTACTAAAGATGCCTATAATTAAAGGGTGAAAAATTGGCGGATGAGTTGTCTTTTCTCTTCATTTGCAATCGTTGCCCGAGAGCGAGCCAGGATAAGGAGACAGTCTGGCTATGGTCTGAAGAACGACGACTTGTTGAGATTTCAGTCATTCATCTAGCCGTTACAGAGTTTGGAAATCTGGTGAGGGGTGTGGCCCGTGGTGGTGAGCGAAGGAGGTGAGCGGGGTGGTCGCCTATATCTCGCTTATTCGGAGGAATTGAGATCTCGCACTTGGCACGTCTTATAAAAGAGGGGTCTACTAGACAATCAAATAAAAATCTCAAAATTCTTATCTGAGGGTGACTTCAAGGTACACACCGGCTTGTTGGGTGGGGGTGTGTGGGGGGGTTAAGTGTTCTCACCGCGTTTTCTGAGACGACGCATTACGAATTATACATTTCGAAATCGTTTAGAGTATACTGTCGCATATGAGAAAGCTTGGCAGAAGCCTGTATGAAGGGAAAGCAAACCACAGATGAAGTCGAGTATCTTTGCTTTCATGAGACAGTATGCCGTCGCAAGTATTAGGATGCAACTGCCTTTTTAATCGGTAAGCAGATCATTAAATGATTGGAAGTGCACCGCTATATTTCTCCATGCCTCAGTATTCCGCTGTTTTTGATAATAGAAATCCTGAGCTGTATAGAAGTACCCCAAAGGTTAGGTTGTTCACATTAGACTAAAAATAGAGAGGATACAAAACATTAAATCTGTAGTAAATTAGCAAATCTTTATATTACAAAACATGTTTTGGTGATTTTTGATCATTTCCATCGAAATCCAGGAAGAATGCATTTAAGTGAACTTTCGGATCGGATAAGCAGGGTGGGGCGCCGCAATATGCGCTCGGCGGGAGGCGGACACGCGGAGTTTTTGGCACAGTCTGAGTCTGGGGTCTTGCCCGTACACTTTTCAGTTCCAAGCGTGAGCGATTTACCTGTTCACCTGCGCGGCCACCTCAAAGGTGGTAATTTTATGCAAAATTCACATTTTCGTTGCATCAAGTCTTCCAAAAAATCTGGTACTTTATTGATCCTCAAATCGAACGCCGTCTAGAAAAAAAGGATTTTCTTTAGGTTTGATATGGTACACTCGAGTAAAATAGTTCCTTGCGAGCAATGTGAATGGTTCAGCTCGGTTAAAGGCTGATGAATTATACTGAAAAAGATGATGAGTCGTCATTCTCATAGGATGATAGTTGTGTGGAACCGACCGAAAATTTGAGAAATGTTCAACCCTTTTGGAATAATTTATTCAGTGTGTTCTACAAGATTCGACAACAATTTGGTTTTTTTTTCAAATCTTGAAGGTATGTGTCGAAAACTTTGGAAAATTACGTTCTTACTTTAAAATTCGTTTTCATGACTTTGAACTTTACTCGCATTTTCCAGTGAAACATATTTTTTTGATTCTGGACAAGGACAACGAGCATTTGTATTTTTCAAATGCTGAGCGGCAATGGTTTGCCGAAAATGGAACGAAATGGCCAAATGAACAAGGACAACGAGGATTTGTATTTTTCAAATGCTGAGCGGCAATGGTTTGCCGAAAATGGAACGAAATGGCCAATACGTTTTCTTCACGAAAAACACAATGCTCACAATATTCAAAGCAGACAGTTCTCAAAATTTACTTTGCATTTGATTCAACAATTTTAAACTGTCCTGAGAAAGTTCATGACAATAATTTCGAAAGAAGAAAGCATTTTCATTGAGTCATTGCTTTTTTCGGTAGGAAAAAATCACCATTTATCGAGAGATCGCCAAATGATGGATACTCTGATATTTGCAATTCCGTTTGCCCTAGACATTCCTCTAACCAGTGCGAATTTCAGTGAATTAAGAATATTTTGAGGAAATTTTCTTCTTTGGAATATGTGGGTATAACTTTTTTTCCCGAAGAAAGCCATGATTCGTCTTTAAAATCGAGTAAAACAGAATATTGCGCCTAACTCCTATCTTTACGGTCACGAAACCGAGTGAAAATAGATTCTTGTTTGGGGATAGAGAATATCTCTGTTGAGGAATGTTTTTGGGACACTCACATTCACTACCGATCGAGGCCTGTGTTGAACGGCCCTCGCAAACTCGTGCCAGATACGCGGCAGTCTTACATGGGGATGAGACAGTCGGCAATGCGAGCATCACTTCTTCGATCGGTGGCGAAGATCAAAGGATATAATCAAGGATGAAATACCCGTTAGGGATATCATTAGGCCTCCCTGGGGTCTTTATCTTTGATGGGTCGCTGCAGCGCTGCTGCTGAAAGCGACATACCACCTGCGAAAGAAAAATTATAAGAAAAAAGAAAAGATCATGAATGAGGAGCAGCAGTTGGGGCGACAATAAAGAGCAGCAGTTGGAGAGAGAAGAGCAGAAGTTGGGGCCACAATGAGGAGCAGCAGTTGGGGCCACAATGAAGAGCAGCAGTTGGGGCGACGACTGAAGCAGTTGGGGCAACTGTAGCAGCAGGTGGGGCAACTATACGAGCAGCAGTTGGGGCAGTGAGCGGAGCAAGAGGAGACAACGTGCTGCCCTGGGCAGCAGTTGGGGGAACGAAAGGGGCTTACACCTCGACGAGTAAATGCGTTAGTAATCCCCTCGTGCTGCCTTACTAAGCCTCGAGTATCTGAGTAAGTGCTCCAGTCGTCTCCCCAACTGCTGCTCCTGCTTGCGGCCCCAACTGCTGCTCTTTTCTCCCCAACTGCTGCTCATCATTAACGATCTTTTCTTTTTTCTTATAATCTTTCTTTCGCAGGTGATGTGTCGAGCTCAGCAGCAGCGCTGCAGCGACTTATCAAAGATAAAGGGGCCAGTGAGGATAATTGATATCCTCAACGGGTGTTTCAAACTTGATTATATCCTCTGATCTTCGTCACCGATTGAAGAAATGATGCTCGCATTGCCGACTGTCTCATGCCCACCTAAGACTGCCTCGTATCTGGCATATCCACATTTTCCAAAGATGAAAACTTCCTCAAAGTATTATAAAATCACTGAAATTCGCACTGGTTAGAGGAATGTCTAGGGCGAAAGGAATTGCAAATATCAGAGTATCCATAATTCAGAGATCTCTCTATAAATGATGATTTCTTCCCTTCGAAAAGCAATGATTCAATGAAATGTTCTCTTCTGTCGAAATTATGTACGTGAACTTTTTTAGGATGATTTAAAACTGTCGAACTAAATACAAAGTAAATTTTGAGAACTGTCTGCTTTGAATTTTGTGCGCATTGTGTTTTTCGTGAAGAAAAGATATTGGCCATTCCGTTCCATTTTCGGAAAACCATTGCCGCTCAGCATTTGAATAATACAAGTCCTCGTCCAAAATCAAAGAAGAATTATGATTCAGTGAAAAATTCGAGTAAAGTTCGAGGTCATGAGAAAGTGATTTTCAAAGTTTTTGACACATACCTTCAAGATTTAAAGAAACTCAAATTGTTGTCGAATCTTGTAGGACACACTTAATAAATTATTTTGAAAGAGTTGAAGATCTCTCAAATCTTCGGTCGGTTCCACACGACTATCATCCTATGAGAATGACGACTCATCATCTTTTTTAGTATAGTTCATCAGCCTTAAACCGAGCTGTACCATTCACATTGCTCGCAAGGAACTGTTTTACTCGAGTGTACCATCGCAAACCTAACGAAAATCCTTTTTTTTTCTAGACGGCGTTTGGTTTGATTATCAATAAAGCACCAGATTTTTTTGCCGTAGACAACCTATCCGCGGAAACGCTTTTGCTGTAGACATCCCATCGGAGGAGAGTCTCCATCCCCGATTCCGCGTTCACATCCTATCAACATCCCGTAGACCTGATATTACCATCCCAGTGAAGCATCAGCAGCCTTATGACGTCAACAATCGAAATTCGAATACTTCGTAAAAAGCGGTTTCAAATATTATTCGAAATTCGATTATTTCGAAAACAGACTCTCGAATAATATTCGAAATTCGAATATTTTCTTAAGAGATTTTCGAAATTCGAATAATCGAAAGGCACAATCATCATTTCATTAGAAGTTCTTTTTTTTCTGATCAACCTTTGCAAGCACATTCTATCAAGGCACCATCTTGGCCTATTCACCCCACGCCCGAATCGGGGTTCTCACGCGATTGGATCGTACGAAATATTGCGTCACCGTCCAAGGTACTCAAGCCAACGCAAACCGTTTTTCTCTCGTTTTGCATTTATTATGTTGCTGTCCAGATATGGATAGTGCCATGGTTTGAGTTTCCAAAAAACCCCCGTTCCAGAGAAACAGTTACTTGAAATACGGGCGGGAGCGATTGAGCTCACTATTCTACAATGACTACTCTAGAAACATTAGTTTGGAGCGGTCTTCGCGGCTTGAAAGATTTGGTTTTGCTCAGGCCTTGTGAATTTCGATTTGCTAGTTACGAGGAATTTGAAAACTTACAATTTACGATTTACCAAATTACAAAATTCAGTCACGCGCAGCCCTGCGCGACGCGGCATGATCGATATTAGGGGTCGTTTATACTTCCGCCGCCATGCGGCGCGGAGAGGCGCTTTTCGTAAAGCGTCCATTATAGTTTCGCCGCTCAGCAGCGCGGCGAAGTGTAATACTATATTATCGATCGTGTCGCGCCGCGCCGCGTGATCAATACTACAGTAATGCACTTGGCCGCTCCGCTTGGCGGCGTGAGTATAAACGACCCTTAATATTGATCAAGCGGCGTGGCACGATCGATATTGTAAGATTGCATTAGCCGCGCCGCTTTGCTGCGGAAGTATAAACTACAACTTAGAGGATCGCAATACGCCGCGCCTCTCGACGGCGGGAGTATAAATGTCGCATAAGGTCAATGGTACACATTGCAGCTGCCATGATCGACAGTCATGGCATTTAGCACAAATACGGGACCAGCATCGGAGCAATGACACTGGCCGTCGTAGGAAGTTATCGCGCGTCGGTCGCAGCGACGTGTCGTGGAGGGCTCACATACTGCAAATGTGCCTATTCCTGTCGTTGCCACTGTCACTGTGCAGCACACGCGAATCGATTTCGCCACCATTCTAATGTGGAAAGATGCTAGTTGCCAACTTCCGGCTAATTTTTCAATAATCTAATACACTGGTTTCATTGTAGCTCAAAAGCGGCTTTTCCGCGACTGCGAAAGGGCGTAGGGGTTTCAAGCTCGCGTGTTCAGCCCTGTCCCCCACCTGAAGTCGTGCAAACTCGGCGGCAGCAAATTAGCTTAGGCCGCACCGCGCTGTAGTAGTAGGTCTTGAGAGCGGCGCTAGGGTCTTGGCGCTTGGCTGCGATAGGGCGCCTTTCCGGAAAGGTATAGTGGTGGTCAAGTCTTGCCTGAAGCCAAGCGTCTGGTGCTAAACGCGCGTGACGCGCTTACGGAGACTATAAATACTCAAGCGGCGGCGCTATGTCGGAGCGGATTAAAATAGGTCCTAATTTTGCCGAGCAAACAAAATCTGTACTTGCGATCACTATCATAGCAGTCACGATTGTCACAGCAAATGGCAGTTCAAAACTATTTTTTCGAAATAGCACTATCATTCGTGAATCCGAGAAAATTTATCCGAAAAATAGAAAAAATTATTCGAAAATGCGAAAATTTTGATTTTCGAATATACTCGAAAATTCGAAATTCGAAAAATCAGTTTTTCGAATATATTCGAAAATCCGAAATTCGAAAATACCATTTTCGAGTTTATACGAAAATTCGAAATTCGAAAGATTTGATTTTCAAATATATTCGAAAATTCAAAAATTTTTATATTTACTGCTTGATGGGAAAGCCATTTTAGCGTAATCCGGAATGAGCAAAATGGAGTACCTTGCGAGGATGCCCTCGCTATTATGCTTTGGCATTTTCAATCTTTTTCGAATACTCGACTTTTCGAATGATTCGAAATTTTAGTTTTTCAAATAGTTCGAAAATTTGAGCTCTTCAAATATTTGACTTTTCGAATATTCGGTTTTCGAATCATTCGGAAATCGGCACTTTTCCAATAGTCGGTTTTCGAATAATTCGGGAATTCGCAATTTTCGAATATTCGGTTTTCCGAATTATTCGGAAATTGACACCTTTCGAATATTCGACTTTTCGAAGTCGAATTTTCCAGTCGAATGAATATTCGAATCATTCGATTCGGTCAGAGTATACTCGCTACTAGTAGTTAAAGCTGTGAGTGACTTTGGCCTAATCGCAAATAATAAAACCTTTCTATCTCAGAAAGGTAGGTGGACCATCAAGGCTTAAATGTTTCTTCGTGTCCAAATTTTTTCCAGGTAAGCTGTTTGGTACACATCGGACCGAATTGTTATTTTCGAAAATTACTCGAATGCTTTTGGAATTTCGAATCATTCAAAATTCGAGAATTTTGATTTTCAAATATTATGCGAATATTTCGAAAACGGACTTCCGAATGATATTCGAAATTCGAATACTTCGTAAAAAACTAACTACGCTTATTCTTTAAAATCTACTTTTTTTCTAGCTACATTTACATCTCCCCGCGTATTGACAACATGGATGGGAATCAGGGTAAATAAACACAATCGAATGATCAGAGATTCCTCTCAAATATCTTAAAACGACGACGCAAATGACACACATAAACGGACGAAAAAAATCAGAAATCTGCTTACGAAGGCGTTTGCTGAAAGCTCCGTAAACCACGGAATCCTTCGGGTCCACCACGGGGAACTCCGCGAGGTCCACCTCTCGGCAGGACACCAACACCCCTTCCACGGAAATACGTTATTGAAAAACGAATCACAGATCTCACATAATCCAGAAAATAGAAAGAATTGTTATAGAAGTCTATAGCATCATTAAAAAAACGAATTGCGAATCTAACATAACCTAAAATGAGAACTCGGAGGGCACAATCTTCGTGATACATTGATTGATGGGCGCTACCATCACCCTCGCGAATGTTCTGTAGAACAGCCAATCGACCTGCACCGCCGTAGACATCCCGATTTGTCGTTCTGTAGACAACAACTCCGTCTGTGTCGATTTGTGGCACTCGGCGGGATTGCTGTACGATGGGCTGTTTAACAGCCCGTCGTACCCTGCTCAACAGCACACCGGGACGGCCCCGCGTAGAGCTGCCTGTTCGCCAGCGGTGACTCGTTCTGGGCGGATCGACGTCCTGTACACAACAGCGAACGTCTGAGATGGTCGACCTGAGCGCAGCAAAAGCGATTGTCTGCAAGTGCGACCCGGAGTCTCACATCGATATGAACTGGACAACAAGCGATACGCGAAATGGCGAAAGATAAACGAAAATCAAGAAGAGCGAGAATTAATACATTATTCAACCCAAAAAATGCAGGTACAAAAACACTATTTAAACCATTTCATCAACCACATAACACCTATAATAAGTCACTCTTGTTGCATATGCACAACTAATGTCATCTTTTTTTTTGTAAACGAATTTTTCTTTCCTCGGAAATGTATTTTCAATCAGTTTTAACGAAGTACTTGAAAGCCCATTCCCCCATTAAGGTCCCTTGGGGGGGAGGAGCTGCGTGACTGCAAAGGCGGGGGTTACGGAGCGCGATAAGGCAATCACGCGTCACGATTTGAAGTTAAATCGAGTGGCGCTTGCTGTGTTGCGTCTCCAAACCCTCGGTGCGCTATTCATGCATGCCATTACTGAGAACCTAATTTGCAATTTTGTGAGAAGGACCAGAGCAAAATATATTCATTAGGTTTAATTCACCTTTTATCAACGCGACAAAAGTGTGTTGTTGTCTGTAGTGGAAATTCAAACCCTATGTGCACCAGGTGATAAATTGAGAACAGGTTAGGTGGGTGAATTTTGTAGACCGACCTCGAAAAGACGACGGTCACACTGTGCTGCAGGGACGGTACCCTAAACAATTCTTCAGTTCAACACAAGACGAAGTTTCTCTTCCGTAAATAGTTGCGAATCCTAGTTTCCTATTGAATTAAAGGACTCCGCAGTACCACACACCCCGTCGTCCGTGGCTTGCTCCCTCAAGAAAACACTTAAATCTCACCCGCGGCTGGCGCGGCGGTCGCGTGCGCCAGCCGCTAATCGATTCAGGCCACAGCCGATCGGCTTACCATACCGCCCGAGCCCGCCGCTGGGTAGACTTAAATGAGTTTTCTGGGGAAGCAAGCCACGGACCCAACTGTAATAAAATGTGGCAAGCTACCACATATAGTGAGAAATATGGCATTTGCATTACTTGCATTGAATAAACTACGTTGTTCGAGCTTTAGTCAGGTCTTTGACAACTAAAGACACGAAACCCGATGTTGCTAAGCCCGACAGAAAATCGCACAGCAAAAGACAAAACAAATAGCAGATCTGCTATTTGCTCGCGTGCTAATCGGGACCACGTACTCAGAGGATCGCGGGGTCGTAATGGAGCACAATAGGCTTTCACCTCGACGAGGATAGCGCGGGCAGCACAAGGGGAAGAGCTGCTGCTCGAGCAGCACTTTCTGTTTTTGTGCTGCCCTCAGCTGCACGTGCTGCCCTCGTCCTCCTTTCGTCGCCTCAGCTGCTGCTCTCCGTTTTGGCCAGCGCAGTGTGAAAGCTTTGCTCAAAGTGGTTCATTTAGACAGCTACAAGGACATTCATAATCAGCTTGGAGAGGACTTTCTTCTGAGCATGTACTTTAAGGCTTCTGGATATCTATATATTAATTGAGATCTTCTTTTTTTATCCTGAACAATGTGTACAGAAATTAAGCAAAACAATCGGTGCTTACCTTAAACGATCGTGGGGCTGTAATGGGGCACAATTGGCGCTCAGCTCCACGAGAACAACGAGGACAGCACAAGTGGACGAGCCCCGTTCTCCATTCGTCTCCTCAGATGCTGCTTTCTGTTGTGGCCAGCACCGTGTGGTAAAATTTCTCAGAGCGGTCCACTCGGGTAGCTACCAGCACAGTCATAATCAGCATGAAGAGTTATTCGCTTCTAAGCAAGCACATGCTCTACTCCCGTTTGTCTTAGAGAAAGAGTTAACACAATTAATCGATCTCCAGCCATATCACAAGGAAAACCTTAAAGGCGGCGTACGTGCGAGAAAACCGCATTCTTTTATTAATTTTGGGCAGGTAGGCCTAGCAGGTTTTGACATATCGCAAAGAGGATACCCAAAACACGCAAGTTCCGGAGAAAAACTCGTTCAAAAATCACGTAGCATTCAGCTTCCTTTTTTTCACGTCTGTCCTGTGTGTCTTTAGTAATACACCAATGTCGGAAATTTGAACGTCTGAATTCGTTTAGCCCCTTAACTTTTTAGATTCCGCTATTCTTTTCACCTCTCTTTTGTCGAAAATTCTTCAAAACAAGAAGCTCAAAATACAGATGTTTAAACGAAGATCTCTCGAAATAAAGAAAATAGACTTTTGGAGTTTCGCGGCCTTTCAAAGCATGTCTTGGCGCTTCTGTTCCTCGTGTTAGATGACGCCTTTTCAGACCATAGAGCAGTTTTGACGAGCTTATAGCATCATGAATGCGCGACATTGAGGTCTAAAGTTTCGCTATCTCCACTTGGTTCAACCATTGGAGTGAGAACAAAATCGCAAATGCGCATTTCTCGCGCGGAAGCTGCCTTTGAAGGCACAGAACACCCAGAAGGTAATTTTTTATTTTTTATGCAGATCTCAAAGAGGGTCACACTCTGATTACAGTGATCCGAAACCCCCTATAAACAGAGTTATGGCTTATCAAAAATGCCTGTATTTTAAGGATGAAAAATTTGCGGATGAATTGCCTCAGGCCTGTATTTCCCTTCATTCGCTATCATGGCCCGAGAGCGAGCCAGGATAAGGAGACAGTCCGGCTATAGTCTAAAGAACGACTACTTGTTGAGAATTCAGCCATCTATGTGGCCGCCACAGAGTCTGGAAATCTGGTGAGGGGTGTGGCCCGTGGTCGTGGGCGAAGAAGGTCGGGCTTGAGGTTGTCGCCTATATCTCGCTTATTTGGAGGAATCGAGATCTCGCACTTGGCACGTCTTATATGGGAGAGGTCTACTACTTAATGAAATAAAAATCACAAAATTTATGTCTGAGGGTGTGACTTCAAGGTACACAACCGCTTGTTCTTTGGGGGGGGAGTGGGGGAGGCTCAGGTGTTTCACCGCGTTTTCTGAAACGGCTCATTACGAATTATCCATGTCGAACTCGTATAGTGTACTGTCGCATATGAGAAAGCTTACCAGAAGTCTGTATGAAGGAAAAAGCAAACCACGGGTGAAGTCGAGTATCTTTGCAGCCATCTTCCAGAAAAGAAACAAAGCGGATATCAAATTGGGGAATGGTTATGTAAGCAAAGAAAGTGTGAGGACTGCCCAGTGAGTATCGTACGCGTATGTAGATTTTGGGGGATGCGTGCCTACTCCTACTCGCTAAACTTTAACCACCAATACTCTGTTCGGAATCTACTCAAAGATCCACAAAAACGTCCTTTTTCATGAGACAGTTTGCCATCGGAAAAAATTAGGGCGCAGCTGCCTTTTAAATCGGCAAGCAGATCATTGAATAATTGGAAAAGCATTTTGTGACAATAGAAATCCTGAGCTCTATTGAATTGGGTTGTTCAGGATTGTTGTTTAAGATTAGGTTGTTCACATTAGACTAAAAATAGAAAGCATATAAAACATAAAATGTGTAATAAACTAGGAAAACTGTATATCACCAAACATGTTTTGGTGATTTTTGATCACTTCCACAGAAATCCAGGAAGAATGCATTCAGGTGAGCTTTCGGATTGGATAACTAGGTGGGGCGCCGCAACATGCGCTCGGCGGGAGGCGGACACGCGGAGTTTTTGGCACGGTCTGAGTCTGGGGCCTTGCCCGTACACTTTTCAGCTCCGAGCGTGAAACGTGGTAATTTTATGCAAAATTCACATTTTCGTTGAATCAAGTCTTCCAAAAAAATCTGGTGCTTTATTGATAATCAAACCAAACGCCGTCTAGAAAAAAAAAGGATTTTCGTTAGGTTTGCGATGGTACACTCGAGAAAAACAGTTCCTTGCGAGCAATGTGAATGGTTCAGCTCGGTTAAAGGCTGATGAACTATACTGAAAAAGATGATGAGTCGTCATTCTCATAGGATGATAGTCGTGTGGAACCGACCGAAGATTGGAGAGATCTTCAACTCTTTTAAATAAATTTATTCAGAGTGTTCTACAAGATTCGACAACAATTTGAGTTTTTTTTTATTCTTGAAGGTATGTGTCAAAAACTTTGGGAAATCACTTTCTTATTTCTAAAATGCGTTTTCATGACTTCGAACTTTACTCGCATTTTCCAGTGAAACATATTTGTTTTTGATTTTGGACGAGGACTAGTATTTTTCTAATGCTGAGCGGCAATGGTTTGCTGAAAATGGAAAGAAATGGCCAATATCTTTTCTTCACAAGAAACACAATGCTCACAAAATTCAAAGCAGACAATTCTCAAAATTCACTTCGTATTTAGTTCTACAGTTTTAAATCATCCTAAAAAAGATCACGTAAATAATTTCGACAGAAGAAAACATTTTCATTGAATCATTGCTTTTCGAAGGGGAGAAATCACCATTTATAGAGAGATCGCTAAATTATGGATACTCTGATATTTGCAATTCCTTTCGCCCTAGACATTCCTCTAACCAGTGCGAATTTCAGTGATTTTATAATACTTTGAGGAAGTTTTCATCTTTGGAAAATGTGGATGAAACTTTTTCCCAGAGAAGGCCATAATTCGTCTTTAAAATCGAGAAAACAGATTATCGCGCCTAATTCCCATCTTTACAGTCACTAAACCGAGTGAAAATAGATTCTTGTTTAAGGGATAGAGAATTTCTCTACTGAGGAATGTTTTTGGGACACTCACATTCACTACCGATCGAGGCCTGTGTTGAACGGCCCTCGCAAACTGATGCCAGATACGAGGCAGTCTTGGGTGGGCATGAGACAGTCGGCAATGCGAGCATCATTTCTTCAATCGGTGACGAAGATCAGAGGATTTAATCAAGTTTGGAACACCCGTTGAGGATATCAATTATCCTCACTGGCGCCTTCAGTCGTCGCCCCAACTGCTGCTCTTCATTGTGGCCCCAACTGCTGCTCCTCATTGTGGCCCCAACTTCTGCTCTTCTCTCTCCAACTGCTGCTCTTTATTGTCGCCCCAACTGCTGCTCCTCATTCATGATCTTTTCTTTTTTCTTATAATTTTTCTTTCGCAGGTGGTATGTCGCTTTCAGCAGCAGCGCTGCAGCGACCCATCAAAGATAAAGACCCCAGGGAGGCCTAATGATATCCCTAACGGGTATTTCATCCTTGATTATATCCTTTGATCTTCGCCACCGATCGAAGAAGTGATGCTCGCATTGCCGACTGTCTCATCCCCATGTAAGACTGCCGCGTATCTGGCACGAGTTTGCGAGGGCCGTTCAACACAGGCCTCGATCGGTAGTGAATGTGAGTGTCCCAAAAACATTCCTCAACAGAGATATTCTCTATCCCCGAACAAGAATCTATTTTCACTCGGTTTCGTGACCGTAAAGATAGGAGTTAGGCGCAATATTCTGTTTTACTCGATTTTAAAGACGAATCATGGCTTTCTTCGGGAAAAAAGTTATACCCACATATTCCAAAGAAGAAAATTTCCTCAAAATATTCTTAATTCACTGAAATTCGCACTGGTTAGAGGAATGTCTAGGGCAAACGGAATTGCAAATATCAGAGTATCCATCATTTGGCGATCTCTCTATAAATGGTGATTTTTTCCTACCGAAAAAAAGCAATGACTCAATGAAAATGCTTTCTTCTTTCGAAATTATTGTCATGAACTTTCTCAGGATAGTTTAAAATTGTTGAATCAAATGTAAAGTAAATTTTGAGAACTGTCTGCTTTGAATATTGTGAGCATTGTGTTTTCGTGAAGAAAACGTATTGGCCATTTCGTTCCATTTTCGGCAAACCATTGCCGCTCAGCATTTGAAAAATACAAATCCTCGTTGTCCTTGTTCATTTGGCCATTTCGTTCCATTTTCGGCAAACCATTGCCGCTCAGCATTTGAAAAATACAAATGCTCGTTGTCCTTGTCCAGAATCAAAAAAATATGTTTCACTGGAAAATGCGAGTAAAGTTCAAAGTCATGAATACGAATTTTAAAGTAAGAACGTAATTTTCCAAAGTTTTCGACACATACCTTCAAGATTTAAAAAAAAACCAAATTGTTGTCGAATCTAGTGGAACACACTGAATAAATTATTCTAAAAGGGTTGCACGTTTCTCAAATTATCGGTCGGTTCCACACAACTTTCATCCTATGAGAATGACGACTCATCATCTTTTTCAGTATAATTCATCAGCCTTTAACCGAGCTGAACCATTCACATTGCTCGCAAGGAACTATTTCACTCGAGTGTACCATATCAAACCTAAAGAAAATCCTTTTTTCTAGACGGCGTTCGATTTGAGGATCAATAAAGTACCTGATTTTTTGGAAGACTTGATGCAACGAAAATGTGAATTTTGCATTAAATTACCACCTTTGAGGTGGCCGCGCAGGTGAACAGGTAAATCGCTCACGCTTGGAACTGAAAAATGTACGGGCAAGACCCCAGACTCAGACTGTGCCAAAAACTCCGCGTGTCCGCCTCCCGCCGAGCGCATATTGCGGCGCCCCACCCTGCTTATCCGATCCGAAAGTTCACTTAAATGCATTCTTCCTGGATTTCGATAGAAATGATCAAAAATCACCAAAACATGTTTTGTAATATAAAGATTTGCTAATTTACTACAGATTTAATGTTTTGTATCCTCTCTATTTTTAGTCTAATGTGAACAACCTAACCTTTGGGGTACTTCTATACAGCTCAGGATTTCTATTATCAAAAACAGCGGAATACTGAGGCATGGAGAAATATAGCGGTGCACTTCCAATCATTTAATGATCTGCTTACCGATTAAAAAGGCAGTTGCATCCTAATACTTGCGACGGCATACTGTCTCATGAAAGCAAAGATACTCGACTCCATCTGTGGTTTGCTTTCCCTTCATACAGGCTTCTGCCAAGCTTTCTCATATGCGACAGTATACTCTAAACGATTTCGAAATGTATAATTCGTAATGCGTCGTCTCAGAAAACGCGGTGAGAACATTTAACCTCCCACACACCCCCACCGAACAAGCGGTTGTGTACCTTGAAGTCACATTACACCCTCAGATATAAATTTTGAGATTTTTATTTGATTGTCTAGTAGACCCCTCTTTTATAAGACGTGCCAAGTGCGAGATCTCAATTCCTCCGAATAAGCGAGATATAGGCGACCACCCCGCTCACCTCCTTCGCCCACCACCACGGGCCACACCCCTCACCAGATTTCCAAACTCTGTAACGGCTAGATGAATGACTGAAATCTCAACAAGTCGTCGTTCTTCAGACCATAGCCAGACTGTCTCCTTATCCTGGCTCGCTCTCGGGCAACGATTGCAAACGAAGAGAAAAGACAACTCATCCGCCAATTTTTCACCCTTTAATTATAGGCATCTTTAGTAAGCCATAACTCTGTTCATAGGGGGTCTTGGACGAAAAAAGAGATATCACTGTGATCAGAGTGTGACCCTCCTTAAGGCCAGCATAAAAACTAAAAAATCATCTTCTGGGTGTCTTGTGCCTTTGAAAGGCAGCTTCCTTTTTTAAGGCGGAAATCCGGATTTGGGGTTTCTTCTCACTCCAATGTTTGAACCAAGTGGAGACAGCGAAACTTGAGACCTCAATGTCGCGCATTTATAATGCTATAAGCTCGTCAAAACTGCTCCGTGGTCTGAAAAGGCGTCATCTGACATGAGGAACAGAAGCGCCACGACAGGTTCCGACAGGCCGCGAAACTCCATAGGTCTATTTTTCTTTATTCCGAGAGATCCTCGTTCAAACCTCTGTATTTAGAGCTTCTTGTTTTAGAGAGTTTTCGACAACAGAGAGGCGAAAAAGAATTGCAGGAACCTAAAATTCAAGGGGCTAAACCAATTCAGACGTTCAAATTTTCGAAATTAGTGTATTACACAATACACACCGAACAGACGTATTTAAAGGAAGCTGAATGCTACGGGATTTTGAAACGTGTTTTTCTCCGAAGCTTGCGTGTTTTGGAAGGCCTCTCTGCGATATATCACAACCTGGTAGGCCTACCTGCAGAAACTATAAAAAATACGTTTTTTTTGCGCGTATGCTACCTTTAAGGTAGTCCTTGTGATATGGCTGGAGATCGATTGGTTGCGTGAACTCTAACTCTAAGTTGTACGGGAGTAGAGCATGTGCACGCTTAGAAGCGAAGAACTCTTCATGCTGATTATGAATGTGCTTGTAGCTACCCGGGTGGATCATTTTGAGAAATGTTACCACACGGTGCTGGCTACAAGAGAGAGCAGCAGCTGTGAAGACGAATGGAGAACGAGGGCAGCACGTGCTCCTCAAGCAGGAGCTCGTCCACTCGTGCTGCCCTCGTTGTTCTCGAGGAGCTGAGAGCGCCCCATTACAACGTTTAAGATGACGACCGGTTGTTTTGCTTAAACTCTGTACACATTGTTTTTATTAGAAAAATACAAGATGTCAATTGATCCTACTAACTATATTTGGCTAAGTGTGTGTGTGTGTGTGTGTGTGTGTGTGTGTGTGTGGTGTGTGTGTGTGTGTGTGTGTGTGTGTGTGTGTGTGTGTGTGTGTGTGTGTGTGTGTGTGTGTGAGTGAACGGAAATTAGTCATCGTCACCCGTCGTCAACAATTGACACCCGGCTGTCACACCCACTGTCCACGTATGCAGCGGTGGTCACTGACCTCGCTTCGTGTCAATGGGCAAACAAGAGAACAATCAGTTCTGAGTACTGTTCTACTGCTCATTTGTGCCTATTCCTTCAAACGTTCATTCATAATCACTTTCTGGAGAGACAGCTTTCCGGGATGAGCTCAAGAACTGAGCAGGACATCAATGTACCCCGAAAAGTTCACAAAACCATCGAGAAGTGTGACATAACTTTCTCCACAGATTCTCTTCTTTAAAATCTGTGTCAGACTGTGAAGGGTTATGCATTGCAATGCATGAGTACCCTGTGTAAGCTTGATTGAAAACAGTGTAACTGATTTCCTTGTAAACATACAGGAGTGCGCAAGTTTTTTTTATCGCAAAAAAGCGTTTTGTGATGTTTTTTCATACAACTCTGAAATATATTGCCGCAACTTCGCCGCAACTCCTCCGGTTTGACGCCTGCCGGACGAGTTACGGGGGAGATGAGAAGCAGAACCGCGGACGATTCTTTATTCACCAAATCGCGGTAGGGTCACGGAAGAGTTCCGGGAGAGTCCCAGTAGAGTAGCGAGAGCGTAATCCACGGGGAAGTTGCGGCAAAGCCGCGGAAGAGACCAGGGACGCTCGGGAGTCGCGGGATTGTCCGGGATCGTGAAGGAGTCGTTGGACAGCAGCGGAAGAGTCACGGCAATATTTTTCAGAGAAAGCGCCTTATCGCCATATCTCGCTTCAAAATTGACGAAATGAAATTTTGAGGTAGTTTTCGTGTTCCTCTCAGTGAGGCAAATGTAGAGTCATTGCGACCCCGGTATCCTGTTTAAAAGGTGTATTTCCTTCAAAAATTCATGTCGACCACAGATCAGAAAATGAAAGATTTCTGCTATCATGATCCTCTGACCAATTCATAGCGAGGGCTTTTTTGGTGAAAATATGCATTCTTCGATGCACTTCTTGCGTTCAATCTATTGTTTTCCAATACTATCGTTTAGGACCGAATGGAAGCAATTTAGAAATCACTTCAAAATTGAAATCGGATCACTTTGAAGCAAGTTAAAGCGATGCAGCGCTTTGTGAGCGCAAAAAAAAACGCCGCAAAATGCTTTTTCTGCGAAAAACTGTGCGGAACTGTACCTCAGGGGTAAAATTCGATATTATATGTAGTCCGCCCACCGTGTATAGCAACCCTGTCAAGCTCTAGAACTAAATTCGATCAAGTAAGTGAGAAACTACACGGAAAAACTCGACCCCGCTCACAACACCCTTAAAGCATAATCAAGCGTTTAGACCACGAAAGGGTGACCCAAATTTTTGCAAACGGAAAAATTAGTTTGTGTGGCGATGCTCAAAAGCAAAATGTACAATAGCAGAGCTCTTGGTTTCCCTTCCAAGACGATGCAGTTAGGCTTTTGGGACGGAGCCGACTTTTTCCTTTAAGTTTCTCACTTATTACAGCGAATTGAGATCTCGCGCTTGGCGGGGTTGCTATTCACGGTGGGCGGGCTATAATATCAAATTTTACTCCTGGTGTTGCATTGTACCTTCAAGGCTGTTTAGCGCAGCGCGGCACTGCTCTGTATTTCAAATAATCCATAGATCTTAGAGCACGCCCACAAGTACGCCGCGAAGCGGCGTGGGTGTGCACCTTGTATACAGATATCCAGAAGTCTAAATGTACATGCTCAATAGAAATAACTCTCCAAACTGATTGTGAATGTCCTTGTAGCTGCCCAAATGAACCACTTTGAGCAAAGTTACCACACTGCGCTGGCCAAAACGGACAGCAGCAGCTGAGGCGACGAAAGGAGGACGAGGGCAGCACGTGCTGCTAAGAGCAGCACAAAGGCAGCACAGGCTGCTCGAGCAGCAGCTCTTCCTCGTGCTGCCCTCGCTATCCTCGTCGAGGTGAAAGCCTTTTGTGCTCCATTACGATCCCGCGATCCTCTGAGTAAGGCTACTATATAGCAGCACGTGGGACCGCTATACGAACAGCAGTTGGGGCAGTGAGCGGAGCAAGAAGACACAACGTGCTACCCTGGGTAGCAGTTGGGGGAACGAAAGCAGCTTACACCAACCGCCGAGACACTAGCGCCTCTCTCAAGACCTACCCCAACATTACCACGGGGCCTAGGCGATTACGCTGATGACGAGCTTTCAGGAATTCTGGTGGATGCTAAGCACGCGCGCTTGGAACCCTTACCCATTTTCACACCTTTGCCGCCGCGCAAGTTGCCGCTTTCTGAGCTACACGAAGCCAGTGTTTTCGAATGCTAGAAAATTAACCGGGAGTTGGAAACAAGCTTTTTTGCACACGAGAGTGCCGGCGAAATGCCCGGATCTGCGATCGATTCACAATAGAAGCTGTCAACGAGATAGTGAACGCGGAAAACGCCGCAATAGTAGCAATAAGGACAGAGAACATTCTCGCCGCCGCCGCACTTTGCCGCGTTTTACCATTTTTGTGCCTATTTCGCCGGGGGTCCACTGTCGATCTGTGCTTTTGGCGACATTCTCATGTGCATAGTAGTTAGTTATAAACATTCATCTAGTTTCTAAGTACTCCAAAACGTTGGGTTTTTTTGAACCTCGAGGAGCGGCATTTGCCGCGGCAGCAAAAGTATGAAAAGGGCGTTGGGGGGTATGGCGCATATTGATTGCTTCAGTGGGGTCAGAGCGAAGGAAACAGTGCCACACAACTAGTGGTGGCGTCAACGGCGTTCTGTCATCGGAACTGTGATTCTTTCAAAGCCATTAGTAAATTTTTTAACCCACTAACGACTCCTTGTCCCACCTGTGGGGCGCGTTCTTCAAAAATCAAAATCTTCGAAATTACAATGATTTCTTCAACCTTTGTATGGTTGATTTACTAGCATACGCGACATTCTGCAGCTAAAGTCAGTGGTCCGTCTTTAGCTCCTTGTTAACAACACATTCTATTTCAGAGCAGAATTCCCATGCCACATGATGCCGCGTGACCTGCACCATCCGTCCCGCCACCATCTCTCGCCGTCTCTTCTCCTTCCTTTTCCCAGGTCAACTGTGGACCAAAAAATTTTTGCTTGGAAATGTAGTGTAGCTGAACCTTTCTGTGAGCACCGTATCTAGCAGAAATTGCCACGACAGTGTGAGGTCGTGCCGCTTCGGCTCCTTCTCCCAAAAATCAAAACGAGTTGATTGTAATATAAATGCAATTTACTTGAATGTCTAAGGTAACTTGTAAGCCTGACCCCGCGAGTGTGTCGTACATCCCTCTTAGAAATACCTTCTTCACCGGTTTGAGTTACTTGCGACCTTTTTTGTGCCATTTAAGTTTCATGTACATATCGAAGGCGCACTACGCGCAGTACTCTCTCAGAAATCGGAAACAAGTCACTTGTAACACATCCTGGCTGATGTAAATTACTTGCGACTTATCTCAAATCAATTAAGTTACATGCCACATATCGTCAGGAAACCGACTGCAATGCGCCTCCGATGAGTTACATGTAACTTAAACGGATCGGTAAAAGTCGCAAAGCAACTTACATCGGCAAAGATATGTTACAAGTGAGTTGTTTTCGGGCCTTTATTTGACAAGATGCTTGTTTTTATTTTTCTGAGTATAGGCACCGAGATGGCACCTATGTGTCTGACAGAAACAGAGTATCCCCGTTACTGCGACCAAAGAGATACAGTGCACCTCTAATATGGCTAAACAAACCGGCGACAATCTCGTTTTAGGAGACATAGTGGATCCTCGCAAGCCGGCGCGTTTCTGAAACGGAACCTTTGCAATACTATCGCGGTAACATCTCGAAGTTGTCGAGGCTCGAGACACTGCAACTGGAACCGTCTTGGCACAGTGATGATCGCGGATCCTTAGCAGGGCTATCGCGGCAGTCGAAGGTCGCTGTACTTTCCCGGCTCTGTCGGGGCAAGCTATCCCAGGGGCTGGCTGAATTGGGAAAAACTGCCACCAAATTTCTCTTATTTTTCATTTTCAAGGACCTTATAGCTCCTTTTTTCTGTAGGTGATACTGAGGTGTCTGATAAAGAAATCACCACTCGAGTTGTAATCTAAAAGTCTTGAAGTGTTCCACTAGCAGCAGTGCATCACCATATTGATGTTTTGTCCAGATCCGCTGTTTTGGCCAGAGCCAGCCTATCCCGCCCACGAAGCACGTTGCGGCGGTTTGAACACTGGTTTTATATATAGGTTCGACTGTTTCACTACCTGATTTACAGCCTTGGCTATTCCTTTGTTAACGTATGGTACCACCAAATGCACTCCTCCAGGGATAAGCATTTGGCCGCCACGACATAGATTGTATGCCCGTTAGTAGCCAAAATTCGCTCTATTGTCTCTTCTACCTCGTCTGTCTCTCGGGTGCACATTCTGTTCTTGTAATAATGAGGTTTTTCACTTTACTAGCTTTCATGTACATCGAACGGGCGCTGCGTACGTATAAAATTATATTCTTGGACGCAGCCTTCTTATGCCACTTTGATTGTTTGCATCCAACAATAATCTTCACATTTGTATTGAGAAAGGGGAGCATGCTGTCTGCGGCATAAACTTTCGTCATAAAGCATATACAGGCCATAAAACGGCCAATGTCTCACCATCGACTGCGTACCACGCGCTGCGCGACCGCACGCGCGTCGGAAGCAGACGGGTTTTTGGCCGCCGCGCGACGAGTTTTGGCCGCCGCGCGACGTTTCGGCCAAGCCGCGCGGCGGCCGAAACTCGTCGCGCGGCGGCCAAAAACTTCGTCTGCTTTCCGACGCACGTGCGTGTCGCGCAGCGCGTGGTACGCAGTCGACGGTGAGACATTGGCCGTTTTATGGCGTGTACTCGAATCGCATCCGTCAGATTTGCAAGTGCGAGTTGAAATTTGGTAGCAGTGATGTAATGACGGACACATCATCTATGTACTCTTTTTAGAATAAGATTCCATTGCACAGTGATCTTCATTCTATTCTATCCAGATAAACGATGGCTAAGAACGGCGCTATCCTGTTGCCTACCGCAAGTCCACATTTTTTGACTAAAGACCTCTCCTTTGATCAGACAAACATTGCAACTAAGTATCGCTTTCAGCGACTCCCTTATACCGTTCTGTGTCAACCCAACGATGTGAATATCCGCTCGATGTCGACCAAGGAGTTCCAGAGCGGCAGACACTGCTTCGTCGTTATTGAAGCTAATTATTGAATGCTGATTATATTCAGATTGGAGATGAACATGTCAGGAAAGCTAAGTTTACTAGTATTCATTAGGTGTTTTCTGGTGACGTGTTCAAGCAAGTTTCAACACTCTAAAATCGGAACAGAACAGAAACATTCGAATTAACTTTAGGGGTACTAAGGAGTGTGAGGTGTCACCTTGCAGGAGAATTCAACAGGGAATCAGAGATCTTTTCCAAAATTATGAAAACCGAAAATTTCATGGGGGCCGTACCTCTGACCGTCCATGATAGTTCAAAATTAAGGCGTGAAAAGGCCGGATACATGCCCGTTACTCAACTGAAATTGGGACCTGCGAGCTTAACACCGGCTGCATAAAAAAATCACATTTATTAGAGATGTGGTCCTCCTTAGATGTTCATTTCAATTATTTATTATGTTCGTTGTTGTTAGAGAGTCGATTTTTTTGAATTCCTGAGACAATCTTTCCCACTTCCCAACGCCACTCAATGCGCTTCCTTTCTAACTGAAAGTTTTCAACGTTCCTCCCCCTCCAGGTTTTCAAATGATGTCAATTTTCATGTAGCCCTAATGTCCGGCGGGACAGTGACAGCCTGATTCTCAGAAGGGTAGGGCCATGCAAAGACGTGATTTGACAGAGTGTGTCAGGTTCAGGCGTCGTTTGACAGGTTAACGCTTGTCAAGGTAGGCATTGTTGACGTCAGGCGTGCGCCAAGTCGTTTCTAACATCTTCATCGACATCCGGAACAAGGGTGAGTTGGTTTTCGATTGTCTTCATCCTGCCATGTTGTTTTAAAGGCAGTGGTCGCGATCAAATATGCTTGTCATATTTTTCTCTCTAAACCCTTTACTGGGTCTCAAGTAGTAGGACGTATAAGAAAAATTCGCCAAAAAACCACTGTTTTGAGCCAAATTTGAAGCCTGAACTTTCTTGTCTTATGATGGTGGACGGACCCACTCCACATCATCGGCATCGATGACCTCTTATATCAAGAACATCAGGTGGCTTGAAATTGAATTCCAATCATTTAACCCTCGGATTTATGTACACAACTGGTCAAAAACATTGACTGAAGCGCTTTCTTTCATTGCTCAACTGTTTTTATTAGGTAAATTTGCATGTATTTCTTCCTCTGAATGTCGACGATTTTTGATTGCTCGGCATGAGACAGCGATCTTTTTGGTCGACGCTGTGCACGTGTGCACGAACTGGCTTCTTTGGGCCCTAGAACTTTAATTGTAGCCCGTTTTTTTATTGCGCAACCCTCATAGTTTTTAAGCTGATTTCGATCTAAGCTGATTTATGTAGTTTTTTTTTCGATGACGTTTTTCATCGTGACCACTGCCTTCAAATATAATCGAAATGATTATGATTAATATGGTGATCAGAGTTTTCGAAAAGTTGGATATGATGGATTGCACAATTTGCAAGAGTGGTCTGGAAGCTGGCTGCTCCCAGCTGAAGACGCTTATGCGTTCGTGTAATCTACGCGACAACATCGTCACTGGGAGTCCACACCGCTGCTATGGGGCTGAATCTAGCGACCGATAGTTCGATGTTGCCTCTCTGCACCGCCACTTCGCTCACACAAGGTCAATCTGGCAGCGTTCCTAACCATACATCCGTTGCTGCAGCTCGCAATGGTCAGCGCCCAAGCTACTCAGTAACGCAACCTGCTGAGCCATTTCTCAGCTGTACAGCTGAGGGCTCTTACACAGTTCTGAGTACGGGTGGTCCGACAGCTTAACTTGTTCAGCAGTTAACTGGCTGAACAGTTGGGAGTGCCTACGGCTCTAGCGTAATTTCCCCTGCAGCGAAGGCTGCTTAGCAGTATTCTGGCTCCAGAGCCGGCGCTGCTTACAAGATTACAAGCCTAAGTTCTACAACGGCACAGCCTCTGCAGCAGTTTACGGGTCACACTTCTGCAGGTGCTCATCAACCTCTGAAGGCTGCTGGCCCGACTTGACAACTTATCGAGCTGTTACCGCGTGACACCGCCTCGCTCGTAATTATCTGCTTCGAGTCTAGATCTTAGTCGGGCACTTGTTTGCACAGCCTGCCAAGAAGTCGGAGGCAAGGCGTCGCGCAGACAGTGGGCGAATAATGTGCTGCGGTATAATTTTCGAGTGCCATGTTTTTCCGGTGTAGAGATCGCAGGTCCGTTTACCCAAGTCTTACGCGGTACATACCATCAGGAGATCAAATACCAATATCTCGCTTTGTGTTGCTGTATAAATCTCACATATTGTGCTGTATCTTCTTAAAATCTTCTGGTGCCTCATTCGTTCCCTGAAGTGAACTGCGATCTGAAATGTTGTGAGGTGATGGGTACTGTCAATTTTATCAAGCCATTTGTCTAGAAAACCATTTCAGTCTCTTTGTATCATGTGTCATGTCTTAGGAACTAGTATGAATTATGATTTGTAGTTGGTTTCTCTTGATTTAGGGTAGATTGTAGAGCTAAATGCATCGTTTGTTTTCTGTTCACAATTTACCATTCAAGGTGTATGCTTTGGTGTGGCTGTTCACATTATACTTCAAATTTTTCGAAGTGTGCATTGATTACCGTAGTAAATATTGAACTCACATAAGTGTTCCCCTTGCAAAAGAATGATATTATAGAAAAAAGGTGCAGCGCTGATTGAAACGAAGCAACAGTTGTGCCCTGGGGCCTTATGTATCAACGCGCCGGTTTGGGGCAGAGGCAGAGCAGTCGACGTCTTTGACGATCGCAGTGCGAGGGCAGTAGATCATCTAGCAAATCGTGCCCAAGCAGTGCTTTTCGCTTTCAGCCTCCTAGCTGGGCGGCAGGAGCACGATTGATTTTGTGACTTGTTTCAAATGAAATGTTTTCCGAATAACCGTCCTTTCGACAAAAGTCGGATGTCACACTTTTTCGAATATTCGACTTCTCGACTGTAGTCAAATATCACACCTCAGCAGCGTGCGCTGCGTTTTTTGCTTTGCGCTCACGAGAAATGTGGTGATCGATCGGCGTACGTAACAGGCGCGCGGGCTGCTGAGTGGTCCGCAGCCCATGGTAGGTCGTAGCGGTGTGACCGGTCCGTGAGAGGTGCGCTCCCCCCTCCAGTTTTGGATCCAGTGCGACCCCCCCTCCCACCGAGGTTGTGACTCTAACCACTTGTGTGAATCAATTTGAGTGGAGCCTCTTCCGAACAATGCTTGCGAACGATTTTCAACGAAAACGGACGTTATAGATCAAGTCACACCAACCGCATTCGGCTAAAAATGGTCGGATCGACCTGAGACTCGTACGGCAGCTTTTTTAATGATTCCCTTTAAAACAAACACTAAAGTAGCCAGATCCTTTGAAAAAATTAGACCTCTTCAGACGTCCCAAGTACAGACAGAGGTTTTTCAATTTTTCAGCGAACCGAATGACACACTCATCGTCGACTGCTTGTGCGCTGGAAGGACGGACCAAGTAGACTACTCACTTACGAACCTGGTGAGCCTTTAAAAACTGATCTAGGAGCATTTATCGCAAAAATCACACGGGGCCGGATTCATCAACAAAATTCTTCTTTAATTTATACCCCGAGTTAAAAATAACTCCACCCCAAATCCCCAAATAAACCTAAATGGGATTCATCAACATTCATCCCGCGAGAGTATCGGATACCGCACCGATTTCTAATCAAGAACCTTTTGTGCAACCGCAACGACTGATGTGACGAAAAATTCGAAATCGATAACTGCGAGTCCTCATCAGTTTTAAAGCTTCCTTGTTTGGCAGACTTGACTATGTGGCCTAGATTTTGCAAAGTACTGAAGGAGCACTATTTTCGAATTTATGCATGTTTCAACAACTTTAGTCTCTATCGAATTAAAATTTGCATCATTTCAACATCGTTTTAGGCAGAGTTGGCCTTTTGTAATGTTTTCATTATAAGAGCTTCATGTTTTATTGCCCGTTTCTTTATTTTTCATTCATTCTCTTGTTTTATTGATGCTTCTGAATAATATTTGTTTCCATTGTCTATCTGCTAGGAAAGTAGAATTTAGCGATAAAATGTTTATTCGATATTTTATATTGGTCCTTTTGATAACTCTAAAATTGAACTTTGTTCTTATTGGAAGATTCTCTGCTTTTTGAGGCTGTGGAGCGGAAGAAAATTTTTAACGTTTCAATTAGTCAAATATGTCGTAATGTGTACTATACTATGACCGAATCAAATGATTCGAAAAATCATTCGACCGAAAAAGTCGACTTCGTATTTTACGAAAAGTCGAATATTCAAAAAGTCGATTTCCCGAATTATCCGAAAAGTCGAATAATTCGACTTTTCGAATCTGAAAAATGTAAAGTATAATGTGTATAGTTTACCGCAATGTTAAAAGGACCTGGTGCGGTTGCGGTCACACACTAAAACTACGGTGGAAGACGCCAGATTTCATTACCGATTGACAGCGCAGCTGATTCTCTGGGTGAGTTACGGTTTTTTCTTGTTTGCTTCGGCATTATTTTTGTTTCTGACTCTTATAGTATTGCAAATAGGGCTCTTCTTAGTGTGCAAGAGAGTTGTGCCGGTTTTTTCTTTTTCAGAACAGAATTTTGAAAAATAAACATTTCGGAGTCCGAACAAACGGAGGAAATCTGGCGCCTTCCACCGTAGTTCTAGTGTGTGATCATGCCCTATTAACATTGCGGTAAACTGTAAAACTGTGAAGAGGGCGCGCAGGTAAACGAAGGGCGGCAGCCAGTGTATCCTTCGATCGCGGAACTTCGCTCATCTCCGCACTTTTAGATATTTGGCTACATTACGACCACAAGCCGTCAAACATTCGTTTGAATTAAATAAACAGCTCATAATAATGGACCATAAAAACTTACGAAAAATGAGTATTTCAATTACTTTTTTATTCAATACTAAAGATATTTTGAAAATCAAAGTGTAGTAAATGCACACCGAAACTGTCGAAGCCGAAAATTCCAGGCTCAGTACATATAGAGTAGTACGAACGACCTAATCTGTTAGTTTGTAGTACATACATCCCTAGAATCTGCCAAAATAAAAAACAATCTTGAAGTAAAAATACCGGTACCATATGACAGTATTTTGTTGAGAGTAGAAAGAGGAAACCTTACGAGAAAGTTTATACGAAGCAGTCATATGCGCCAAAGACCAAAAATTGTGACACAAAAGCACTTGACGCACAAGTTGTGGAGAATTTGGAAATCAAAGTCTCTCAAACAATCTTTTAAGAAAGCCAATGCATTGAAGAATCTATTCTTGATATGGTTTATAATCCGAAAAAGATACGAAATGTAGCCAAGGAGAAAGCTAGACATAGGGCAAAGTATAAAATCAGCAGTAATATGTAAGTATTCAAGTAAGTTGAATGCGAATGGTTCAACTTGCAATGTCTTATAAGTTCTGACAATTCGCTAGTAGCAAAGTGCTGATTCAGCCCTCTCGCTGAGAGAATAGTATCGGATACCCGACCCCTTCAGCCGGGTATCGGAGACTCCCATATGTACCCCGAAAATTGGGATTTAATTCTTGATGAATAGCAAAATTTTACCCCGTTGAGTAAATTTAACTATAGAAACGCGGTTTAATCATTGACGAATCCGGCCCACGGTGTGTTGAGGCCTCTTTCTGAGGGCAAAATCACACCGTCACATTTACAGTATAATTTTTCCAAATGAAATTTTTTTTTGAATATCCTAGTTTTTGACAACAGTCGGATATCGCGGTTTTTCGAATATTCGACTTCTCGACTGTAGTCGGATATCACCCTTTTCCAAATATTCGACTCATCGACTGTAGTCGGATATCACGCTTTTTCGAATATTCAACTTTTCGAAAAAAGTCGACTTTTTCATCCGACTTTGGAAAACATTTTTCACTTCAAATATCTCCCCAGTTTACGGAAGTTCTGGTGCCCTATATTATAAGGCATGCCTACAAAGAACGCGAAAGCCGCGTTTCTGAGCCTAAATAGGCCTTCCTCTGCTTAAAATGATTTTTGAGCGTGGAGGAATTGACCGCTAGGAAGGGTGATGTCCTTCAGTGCAATCAAGCGATTACTTCTTTTATCAGCACTTTCTTGACTTGATCCTTCCTGTAATCTGAGTGTTCATTTGTTCACATCGAGGGGGCGGAAATGGGGCACGGTGCAGCTCTGGGACATCGTGCCGTTTACTTGCCTATCTTGGAAACGGTCCCATTCTTATTCCAATGATGTCTCTGGAATCGTACAGGACCTTGTGGGAACGGAGTTATGGTCCCTTAAAAATTGAGCTAGGGAAGCATATTGGACGAGTTGTTCGAGGCTTATAACTTCCGTCTTTTGCAGCCAGTGTATGCGAGCTGACCTGAGTAAAGAGAGAAGTTGAAAAGTAAGAGAAGAACGGGGCGGTCCCATTCTTATTCCAAAGATGTTTTGATCGGAAAACATCGCTCATCTCACGATCTCGAGTGTTCCATTGTTCACGACGAGGGGCGGAAAGGGGCCGGACTTGCCCTAAGCGGCGGGGTTTGCCCACTTTTCTAAGCGGTTTTGCGGCTCCTAAAAAGCTTTTAGTACAGTTTTTTAATGTTCTGCTTCTGAGAGCCACGAGAAGCGTTTGTCATAGAAACTTCGAGGATGAAGTTTATCGTGAACCGTGTCTTCAACTGTGGAAAGTCACCGAGGATGATTATCGTGAATGCTGCCTTGAGTGCCAGTGACTGTTTTTCAACACAAAAACACATCGATCCATCACTCATCCACTGTATGGCGTTGGCGGCAGCTCAACACATTTTTTTTACCCAAATCAGACCGATATGGTTCATTGGCGGACGTTTAGGGGTGGCTATTATTTACCAGTCTCGTGGTAAGACCTTATGTTCAGCGGAGTTCCTGGAGCAATATACTGCTAGCGTGTGTGTTATTTTTCTCTAAAACATGCTCCAAACCAAAGGAAATCGGAGCAATCTGACTGATCCGCAAAATTATACAATGCGGATTCCCTCTTTCACATCTAAATTGTGGTGCGCCATGTGAAAAGGGCAGTCCGAATTGTATACGTTCGCGGATCAGTCAGATTGCCCCGATTTGCTTGGACAGAAATTTGGTCAATTCTATATATAACTTTGTTTTGAAGTTGATAGAGAGCCCATTACATTTTGATTTCCCATGAAATATCATACATTCAGAATTCTACTACCGCACAGACAAGGGCCTCCATAGTTTCAGAACAATCTAAGAATATACTCTCGTTTTCAGAGCCTAACTGCGGTACGCAATTGCGGACTACGGTTGTTGCATCACGCGACACGTGATAATCGTGCTGGGAGAAATGGGTACAGCACGATTACCATCCTGCTGCGTGATGCAACAGCCATTGTTCACAAATGCGGACAGGAATTAGGCTTCGAGAACGACAGTGAATGTACGAAAAAGTTGCTAAAAACAGATCCCACGGGGGAATCTGTCTTCTATGGTGGGTTTATCTGCGAAAGGGATAGCTTCGGACCACTGAGCAGATCGCGCGCCTGTCGAGTGCGCTTCCGAATCAAATCAGTGGCGCGCGCGTCGAGCTTGACTGGGCACGATTATGCACGCATCCCTGATACGATATTATACAAGAACGATAAATTTGTCATATACAAAGGAAAGGACGTTGCACTCTTACCTTATTGACGAGCTTCGGAAAGTGGAAGTCATGCGAAACGTGATATGGGCACTGAGCTTCTCTCTTGCCCAAGAATAAGAGACGAAACGAGTCTTGATTCTACCCAATGCACCAGCAGCATCCTAGGCAAACCTATGGGACAAATCTCAAATGCATGCTAGGAGCTCTGGGGTGGCGGTAATCCTCCCGAAATTGCCCCATAACAGAGAGTGCAAAGTGGCGCTAGAGTACCACTTTGAATATGAAAGGGTGATATGATGGGCAGAAGAGTGTGATGCTAGGAGATGTTTGTCTCCAAAACTATAAAGGCGCTCGAATTCGAACCTGCGCCTACCATGCAAGAGGCAAGAGCATTGCCACTGCGCCACTGCACTGCTGGCCTTGCTAAACATTGTGGGCAATCTTAGGCTCCGTCCATAGCAGACGACCAGCGGCAAAGCGTCAAGGCGTCGGAGCATCATGCGCCAGCGCACAAACGCTGGCGCATGACGCTTGACGGCTGGCGCATTCAACTTGTCCGAGGACGGCACGTGGTTAACGATGGTATCGATAATATTAGTGACAGCCGTTACGGTCACTATGCCTCCACCGTCAGCGGCTGGCCGGCTGCAGTGGTAGCTGGGGAGTCAGATCAATAACAAATGCTGAAGATGTAAACCCCAGCGTCACTCTACGGTCACTTGACGCTAGGAAGTCTGCTATGGACGGAGCCTCACCCCCACCACCACACTCAGCTGAGCGAGAAGAGCGCCGGCGACCTGTGGACTGACTTGCTCTGGTATCCAATAATGTGGATGGTGTTTGCTTCGTTAAATGCATTCTTAGCACCTTTTCGGGAATTCCAAAAACTGTTCCCTGAGTTCTCCCGAGCACGAGAGGCAGCCTTCAATAACTCATAGGCGATCCATCCACGACACGCGCTCTCCAAAGTAAGTGGGAAAACCTCACAAACTCCTAACATTCAAACTGTATGCCCTGATCGAATCGGGTGGAATGTGCGCTCGATGCATGCCGCTTTTCAAATGTTCTCAGATACGAGCATTTGTAACTTATGTGCGATGCTTAGTCACAGAAAAAGTGCGGTGGAAATAGACTGTTCTGCTCGGACCCAAAATTACATTGATGCTTCCATTGAGCTGAGTAATCACCCCTAACCCTTTTAGTTTTGACCTATTCGCTAGTATGTGAGCCGTTCTGCAAGCTGTATACACGTACGTATTCTCAAGCTCATTTTTTCTCCTACAAATTGTGCCTACACAGAACAAGCATACACATGTTTCTGAAGGCCTAAAAATCGACAGAAAATACAGAAGTCAATAAATGATCGTATTCTGTGACATTCTTATAATTAATCACATTCTCTGTCATTTTTACGGCGGGTGAAACTGCGAAAAGGAGACATTTAGCAGCAGTTGCGAATTTTTACATTAGAGCTGTATGAGGAAGGCGAGTACGTTGGTTCGAGACTTCAAATGACTTTGCAGAGAGGGAATATACATACTATTTCGCTGTAGAAAAACAGAGTTCATGTGTAGAGAGATGCCTTCGCCCGCATCCAGCTTTCGTGCCGCCCCATGGATCAATGCATGAAGTCACAAGTCAGCGTGCTGCGGGCAGTTAGAAGCGGGACAGGTACACACGGAAGGGCCTATACTGTCCATACCGGAGTGAAATTCAGGTTCGCACTTAAAGACAGTCGATGTCGCAGCACGCAGCGTCAGGAGAATCCTACTGGGACAACACAGTCCCGGCATAAATAATCCTCAACACAGCACCATCATCTCAGACCTTCGCCGCTGTCTACAGGACACGGATGAGATGTCACCTCACGCAATGCTCCCTGTAGACATCCAAAAAGGGCAGAGATCGCCCCTCGAGAACCGCCCGTCGCCCCCCTCCATGGTGCCGTTGACAACCTATCCGCGGAAACGCTTTTGCTGTAGACATCCCATCGGAGGAGAGTCTCCATCCCCGATTCCGCGTTCACATCCTATCAACATCCCGTAGACCTGATATTACCATCCCAGTGAAGCATCAGCAGCCTTATGACGTCAACAATCGAAATTCGAATACTTCGTAAAAAGCGGTTTCAAATATTATTCGAAATTCGATTATTTCGAAAACAGACTCTCGAATAATATTCGAAATTCGAATATTTTCTTAAGAGATTTTCGAAATTCGAATAATCGAAAGGCACAATCATCATTTCATTAGAAGTTCTTTTTTTTCTGATCAACCTTTGCAAGCACATTCTATCAAGGCACCATCTTGGCCTATTCACCCCACGCCCGAATCGGGGTTCTCACGCGATTGGATCGTACGAAATATTGCGTCACCGTCCAAGGTACTCAAGCCAACGCAAACCGTTTTTCTCTCGTTCTGCATTTATTATGTTGCTGTCCAGATATGGATAGTGCCATGGTTTTAGTTTCCAAAACCCTCCCGTTCCAGAGAAACAGTTACTTGAAATACGGGCGGGAGCGATTGAGCTCACTATTCTACAATGACTACTCTAGAAACATTAGTTTGGAGTGGTCTTCGCGGCTTGAAAGATTTGGTTTTGCTCAGGCCTTGTGAATTTCGATTTGCTAGTTACGAGGAATTTAAATTATACTGTAAATGTGACGGTGTGATTTTGCCCTCAGAAAGAGGCCTCAACACACCGTGGGCCGGATTCGTCAATGATAAAACCGCGTTTCTAGAGTTAAATTTACTCAACGGGGTAAAATTTTGCTATTCATCAAGAATTAAATCCCAATTTTCGGGGTACATATGGGAGTCTCCGATACCCGGCTGAAGGGGTCGGGTATCCGATACTATTCTCTCAGCGAGAGAGCTGAATCAGCACTTTGCTACTAGCGAATTGTCAGAACTTATAAGGCATTGCAAGTTGAACCATTCGCATTCAACTTACTTGAATACTTACATATTACTGCTGATTTTATACTTTGCCCTATGTCTAGCTTTCTCCTTGGCTACATTTCGTATCTTTTTCGGATTATAAACCATATCAAGAATAGATTCTTCAATGCATTGGCTTTCTTAAAAGATTGTTTGAGAGACTTTGATTTCCAAATTCTCCACAACTTGTGCGTCAAGTGCTTTTGTGTCACAATTTTTGGTCTTTGGCGCATATGACTGCTTCGTATAAACTTTCTCGTAAGGTTTCCTCTTTCTACTCTCAACAAAATACTGTCATATGGTACCGGTATTTTTACTTCAAGATTGTTTTTTATTTTGGCAGATTCTAGGGATGTATGTACTACAAACTAACAGATTAGGTCGTTCGTACTACTCTCTATGTACTGAGCCTGGAATTTTCGGCTTCGACAGTTTCGGTGTGCATTTACTACACTTTGATTTTCAAAATATCTTTAGTATTGAATAAAAAAGTAATTGAAATACTCATTTTTCGTAAGTTTTTATGGTCCATTATTATGAGCTGTTTATTTAATTCAAACGAATGTTTGACGGCTTGTGGTCGTAATGTAGCCAAATATCTAAAAGTGCGGAGATGAGCGAAGTTCCGCGATCGAAGGATACACTGGCTGCCGCCAATCAGAGCCCTTCGTTTACCTGCGCGCCCTCTTCACAGTTTTACAGTTTACCGCAATGTTAATAGGGCATGATCACACACTAGAACTACGGTGGAAGGCGCCAGATTTCCTCCGTTTGTTCGGACTCCGAAATGTTTATTTTTCAAAATTCTGTTCTGAAAAAGAAAAAACGGCAAAACTCTCTTGCACACTAAGAAGAGTCCCTATTTGCAATACTATAAGAGTCAGAAACAAAAATAATGCCGAAGCAAACAAGAAAAACCGTAACTCACTCCAGAGAATCAGCTGCGCTGTCAATCGGTAATGAAATCTGGCGTCTTCCACCGTAGTTTTAGTGTGTGACCGCAACCGCACCAGGTCCTTTTTAACATTGCGGTAAACTATACACATTATACTTTACATTTTCAGATTCGAAAAGTCGAATTATTCGACTTTTCGGATAATTCGGGAAATCGACTTTTTTGAATATTCGACTTTTCGTAAAATACGAAGTCGACTTTTTCGGTCGAATGATTTTTCGAATCATTTGATTCGGTCATAGTATAGTACACATTACGACATATTTGACTAATTGAAACGTTAAAAATTTTCTTCCGCTCCACAGCCTCAAAAAGCAGAGAATCTTCCAATAAGAACAAAGTTTAATTATAGAGTTATCAAAAGGACCAATATAAAATATCGAATAAACATTTTATCGCTAAATTCTACTTTCCTAGCAGATAGACAATGGAAACAAATATTATTCAGAAGCATCAATAAAACAAGAGAATGAATGAAAAATAAAGAAACGGACAATAAAACATGAAGCTCTTATAATGAAAACATTACAAAAGGCCAACTCTGCCGAAAACAATGTTGAAATGATGCAAATTTTAATTCGATAGAGACTAAAGTTGTTGAAACATGCATAAATTCGAAAATAGTGCTCCTTCAGTACTTTGCAAAATCTAGGCCACCTAGTCAAGTCTGCCAAACAAGGAAGCTTTAAAACTGATGAGGACTCGCAGTTATCGATTTAGAATTTTTCGTCACATCAGTCGTTGCGGTTGCACAAAAGGTTCTTGATTAGAAATCGGTGCGGTATCCGATACTCTCGCGGGATGGATGTTGATGAATCCCATTTAGGTTTTTTTGGGGATTTGGGGTGGAGTTATTTTTAACTCGGGGTATAACTTAAAGAAAAATTTTGTTGATGAATCCGGCCCCGTGTGATTTTCGCGATAAATGCTCCTAGATCAGTTTTTAAAGGCTCACCAGGTTCGTAAGTGAGTAGTCTACTTGGTCCGTCCTTCCAGCGCACAAGCAGTCGACGATGAGTGTGTCATTCGGTTCGCTGAAAAATTGAAAAACCTCTGTCTGTACTTGGGACGTCTGAAGAGGTCTAATTTTTTCAAAGGATCTGGCTACTTTAGTGTTTGTTTTAAAGGGAATCATTAAAAAAGCTGCCGTACGAGTCTCAGGTCGATCCGACCATTTTTAGCCGAATGCGGTCGGTGTGACTTGATCTATAACGTCCGTTTTCGTTGAAAATCGTTCGCAAGCATTGTTCGGAAGAGGCTCCACTCAAATTGATTCACACAAATGGTTAGAGTCACAACCTCGGTGGGAGGGGGGGTCGCACTGGATCCAAAACTGGAGGGGGGAGCGCACCTCTCACGGACCGGTCACACCGCTACGACCTACCATGGGCTGCGGACCACTCAGCAGCCCGCGCGCCTGTTACGTACGCCGATCGATCACCACATTTCTCGAGAGCGCAAAGCAAAAAACGCAGCGCACGCTGCTGAGGTGTGATATTTGACTACAGTCGAGAAGTCGAATATTCGAAAAAGTGTGACATCCGACTTTTGTCGAAAGGACGGTTATTCGGAAAACATTTCATTTGAAACAAGTCACAAAATCAATCGTGCTCCTGCCGCCCAGCTAGGAGGCTGGGCAGCTAGAGCAGCGAAAAGCACTGCTTGGGCACGATTTGCTAGATGATCTACTGCCCTCGCACTGCGATCGTCAAAGACGTCGACTGCCCTGCCTCTGCCCCAAACCGGCGCGTTGATACATAAGGCCCCAGGACACAACTGTTGCTTCGTTTCAATCAGCGCTGCACCTTTTTTCTATAATATCATTCTTTTGCAAGGGGAACACTTATGTGAGTTCAATATTTACTACGGTAATCAATGCACACTTCGAAAAATTTGAAGTATAATGTGAACAGCCACACCAAAGCATACACCTTGAATGGTAAATTGTGAACAGAAAACAAACGATGCATTTAGCTCTACAATCTACCCTAAATCAAGAGAAACCAACTACAAATCATAATTCATACTAGTTCTTAAGACATGACACATGATACAAAGAGACTGAAATGGTTTTCTAGACAAATGGCTTGATAAAATTGACAGTACCCATCACCTCACAACATTTCAGATCGCAGTTCACTTCAGGGAACGAATGAGGCACCAGAAGATTTTAAGAAGATACAGCACAATATGTGAGATTTATACAGCAACACAAAGCGAGATATTGGTATTTGATCTCCTGATGGTATGTACCGCGTAAGACTTGGGTAAACGGACCTACGATCTCTACACCGGAAAAACATGGCACTCGAAAATTATACCGCAGCACATTATTCGCCCACTGTCTGCGCGACGCCTTGCCTCCGACTTCTTGGCAGGCTGTGCAAACAAGTGCCCGACTAAGATCTAGACTCGAAGCAGATAATTACGAGCGAGGCGGTGTCACGCGGTAACAGCTCGATAAGTTGTCAAGTCGGGCCAGCAGCCTTCAGAGGTTGATGAGCACCTGCAGAAGTGTGACCCGTAAACTGCTGCAGAGGCTGTGCCGTTGTAGAACTTAGGCTTGTAATCTTGTAAGCAGCGCCGGCTCTGGAGCCAGAATACTGCTAAGCAGCCTTCGCTGCAGGGAAAATTACGCCAGAGCCGTAGGCACTCCCAACTGTTCAGCCAGTTAACTGCTGAACAAGTTAAGCTGTCGGACCCCCAGTACTCAGAACGGTGTAAGAGCCCTCAGCTGTACAGCTGAGAAATGGCTCAGCAGGTTGCGTTACTGAGTAGCTTGGGCGCTGACCATTGCGAGCTGCAGCAACGGATGTATGGTTAGGAACGCTGCCAGATTGACCTTGTGTGAGCGAAGTGGCGGTGCAGAGAGGCAACATCGAACTATCGGTCGCCAGATTCAGCCCCATAGCAGCGGTGTGGACTCCCAGTGACGATGTTGGCGCGAAGATTACACGAACGCATAAGCGTCTTCAGCTGGGAGCAGCCAGCTTCCAGACCACTCTTGCAAATTGTGCAATCCATCATATCCAACTTTTCGAAAACTCTGATCACCATATTAATCATAATCATTTCGATTATATTTGAAGGCAGTGGTCACGATGAAAAACGTCATCGAAAAAACTACATAAATCAGCTTAGATCGAAATCAGCTTAAAAACTATGAGGGTTGCGCAATAAAAAAACGGGCTACAATTAAAGTTCTAGGGCCCAAAGAAGCCAGTTCGTGCACACGTGCACAGCGTCGACCAAAAAGATCGCTGTCTCATGCCGAGCAATCAAAAATCGTCGACATTCAGAGGAAGAAATACATGCAAATTTACCTAATAAAAACAGTTGAGCAATGAAAGAAAGCGCTCCAGTCAATGTTTTTGACCAGTTGTGTACATAAATCCGAGGGTTAAATGATTGGAATTCAATTTCAAGCCACCTGATGTTCTTGATATAAGAGGTCATCGATGCCGATGATGTGGAGTGGGTCCGTCCACCATCATAAGACAAGAAAGTTCAGGCTTCAAATTTGGCTCAAAACAGTGGTTTTTTGGCGAATTTTTCTTATACGTCCTACTACTTGAGACCCAGTAAAGGGTTTAGAGAGAAAAATATGACAAGCATATTTGATCGCGACCACTGCCTTTAAAACAACATGGCAGGATGAAGACAATCGAAAACCAACTCACCCTTGTTCCGGATGTCGATGAAGATGTTAGAAACGACTTGGCGCACGCCTGACGTCAACAATGCCTACCTTGACAAGCGTTAACCTGTCAAACGACGCCTGAACCTGACACACTCTGTCAAATCACGTCTTTGCATGGCCCTACCCTTCTGAGAATCAGGCTGTCACTGTCCCGCCGGACATTAGGGCTACATGAAAATTGACATCATTTGAAAACCTGAGGGAAGGAACGTTGAAAACTTTCAGTTAAAAAGGAAGCGCATTGAGTGGCGTTGGGAAGTGGGAAAAATTGTCTCAGGAATTCAAAAAAATCGACTCTCTAACAACAACGAACATAATAAATAATTGAAAGGAAGAACTAAGGAGGACCACATCTCTAATAAAAGGGAGATTTTTTTATGCAGCCGGACTTAAGCTCGCAGGTCCCAATTTCAGTTGAGTAACGGGCATGTATCCGGCCTTTTCACGCCTTAATTTTGAACTATCATGGACGGTCAGAGGTACGGCCCCCATGAAATTTTCGGTTTTCATAATTTTGGAAAAGATCTCTGATTCCCTGTTGAATTCTCCTGCAAGCTGACACCTCACACTCCTTAGTACCCCTAAAGTTAATTCGAATGTTTCTGTTCTGTTCCGATTTTAGAGTGTTGAAACTTGCTTGAACACGTCACCAGAAAACACCTAATGAATACTAGTAAACTTAGCTTTCCTGACATGTTCATCTCCAATCTGAATATAATCAGCATTCAATAATTAGCTTCAATAACGACGAAGCAGTGTCTGCCGCTCTGGAACTCCTTGGTCGACATCGAGCGGATATTCACATCGTTGGGTTGACACAGAACGATATAAGGGAGTCGCTGAAAGCGATACTTAGTTGCAATGTTTGTCTGATCAAAGGAGAGGTCTTTAATCAAAAAATGTGGACTTGCGGTAGGCAACAGGATAGCGCCGTTCTTAGCCATCGTTTATCTGGATAGAATAGAATGAAGATCTCTGTGCAATGGAATCTTATTCTAAAAAGAGTACATAGATGATGTGTCCGTCATTACATCACTGCTACCAAATTTCAACTCGCACTTGCAAATCTGACGGATTCATATCGAAGGCGCACTACGCGCAGTACTCTCTCAGAAATCGGAAACAAGTCACTTGTAACACATCCTGGCTGATGTAAATTACTTGCGACTTATCTCAAATCAATTAAGTTACATGCCACATATCGTCAGGAAACCGACTGCAATGCGCCTCCGATGAGTTACATGTAACTTAAAGGCAGCAGACACGCTCAAAAAAGTTGTTGAGATAACTACATTAGTGGGATCTTGAGGGTCCTAGAAGAGCCCTCACGAAGTTGGAAGAGTTTAAAACGAGTTAAAATGACCGTATTTGATCCGTATTGAGTCACAAAATCATCCTTTCTCCGCCCACCGATACTGGCTCCGCCCTTCAATACAAATGTTCAAGGCTCGATTACGGTCATTTCGGCTTATTTTTTACGCTTCTAAGGTCGTAAGAGTTCCAGAAAGGGCCGTAAGAGTATATTAGCGTCGTTATCCCAACAAATTTGTCGCTAGCTCCGCTATTTCAGCCAATGCGGTAAAACTCGTCCACATCTGGGCCAATATAGGACGAACCGTTATACCTTCATTTCAGTCGATTTTCTTCCGGTTTTTTCGTTATCTCTGAATATTAACAGCTTCAGACTTTCGATTCATTCCATAAAATTGATATCATTTTTGAGCGTGTATGCTGCCTTTAAACGGATCGATAAAAGTCGCAAGCAACTTACATCGGCAAAGATATGTTACAAGTGAGTTGTTTTCGGGCCTTTATTTGACAAGATGCTTGTTTTTATTTTTCTGAGTATAGGCACCGAGATGGCACCTATGTGTCTGACAGAAACAGAGTATCCCCGTTACTGCGACCAAAGAGATACAGTGCACCTCTAATATGGCTAAACAAACCGGCGACAATCTCGTTTTAGGAGACATAGTGGATCCTCGCAAGCCGGCGCGTTTCTGAAACGGAACCTTTGCAATACTATCGCGGTAACATCTCGAAGTTGTCGAGGCTCGAGACACTGCAACTGAACCGTCTTGGCACAGTGATGATCGCGGATCCTTAGCAGGGCTATCGCGGCAGTCGAAGGTCGCTGTACTTTCCCGGCTCTGTCGGGGCAAGCTATCCCAGGGGCTGGCTGAATTGGGAAAAACTGCCACCAAATTTCTCTTATTTTTCATTTTCAAGGACCTTATAGCTCCTTTTTTCTGTAGGTGATACTGAGGTGTCTGATAAAGAAATCACCACTCGAGTTGTAATCTAAAAGTCTTGAAGTGTTCCACTAGCAGCAGTGCATCACCATATTGATGTTTTGTCCAGATCCGCTGTTTTGGCCAGAGCCAGCCTATCCCGCCCACGAAGCACGTTGCGGCGGTTTGAACACTGGTTTTATATATAGGTTCGACTGTTTCACTACCTGATTTACAGCCTTGGCTATTCCTTTGTTAACGTATGGTACCACCAAATGCACTCCTCCAGGGATAAGCATTTGGCCGCCACGACATAGATTGTATGCCCGTTAGTAGCCAAAATTCGCTCTATTGTCTCTTCTACCTCGTCTGTCTCTCGGGTGCACATTCTGTTCTTGTAATAATGAGGTTTTTCACTTTACTAGCTTTCATGTACATCGAACGGGCGCTGCGTACGTATAAAATTATATTCTTGGACGCAGCCTTCTTATGCCACTTTGATTGTTTGCATCCAACAATAATCTTCACATTTGTATTGAGAAAGGGGAGCATGCTGTCTGCGGCATAAACTTCCGTCATAAAGCATATACAGGCCATAAAACGGCCAATGTCTCACCATCGACTGCGTACCACGCGCTGCGCGACCGCACGCGCGTCGGAAGCAGACGGGTTTTGGCCGCCGCGCGACGAGTTTTGGCCGCCGCGCGACGTTTCGGCCGCCGCGCGGCGGCCGAAACTCGTCGCGCGGCGGCCAAAACTCGTCTGCTTCCGACGCACGTGCGGTCGCGCAGCGCGTGGTACGCAGTCGACGGTGAGACATTGGCCGTTTTATGGCCTGTACTCGAATCGCATCCGTCAGATTTGCAAGTGCGAGTTGAAATTTGGTAGCAGTGATGTAATGACGGACACATCATCTATGTACTCTTTTTAGAATAAGATTCCATTGCACAGTGATCTTCATTCTATTCTATCCAGATAAACGATGGCTAAGAACGGCGCTATCCTGTTGCCTACCGCAAGTCCACATTTTTTGATTGAAGACCTCACCTTTGATCAGACAAACATTGCAACTAAGTATCGCTTTCAGCGACTCCCTTATATCGTTCTGTGTCAACCCAACGATGTGAATATCCGCTCGATGTCGACCAAGGAGTTCCAGAGCGGCAGACACTGCTTCGTCGTTATTGAAGCTAATTATTGAATGCTGATTATATTCAGATTGGAGATGAACATGTCAGGAAAGCTAAGTTTACTAGTATTCATTAGGTGTTTTCTGGTGACGTGTTCAAGCAAGTTTCAACACTCTAAAATCGGAACAGAACAGAAACATTCGAATTAACTTTAGGGGTACTAAGGAGTGTGAGGTGTCAGCTTGCAGGAGAATTCAACAGGGAATCAGAGATCTTTTCCAAAATTATGAAAACCGAAAATTTCATGGGGGCCGTACCTCTGACCGTTCATGATAGTTCAAAATTAAGGCGTGAAAAGGCCGGATACATGCCCGTTACTCAACTGAAATTGGGACCTGCGAGCTTAACACCGGCTGCATAAAAAAAAATCACATTTATTAGAGATGTGGTCCTCCTTAGATGTTCATTTCAATTATTTATTATGTTCGTTGTTGTTAGAGAGTCGATTTTTTGAATTCCTGAGACAATTTTTCCCACTTCCCAACGCCACTCAATGCGCTTCCTTTTTAACTGAAAGTTTTCAACGTTCCTCCTCCAGGTTTTCAAATGATGTCAATTTTCATGTAGCCCTAATGTCCGGCGGGACAGTGACAGCCTGATTCTCAGAAGGGTAGGGCCATGCAAAGACGTGATTTGACAGAGTGTGTCAGGTTCAGGCGTCGTTTGACAGGTTAACGCTTGTCAAGGTAGGCATTGTTGACGTCAGGCGTGCGCCAAGTCGTTTCTAACATCTTCATCGACATCCGGAACAAGGGTGAGTTGGTTTTCGATTGTCTTCATCCTGCCATGTTGTTTTAAAGGCAGTGGTCGCGATCAAATATGCTTGTCATATTTTTCTCTCTAAACCCTTTACTGGGTCTCAAGTAGTAGGACGTATAAGAAAAATTCGCCAAAACCACTGTTTTGAGCCAAATTTGAAGCCTGAACTTTCTTGTCTTATGATGGTGGACGGACCCACTCCACATCATCGGCATCGATGACCTCTTATATCAAGAACATCAGGTGGCTTGAAATTGAATTCCAATCATTTAACCCTCGGATTTATGTACACAACTGGTCAAAAACATTGACTGAAGCGCTTTCTTTCATTGCTCAACTGTTTTTATTAGGTAAATTTGCATGTATTTCTTCCTCTGAATGTCGACGATTTTTGATTGCTCGGCATGAGACAGCGATCTTTTTGGTCGACGCTGTGCACGTGTGCACGAACTGGCTTCTTTGGGCCCTAGAACTTTAATTGTAGCCCGTTTTTTATTGCGCAACCCTCATAGTTTTTAAGCTGATTTCGATCTAAGCTGATTTATGTAGTTTTTTCGATGACGTTTTTCATCGTGACCACTGCCTTCAAATATAATCGAAATGATTATGATTAATATGGTGATCAGAGTTTTCGAAAAGTTGGATATGATGGATTGCACAATTTGCAAGAGTGGTCTGGAAGCTGGCTGCTCCCAGCTGAAGACGCTTATGCGTTCGTGTAATCTACGCGACAACATCGTCACTGGGAGTCCACACCGCTGCTATGGGGCTGAATCTAGCGACCGATAGTTCGATGTTGCCTCTCTGCACCGCCACTTCGCTCACACAAGGTCAATCTGGCAGCGTTCCTAACCATACATCCGTTGCTGCAGCTCGCAATGGTCAGCGCCCAAGCTACTCAGTAACGCAACCTGCTGAGCCATTTCTCAGCTGTACAGCTGAGGGCTCTTACACAGTTCTGAGTACTGGTGGTCCGACAGCTTAACTTGTTCAGCAGTTAACTGGCTGAACAGTTGGGAGTGCCTACGGCTCTAGCGTAATTTTCCCTGCAGCGAAGGCTGCTTAGCAGTATTCTGGCTCCAGAGCCGGCGCTGCTTACAAGATTACAAGCCTAAGTTCTACAACGGCACAGCCTCTGCAGCAGTTTACGGGTCACACTTCTGCAGGTGCTCATCAACCTCTGAAGGCTGCTGGCCCGACTTGACAACTTATCGAGCTGTTACCGCGTGACACCGCCTCGCTCGTAATTATCTGCTTCGAGTCTAAGCAATCTTAGTCGGGCACTTGTTTGCACAGCCTGCCAAGAAGTCGGAGGCAAGGCGTCGCGCAGACAGTGGGCGAATAATGTGCTGCGGTATAATTTTCGAGTGCCATGTTTTTCCGGTGTAGAGATCGCAGGTCCGTTTACCCAAGTCTTACGCGGTACATACCATCAGGAGATCAAATACCAATATCTCGCTTTGTGTTGCTGTATAAATCTCACATATTGTGCTGTATCTTCTTAAAATCTTCTGGTGCCTCATTCGTTCCCTGAAGTGAACTGCGATCTGAAATGTTGTGAGGTGATGGGTACTGTCAATTTTATCAAGCCATTTGTCTAGAAAACCATTTCAGTCTCTTTGTATCATGTGTCATGTCTTAGGAACTAGTATGAATTATGATTTGTAGTTGGTTTCTCTTGATTTAGGGTAGATTGTAGAGCTAAATGCATCGTTTGTTTTCTGTTCACAATTTACCATTCAAAGTGTATGCTTTGGTGTGGCTGTTCACATTATACTTCAAATTTTTCGAAGTGTGCATTGATTACCGTAGTAAATATTGAACTCACATAAGTGTTCCCCTTGCAAAAGAATGATATTATAGAAAAAAGGTGCACCGCTGATTGAAACGAACCACCAGTTGTGCCCTGGGGCCTTATGTATCAACGCGCCGGTTTGGGGCAGAGGCAGAGCAGTCGACGTCTTTGACGATCGCAGTGCGAGGGCAGTAGATCATCTAGCAAATCGTGCCCAAGCAGTGCTTTCGCTGCTTTCAGCCTCCTAGCTGGGCGGCAGGAGCACGATTGATTTTGTGACTTGTTTCAGATGAAATGTTTTCCGAACAACCGTCCTTTCGACAAAAGTCGGATGTCACACTTTTTCGAATATTCGACTTCTCGACTGTAGTCAAATATCACACCTCAGCAGCGTGCGCTGCGTTTTTTGCTTTGCGCTCACGAGAAATGTGGTGATCGATCGGCGTACGTAACAGGCGCGCGGGCTGCTGAGTGGTCCGCAGCCCATGGTAGGTCGTAGCGGTGTGACCGGTCCGTGAGAGGTGCGCTCCCCCCTCCAGTTTTGGATCCAGTGCGACCCCCCCTCCCACCGAGGTTGTGACTCTAACCATTTGTGTGAATCAATTTGAGTGGAGCCTCTTCCGAACAATGCTTGCGAACGATTTTCAACGAAAACGGACGTTATAGATCAAGTCACACCGACCGCATTCGGCTAAAAATGGTCGGATCGACCTGAGACTCGTACGGCAGCTTTTTTAATGATTCCCTTTAAAACAAACACTAAAGTAGCCAGAACCTTTGAAAAAATTAGACCTCTTCAGACGTCCCAAGTACAGACAGAGGTTTTTCAATTTTTCAGCGAACCGAATGACACACTCATCGTCGACTGCTTGTGCGCTGGAAGGACGGACCAAGTAGACTACTCACTTACGAACCTGGTGAGCCTTTAAAAACTGATCTAGGAGCATTTATCGCGAAAATCACACGGGGCCGGATTCATCAACAAAATTTTTCTTTAATTTATACCCCGAGTTAAAAATAACTCCACCCCAAATCCCCAAATAAACCTAAATGGGATTCATCAACATTCATCCCGCGAGAGTATCGGATACCGCACCGATTTCTAATCAAGAACCTTTGTGCAACCGCATCGACTGATGTGACGAAAAATTCTAAATCGATAACTGCGAGTCCTCATCAGTTTTAAAGCTTCCTTGTTTGGCAGACTTGACTATGTGGCCTAGATTTTGCAAAGTACTGAAGGAGCACTATTTTCGAATTTATGCATGTTTCAACAACTTTAGTCTCTATCGAATTAAAATTTGCATCATTTCAACATCGTTTTCGGCAGAGTTGGCCTTTTGTAATGTTTTCATTATAAGAGCTTCATGTTTTATTGTCCGTTTCTTTATTTTTCATTCATTCTCTTGTTTTATTGATGCTTCTGAATAATATTTGTTTCCATTGTCTATCTGCTAGGAAAGTAGAATTTAGCGATAAAATGTTTATTCGATATTTTATATTGGTCCTTTTGATAACTCTAAAATTGAACTTTGTTCTTATTGGAAGATTCTCTGCTTTTTTGAGGCTGTGGAGCGGAAGAAAATTTTTAACGTTTCAATTAGTCAAATATGTCGTAATGTGTACTATACTATGACCGAATCAAATGATTCGAAAAATCATTCGACTGAAAAAGTCGACTTCGTATTTTACGAAAAGTCGAATATTCAAAAAAGTCGATTTCCCGAATTATCCGAAAAGTCGAATAATTCGACTTTTCGAATCTGAAAATGTAAAGTATAATGTGTATAGTTTACCGCAATGTTAAAAGGACCTGGTGCGGTTGCGGTCACACACTAAAACTACGGTGGAAGGCGCCAGATTTCATTATCGATTGACAGCGCAGCTGATTCTCTGGGTGAGTTACGGTTTTTCTTGTTTGTTTCGGCATTATTTTTGTTTCTGACTCTTATAGTATTGCAAATAGGGGCTCTTCTTAGTGTGCAAGAGAGTTTTGCCGTTTTTTCTTTTTCAGAACAGAATTTTGAAAAATAAACATTTCGGAGTCCGAATAAACGGAGGAAATCTGGCGCCTTCCACCGTAGTTCTAGTGTGTGATCATGCCCTATTAACATTGCGGTAAACTGTAAAACTGTGAAGAGGGCGCGCAGGTAAACGAAGGGCTCTGATTGGCGGCAGCCAGTGTATCCTTCGATCGCGGAACTTCGCTCATCTCCGCACTTTTAGATATTTGGCTACATTACGACCACAAGCCGTCAAACATTCGTTTGAATTAAATAAACAGCTCATAATAATGGACCATAAAAACTTACGAAAAATGAGTATTTCAATTACTTTTTTATTCAATACTAAAGATATTTTGAAAATCAAAGTGTAGTAAATGCACACCGAAACTGTCGAAGCCGAAAATTCCAGGCTCAGTACATAGAAAGTAGTACGAACGACCTAATCTGTTAGTTTGTAGTACATACATCCCTAGAATCTGCCAAAATAAAAACAATCTTGAAGTAAAAATACCGGTACCATATGACAGTATTTTGTTGAGAGTAGAAAGAGGAAACCTTACGAGAAAGTTTATACGAAGCAGTCATATGCGCCAAAGACCAAAAATTGTGACACAAAAGCACTTGACGCACAAGTTGTGGAGAATTTGGAAATCAAACTCTCTCAAACAATCTTTAAGAAAGCCAATGCATTGAAGAATCTATTCTTGATATGGTTTATAATCCGAAAAAGATACGAAATGTAGCCAAGGAGAAAGCTAGACATAGGGCAAAGTATAAAATCAGCAGTAATATGTAAGTATTCAAGTAAGTTGAATGCGAATGGTTCAACTTGCAATGCCTTATAAGTTCTGACAATTCGCTAGTAGCAAAGTGCTGATTCAGCTCTCTCGCTGAGAGAATAGTATCGGATACCCGACCCCTTCAGCCGGGTATCGGAGACTCCCATATGTACTCCGAAAATTGGGATTTAATTCTTGATGAATAGCAAAATTTTACCCCGTTGAGTAAATTTAACTCTAGAAACGCGGTTTTATCATTGACGAATCCGGCCCACGGTGTGTTGAGGCCTCTTTCTGAGGGCAAAATCACACCGTCACATTTACAGTATAATTTTTCCAAATGAATTTTTTTTTGAATATCCTAGTTTTTGACAACAGTCGGATATCGCGGTTTTTCGAATATTCGACTTCTCGACTGTAGTCGGATATCACCCTTTTCCAAATATTCGACTCATCGACTGTAGTCGGATATCACGCTTTTTCGAATATTCAACTTTTCGAAAAAAGTCGACTTTTTCATCCGACTTTGGAAAACATTTTTCACTTCAAATATCTCCCCAGTTTACGGAAGTTCTGGTGCCCTATATTATAAGGCATGCCTACAAAGAACGCGAAAGCCGCGTTTCTGAGCCTAAATAGGCCTTCCTCTGCTTAAAATGATTTTTGAGCGTGGAGGAATTGACCGCTAGGAAGGATGATGTCCTTCAGTGCAATCAAGCGATTACTTCTTTTATCAGCACTTTCTTGACTTGATCCTTCCTGTAATCTGAGTGTTCATTTGTTCACATCGAGGGGGTGGAAATGGGGCACGGTGCAGCTCTGGGACATCGTGCCGTTTACTTGCCTATCTTGGAAACGGTCCCATTCTTATTCCAATGATGTCTCTGGAATCGTACAGGACCTTGTGGGAACGGAGTTATGGTCCCTTAAAAATTGAGCTAGGGAAGCATAGTGGACGAGTTGTTCGAGGCTTATAACTTCCGTCTTTTGCAGCCAGTGTATGCGAGCTGACCTGAGTAAAGAGAGAAGTTGAAAAGTAAGAGAAGAACGGGGCGGTCCCATTCTTATTCCAAAGATGTTTTGATCGGAAAACATCGCTCATCTCACGATCTCGAGTGTTCCATTGTTCACGACGAGGGGCGGAAAGGGGCCGGACTTGCCCTAAGCGGCGGGGTTTGCCCACTTTTCTAAGCGGTTTTGCGGCTCCTAAAAAGCTTTTAGTACAGTTTTTTAATGTTCTGCTTCTGAGAGCCACGAGAAGCGTTTGTCATAGAAACTTCGAGGATGAAGTTTATCGTGAACCGTGTCTTCAACTGTGGAAAGTCACCGAGGATGATTATCGTGAATGCTGCCTTGAGTGCCAGTGACTGTTTTTCAACACAAAAACACATCGATCCATCACTCATCCACTGTATGGCGTTGGCGGCAGCTCAACACATTTTTTTTACCCAAATCAGACCGATATGGTTCATTGGCGGACGTTTAGGGGTGGCTATTATTTACCAGTCTCGTGGTAAGACCTTATGTTCAGCGGAGTTCCTGGAGCAATATACTGCTAGCGTGTGTGTTATTTTTCTCTAAAACATGCTCCAAACCAAAGGAAATCGGAGCAATCTGACTGATCCGCAAAATTATACAATGCGGATTCCTCTTTCACATCTAAATTGTGGTGCGCCATGTGAAAAGGGCAGTCCGAATTGTATACGTTCGCGGATCAGTCAGATTGCCCTGATTTGCTTGGACAGAAATTTGGTCAATTCTATATATAACTTTGTTTTGAAGTTGATAGAGAGCCCATTACATTTTGATTTCCCATGAAATATCATACATTCAGAATTCTACTACCGCACAGACAAGGGCCTCCATAGTTTCAGAACAATCTAAGAATGTACTCGTTTTCAGAGCCTAACTGCGGTACGCAATTGCGGACTGCGGTTGTTGCATCACGCGACACGTGGTAATCGTGGTGGGAGAAATGGGTACAGCACGATTACCATCCTGCTGCGTGATGCAACAGCCATTGTTCACAAATGCGGACAGGAATTAGGCTTCGAGAACGACAGTGAATGTACGAAAAGTTGCTAAAAACAGATCCCACGGGGAATCTGTCTTCTATGGTGGGTTTATCTGCGAAAGGGATAGCTTCGACCACTGAGCAGATCGCGCGCCTGTCGAGTGCGCTTCCGAATCAAATCAGTGGCGCGCGCGTCGAGCTTGACTGGGCACGATTATGCACGCATCCCTGATACGATATTATACAAGAACGATAAATTTGTCATATACAAAGGAAAGGACGTTGCACTCTTACCTTATTGACGAGCTTCGGAAAGTGGAAGTCATGCGAAACGTGATATGGGCACTGAGCTTCTCTCTTGCCCAAGAATAAGAGACGAAACGAGTCTTGATTCTACCCAATGCACCAGCAGCATCCTAGGCAAACCTATGGGACAAATCTCAAATGCATGCTAGGAGCTCTGGGGTGGCGGTAATCCTCCCGAAATTGCCCCATAACAGAGAGTGCAAAGTGGCGCTAGAGTACCACTTTGAATATGAAAGGGTGATATGATGGGCAGAAGAGTGTGATGCTAGGAGATGTTTGTCTCCAAAACTATAAAGGCGCTTGAATTCGAACCTGCGCCTACCATGCAAGAGGCAAGAGCATTGCCACTGCGCCACTGCACTGCTGGCCTTGCTAAACATTGTGGGCAATCTTAGGCTCCGTCCATAGCAGACGACCAGCGGCAAAGCGTCAAGGCGTCGGAGCATCATGCGCCAGCGCACAAACGCTGGCGCATGACGCTTGACGGCTGGCGCATTCAACTTGTCCGAGGACGGCACGTGGTTAACGATGGTATCGATAATATTAGTGACAGCCGTTACGGTCACTATGCCTCCACCGTCAGCGGCTGGCCGGCTGCAGTGGTAGCTGGGGAGTCAGATCAATAACAAATGCTGAAGATGCTAACCCCCAGCGTCACTCTACGGTCACTTGACGCTAGGAAGTCTGCTATGGACGGAGCCTAACCCCCACCACCACACTCAGCTGAGCGAGAAGGGCGCCGGCGACCTGTGGACTGACTTGCTCTAGTATCCAATAATGTGGATGGTGTTTGCTTCGTTAAATGCATTCTTAGCACCTTTTCGGGAATTCCAAAAACTGTTCCCTGAGTTCTCCCGAGCACGAGAGGCAGCCTTCAATAACTCATAGGCGATCCATCCACGACACGCGCTCTCCAAAGTAAGTGGGAAAACCTCACAAACTCCTAACATTCAAACTGTATGCCCTGATCGAATCGGGTGGAATGTGCGCTCGATGCATGCCGCTTTTCAAATGTTCTCAGATACGAGCATTTGTAACTTATGTGCGATGCTTAGTCACAGAAAAAAGTGCGGTGGAAATAGACTGTTCTGCTCGGACCCAAAATTACATTGATGCTTCCATTGAGCTGAGTAATCACCCCTAACCCTTTTAGTTTTGACCTATTCGCTAGTATGTGAGCCGTTCTGCAAGCTGTATACACGTACGTATTCTCAAGCTCATTTTTTTCTCCTACAAATTGTGCCTACACAGAACAAGCATACATGTTTCGAAGGCCTAAAAAATCGACAGAAAATACAGAAGTCAATAAATGATCGTATTCTGTGACATTCTTATAATTAATCACATTCTCTGTCATTTTTACGGCGGGTGAAACTGCGAAAAGGAGACATTTAGCAGCAGTTGCGAATTTTTACATTAGAGCTGTATGAGGAAGGCGAGTACGTTGGTTCGAGACTTCAAATGACTTTGCAGAGAGGGAATATACATACTATTTCGCTGTAGAAAAACAGAGTTCATGTGTAGAGAGATGCCTTCGCCCGCATCCAGCTCTCGTGCCGCCCCATGGATCAATGCATGAAGTCACAAGTCAGCGTGCTGCGGGCAGTTAGAAGCGGGACAGGTACACACGGAAGGGCCTATACTGTCCATACCGGAGTGAAATTCAGGTTCGCACTTAAAGACAGTCGATGTCGCAGCACGCAGCGTCAGGAGAATCCTACTGGGACAACACAGTCCCGGCATAACTAATCCTCAACACAGCACCATCATCTCAGACCTTCGCCGTTGTCTACAGGACACGGATGAGATGTCACCTCACGCAATGCTCCCTGTAGACATCCGAAAAGGGCAGAGATCGCCCCTCGAGAACCGCCCGTCGCCCCCCTCCATGGTGCCGTAGACAACCTATCCGCGGAAACGCTTTTGCTGTAGACATCCCATCGGAGGAGAGTCTCCATCCCCGATTCCGCGTTCACATCCTATCAACATCCCGTAGACCTGATATTACCATCCCAGTGAAGCATCAGCAGCCTTATGACGTCAACAATCGAAATTCGAATACTTCGTAAAAAGCGGTTTCAAATATTATTCGAAATTCGATTATTTCGAAAACAGACTCTCGAATAATATTCGAAATTCGAATATTTTCTTAAGAGATTTTCGAAATTCGAATAATCGAAAGGCACAATCATCATTTCATTAGAAGTTCTTTTTTTTCTGATCAACCTTTGCAAGCACATTCTATCAAGGCACCATCTTGGCCTATTCACCCCACGCCCGAATCGGGGTTCTCACGCGATTGGATCGTACGAAATATTGCGTCACCGTCCAAGGTACTCAAGCCAACGCAAACCGTTTTTCTCTCGTTTTGCATTTATTATGTTGCTGTCCAGATATGGATAGTGCCATGGTTTGAGTTTCCAAAAAACCCCCGTTCCAGAGAAACAGTTACTTGAAATACGGGCGGGAGCGATTGAGCTTATTATTCTACAATGACTACTCTAGAAACATTAGTTTGGAGCGGTCTTCGCGGCTTGAAAGATTTGGTTTTGCTCAGGCCTTGTGAATTTCGATTTGCTAGTTACGAGGAATTTGAAAACTTACAATTTACGATTTACCAAATTACAAAATTCAGTCACGCGCAGCCCTGCGCGACGCGGCATGATCGATATTAGGGGTCGTTTATACTTCCGCCGCCATGCGGCGCGGAGAGGCGCTTTTCGTAAAGCGTCCATTATAGTTTCGCCGCTCAGCAGCGCGGCGAAGTGTAATACTATATTATCGATCGTGTCGCGCCGCGCCGCGTGATCAATACTACAGTAATGCACTTGGCCGCGCCGCTTGGCGGCGTGAGTATAAACGACCCTTAATATTGATCAAGCGGCGTGGCACGATCGATATTGTAAGATTGCATTAGCCGCGCCGCTTTGCTGCGGAAGTATAAACTACAACTTAGAGGATCGCAATACGCCGCGCCTCTCGACGGCGGGAGTATAAATGTCGCATAAGGTCAATGGTACACATTGCAGCTGCCATGATCGACAGTCATGGCATTTAGCACAAATACGGGACCAGCATCGGAGCAATGACACTGGCCGTCGTAGGAAGTTATCGCGCGTCGGTCGCAGCGACGTGTCGTGGAGGGCTCACATACTGCAAATGTGCCTATTCTTGTCGTTGCCACTGTCACTGTGCAGCACACGCGAATCGATTTCGCCACCATTCTAATGTGGAAAGAAGCTAGTTGCCAACTTCCGGCTAATTTTTCAATAATCTAATACACTGGTTTCATTGAAGCTCAAAAGCGGCTTTTCCGCGACTGCGAAAGGGCGTAGGGGTTTCAAGCTCGCGTGTTCAGCCCTGTCCCCACCTGAAGTCGTGCAAACTCGGCGGCAGCAAATTAGCTTAGCCGCACCGCGCTGTAGTAGTAGGTCTTGAGAGCGGCGCTAGGGTCTTGGCGCTTGGCTGCGATAGGGCGCCTTTCCGGAAAGGTATAGTGGTGGTCAAGTCTTGCCTGAAGCCAAGCGTCTGGTGCAAAACGCGCGTGACGCGCTTACGGAGACTATAAATACTCAAGCGGCGGCGCTATGTCGGAGCGGATTAAAATAGGTCCTAATTTTGCCGAGCAAACAAAATCTGTACTTGCGATCACTATCATAGCAGTCACGATTGTCACAGCAAATGGCAGTTCAAAACTATTTTTTCGAAATAGCACTATCATTCGTGAATTCGAGAAAATTTATCCGAAAAATAGAAAAAATTATTCGAAAATGCGAAAATTTTGATTTTCGAATATACTCGAAAATTCGAAATTCGAAAAATCAGTTTTTCGAATATATTCGAAAATCCGAAATTCGAAAATACCATTTTCGAGTTTATTCGAAAATTCGAAAGATTTGATTTTCAAATATATTCGAAAATTCAAAAATTTTTATATTTACTGCTTGATGGGAAAGCCATTTTAGCGTAATCTGGAATGAGCAAAATGGAGTACCTTGCGAGGATGCCCTCGCTATTATGCTTTGGCATTTTCAATCTTTTTCGAATACTCGACTTTTCGAATGATTCGAAATTTTAGTTTTTCAAATAGTTCGAAAATTTGAGCTCTTCAAATATTTGACTTTTCGAATATTCGGTTTTCGAATCATTCGGAAATCGGCACTTTTCCAATAGTCGGTTTTCGAATAATTCGGGAATTCGCAATTTTCGAATATTCGGTTTTCCGAATTATTCGGAAATTGACACCTTTCGAATATTCGACTTTTCGAAGTCGAATTTTCCAGTCGAATGAATATTCGAATCATTCGATTCGGTCAGAGTATACTCGCTACTAGTAGTTAAAGCTGTGAGTGACTTTGGCCTATTCGCAAATAATAAAACCTTTCTATCTCAGAAAGGTAGGTGGACCATCAAGACTTAAATGTTTCTTCGTGTCCAAATTTTTTCCAGGTAAGCTGTTTGGTACACATCGGACCGAATTGTTATTTTCGAAAATTACTCGAATGCTTTTGGAATTTCGAATCATTCAAAATTCGAGAATTTTGATTTTCAAATATTATGCGAATATTTCGAAAACGGACTTCCGAATGATATTCGAAATTCGAATACTTCGTAAAAAACTAACTACGCTTATTCTTTAAAATCTACTTTTTTTTCTAGCTACATTTACATCTCCCCGAGTATTGACAACATGGATGGGAATCAGGGTAAATAAACACAATCGAATGATCAGAGATTCCTCTCAAATATCTTAAAATGACGACGCAAATAACACACATAAACGGACGAAAAAAATCAGAAATCTGCTTACGAAGGCGTTTGCTGAAAGCTCCGTAAACCACGGAATCCTTCGGGTCCACCACGGGGAACTCCGCGAGGTCCACCTCTCGGCAGGACACCAACATCCCTTCCACGGAAAGACGTTATTGAAAAACGAATCACAGATCTCACATAATCAGAAAATAGAAAGAATTGTTATAGAAGCCTACAGCATCATTAGAAAAACGAATTGCGAATCTAACATAACCAAAAATGAGAACTCGGACGGCACAATCTTCGTGATACATTGATTGATGGACGCTACCAACACCCCTCGCGAATGTTCTGTAGAACAGCCCATCGACCTACACCGCCGTAGACATCCCGAATCGACGTCCTGTGGACAACAACTCGGTCTAGGTCGATTTGTGGCACTCGGCGGGATTGCTGGTCGATAGGCTGTTCAACAGCCCGTCACCCCCTGCTCAACAGCACACCGGGACGGCCCCGCGTAGAGCTGCCTGTTCGCCAGCGGTGACTCGTTCTGGGCGGATCGACGTCCTGTACACAACAGCGAACGTCTGAGATGGTCGACCTGAGCGCAGCAAAAGCGATTGTCTGCAAGTGCGACCCGGAGTCTCACATCGATATGAACTGGACAACAAGCGATACGCGAAATGGCGAAAGATAAACGAAAATCAAGAAGAGCGAGAATTAATACATTATTCAACCCAAAAAATGCAGGTACAAAAACACTATTTAAACCATTTCATCAACCAAATAACACCTATAATAAGTCACTCTTGTTGCATATGCACAACTAATGTCATCTTTTTTTTTTGTAAACGAATTTTTCTTTCCTCGGAAATGTATTTTCAATCAGTTTTAACGAAGTACTTGAAAGCCCATTCCCCATTAAGGTCCCTTGGGGGAGGAGCTGCGTGACTGCAAAGGCGGGGGTTACGGAGCGCGATAAGGCAATCACGCGTCACGATTTGAAGTTAAATCGAGTGGCGCTTGCTGTGTTGCGTCTCCAAACCCTCGGTGCGCTATTCATGCATGCCATTACTGAGAACCTAATTTGCAATTTTGTGAGAAGGACCAGAGCAAAATATATTCATTAGGTTTAATTCACCTTTTATCAACGCGACAAAAGTGTGTTGTTGTCTGTAGTGGAAATTCAAACCCTATGTGCACCAGGTGATAAATTGAGAACAGGTTAGGTGGGTGAATTTTGTAGACCGAACTCGAAAAGACGACGGTCACACTGTGCTGCAGGGACGGTACCCTAAACTATTCTTCAGTTCAACACAAGACGAAGTTTCTCTTCCGTAAATAGTTGCGAATCCTAGTTTCCTATTGAATTAAAGGACTCCGCAGTACCACACACCCCGTCGTCCGTGGCTTGCTCCCTCAAGAAAACACTTAAATCTCACCCGCGGCTGGCGCGGCGGTCGCGTGCGCCAGCCGCTAATCGATTCAGGCCACAGCCGATCGGCTTACCATACCGCCCGAGCCCGCCGCTGGGTAGACTTAAATGAGCTTTCTGGGGAAGCAAGCCACGGACCCAACTGTAATAAAATGTGGCAAGCTACCACATATAGTGAGAAATATGGCATTTGCATTACTTGCATTGAATAAACTACGTTGTTCGAGCTTTAGTCAGGTCTTTGACAACTAAAGACACGAAACCCGATGTTGCTAAGCCCGACAGAAAATCGCACAGCAAAAGACAAAACAAATAGCAGATCTGCTATTTGCTCGCGTGCTAATCGGGACCACGTACTCAGAGGATCGCGGGGTCGTAATGGAGCACAATAGGCTTTCACCTCGATGAGGATAGCGCGGGCAGCACAAGGGGAAGAGCTGCTGCTCGAGCAGCACTTTCTGTTTTTGTGCTGCCCTCAGCTGCACGTGCTGCCCTCGTCCTCCTTTCGTCGCCTCAGCTGCTGCTCTCCGTTTTGGCCAGCGCAGTGTGAAAGCTTTGCTCAAAGTGGTTCATTTAGACAGCTCCAAGGACATTCATAATCAGCTTGGAGAGGACTTTCTTCTGAGCATGTACTTTAAGGCTTCTGGATATCTATATATTAATTGAAATCTTCTTTTTTTATCCTGAACAATGTGTACAGAAATTAAGCAAAACAATCGGTGCTTACCTTAAACGATCGTGGGGCTGTAATGGGGCACAATTGGCACTCAGCTCCACGAGAACAACGAGGACAGCACAAGTGGACGAGCCCCGTTCTCCATTCGTCTCCTCAGATGCTGCTTTCTGTTGTGGCCAGCACCGTGTGGTAAAATTTCTCAGAGCGGTCCACTCGGGTAGCTACCAGCACAGTCATAATCAGCATGAAGAGTTATTCGCTTCTAAGCAAGCACATGCTCTACTCCCGTTTGTCTTAGAGAAAGAGTTAACACAATTAATCGATCTCCAGCCATATCACAAGGAAAACCTTAAAGGCGGCGTACGTGCGAGAAAACCGCATTCTTTTTTTAATTTTGGGCAGGTAGGCCTAGCAGGTTTTGACATATCGCAAAGAGGATACCCAAAACACGCAAGTTCCGGAGAAAAACTCGTTCAAAAATCACGTAGCATTCAGCTTCCTTTTTTTCACGTCTGTCCTGTGTGTCTTGTGTAATACACCAATGTCGGAAATTTGAACGTCTGAATTCGTTTAGCCCCTTAACTTTTTAGATTCCGCTATTCTTTTCACCTCTCTTTTGTCGAAAATTCTTCAAAACAAGAAGCTCAAAATACAGATGTTTAAACGAAGATCTCTCGAAATAAAGAAAATAGACTTTTGGAGTTTCGCGGCCTTTCAAAGCATGTCTTGGCGCTTCTGTTCCTCGTGTTAGATGACGCCTTTTCAGACCATAGAGCAGTTTTGACGAGCTTATAGCATCATGAATGCGCGACATTGAGGTCTAAAGTTTCGCTATCTCCACTTGGTTCAACCATTGGAGTGAGAACAAAATCGCAAATGCGCATTTCTCGCGCGGAAGCTGCCTTCGAAGGCACAGAACACCCAGAAGGTAATTTTTTATTTTTTATGCAGATCTCAAGGAGGGTCACACTCTGATTACAGTGATCCGAAACCCCCTATAAACAGAGTTATGGCTTATCAAAAATGCCTGTATTTTAAGGATGAAAAATTTGCGGATGAATTGCCTCAGGCCTGTATTTCCCTTCATTCGCTATCATTGCCCGAGAGCGAGCCAGGATAAGGAGACAGTCCGGCTATAGTCTAAAGAACGACTACTTGTTGAGAATTCAGCTATCTATGTGGCCCGGCGCACTCCCATTAGGGTCCCGCGCATTCTTCATGGCGCTGGGCGCACTCCAAGTCGGCCCCATAAACTTTCCTCGGCGCTTGGCGCACCCCATTCGGATCCCACACACTTTCCCCAACTCTTGGCGCAACCCCAGTTGGGTTGCACGCGCTTTCCCCGGTGCTTGGCGCATCCCCAGTAGGGTCCCATACACTTTCCACGGCGCTTCGCCACTTCCAGTTTGGTCCCACACACTTTCCACTGCGCGTCGCGCACTTCCAGTTCGGTCCCACTCACTTCCCATGGCGCGTCGCCACTTGCAGTTGGGTCCCACACACTTTCCACGGCGCGTCGCGCACTTCCAGTTTGGTCCCACACACTTTCCACGGCGCTTCGCGCACTTCCAGTTGGGTCCCACACACTTCCCACGGCGTGCCGTTCACTTCCAGTTGGGTCCCACACACTTTCCATGGCGCGCCGCGCACTTCCAGTCGAGTTCTACACACTTCCCACGGCGCGTCGCCACTTCCACTTGGGTATCACCCACTTTCCACGGTGCGTCGCGCACTTTCAGTTTGGTCTCACATATTTTCCACGACGCGCCGCGCACTTCCAGTTGGGTCCCACACACTTTCTACTGCGCGTCGCCACTTCCAATTGGATCCCACAAACTTTCCACGGCCGCGGCGCACATCCAGTTGAGTTCCATACACTTTACACGACGCGTGGTGCGCTTACAGTCAGGTCCCGCACACTTTCCAAGACGCGTGGTGCACTTCCACTTGGGTCCTGCACACTTTCCACGGCGCGTGCGCACTTCCAGTCCGGTCCCGCGCACTTTCCAAAGCGCGTGGCGTACTTCCAATTGGGTTCCGCACTTTACACGACGCGTTGCGCACTTCGAGTCGGGTCCCGCACACTTTCCACGACCGCGGCGCACATCCAGTTGAGTCCCACACACTTCCCATAGCGCGCCGCGCACTTCCAGTCGAGTCCCACACACTTCTCACGGCGCGTCGCCACTTGCAGTTGGGTCCCACACACTTTCCACGGCGCGTCGCCACTTCCAGTTTGGTCCCACACACTTTCCACGGCGCGTGGCGCACTTCCAGTTGGGTCGCGCACATTCAACACGGCGAGCAGCGCACTTCCAGTTGGGTCCCGCACACTTTCCACGGCGCGTGCGCACTTCCAGTCCGGTCCCGCGCACTTTCCAAAGCGCGTGGCGTACTTCCAGTTGGGTCCCGCACTTTACACGACGCGTTGCGCACTTCCAGTCGGGTCCCGCACACTTTCCACGACCGCGGCGCGCATCCAGTTGAGTCCCACACACTTTCCATAGCGCGCCGCGCACTTCCAGTCGAGTCCCACACACTTCTCACGGCGCGTCGCCACTTGCAGTTGGGTCCCACACACTTTCCACGGCGCGTCGCCACTTCCAGTTTGGTCCCACACACTTTCCACGGCGCGTGGCGCACTTCCAGTTGGGTCGCGCACACTCAACACGGCGAGCAGCGCACTTCCAGTTGGGTCCCGCACACTTTCCACGGCGCGTGGCGCACTTCCAGTTGGGTCGCGCACACATAACTCGGCGCGTGGCGCACTTCCAGTTGGGTCCCGCACACTTTCCACGGCGCGTGGCGCACTTCCAGTTGGGTCGCGCACACTTAACACGGGGCGTGGCGCATTCCCAGTTGGGTCCCGCACACCCTCCTAACTGGATCCTACACACTCTCCGGTCGACGGTCAACGGGCACCGGTCACCGGTCACCTCTAAGCCTTTTATTATTATGTATGAAAAAAAACACCGACTTAAACACTTTTCCCTATTTGTCAAACGACAAGTTTGTGTCAGGATTGGCGAATACATCTTGTCTCAATATGGGTTCATGGATCCCTCCTGAGTGAAAAAAGCATAGATCCGGGCCTCCTACGCGACACACGAACCATGGGTTGCATCCTATCCCGAAATTGAAGGATATCTTGTGTTTTTTTCCTGGCTACATGGGAAATACCAAACCGCGCGACAAGAATGCTATCTCAGGATGTGCTGGGAAGTTTCCCGAAAGAGGTAAATTGTGGATTTGGAGGCATTTATCGAGCACAACTGTCAGTATCAACCAGAGTGAAAATTGGAGTCGGGTGGCTTTGTCAATGCAGGTAGGGTGGCGGGACTTTCGCAACACTTCATTCACAATGTTGTCGTTACATTATATCACCCTGCAGACCTTTACCTATGACACAAACAGGCTCAGATCTGCCCGTATCTGGTTGATACTGAGTTGTGCTCGATAAATCCCTCCAAATCCACCATTTATCTCTTTCATAAAACTTCCTAGCACATCCTCAGATAGCATTCTTGTCGCACGCTTTGGTATTTCTCATGTAGCCAGGAAAAACCCAAGATATTCTTCAATTTCGGGAGAGGATGCGACCCAAGTTTCGAATGGCGTTATGGTGGTCCGGAGCTAAGCTTTTTTACCCTGGACAGGTGGAAACCATGAACCATATTGAGACGCGAGACGTATTCGACAATTCTGGCCCAAACTTGCGGTTTGAGAACTAAGGGAAAGTGTTCTAATCGGTGTTTTTTTAAATGTTCATAAACAATGAAACGGTCGAAAATCGTAAAAAGGGTTATAAGAAAAGTCTTTGGAAAGACGAAATCCTAAAGACGTTGATATATAACGTGGGTTTTTCAACACCCTGAAAACGCTTTTGATGATGGAAACCGCAACGCAATACACCGGACAGCGGTATCGTTAAAAGCCGAGGTGTTCATAAACAAAGACACGCACTGTAGTTTCACTTCGCACTGTGAAGCTGTGGCTGATCGCGATCCGATATTCGCCACTAAAATTGCAGTTTTTCATGAGTATTCGTATTTTATGGAACAGCCGAAAATCATGTTCAAGACCCATAGGTGTGGGAAATGTTCGCCAAAGACCAACTACGATGGGAAATATGCTTTGCGGGGTCGTAGAAAATAGATACTCTCAGCCCAGAGGTCGGTGCAACTCTTAAGCCCCTTTCACAGTCTGCCGGACGACGCCGTCCGCCACGTTAAAAGGAAGCCGCAGTGCGAGCGAAGCTGCGGTGAACGACCGTCGGTTCGACTCTTCAGTACAAAATGTAAGGCGAAAACAACACGTTCTAACCCGTCATAACTTGATCTGACGTCGTGTCAATGATTTCACCGCACCCAGACGTCGGTCGGCCGACACCGCAGTGCGGGCCGCACTGACGCCGCAGTCCTATCCTATAACGTGCCAGACGGCGTCGTCCGGCAGACTGTGAAAGGCACTTAAGAAACTGCGAATTCATGTGTGTTTGTAGATTCACGGAACGTAGTGTACCATGAAAACCTGAGGTTGGGTTTCCATTGCTAATGGCGATCCACCGCTGCGGCCACGTATAGGCTATAAAACGGCGAAATTCACATGGTTATTACGCAAGCTGGTGCGGAGCGGAGGTTAGAGACAGTGAGAGAGCGGAGGGCAGACGGAGGCTAAGGCGTCGCGCGCTCCGCTCGCGTCTCGAATGTGGTGAATTACGCCGTTTTATAGAGGGTACGTTCACACGATGCTCTTAAATGCGTCCCAGTGAATCCATGGAATTTCTTGATTGAATGTAATAGCTGTGGGGGCGTCCACCATGTGGTAGGTTACGTTTGTCAAATAGGTAACGGCGTAGAACGTTTGCAAAATTGGGGGGGGGGTTGAAGAAAACTTCCGCGCGCACGACAAATTTTTCCCTCTGCTCCTGAAGTGTGTGCAAAAATTTCCGAAATTTCCTCGAGCAGTCGGAACCTCTGGGTGAGCTAGTGGGAGCGAAATTTCTCTTCGCCCCTCATTTTGTGTAATCGAGCCAGCAATTTATTTTGTGCCTGTGAAGTGATAATTCACAACTCATTCACATTTTGTGGCAAAAGAACAACCGTTAATATCGTCCATCACTGGTTGAAAGGTAGCCGCGCCCCTGCTATGGTAGATTTATCACAAAAGTCGAGCGGTTGTTTCTGATCAAACACACTAGTAGAATTGGAGAAACAACCGCTCCGCTCCCAAGATAACATGATAATGGTTCCAACGTGGCTTTCTGCGGATACATTGATTTCGCATGATTTTTATCAAGAGTTTTGTAAAAGTGTTCTCATGTGAGTCAGACGAATCAGAATGTGGCTATCAAACACTGGCTATGGTATGGTTTATTATCATCTACTCACAACTCGGAAAAGCGATGGAGAATGAGCCCGACCGCAGTGTGAACGCTATTCGGTGGGACACGGATCCAAGCTTCGATCCGACCATAACATTCAAAGAAAACTATGCAAATCGAATATGTGAGGCTATCAAAAGGCTAAAGAACAGAAACGGTTCGAACCGTCACGAAATTTTAAGCGACATTACGAGGAAAGGCCGATATATTGGAAGAAATGGAGGCGATGTAATAGTCTCTCTTGTCATATTTCTGAGTAAGTATCTTATCTGCGAGATTTCAGGAATATGGAGGCCGGCCTTCTTGTGGCGTTGGAACAGGGGAAAATTGTCTGTCGTGGACCCCTAGCTTTGGAAGATCGTAGAGCGCGTTTCTCCCTTCGTAAGATGCCTCCAAGGGTTGGTTTTCATAACTTTTTTGATATGTAGAGAAATGAAAAAAGATGCCCTTTTTTCTAAACGATCCTAAGCGATTGGTTCCTGAACGATTTGTTTTTCCTTAAAGGCAGTGGTCGCGATCAAATGTGCTTGTAGTCTTTTTCTCTCTAAACCCTTTTCTGGGTCTTGAATAGTAGGACCTAAAAGAAAAAATCGCGAGAAAACACTATTTTTGGGCCAAATTTGAAGCCTGAACTCTCTTGTCTTTTGATGGTGGACGAGCCCACTTCATTTCATCGGCATCGATGACCTCTTATATCAAGAACATAAGCTGACTTGAAATTGAATTTCAATCAATGAACCTTCGAATTTTTCTACACACCTAGTCAAAAACATTGACTGGAGTGATTTCTTTCATTGCTCAACTGCTTTCATTAGGTAAAATTGCATTTATTTCTCCCTCTGAATGTCGATGATTTCTGACTGCTCGGCATGAGATTGCAATCTGTTTCGCCGGCGCTGTGCACGTGTGCACGAACTGGCTTCTTTGGGCCCTAGAAACTCTAATCCCAGCCCGTTTTTCACCGCGCTACCTTCATAGTTTTTTAGCTGTTTTTGATCTAAACTGATTTTTGTAGTTTTTTTCCATAACGTTTTTCATCGTGACCACTGCCTTTAGGTTTGAGACCGCTGAAAATTCACTGAATTTCCAGCCGAAGATTTGGGAACCGTTCCCGATCGAAAAGAAGCCAGACCGAACCAAGTTCATGGCAAAGAAACCTGTGCCGAAGCACTCTCGCCTTAACAGGGGTAGCAGATAGTAGCTAGCGGTTTTTTCTCGATCATTTTTGCCATCTGCTCCGTAATGAATAGGGGAGGTCTTGAAATACTCGACAATAAATCCTTTAATCCCTCGTTCACCTCGCCAAGATGCGAGCAACGATCTATTTACTTACATCGCTTACGACATAATTGAAGAGCGTTTCATACTTTCCTTCGCAGCGATCAAATCGCGCAGCTTACCAATCCACGGCAAATGGGAACCTGATGTGTCTTTGCGTTGCTGTATCACGAAACAAAAAACTGACGTCTCCGTATTGTTGCTAAACTGCAAGCGCGGCTATTGATAAATATGGCAGCGACAAGCGCGTGGTTGGAACGCTGCGAGCACGTTGTCGCCGAAGCGCTTTATCTTTTTTTCTCATCAAGGGCCACATTCGACGCGCTCCAGCATGAGCACATCGGATTTCCGCCGCGCACGTCCAGTCAGACAAGTCCGAAGCTACTGCTTCGCTAAGTATTTGAGCAACATGCTGTTCTCGTTTGAACACATTTTTGCAGCTGCGTCTAGAGTTTCGACCGCAGTCTCAAATTTTCGCTTAAATTTTGGTAGAAAAAGTTAGAAGGTATGTTAGCGACAAAGATTTTCAATTGGGATGAATTTATGCTCGATCCTTCTCATACGTCTGGCAATCCTTGACCTAACAAAGGAATTGCATTCTCACGAATCCTCTCCATCTGAAAATGAAACTTTTTTACATAGATTTGTGAACATATCTACAGAAGATCAACTCTGGCATGGTTCTGTCATGAGCGAATCGCCCATGTGCCACCCTACGGTGTTCAAACTCTGTTACTTGTCCGGTTTTCGAATGCGACGTTCAGGCCATCTTTCAGATATGAACATACCGAAAATTCACAACTAAAAGATTAATTCCGTAAAAATACACTAGTGTTGCAAGTACTACCCCAGCTACGCCCATGATCAGGCAATGTTGCATCTAAGCTATGAACCTGAGCGCATGTATACATGTCCCTCCGATTCGCACCTCTTTGAGACATCTTGAGAGCATCGTATATAAAATCGGCGGCGTTCAAGCGCTGTTTGTTCAGCTTGAGTGACCTGCTTGCCTGATTGCTGTCGGCCATCGAGAGAAAACGAGTAGGTTGAGAATGAACTATACTTCAGCAACCGACTGCTTATATTTCCTAACGAGTTTCTCCTCTGCACCTCTAAACGGTTTCATATCATAATGCTGTGGTTGATAAGTTTTGCATGGAAAACAATGTTCCTATAGGCTGCTGATTTTCGACAAATTCATACAAGAACAGTCTACATACTATACTTTGGTCTGAATCGAACAATATTCGAATAAATATTAGAGTCTTCGAATATTCGAATGTTCGAATATTTGACTTATTCGGAAAATCAAAATATTGCCTTTTTCAAATATTCGGTTTACTCGGAAAATCAAAATATTCGCTTTTTTGAATATTCGGTTTATTCGGAAAATCAAAATAGTCGTTTTTCGAATATTCGATTTATTCAGAAAAACAAAATATTTGTTTTTTTCGAATATTCGGTTTATTCGGAAAATCAGAATATTCGTTTCTGCGAATATTCGGCCAAGTTTTGCTGGTAAAATTTGAATAGTCGCAAGAGCGGCCCTCGTTGCGCAGTATACTGCCATTTTGCCGGTTAGATATTCTACCCTCGATGCCCGAGCAGCTCGCAGGGAGGAGCTTGGTCTGCGTTGCGGCTCGTTTTGATAAAAGGTGAACTAGTGGCCGTGTGGTGTTCTGGCCCCAGCCCGGGCACCTGGTAATCGATATTGATGGCCATCACCGCATCGATTACGAGGTGCCCGGGCTAGGGCCGGAACACCACACGGCCACTAGTTCACCTGAGCCGCAACGCAGACCAAGCTCCTCCTTGAGAGCTGCTCGGGCATCGAAGGTAGAACATGTAACTCCTCCCTGTGAGCTGCTCGGGCATCGAAGGTACCAACGGTTGAGGACACTTCATCTTCATCCGATTTTGTGAAACCCCGAGGTGAGTTGTTAGGAGATTTGCTCAAATTTTACTATATATGATTTAAATAAGAAGAGTCAATCCAGCAAAGGGAAACAGAACAAACCTACTTTATGAACCTTGACCTTTTCTTTGTACAGTCGGTTGAATGTGTGGCTCAATTTCGCTGGGGTTTTTGGGTACTGGCACAGTCGCCGAAAGGTTGTCCGCGTCGTACATCCCGGCCAGGGTACTGCACGAGGTGCGGGCCGGCAGTTTGGCTGAGACCCCCTCCTTGGCCAATTTGCACACAAAAGAAATATAGAAAGCGTAGCTGACGTCTGCGAGAATGAATTGTATTGTTAGAATCTCTTTGGCATCCATAGTGTAAATGCTCGTTATTCCATCCCGAGCTGATGGTTCCAAGAAGTTTTAGGTTTAAAACGATATTTTTTTGTGCCTTCTAAAAAATAATGTTTTGAAAACCTCTAAGCGGACCTCATAATCGTGTTCAGCGTCACAAACAACCCTTCCTCTAGTACGGATTATTTGTTGAGCGTTTCATTCTACCAATTTCGGGTTCTTGAAGCGCTGAAGAAAAATGGTTCAGATATGACTTAAAACTTCCTTATGAGAGTTATTTGGTAAGCTGATCACAAATCTGGCTTTTATTTGTCGATTTTCCAGAGTTTCCTAGTGTTCGTTTAACGCCTTCCCTTGGGAGAAAATTTGAGGGCGAAACTCGACTTTCCGCGTTTTGAAGTCACCACCCAGAATCGGCTTCGAAATGCCGAGTGAGCAGTCAGTGAGATGAAGCGCCTTTTATACCCTTGGTTTTGTTTATTCTGAGCACGATAGTTATACTAGGGGTGCCTTCCAAGAACATTACCATGACAAAAGGCGTCCATGAAATCGTAGCCACGGCCACGTGGGAGCGATTTAAAGTATAATTCGTGGCCATGGGAAACAAGTTCGTCCATGGAAAGGTAATTTGCCCTCCCACGACATCGTGGAAACATTTGGACCGCACCCCAGAAAAGTACTGAATTCTCATCAAGTTTTCAACATGTTCTCCACAATCAGTTCTGCCTGAGCTCATCTGTATAATGGAAGACTGCAACTTTTGTGTCTTGGTCACAGGCGTGAGGTGCGCTGGTGGTTGCTTGCTCTGCACGATGTCCTGCTCACTCCTGCTCAAGTCCTGTCCAACTTCTTACCAAATTCCTACTGTTTATTTGACGAATTGCGCAGATCTACAGGAGCCTTGCACTCTGAGTCCTCTGAGAGAACATGCTGCGATAAAGCCGCTACCCTCGACTGTGCCGCGACAGTGCCATGGCGGATCCGCGATCGTCACTGTGCCAGGACGATTCTGCAGAGGTATCTAGGACCTCGACAACGACAACGCCGCGACATTGCCGCGATAGTGCTGCAGCAGTTCCGCGTTAGATCCGTTCCGACTCCTCGAGGAAGCGTCAGCGAACCTGAGTCAACAGCGACACACTGTCGTGTGAGGTGAAGCGAGATTCTCGCCTGTTGAATCACTCAAATGTGAGGTACTTCCCGCATGTCCTGTTCACTTTGAGCAGATTCTTGCGCGCACTGCACCATGTTCTGCGCCTTTCGCGCAGGTCCGTACCCGCACTGCACAATGTCCTGCGCACTTCGTGCAGATCCGTGCCCGTTGTCCTGCGCACTTCGTGCAGGTTGTCCTTCACGTCGAATGCAACGTCTCATACAGTTCCGATTCTTTCCTACACACTCCTGTTCAAGTCCTTTTCAATCCTTCTCCCGATTCCCAGCTCAGCCTTCAACACAGCCCTGCTTGAGCTGTGTACATATTTTATCTTTGAAGCGCAGCTGCTTGTTGACGACATGCGAAACTGGTCGAGACATTGTCAAAGATTGAAAAATTGTCGAGAAATAGTCGAGAATTCCGCTGAATTCAGGAAGTTCGAATTTTTAGAGCACGCCCAAAATTTCCCAAAAAATTTCGACGAAATCGGAACATAATCTCTAGCTGGCGAGAAAATTTCTTGAATTCTGCAGCTTTTCCGCAGCATTTCTCGAAAAAAAAAACACGATTTCCCCGAATTCTCGACAACTTCTCCCTGGATTTAGAACAACTTTTGGATTCTCGACCCATTCAGGACAAGTTTTCGGCGATTTCAGGACAACTAGTTTTACCTGAGGATTTTCGAAATATGTAGTATGGTAGGTTATGCCCTGAATAGCAATGTACCTACCGCAACCTACACTATGCCTCAGAATTTCGACAAATGGATCCCAGGGGCTGAATTCATGAACAGGGGTGAAGGCTTCGGCACCTTTGATGACCACCCGTAAGGGTAAACGGTGTCGTAGCCGAGCGGTGTCTCACCTGCCCCTACCTCTTAGCTGGGCTAGAAATGGTCACGATTGGTTAGCGATCTACCGCTTGCACAGGGTGATCATCAAAAGTGCCGACGCTTTCACCGCTACCCGAACCCCACGCGTTGATGAAATCGGCCCCAGCAGGGCCCGTAGCCAACCCCCTACCGCCACCACATAAAGATGGCAGCCGACCTGAGGTACATCGTGCCCAGATCCCACCTATAGTCGCCAACCCGGAGCGACCTTTCTCAACAGAATGATTCTGTTTTCAAAAATCTGTTTCAGGATGGAGTCGAATAACGTATGCTTGTGGCGTCGACAGCGCGCACAGCAACTGCACCGCGCGGCCACATTGGAGGTGGCATTCTTTGTGTTAGCAAGGGTATGAGATGAACAACACAATCAACAAGATTCTATTCCATGCAAATCTTTCCCTTTAGGTCTGCAGTCCATCCTATTCTGTTGAGTTCAATACAAACTATGCACGGCTATTTCTGCTTACGTGTTTTCAGCAATTGTACAAGAACAAATTTTCGAATTTGCAATAAGCTCATGGTTTCTGATTTTATTTTTCGGAAAAGTCCGCAGATTACTCGAACCTTGATCAGAGTGATTTCTGACGTCGAAAAATGTCCACTCTCTTCCGTGCTGTACTTACGTTCTTTTAAACTGAGCAGGAGCTGTTCTAGTCCCAGAATTATACCCATTTCTACAGAGCTTACGAATTTTCTTTCAAGAACCATGTTTGTAAGGTGCGTCCGAATGAGAATGGCTGCCCATGCGGCCGGCGTGCTTGGCAGGCGGCCGACGCGTTCGCCGCTCTCGGACGAGCATGCGAAAAGTCCCCACCGCCATCGACTACGAATGGGGCCGGCACCGGCTGGCAGCAAGCACTGCGCCGATCAATCAGCTCTGCAGACAGGAGAGAGGAGACGGCCGTCGTTGAGATCCAACACTCGTCCGAGGGCGGCACATGCGACGGTCGCCTGCCAAGCACGCCGGCCGCGTGGGCCGCCATTCTCATTCGGGCACACTTTACATGATCACGCTGCTACTTGCTTAATAAACATCGAATCAAAACGGAGTTAAGAAAAGAAGCAAATCTCGATGTTTCTTAATATTTCATGTTTTCGAGTGCAATGCCCTTTTTAGAGGCAGAGAAACCGTTAACAAGTTATCACAAGAATTTCGTCTGTACACAACAATTTTGATAGTAACTCAGCCACCTTTCAAAAACCCGTGGTGTAGGCCTGCTTTCGATGGTTTCCAGGGCTAAGAAGTGAAAACAAATTGTTTATCGGAACTTTTCAGAGTTCTGGAATGCCTTTTTCTTTCCGTGACGATCGTCCAGATTTTTATCTGAGAAGAGCTCATGATCATTTATCCCTTGTGCTTTTTTCTCTCCAGAATACTCATAATCACCTTGAAATCTGCTGCTATGCTTGATCGCTGTTGCCGTTTCCTCCTTTCCTTAATGTTCAGGTATTCTTCTTCACCTTTTTTCATAAGCACTGCACCCACTGTGTCTTAAGGTATGTTACAATACCGCGATTTTTTTGAAAAAAAAAGCGTTTTGCGGCGTTAATTGGGGTCACAAATCGCCCCATCGCCATAGCCTGCTTTAACGTGATCAGATTTCAATTTTGAAGATGTGTCTGGATTGTTTCCATTGAGTCCTATACGACAGTGTTACAAAATAATAAATTCAACTGCGGAACTTCATCGAAAATTGCATACTTGCAGTTCGGAATTACTCGTTATGAACTGATTAAACGGTCATGATAGCAGAAAGTGGTTGTGTTTCACCTGTGTTCGATGTGCATTTCAGAAAGAATTGCATTTTCAACAAAATACCGGAGTTAAGAAAGCTTTCTACACATAGCATTGTATTAGCCTCACTGAGAGGAACACGAAAACTACCTGAAAACTCATTTCGATAATTTTGATGTGGGTTATTGTGATACGGCGCTTTCTGAGCGCAAAATGAGCCGCAAAACCTTCTTTTTGCAGAAAAATTGCGCGGCACTAAAGTATGTCTGTGAGTTTTTTTTTGTGGGGGAGGGAGAGTTTATCGAATGGGCATTACTGATAGCTTCTGTGCTCTAAAACAGGTGTTGTAGAACACTACCATTTCGATCGAAATGAACACTTAGAGATATGGCTAACTGAAACACGGTCTCGAAGCTTTCATCGCGAGGATTTTGTCGAAATGCCTCTTGGCGGCCGCGTAAAATTAGTGAAACATGAAATTATCTGAAAAATTGGTAAGCTCTATGGAGAAAACACACGTTTATAATTTGCCAACGGCACAAAATTCTCACGGAAATGTAGAAGTTTTTGTTTACAGAGGTTTCCATGTTTAGGGACCGATATCGTGATATCTTTATCGCCGGCGAGGCTGCTTCCCTACTCCCTAGTCTGTTTAGAGCTTCAGCCGCTTACCTCTAGAGAAAGACGGTGTGTGAATGCAACACTCTTTATTTCTTTTATACCCTATCCTTTATTAATTGGGTATCATCAATCTCGTTTACGGTGAGAATTTTGTGCCGTTGGCAATTTATAATCGTCCGGAGAAAATACTCTGTTGAATTCAACTCAAAAATATTTCCATGAGTTCGGGAGGAAAGCTCATTGAATGGATCTTGCAGTATAAACGCTTCACGTACAGCTTTTCTATCAAAAAATGAACCAGCCTAAGGGCTCAGAAGCAGCAATAGTGAGGTGATTATGTAACGTCGGCATGGATCGTGAAGAGACTTCGCGTTCACTGTTGAAGGTTGGCGCAAACTCGGTGCTATGTGCTATAACATAGGTGCACCGAGTTGGCGCCAACCTTCAACAGTGCACGCGGAGTCTCTTCCCAATCCATGCCGACGTTAGGTAAATCAGCGCCCGCGAAAAATCAACAGCTGATGAGGAGCGATTGATTATATAGTCTTGAAGGGCGGCCAACAGCATTGCAACAATGATCGGCACTCATTAAAGCGGTCTCCGTTGTTCTAGGCTTTATAGTGATTTTTTCTTCAATATTTATCACATGTGAGATTATCATTCCGATGCCGGATTCACAGCCATTGCGGGGAATTTTCGCATGATCGGCGTAAAAATCAGACCTTCTCTTAAAACTCAACGGAGATGGTCAATTGTCGTCAGATGAGGTCAAAGGATCGTGTTCCCCTGCCCGCGCCGCCATCACCTCGGTCATGCACGACCCATGACTTGGCTCCCTCCCTACGCGTCTCGGTCGCGTCGCAAAAGTCGCGCTATTTCCACTTTCTACTCGCAGCTTGTGGTTCCCTTTCAGAGCTCAGGTTCATGGCTGAGTGCCGAGGTGGGTGATATTCGGCTGCGAGCGAATTCACCACCTCAGCACGCACACGAGCATTAGGATAGAGTGGCCACCACCTATTTCGCTTGCGATGTGAGTCACCACCTTGCGCCGGGAAAACAGCTACGAGCTCCCATCTTTCGGTGGGTTGCCAGATTCGTTTTCAGCTCACTAAATAACCGCTACGTACAAGTTTTCAGCCAAATCCGAAACTTTTTTCCAAATACCTCAAAAATTTCCTTATGGGTGCCGTTGCCCTACCGTGAAACTCTAAAAACGCTTTTCTTATCTGGAACCAGCAGCTCAGGACGGGATTTTGGGCATTTTTACTTTGGATGCCGAGAAGATACTGACATTGCTTTGTACATTTCTCTTGTCAATCCGTCCCCAAGGAGCATGAGGTCAATTTTTGGCCGTTTTCTCCCCTCCCACTACCTAAAGCTGATGTGATCAAGCAGTCGCGTGGTTGATTTGAGTTGAGCGTTGTCGCTTTACCTACATACAAGCTTTCACCTTGTAGATGGACGCTAAAGGGCGCTACAGTGTATGGGCCCACACCTAACCGCAGGTTTGATCCCACCGGAAGCCCACATTTTTGCAAAGTACGAGTCACGAGTCGGATCTCATACAACTGTGGAGTCCGATTCGGCCACGCCAGGCTTTCTAATAGAAAACCTCGTCGAACTGAAAGGCTTTTGAGCAGCAGCACGTGCTCCTCCGAAGAACATGCTGTCTATTTAAAAGGACTGAATGGCGCAGAGAGGCAAGACTTTGCCGCACCGTCGTTTCCCACGTACTAGCGCGTCGTCCTATCGTCAATCCGAGGCGGTTGGAGGGGTGTTTAGCCTGCCTTTGATAGGGACGTGGTCCCATACCTTCAATAGGATCGGATCTCCTTCAACAAGGATATGGCCCTGGTCACGGTTCGCAGCACGGGGTGACCCCCACCGCGTTCCGCGACAGGATATGATTCTCGCCGCGGTCGACAACGAGGGAGCTTCCTTCACTGAGAGCCGTGGGGAGACCCTCTCAGCGGTCAAAAATCCAGAAAGTGACTCGAAGTCACCCTTCAAGAGCGGCCCCGAAAGGTCGACTGCGCTCTTGCCCTTGAAGGCACAGGACACCCAGAGAAATTTTTTTCAGGTTTTATCCTTATCTTGGAGAGGGTCACACTCTTATCACAACGTAATTTATGAGATCGTTCAAGGCTCCCTACGAACGTAGATATGACTCCTTAAAAGCGGTGTTCACGATAAATTGTGGATGTTCAGTTTCTTACAGATTATGATAGTTCAAGAGCTTACTGTGACATCAGCGTAAGGAAGAACTGCAGGAAGCGACGAAAAAGCACTTTTTTTAGACTTAGCAGGGCAGGGTGGCCCAACGGGCCGACTCGCCCACGCGATTTTCGCCCACTTCCCGATAGTTTTTGTCATTCCCTCTTCACTGTTCTCATCGGTAGGTCCCAAACCTCACGTTTCAGTGAAAAAACTAAAGATTTTTCTATCGTGAACACTGCCTTTAAAAATGCCTGTATTTTGAGGGCAAAACTTTGGTGGACGAGTTGTCTCAGGTCTGTATTTCTCTTGATTCGCAGTCGCGGCACGAGAGCAAAACAGGATGAGGAGATAGATCGGAAAAGGAGTAAAAAACGAGGACTCGGTTGAAAATCATCCATCCATATAGCCGCTATTGAGATCGGAAGTCAGGAAGGGGACCGGGCCTGTGGTGGTGGATAGAGGGGGTCGGGCCCGTGGTGATGGCTTATATGTCGCTTATTTGGAAGAATTGAGTTCTCTCATTTGGCACGTTTGATACAGGAGACAATTACAAATTCTACACAATTACACGAAAATCTCAAAATCCGTATCTGAGGGTGTACTGTGCCTTTAAGTACTTGCTTTGCGGCTGATAAGCGCCTAATTTATAGTGGAGCGATCGATCAACGTGCCCAAGCAAAACCTCGTGGCTCATTCGTCGTGCAAACCGCATCGTGGTCCTCAGTGAAACTCACGGCCGGTCCGCGGCCGACCACCGGATGATCCGTCACCGAAGCCGGTAAAGCGCCGGTAATGCGTCGCGGACCGTCTAGCTAGCGCCGTGGACCGTCCAGCGAGCGCCGCGGATCATCTGACTAGCGCAGTAAAAGCGCTTCGGATGGTCCGGTGAAGTAATTCGCTTCGGAAAACCGCCGCGGACCGTCCTTATCAGTCACTTGCCGCCGCGGATAGGTCGTGAGTTTCACTGAGTCTAATCGAAAGCGTGTCGCGGTCGAGCGGAACGCCTGTGGCCTAGTGCATACTTCCCGCGACGCACGATCGCGACGGTGCATATAAGCAATATCGATTATCGGTCGATATAGATGAAAAATATTGTCGCGGAAAGTATGCACTAGGCCTGTGTATTGCGGGACATGCTTCTCACTTCGACGACGATGAGGTCACGTGAAGCTTGAAAACTACGGGTCGTCTCGTCGTCCACAGCGCTTTGTAGTCTGATCAAAAGCCCTTTGTGGCCGAATCGGACATCCCAATTGTCTGAGATAGTGTCGTCCTTCACGTCCTAATGTGACCCTTCGCAAATAGGTAACTGAATTTTGGATTCATGATCAGCGACTCGAAGAACCCTCTGAGCGGAATTTGAGAAACACAGTTTCTCTACTTAGTTATTTTGAAATGTTGGACCGACTTTGAGGTCCGCTCAACGATATTGGTGTTTAATTTCGCTCAACTATGTATTGTTGTTGAGGTATTTCGTGTTGAGGATATCTGCTGTGCAATTTATCACTAGAATAATCGTCGGTAATAAATGTAGGAATTCAAAGAACTCGTGAAGCTATAGACAAGTTTAAGTCTGTTACTTAATCTTAGGTAGCTCAGATCCTAATGAGCAAAGATTATTCGAATATTCGAAAATTATTCGAATTTTCGAATGATTATTACTCACTCGATCCTAATGAAGAAAGCACTTTTCGAATCATTCATTAAACGTTTTTGATAGGGTGATATTCGAAAAGTTCATACGTTCGAAAATTCCCATAATGCAATATTCGAATTAATAATTCATTCGAGAATTTTGGGAAACACAATATTCGCAAATTCCATTCATCCATTCGGTAATCTTGAAAAACACAATATTCGAAAAACTCATTCATTCAGAAATCCTTGAAAATCCATATTCGAAAAATTCATTCATTTGGAAATCTTGAAAAACGCAGTATTCGAGAAAATCATTCATTCGGAAATTTCGAAAAACCCATATTCGAAATGTTCATTCATTCGAAAATTCGAAATTCGAATTAGTCATTCCTTTGAAAAAAAAATCGTCGAATACCAAAGTTTACTACATAAATATAACGTCGCTCGCCTAAGAATCGAGACAGAACGGAGCACGGATTTCTTTCCCGGTTTTTTTTTTCGTGATAAATTGATAGAGAGTGCAACACAGATTTTAGGTCATCACTTCCAGAATTTTCAGAATAGCTTTTGTAAGAAAACTCTGAGCCTCCGACGTTGAGCAAGTTTCGAAGACTTTTTTCGGTAGATCCTCAATAGAAATAATTTTTCCTGTCATCAAAATGCCATAAAATCGGCATGGATCGTGAGGAGACTTCGCGCTCACTGTTGAAAGTTGGCGCAAGCTCGGTGCACCTATGTCATAGTAGCATATAGCACCTTGTTTGCGCCAACCTTTAACAGTGAATGCGGAGCCTCCTCATGATCCATGCCGACGTTAGGTTATCATCGGCTGTGGATAATCGATTGGTGCTGTTAGTTTTGTGAAAATTCTGCCCCGTAAAATTTCATAGTAATCAATTTTTCGCAGGATGATTCCTGCAGGCCATGCGCAAAAGATGCGACGTGGCTGGATAATTGCTGGAGTTTGTTTTCCCCTGAATCTCAAGTGAATAACGAGGTACTGTAGCCCCCCGGTCCTTCTACAAGTGGTAGCTAGCCATTGCAGTAGGATGGAGAACCGTCTATAACCAAAAGCCAGACCGATGGAGTCAAAGGCTGCCAAACGACCCTGAAAGGTTTAGTGCTCGCTTCCACCGTAAACCTTCGAGTATGCTTAGATCCCTTTACACTCTGAAATGTATTTTCTAAACTGAATAAACAAATGATTTCTTCTTTAAAACCAACTACTTCAAAAAAATCCATAACATGAAACAACATCAATACACATACACATAACATAAACATGCTAACAAATAATATTGTAAAATCAACAAGTAACAAAAGAAAAAACAACTTCAACGTATCTTTGATGAGCTTACCGGTATTGATGAGATCGGGCGTGGTAACAAGACATATAAATTTTGTGCAATCCAATTTACTGTGCTTCTTCAGACAGTCGGTGGTACTCGGACGCCGCCGATGCGGAGCTCGGACGCTCCCACAGCGACGTCTGGCCTGGAGGACGGGCGCTCACCGGCCAAAGAACATTCTCGGACGCCGACCTCTACGAAATTTTGGCCGTGAGCGCCCCTGTAGGCTGTTGGTTTTCCGTGACGCCTTATGACGGATCGCGAAAGTTGTTAGGAAACAAGCCGAAAGGCCTGTTTCCTACAGAATTTGCCTGGGGGCATTGAGCCCGCAGGCCTTCCTTCCTTTTTCGGCCATATGGGCAATACCAAGACCTCGCTTTGCCCTTTGGCGACAATGAATCGGCCGACCACCTAACATTCATTTCCCAGCAGCTCGCAGTCGTATTTTCACAATCGTAGATGCGAAGCGGTTGTTTTTCGAAAAATCCAACAATGAAAATGAAGGGATCATTCTTAAAACCGCACCACTTCTATGATTGTGATACAGAAAACTGCGACTAGCGGGGAAATGGAGCTTAACCCCCACGCATCCCGTATACAGCGCGGGTTTGCACAAATCCTTCAACATGTGCTCTCGTGTTGGTCGCTTGACGGTTGTTGGTCTGCGTCCGGGAAAATCGACATAGCCGTCTCCCTAGGGGAGCTACCGGTCAGCGTCTCTCATCCCGCTCACTCCAAGGTGCGCTCGTCGCACACGACACCTAGAAGTTGGCGTCCGAGTACCACCGACTGTCTGAGTCTCTGCGTCAAATTCCGCTCCGCAGTTTCGTAGACGTTTCGCGACCGCACGCGCTCGAGCCAAACGAGATTCTGGCGCCGCAGTCGATCAGCTGATTGTAGGTGTTTTTTTCGTTTTCTCTAATTTTCTTGGTTTCTTCTGTGACTAAACCCGTCCTTCTGTGTTTCTTCATATGTTAAAGTGTTATATCCACATGCACATAAATTTTTTTCTTCCAGATGCCTCCGCAACAACTTCTAGGGGAGAAAAATTCATGATGGTATATAATTTTCAATCTCACGTTTATTTTTGTCATTCTCTCTTTTTCTTTTCCTCTTTGCATTGCAGTGATTTATATGATTGTTTGGTTTCCTAGGATAGTTCCGGTTTTATTCCGAAATCGATCGAATTCGGGATTGAACCGGAACAATGCTTGAAAAACTGAGAACTTTAGGTATTCCTTTACAAGATCCATAATCTGCATTTTGCTCAAACCGAAAGTCACAATCGTCCCGTCGTGTTCACCTAGTTCTATTTCGGACAGCGCCTGGAGAGCTTCTTCATTGTTCATGTTTGTGTACAGCGTTGTAACACCAAACGATTCAATCACGCAGGTTTTTCCCACTCTACAGGTTCGTAGACGATCCAGCAACTGCTAAGTGTTGGATAAATGTGACGGCATCGTTAGTGTCTATTATAGTTGTACACGAACGAAGTTTTCGAAAATTTTTCAAAAGATTTTTCGAAATTTTTTCGTTCTCAACTCAATTCAATTCAATTCAATAGCTTTATTTTGCAATAAAGAAACATACGGAATGTATGTGAAGAAAGGTTAAATACGGTAACCTGCATACGCAGGCAAACAGAACAAAAAGCAAATAAAATAAAACACTCGTACGATAAAGCACCCTGTGTAAAGCTTCAGCAGAAGGAGCGACCATCTGCCACATGCAACGACCTCAGATTGAAGTGGGACAGTTTGCTTTTAAAAATAGGAAAGTTCCCGGATTCAAAGACTTCCGATGGTAATTTATTCCAAGTTTGGATGACCCTGAACGCGAACGAATGCAGCACGTTAGATTTCGATGTAAATTTACGTTCCAGCTGGAAGGCGTGCTGGCGAGAACGAGCAGAGCGGCGGGTGAACGTGAAAACGCTCTCAGACGGAATGTCGCAAAGACCATTCACGATTGTGTAACATAAGTGCAAATCAAACTTAGTTCTCCGATATCGCAGGGTTTCAATCCCCAACATTTCAGGCCTAGTCATGTAGTCTGGCACTTCTTGCGTAGGAAATACTTTGACAAAAACGCGTCTTGAGTACCGTCTTTGCACGTTTTCTACGATTTCATCATCCTCAATAGAGGATGGTGACTAAACCTGAGTGCAGTATTCCAAGAGCGGCCGGCAGTAGACAATGTATGCTTTCCTATAATGCTCGAGGCATGGGTGTTGCAGAGATCTCAGAATGCAGTTCGCTACACGGGAAGCTTTCTTTGAGATTTCCTCGCACTGGGATTCCCACTTAAAGTCGGTGCTGATAAGCACACCAAGATCACTGGAAGTCTCGCGTACGGGGAGCACAACATCATTTAGGCGTAAAAAGCTCTCATGTTTGAAATTGATGTGAAATAAGCTGCATTTTTCCTCAGATAGCTTCAACTGCCATAGCTTGGACCAATCAGCAAGCCGGTTCAGGTCACACTGAAGCTCGTGAAAATCGATGGCTGGGTTGCGAAGAGGGTGATATATTTTAATATCATCAGCGAAAAGTTTGCATGTGCTCGATAATTCATCAGAGATGTCGTTCACATAAATGAGGAAAAATAAAGGACCCGGAACGCTACCCTGAGGAACACCGCTGGCAATTTGGATAGGATGAGAACAGAAGTCGCCAATTTTGACTGTGAAGTCACGAGGTGTCAGAAAGGAACTCAGCCATTTTAGAGTGCCACCAGAAATACCGTAGCTTTCGAGTTTCATAAGTAGCTTTGGATGACTGACTGTGTCAAAAGCTTTAGCATAGTCGATGTACACAACATCAGTTTGGCAGTTCTCATTCACAGCCGAACACCAGTCGCGGAACGAGGACACCGACTGGGACAGTGTTGATCTACCAGGCAGAAAACCATATTGGGCAGGGCTGAGGAGGTCGTTCGACGCAAGATGGGAGAGAACACAATCTTTGACATTGATTTCGAGGACTTTACATACTGACGAGGTTAAACTGATGGGCCGATAGTTCGAGACCTGAGCAGCTGGTGCCTTTTTGAGAAGCGGGGTTACAATCGCGGTTTTCTATGCGTACGGAACAGTTCCAAGAGCAAGACTATGTTCAAAGATGCATATGAAAGGGTAACACAACCCGTCAGCGGCCCTTTTGATAAAATAGGAGGGTATGGAGTCTGGAGTAAGCGAAATTTTGTCGTTTAGCTTTTTTATGGCACCCATTATAACTTCGTGGTTGATAGGTATAGAGCACAATTTCTGAAGACATCGTGAGGGAAAGTGGGGGGTCGCGCCGTTGTCGCGAGTAAATACCTTTGAGAAATAGTCCGCGAACATTTTGCACTTTTGCTGATTATCGACAATGATTTCGCCCTCTTCATCTTTCAGGGTACAGATACCTTTACGTGTTTTCATCTTAGCATTCATGTAAATGAAAAAGTTTTTTTTGATTTCCTGAGCAAATGAGGGGTTTTTCACGGTTTTTAGCAAGATGTGTGCATTCCTTTGCAAGATCCCTAGCGCACTTATTGAAAGCAGCGCGTCCACCCGGCTGGAAAAGGTCACGCCAGAGGAAATGCTTTTTAGCGGCCAGGCGTTGTAGATGCGGTGGGAAGTTCTTGGTCGAGGGGCCATGTTTCCGAAGTGGAACACACGTCTCTATTACAAGGTGGACATAGGAAATAAAGGCCTCATACATTTCGTTTATGTTCCGGCATGTACGAAAGAGTGCATCCCAGTCTGCTCCTATCAACCAAAGATTTTCTTGGTCCCAATTAGCTCTGCGAAAATCGAAATTACGGGCTGTTTTGGGAGTGTCAGGTTCACGAGCCATTTCAAAGGCTATGCTAGAGTGATCGCTTGTAGACGGGCCAATGGGTAGCCCTCAACGCCAGGATCATGAATATCTTCCTAGTTTCGCTCAGAGTTGACTTTGAAGCGAGTTATACAAAAAAGACGAAAAAGATGCGAAAACCCGGCCTCGTTCGCTTTCTAACCAAATCCTACGAGCGGTATTGTAGGAGGGGTCTACTACACAATTAAATGTAAATCACAAAATTCATGTCTGAGTGTTTACTGTGCCTTTAATGTCGTAACTTTGGAAAAGAATGTTCCTTCTGGGTGTAGCTGGACTACCAATGTTAAGAACAGGTTGCAATACTGGCGGGCAAACAACATTCAGCACCTTATTGCTCTTTACTCATTCAGAACAAAATTCAGTTCCAAAACTCACCGAATAGACTGGCCATGAAGCGCGTCGGCCCATTGCGCCGATTAGCTGGGGGGCGCGGGGTCTCTAAACTGTCAAGCAATTACCGATGAGCGATATCTCAGAAAAAAACTAATCGGTCTAACAAATCAATTTTCAAACGTCAGCTTTCCGGCGATTGAGTGTGCGTGCGACCTGTGCGCATGCGCACCCCAATTAATTATAGCTTACCGTCACAAAAATGACTTAGAAACTATTTCAGCAGAGAAATCTTCCACCAACATGACAAATCTGCGCGAGCAATCCTCTTTGGGTAAGCAACGGGCCTTTTGTAATGCGTGCTGAAAATCGTGAAAACGACTCATTCTGTATAGTGTCAATTTAGTCGCTGACGTTGCCTCCGTCTGGGAAATGTTGCATATTTTTTGTTTAGACACGCTCAAAGAGACACGCTCATCATGGTAAAATTCTTCTTACACGCATATTTCTCTAGTTTCGAATTGGTTTTGGACCCAGTGATTGCGAAACATTTTGTGAGTTCCAGTTGCTAATCTTGGGCGAAATGTGTCATAGCCTTCTAAATCACAATGCAGAGGGTTAGCAGAATTCATGTGTCACCTTTAAGTACATATAAGAGACATTTCCGGGAGTTTTCATCATGAATTTTGTCGCCTGAATGTTTTACTACATTGATATTTGGTTGTACGTAAACCGTCATCTGATAGGAATAGGTTGGATTGGGACAGCGAACCAGTGACCACGCGTTTTTGCAGCGAGGCGCAGTCAAAAACTACTCATTATAATGTCTGCCTTGGGTTTGCAGTTAGAATGACCTCGCGAGGGACGGCGAGCAATTTCAATTGCGCTCAGCCCATCTCTGTTTCGGTCACCATCGAACTGGTTCCTTTCCTCGATATATTTGCTTTCTTCCTGTTGCTCATACCTATCTTTTCACCGGTTCATTGATTTCCTCGAGAAGTTGCACAAAGGCCACTCATTGGATAAACTGGCATATTTCGGAATAAGTTTCAAACCAACTACATGCTTCATTTGTACGCTGCTCTTAGATAGATTCACAACAGTTTCTGGAAGTGTTGCTTGTGCCTGCCTTTGATGGCAGTTTCATACGTGTTGTGCCTGTTGACACACAAAAATATATTCTCAGATTCTATGCGTAATCTGGAGAGTATCACGCGTTGATCGCAACAGAATCTCTGAAATCGTTTTAACCAGACAAGTGTGGTTATGGCTCCTTAGATCATATGATTTGAGGGCGGAAAACAAACCAGAAGGGGAGTGAAAATTGAAGACGGGGTTGAGAATCATTCGTGTACCTAGGATAACGGCTGCCGCATCACGCAACAGGACGATAATCGTGCAGGGACCTCTTGGTTCCGGCACGATTCACAATTCTACCTAGAATTCGGCCCCGAAAATCATTCGTCTACCTAGGCAGCTGTTGAGTTCGAAAATCAAGAAAAGAGTTACCACGTGGTAACGAATGAGGGTCGGTCCCGTGGTGCAGCTTATATCTCGCTTTCTTGCAGAAGTTGAGATCTCGCACTTGGCACACATTATACAGTGGGAGTCTACTACACAAATACATGAAAATCTCAAAATACCCTCTTATTTCATCAAAAGGGCTGCTGACGGGTTATGTTACCCTCTCTCAGTCATCTTCAAACATAGTTTCGCTCTTGGAACTCTCTCATCCGCATGGAAAACTGCGATTGTAACTCCGCTTCTTAAAAAGGCACCAGCTACTCAGGTTTCGAACTATCGACCCATCAGTCTAACCTCCTCAGTATGTGAAGTACTTGAAATCATTATTGAAGATTGCGTTCTCTCCCACCTTGCATCAAACGACCTCCTAAGTCCCGCGCAATATGGTTTTCTACCTGGTAGATCTACACTATCTCAGTTGGTATCCTCGTCTCAGGACTGGTGTTCAGCAGTGAACGAGAACTGCCAGACCGATGTTGTGTACATCGACTATGCTAAAGCTCTCGATACCGTCAGTTCTCCAAAACTAATTCTGAAACTCAAAGGCTACGGCATTTCTGCTGACATCCTGAAATGGTTTGAATCTTTTCTGACGCCTCGTGACTTCAGAGTCAAAATTGACGACTCTTGTTCTCAATCTTGCCAATTCGCCAGCGGTGTCCCCCCCCCCCCCGGGTAGCGTTCTGGGTCCTTTGCTCTTCCTCACTTATGTGAACGATATTTCTGACGAATTGTTGAGCACATGTAAGCTTTTCGCTGATGATCTTGAAATATATCGCCCTCTTCGCAACCCAGCCATCGATTTTCACGAGCTTCAGAGTGACCTGAACCGGCTTGCTGATTGGTCCAAGCTATGGCAGCTAAGAATATCTGAGGAAAAATGCAGCCTGTTTTATATCAATTTCAAACATGAGAGCTTTTTACGCCTAAATGATGTTGTGCTCCCCGTACGCGAGACTTTCAGTGATCTTGGTGTGCTTATCAGCACCGACTTTAAGTGGGAATCCCAATGCTAGGAAATCTCAAAGAAAGCTTCCCGTGTAGCGAACTGCATTCTGAGATCTCTGCAACACCCATGTCTCGAGCATTATAGGAAAGCATACATTGTCTACTGCCGGCCGCTCTTGGAATACTGCACGCAGGTTTGGTCACCATCCTCAATTGAGGATGATGAAATCGTAGAAAACGTGCAAAGACGGTACTCAAGACGCGTTTTTGTCAAAGTATTTCCTACGCGAGAAGTGCCAGACTGCATGACTAGGCTTGAAATGTTGGGGATTGAAACCCTGCGATATCGGAGAACTAAGTTTGATTTGCGCTTATGTTACAAAATCGTGAATGGTTTTTGCGACACTCCGTTTGAGAGCGTTTTCACGTTCACCCGCCGCTGTGCTCGTTCTTGCCAGCACGCCTTCCATCCAGCTCGAACGTAAATTTACATTGAAATCTTCGTTTGCGTTCAGGATCATCCAAATTTGGAATAAATTACCATCGGAAGTCGTTGAATACGGGAACTTTCCTATTTTTAAAAGCAAGCTGTCCCACTTTAATCTAAGGTCATTGCATGGGGCAGATAGCCGCTCCTTCTGCTGAAGCTTTACACAGGGTGCTTTATCGTACGAGTGTTTTATTTTATTTGCTTTTTGCTCTGTTTGCCTGCGTACGCAGGTTACCGTATTTAACCTTCCTTCACATACATTCCGTATGTTTCTTTATTGCAAAATAAAGCTATTGAATTGAATTGAATTGAATCGAGAACGAAAGAAATTTCGAAAAATCTTTTGAAAAAATTTTCGAAAACTTCGTCCGTGTACAACTATAATAGACACTAACGATACCGTCACATTTATCCAACACTTAGCAGTTCCTGGATCGTCTACGAACCTGTAGAGTGGGAAAAACCTGCGTGATTGAATCGTCTGGTGTTACAACGCTGTACACAAACATGAACAATGAAGAAGCTCTTCAGGCACTGTCCGAAATAGAACTAGGTGAACACGACGGGACGATTGTGACTTTCGGTTTGAGCAAAATGCAGATTATGGATCTTGTAAAGGAATACCTAAAGTTCTCAGGTTGTCGGGAAGCTACTACTCACAAATAAGGGGCCTCGCCATGGGTCAGTGCCTCGCACCAGTCATAGCAGTTTGTTTCATGATGCCATGCCAGAGGTCACTATCTGCACAAACCAACTCGAGAATCACAATTTCATCTGAACTCGATTACATCAAGCTTCCTACACTTATAACCCTCCAGGTACAACACATTCAATCCTGTCCCTGACGCAAGGCTTAATTAAGCATTTCATTAAATACAAAAACAATCAAAATACATTACTGAACATAAATTAACCTGAATACTAATACTGAGCGTCTTGGTAGCCTCCGTGCTGCCCCTGTCCTCCTGTTACCTCAGGCGGCGTCGCTCAACTTTATTTTTTTAACGGAGAGCAACAACTGTGCCACGGCAGCCACGAGTTTTTCAGTTTACAGCTCTACCCACACGAAAAATATACAGCGATCTCTACAACTACAAAAACACAAAACATTACTGGCCTTACGATGAGCAGAATATAAATAAAAATTCTTTCATAGTACTCAAATACGGGTTGAATACAAGTTTGAAGCAGCTTCACAAAATTATAAGACAACTATTTGATAGTGACACACAATCATCATCATGAAAATGATTACGGAACCGAACCGAAGGCAAATCCATTTTCCATTATCTTTTGGGGGTGTGTATACAAGTCTGTTGGTACTTGCTCGTTGGTGCCCCTGCTTCTACTGAAACCAGCAGACGTTTGAGTGTACACAGGGAACGTTCGAGCAATATAGCGTGCACTATATCTCATACATTGCATAAAGGTGTCGCCGTCCGGCACACTAAGGCCTCTGGTCCATAACACCTTAGAATCCGCACCTAAAGAGTTCATGGAGTCTTTGGCCACAAGCCACAATTTCGCCACCCTGAACTGTCGATCGCTCTCGAGTGATATCCAAAAAACTGCGCTATCCAGACTTCTGAGCTATTTCCATGCACCGTTTGCTGCTTTGCAGGAAACCCGTCTCAAGGATAGACTCGTCATCAGCGTCGAAGGGTACACCATCTACTGTGGTAACGCTGACGACAGGAGAGTGGGAGGCTGTGCAATAGCTGTAAGGAAGGACTTCAATGGTAAAGTCAAGGATTTTGGCTCAACGTCTTGCCGGAATGCATTCGTACGACTGCGGGATCACAGAGGATTCAATCTGTGGATAGTGAGTGCTCATGCGCCCAATAAAACCGCCCAGGGCAATTCGAAGGATGCGTTTTATAAGGAACTCAATACGTTGCTGGCCAGGATACTTTGTCGACATGCTGTTGTCGTGGGGATTTACGCAAATTCGAAGATGGGACTTGATCAGGGATCCGAAGTACTCGGTAAATGGTTCTACCCAGTGAGCAAACATCGGACAATCGCTACCGCCTTGTCGAATTTTTGTGAACGCAGTGGTCTGATTATTGCGTCGACATTCAAGAGGAATTATCGAAGCCATCAGCTTACGTGGCAGGGACCAACCCAGCTATCTCCAGAAGAGCAGCGGAAGCGGATTGCATCGACATTCAAAAGGAATTATCGCCGCCATCAGCTTACGTGGCAGGGACCAACCCAGCTATCTCCAGAAGAGCAGCGGAAGCGGAAGATGACAACTTTGAAACTACATCTCGACTATGTTCTGAAGCGGAATATTCCAGTAGCGGACATTCGAAGATCTAGAGCTGTGTGGAATGTAGCATTCGATTCGGATCACCGTCCCGTTCTGTTAAACTTCACTGCGAGGATTCATAAGAGGAAGCGAGGGGCTCAGCCTCTCTAGAAGATTGACATGACAAGTCAAGTCTCAGAGATGAAGAAGGCATAAGGAATTTTCGACAACGCGTTTCTATTCACATCGGAGTACGGGCGAAGAAGAAACTTTGCGACGCGAATTCTTTTGTCAAGTGCATCCAGGACGCTTCGAAAGAGGCACTCCCTGTTGTACAGCCTAAGAAGAAGTTTGTCTAAGTCTGAGAGGAAACGACGTCTGCTTGCAACAAGGTATGTGCTCTCCGAACTGCAGGAAACTTCGTGAATGAGAAGCGTCTGAGGAGAAAGTTGCGTCGGCAGCTTTAAAGTGACCGCGAGCGAGAGTGGACGTGTAGAGCTAAGGAGTTCAAGAAGGTTTGGGAGGAGAAGAATCCGAGGAAAGGCTACACGTTGCTGCGACAGTATAGCGAGAAGATGAAGAGATTATGGAAGGATTACTTCAGTTCAATACTGAATCGTCCAGCGCCATAATAACCTGAGCTCCCGCATGTTCAGAGAGCACATTACGATGTCAGTGAGGAACCGCCGACTGAGTCTGAAGTTTTGGATTGTGTCCGGAAAATGAAGAATGGAAAGGCAGGTGGAGATGACATTGTCAACGCTGAAATGCTGAAAGCTCTTCCTCCGTCTGGGATTCGTGAAATGACCAACACCATCCGTGCCACACGGATGAGCGAAAGAATACCCGATTCGTGGAGACATGCGATCATCGAACATCTTCGCAAGAAGCTATCCGTCACGGATCCTGAGAACTACAGAGGAATCTCTCTACTTCGTGTCATGTACAAGGTTTTAGAACGTATCATTCTCAAGCGACTTATCAAACATCGTGGAGGAACGACCAGAGATAAGCAAGCCGGTTTTCGACATGGAATGTCGACCATCGACCTAGTGTTCGTCGTGTGAAGAGTAACTGAATCGTGGCAACGGTATTCGAAGTCATTACAACTTGCTTTTTTGAACTTTGAAGCGGCGTTCGACTCTCCTCATCGTGATCGATTGCTCAACGCTCTGCGAGCAGATGGAGTCCCGGAAAAGTATGTTCGGTTAATCGAGGAAATGAACAGAGGAGCAACTGCAGCAGTTCGTACACCTGTCGGACTTACGTCAGCTTTCGAGGTGAAAACAGGAGCGAGGCACGGAGCCATAGCAGGACCTTTTCTTTTCAACTTCGCCGTTGATGATATCATGTGTAGAGTTGCAGAACAGTTTCCTGCGAATGTGATCCTGACACCATCGGGACGCTCCCCTGACGACCTGGAGTACGCCGACGACATTGTGTTAGTCGCTGAAAACAACGCAAAACTACAAAGGATTGTGAACCTCATTTCGAAGTATGCCGCAGCCTGTGGACTTCGTCTTCGTTCCGACAAATGCAAGCAGATGTGGGTCTCCCAGAGACCTTCAACGGGAGTTTGTGTGGAGGGACAACGTACTGAACTGGTGGATGATTTCAGCTATTCCGGCTGTTTGCTGAAGAAAGATGGTAGTTATGCAGCGGATATTCGTCAACGATGTGCGAAAGCTACGTCTGCATTCAACTCTCTAACCAAGTGTTTATGGTCTACTCCCATCGCGAAGGAAGGCAAGTTGTGCGTCTACCTATCCGCTATTCGCCCTATCATGATGTACGGATCGGAGATGTGGGCAGCACCGAAGACGCAGACGAAAATGCTGGATTGCACGGAGAGGAAGGTTTTGAGGCGTTTGCTTGGAAATTTCTGGTTGCGTGAATGCCATACAGAGATTTTTACAAGGAAATTGACGTAGTACATCAACGCTTTACCCGAGGGAGGTGCCAGCATCTCCCAACGCCATCTCAAACAGCAATGGAAAGTCGACTCCGACTGCTCGGGCATATACTAAGAAGAACGCCGGATCGTCTCGTACAACACGCTTTAAGAATGCTTCCAAATCCCGTCTGGAAACGGCCACCTGGGCGTAGGCGAAAGCTCTGGACGGATGTGGTTAAAGAGGATTTGAAGTTACTCAGCATCGAAAGACAGTTCAGGCGCGATGTTTCGTTCCGCAGGAAATGGAATACTGACAGCTGGATGGAATGTGTTCAAGTTGTGACTGAAGACCGTGAAAAATCGACACGGCTGACTACTAGGACGGCACACCTCGGTGAAGATGCGGAATAACCGCGTCAGGCGAAAGCCAACCGATTAAGTCAAGTAGGTCAAGTCATTTTCTTTTACACAAGATGGTCGACGGCCTTCTCATCTCGTGGTTTACATGTGAGATTAAATGGCTCATTATATATTGTTGCAAGAGCGACAAATTCGCAACCATGTAAGTTATGAATAATACTCTTCCTGTTATAATTTTGAATGATCCTTTAGAGAACTTTCCTTCTGACGACTTTTTCTCTTGGGTTTTTCAGGAAAAAAATTCGCCTGGCTACTTTTGCTAATTACATCCAACATTTTAATGCAATATTAGCCAAAAGTTTTCAAGGAGTAACATGCATCGGACGTTTTTTTGCCAAGTTTGCCAGATGCTTCCCGTTTTTTTTTTTTACAAAACTTAGCGCGGGTATTGTATCTACTATCAAAATTCTATCATCGATGGGAATGAAATCATAACTTTTTCCAACTTCAACGATAGAACTAGAGCTCAACAAGTACGAACCTGGGATGTTTCGTACTCAACAAATTCTTGAAACAATTTCTTAAAACCTTTTTAGTGCGATCGGCTAAGGGTTAGAACAAGCTTCCCTGTGGAACTTGTAATGTCATTTTCAACCGAAAGCTTCAAACGAGGGTTAAGAGCTCCTCACAAGAGGATGGGTTCCTTCCAACGTAAAAAGGTTCTCATTCCTTCTTCGCATTTACCACTACTACTTTCAGATCCTCCACCTCCATCTCGGGTAATTCTCATTTTTTTATTACAATCTGCGCTCAGTATGGATCCTATAAACCTCATTTTATTACTTTTCTGTCTATGGGCTGTAGTGAACCACTCCTATCAGATGATCTGATATTATTTCGAGAAAATGATCTGATATTCTTGCAGACAAGTTTCAGATGATCCTAATTTCGTATTGATTCATAATTACCGCTATCAGTCACAACTGGTTGCTGAACTTAGGCCCGTATTCATTCCATTAACGGTGATTCGCTCTAAAGCGGTCGTCCTCGCATATTCATGATATGATAACACATGATTATACCTGTGAGGATAAGAGAAACCGGCCCTCATTCTGTGGGTGGTCAATCTCTAAAACCAACTCCATGCTTTATTCTCAATGAATGGAATGAGATGCTTGTTGTTTTTTGAAAGCTGATAATGATAACTGGTATTTCATTTTAAGAATAAGAGGCGCTCCGGGGTCACTCTTAAGGATAGGACGAGATTCTCCGGAAATGCATGCTCTCTCGCTCTTCTTTGTCCAGATGATGTGTAGAAGTTCAGCTAACCTGATGAAATTAGCATAATATTAAAAATGTTCATCATCTGAGTGATGCGCTTACAGATGAGATTCATATCCTTCACCATATCATCAAGATAATCTTAGAGATCATCCCAATATTTCTTCATACGATCGTTCAAGATCATCTTAAAATTATTTTGAAGTGGTTTACTACAGCCCTATACCTCTAATCCATTATTGTTATGTACTCTTATATGAGCGATACTCATGAGTGTGTTCACGTAAACCATAAGCTACATATATCACAAAACTGATAACGTTTTTGCCTGTACAAAATCGTCTTGCTTTCATTTACTCGCTATTCATCTGTAGCTTTACAAATACCTATTACTGGTACAATTTCAACTGTCATTGATCTTCCCCACGCAGAGCTGCAGACACGCGGGTATTTGTGGTATTGGCGAGCCTACGAAGTTGTTAACCGGAGCCGTTCATTACCTTACTCAGCTTGAAGTGTTGGCCTTCCACTGCCCTTGCCATCATGCGCTCCCACTCCACCCAACCCATTCTACCATTACTTATCTGTCTTACTAATGTGTACTGATGTGTAAATTAAAAAAGCTTGAACTGAAGTAGAGTGGAGTTTCCATCTCTCCAATGTCGGTGTATCTCTACAAATCCAACAACTGAATTGATTCTGTTACCCAGTAGCCGGTAAATGTATCATTATTACTGACAATTAACCACTCACGCGATTCTCCCAAGCCGCACAGAACAGCAATCGGAGCCGCCTGACAGCTCGGCTCGTTCTCCCAATCTCCGGGCCACTGCTGTTGCTATTTGGGCGAGCTGTGGCAGCCCGGACAGCAAGAGCGGTAGCCCATAAAGCACCAGCAGCGGCCCAGAGAGCAACAGAAGCCGACTTGAAGATTGGGAGAGCGAGCCGAACTGTCAGGCGGGTCGTGGCCGGTAATCGCCTGAATATGGTTACTCCCCGATGAACGCCTATACCTTCGTCCAAAGTAACGTAGCGCAGCTATAAAAGTCAAATTTGAATTTTCCGTCAAAAGCTGATTCTTAAAAGTTGTACTTCGCTCAAAACGGTTTCTTTCTCCACGAGACTTTGCTTCGCAGGCCATATTTTAGGCCTCTTTTAGAGTTCGATCGCTGGGCGACACGATCGCGGTCACGAAGGGGTATGGTATACTTTTGCGACACACGGTCGCGTCGCTCTGCACAGCGACAGCGACCGCCTCCCGCCCTTTAAATCTGTCGCTATCGCAGTGCACTGCACAGCGACAGCGACAGTGGTAACGACAGGCTATGGCACATTTGCAGTATGTCAGCCCTCCGCGACACGTCGCTGCGACAGACACGCGACATCTGTTCCTACGATGGCCGTTGCCATTGCTCCGATGCGGGTCCCGCCGCGATTTGTGTTAGATTGCATGCCTGTCGCTCATTAAAGCGACAAAGTATACCATACCCCGAAGACGCGACCTTCGCGTCGCCGTGAAAATCGCAGGCTTCGAAAGTGTGAGTGCCCAATCGCAAAATTTGGCGATCACGTTTTTTACGAAAGCATTCTAATTGACGCTTGATAAGCATAGATGTATAAGCAAATAAACACAGCTAACTGCAGCTCTGTTCACTTGCTGTATTCATCCATGTATGAAGAATGTTGTGAACAGTTATTTGCTTGCATGGGGCGGTTTTGAATGTATTTAATACAGAATCTTTTTTGTTTTTTTCTCTTTTTCATTTGAAAGCTTCATGGTTTGTGACGTTCATTCTAAGAAGTATAGTTGGCAAGCGTATGTACATAGAAAAGATTGAAAAAAAAGAAGACAGCAAAAAAAACCACCTTCAAAGGTGTTCAACACTGCCCATGAACGCTAAACTCTTACAAACATTTATTAAAAAGCCTTTCATAAAAAGGACTGACTTTGGTAATTCGGAAAGGAATATTATAGATGAATAGAGCTGGTGAAATCCTTCGAGTGCCACGAAAAGAAACGAAAAATAAATTGAGAAAATGAATTCTCTCAAAAAAAAGATCTTCCTCGATGCCAAACACTACCTAGGCAGGCGAGAATGAAAGTAAGTTACCTGAAATAACAGAGCTAATAAAAAACAGAAACAACTGTGAAAATCGAGAAATTTGAGTGAAAGAACATGAAGCAATCGCCGCGATCGGTCGCGTCGTTGTGCATATCGGTCGCGTCGTTGTGCATTGCACGGCGACACGATCTGGCAACGCCAGTCGCCCAATCGCGCGATTTCTACTATAGTTAAATCCGTGACATTTTTTTTTGAGGAAACACGCCACGAACCTAACTATACTTTCCTCGCGATTTTGTTCGAAAGGTCTGCGACCTGACCGCGACCAGATCGGTACGCACTGTTTCCATTCGGTCGCGTTACACAGCGATCGAACTCTGAAAGAGGCCTTAGAAATGCGCGTAAAGGGACGTGCTTGGTACGAGAGCAAACGCGCTACGCATTATTTTACAGCTCTTCAATGACCAGGATCTTTTGTCCATCTCGCAATAGCTCATATGGGCAATAGCTATGCCATGTGATGGATGACACTGACCATGAAAGGAAAACTAGTAACGACAACGTTTTGTGTATAAAGCTTGAGTTCGACGACCAAACGTTAGAACGTAGTCGAAAGCAGAGTTGGAACCAGTATTCTAAACGACAGAACAAATGAGAAAGGGACGTCATAGTGAGAGAGAAATAACCGGCAGATCAGTAGGGAAAAAGGCAGCATGGAAAAGGAGCCATAAAAAGCCGTGAAATGTGATTCTTCCTAGAGCTTCCGAGCGGGAGGGGGGAGACAATGAGGTGTAGCGTGGGGGCGTGCTGAGGGCAAAGGGTGAGACTCATTGCGCTCGTTGCTTGGCCGCTATCATTTCAAAATGGCATGACTCACGTTTCCCGCCCCGCAGTCACGTGATAGCAATTAGCCATACTTCGCCTATTGAGAGCATTCGTGATGGGTTGTAGCATGACATGGAAACCTGCTCATCTCAAAACCACCACTTTAACTTCGAACCGGACGTCGGCCATTACGGTGAAATCAGCGTTAGGGTCCAGAATGCGAGCGGTACTATGGGGCGTCTAGCCAACGACGGCCCCACATGCTGTAACATAGCTGCACCTAATTGGCGCCAACTCTCAATGCGGAACGCAAAGTTTCACTAGGATCCATGCTTTGACTACATAGGTTAAATTCGAAATCTCAATTTTCCAAAATAAGCGAAGAAGGATACGGAACAGAGGTGAGTGCAATAGGCGTTTGCCGCGTGCCGGCCGTTATTAGTGATTTTTTTTCGTTCTTTGTCATTTGCCGAAACTTTTATGTTTCGGGAGGAATTGGTAAGCCAGCTAAAGAAAATGCCGCCTGCACTCTCGGCAATGTGGGCATCAGGAATGAGCAGATTATCCGTTATCCGTTATGTGGAGAGTTTTGACTTTTCCGTTATCCGCTTGGCCTACTGGTAATTTTCGGACAAAATAAGGCATGAAAATGGGTTCACGATCTTACTACTCCTAACCCGGAATACCCGCAGTTGACGCCATGTTATAGGGAAACGTCGAACTTGTCCAAACCCCGAAGCTCACTTTATCGCAGCGTGTTCAACGACAATTGTTTGTTTCGAAATTTGTCGAGATGAACTGAGATGCAGATCGAGCGAGTTTTGAACATTCAGGCTATCTAGAACAAAAACGAAGGCTTTTTCGGTACATTTGTTTTCGTGGGTGTCATCGCTCAAACAAGTGCATTCTGTTTTCACCCGGGGGGCTATACCGTTACATATTCCGGTCTGCAATTGCGGACTACGGCAGGTGGCGCAGTCCGCTCCTCCACATTGGTGTCACTAGAAACTCCTCGATTCTGTCGAGTTGAGCTGAGGCGGATTTTCGTGTTCCGGCGACAAACCAAGGCGAAAGACCCGTGTGACAAGTCGGCCGGTGGATATCATTGTCACACCACACGCCATGGTGCTAAAGGGATCCCTAAAGGCTACAGCTTCCGCGTTAACCGACTCCCACATACGAAGTCCGGCGAGTGGTGAATGTATGCTAGGGTCTTCGGTGAAAGGACGGCATGGAAGGGTAACAAAACTAGTCCGAACGTCCTTTGACGTTGCGAAGACTCGCGCCGCAACGCTGAATGTCGCTACATTGTCGGGCCGCTCGGGCGAATTGGCTATCGCTCTAGGGTGTGGACGCATTGGTCTTTGTGCAGTGCGAGAGACGAGATGGTTGGGCAGTAAGTCCAGGGACATTGGCAGAGGTTCATATTCCTGCATCGTGGCAGCCATAGAACCACGAACGGCGTTGGCTTTGTTGTGTCTGAACGTTTACGCGATGCGACTGCCGAGGTGCATCGCTTTGATGAAGATAATCATCGTCAACGATGAACAACGCATTCATCTTTTCTCTGTGTATGCCCGGCAGACTGGTTGTACGAAACGAGTGAAGGATGATTTCTGGATGATGCTCGATGAGAAGGCCTCCGAGGTACCGCCAGAAGACATAGTTGTTGTCGCGGGAGACATGAATGGTCACATCGGAGAGACGAGCCAAGGCTATAAGTGCCACAGTGGTTTTGATTACGGAACATGGATGACGAACGAATTCTTGAGTACGCCGATTCACATTACTTTATCGTTGTCAACAGAAACGTTAGAAGCGTCAGTCTCATCGTGTCACTACTTTTTACAGCTGCAACAACATGACGCAGATTGATTCAGTGCTTGTCCGACACCGCGACGAAGAGATGGTCTCAGATGCGAAAGCCATTCCGTTGCGTCACTATGTTGGAAAATTGAGAAAGCAATAGTGGCTTTGGACAAATGAAGTGTGAGTCAAGGTTCAAGAGAAACAGAAAGCATATTATGCCTTCCTTGCCAGCATGACGAATGAGAACTGGCTGACGTATCTCGGAGCGAAGAAGTATGATAGCTAGCCTTGGCGAGAGCGAAGGCTGCACATTACGTAGAACTCTTTCAGAAGCTGGATACGCGGGACGACTCGTGTATCGACTTGCGAAATCACGTCAGCGTGGAACGGAGGACAAAGAGAAGATCTACGGTGTTATTGATGAATATACCTAATCCACACTTCACAAGCGGCTCTGTCCATTCGATCACTGTCGAGGAAGAACAGATGGGGCATTAGCATCTATGAGGCCGCAAAGAGCGACGGGCCCTATGATCTGGCGGCCGAGATGTGGAAGGCACGGTGCTGAAGCCCTGCTGACTGACTAGCAAAGTTCTTCAGCCAGGTTGTCGCTGGAAAGAAAACACCTGAGGATTGGCAGCGGAGCACGGCCATACCCATCTGGAAGAAGGACAGTCCAGCAGATTGTGCGAATCATCACAATATTTGGCTGCTGTCCCACAGCATGAAAATTTTGAACGTGTTCTCGATTGTCTGATCCGTGGAATCGTCAAAATCACCAAAATTCAATGCGGCTTTGTTGCTAACTGTGCCACCACGGATGCCATTCATGCTGCTCCACTACTGACTGAGAACCACCGCTACGAAAACAAGACACTTCAACTTGCCATTCTTGATTTGGAGAAGGCGTTCGACCGAGTACCGCATGGAGATATGGTTCGCTTAGCGACAGCATGGTCTCCCACAAGAGCTCATTGATCGGTCAGGATTCTCTACGCCGATCCAAGAAGTCGTGTTCAAGCAGCACTCGGGACGTCGGCAGAATTGCCCAACTCTGTCGGAGTGCATCGATGATCTGTTCTGTCTCCGCTTTTTTGTCATTGTGATGAAAACAGTCACACAAGACTTACAGAAACCGGCTCCCTGTCGCTACTGTATGCCGATGACCTGATATTTGCATCTGAAGATAAGGCTGACCTTGAGCAATAGTTGCAAGCCTGCAGTGATCAGCTGCCTCGGTACGGATTACGCCTCAATGTCGAGGAAACGGAATATCTGGCCACGAACGGTGATGAACAGGAGTCTATGAAGGTCAACGGTATAACCTACCGCGTGCTGAAGTCTGGAAGTAGCGTGGTGAAAGCGGCGTTCGATGACTGGGGTGCTCTGCGATAAGAAAATGCCAGATCGCTTCAGGTCGAAGATTTATCGAACCGTTGTCCGACCCTTGGCGCTGTTCACCGCAGAGTGCTGGTCTTTACCGAAGTGCGTCGAGCGTAAACTACGTGTAATGAAGACGAAAATGTTGCGCTGGACTGCTGGTGTCACTCGATTAGATCACATTCGACCGCGTTTCCGTGCCGCTCCAATTGCTGAAAAACTCCGCCAAGTTCGACTGCGGTGGTATGGACACGTACTTCGAGCCGGAGACTATACCGTTTCAAGGCAGACCTGAATCTGGATAAGCCTGGAAAACGACCCAAAGGACTACCGAAGCAGCTCTTGCTTGACACGCTGCATGCTAATTTGAAGGCTGCTGGTGTGCACCTTGTTCAGGCACTTGACATGGGGATATGGCGCCAGTGCATCAGAAGAGCGGAATCCGCTTCAAAGCGGGACAAACATTGCAGAAGAAGAAGAATTGCAGACTACGGCTGCAGCATCACGCGACACGATGATAATCTTGGTGGGAGTAAGGTGAATCATGCCGAGACCTGGTGGTCCCAGCACGATTATCATTCTATTGCGTGATGCAGCAGCCGTTGCCCGCAAATGCGGACCGGAATTTGGCTCCGAGAACAACAGTGTGATACTAGATAACGTTTTGGAGGCATCAAATGCTTAAAGGCAGTGTTCACGATGAAAATTGTTTTTCTGTTTTCCCGCCTATCTTGAAAACGGCCCCACGCTGATTCCAATGATGTCTCTGAAATCGTACAAGACCTTCTGGGAATGGAGTTATGGTCCCTCAAAAATTGAGCTAGGGAAAATGGTGGACGAGTTGTCCGAGGCTTGTAACTTGCGTCTTTTGCAGCCGTTCTATGCGAGCTGACCTGAGTAAAGAGAGAAGTTGAGAATGAAGGGAAGAACGGGGCTAATGATTATTACGTGAGATGAGCGAAATCATCGCTCATCTCACGATCTTGAGCATTCATTTGTTTACGTCGGTGGGCGTGTGATGCGCTTTTGAGGTTTGCCTTGCTCTCGAAATGGCAACTTCAGGCTCTTTTGGAGATTTTCCTGGCTCGTTTTCATGCGTTCTTTCGACGTCAACGTTACATTGTGCCCCTCCACTACCCATTCCTAGTGGAAAGTGAAACACATTTTTTATCGTGAACACTGCCTTTAAATTTTTAGAAGGCTATTAAAGGCAGCGTTCACGATGATCATCCTCGTTGACTTCCTACACCGAAATGATAGGCGAGAAGGATCTTAGGTTCCCAGTGTCGAATGAACGGTAGAAAACGAGCCAGGAGCTGCAAAATAACGGCTGCAAACAAGCGTTTTGATGCCCCAGACGCGCCCTGTGCCCCAGATCCGCCCCTCGAAAGGAACAAATGAAGACTCAGATTATAGGAATGATCAAGTGAAGGCAGTGCTGATAAGTGAGCTGTTTGCTTCATTGCACTGATAGGTATCATCCTTCTAGCGGTGTATTCCTCCACGCTCAAAAATCAACGTAAACAAGAGAGGGCCTTATTCTGCTCAAAACGCGTCTTTCGTGTCCTTTTTAGGCATGCCTTGCTATATAGGGCACCAGACCTTCCGTAAACCGTGGAGATATCGGATGTGAAATTTATCGTGAACACTGCCCTTAAGAAAACTTCATGTTCAGGTAATACTCAACTTTCCAGATTTTCAGACTGAAAAAAACGCTGCTTCAGCTGAGGCTGGTTTTATCGTAGGATGATGCCACCTGAGGTTGGAAAATGTTGACTATGGAGCCGCACAGTGTATCGTTCGATTTTTGGCGGTTTCTCGTTTTGGGTTTTGTGGGTTTTAATTGGTTGTGTCTCACAAACATTACTTACAAGCAATGAAACGGCGAAATTCACTTGGTTCCTACGCGTGCTGGTGCTGAGCGGAGGGTAGAGACAGTGAGAGAGCGTAGGGCAGACGGAGACCGAGGCGTCGCGCGCGCCGCTCGCGCCTCGAATGATTTGATTTACAACGTTTTGTAGAGGGTATGCAGTTCACCACGGAGTTCCAAAAAAATTTCGTGATGTGGTTCCAGCTCTAGCAATAAAGACACAGTCCAAGCTCGTGGGTAAAATTTTATATTATAGCCCAGTCGCTGTGTGTGGCAACCCTGCCAAACGCGGAATCTTACCTCTTCAAAATAAGCGAGAAAAATTGAGCACCCATTCGCTCCGCCCCAGAATGGGAACCCATTCCCTTCACCCTCTTCAGGGTTTTCCGTCTCAATAGGTACGGGACAGGCCATGAATTTTGATCAAAATCTACGTTCTTCCATTTGTTATCGGTCTGGCGTTATAGTGTGATGTGTTCAGGTGCGATGACTTCGAATAGCAAAGAAAAACAGGCCACTGAAAACTCGTCCACGAAAACCTCGCCGTTCAAGGTCACAATTTTTGAGGGGTCATAACTCCGTTAGTGCGTTCTGAATAACTTTGGAGACACCATTGTGATCAACGTGAATTTCTCTACATATACATAGAGCAGAGAAACTAAAGAACGATTTTGAAGTTGGGCTGTGCCTTTAAAGGCAGTGGTCGCGATAAAATATGCTTGTCTTCTTTTCCTTTCTAAATCCTTTTCTGGGTATAGAGTAGCAGGATCAATGAGAAAAAATCGCGAAAAAACCGCTGTTTCGGGCCAAATTTGAAGCCTTAACTTTCTTGTCATTCGATGTTGGACGAGCCCACTCCACATCATCGGCATCGATGATCTCTAATATCAAGAACATCAGCTGGCTTGAAATCGAATTTCAATCAATGAAAATTGTCTCATCTATTCAAAAACATTGACTGAAGTGCTTGCTTTCTTTGTTCGAATGTTTTCATTAGGTAAATTTGCAATTCTTTCGTTCTCTGAATGTCGATGATTTTTGATTGCTCGGCATGAGACTGCGATCTTTTTTTTGTCGGCGCTGTGCACGTGTGCACGAACTAGCATCTTCAAGCCCTAGAAACTCCAATTCTAGCCCATTTTTCACCGCGCTACCTCTCACCTTCAAAGGCAGTGGTCACGATGAAAAACGTTATCGAAAAAAAAAACTACAAAACTCAGCTTAGATAGAAAACAGCTGAAAAACTAGGAAGGTAGAGCGGTGAAAAACGGGCTAGATTTAGAGTTTCTAGGGCTTAAAGATGCTAGTTCGTGCACACGTGGACAGCGCCGCTCAAAAAGATCACAGTCTTAATGCCGAGCAGTCGAAATTCATCGACATTCAGAGGACGAAAGATTTGCAATTTTACCTAATGAAAACATTCGAACGAAGAAAGCAAGCACTTCAGTCAATATTTTTGACTAGATCAGTTTCAAGCCAGCTGATTTTTTTGATACTAGAGATCATCGATGCCGATGGAGTGGAGTGGGCTCGTCCACCATCAAAAGACAAGAAAGTTCAGGGTTGAAATTTATCCCGAAACAGCGGTTTTTTTTCTCATTTTTCTCATAGGTTCTACTACTCTAAACCCAGAAGAGAGTTTAGAGAGGAAAAGAAGACAAGCATATTCGATCGCGACCACCGCCTTTAAGCGTTCTCCTCTAATTTGAGGCTTAGCCATGCGCGACTGTGTCACCATTTTCCTCTATTTAAGTTGAAGACAGGTATTTTTATGAGTACAGGTAACGCAGAGAGATTTCTTAAGTTTACCTCTGGTGATGTTTTCGTTGCATTTAGTGCCTCCGCCCCCTCCCACCCCCTCGAACGGTGGCCTCGAACAGAGGAAGATCCAGCCAGTGTCGTACCTGATTTGCACCTGATGCACTTTTGAAAGACTTTCCCATGCCTTTCATCTTTCAGAGATGTTTTTTTATTTGTTTCCAGAGGCACAACTCATCAACGACAAAATCATAGTTTCAGAGTCACCGTAGTGGCGAGAGAGAGGCGTAAGTCATTGAGGAGTGCGGAGTCCGGGGTAAAATATACCCTAGAACCGCGGTTTTGTGGTTGATGTCTCCAGAAAGAGCTGGCATCGTAGCCGTCGTTCTTCGGTTTCATTCGTTCTGGCGGTTTTCGAATATTTCGTTTATTTTTGATGCGTGGTATATAACCACAAGATATCACAAGGTAGCTGAGGTGAATAAACTCTGGTCCCGCCGTAATGACCTGTTGATTTCGATTATCACAGCGCGGAGCGGTGGCCTCTTCGTCGGAACCTCCTTATCACTAGTTATATTTCACCGAGGCCCACCGCTCCGCTGCTGATATTGATCGAAATCAACAGGTCACTACGGCGGGACCAGAGTTTACAAAACTGTGTCCCGGAAAGCGATGAGATGCAGGTTCGAGTCCTGCCTGACTCCTAAGTTTTGCATTCAACTCATCTACCTTGTGATAACCGTCGTTCTAGTAGATAGGAACGGCGCAGAGAGATCATTCCGTTGTGTGCTACGATGTCATGACGGCTCAGCAGGACATCCCCAAGGCCTCGAATCTTAGCTTTTTTTGGTCCAGAGAGGACAGGAACCACATCTTAAAAACACTCCTCGCCAATTTCGACCCGTACACACAGATTGGTAGGAAAGTAAAAGATTTCTAATAGTTATTTACCTAGGGTGGCCAATGAAGCGGTTGGAGAAGCGAAAAATTGTAACCAAAATGGTATCTTTAGGCATGGAATTCTGGAAGTATGGATACATAGTTTAGCGGAATGAGCCATACTACTCTTCACTCTTTGTAAACATGTGATGGCCGATCAAAACTACGAAGGCTAAATTTGAGGTACTATGTCTCTAATTTGTTGCCGTTGCTCAATAATGTGTCTGCTTGCAGTTCTTTCAACCAACCGCAGAAACACACATGGATTTCTCAACAACCTGAATTCGCTGGTGCCGCTGAAAAAGGCGTAGCACTGCGTTGGAGAGCGTTCTCTCTTAGGTGAAAAAAGTTGTCGAGAATCCGGCGAGAAGTTGTCACAATTCGTACGAATTCAGGACAACTTCTCGCTTCAATCTCGACAACTTCTTGGCAGATTCTCGGCAAAATTTTGCCGAATTTTCCGCAGCTCCTCGGCTGATTCTCGGCACCTTTTCGTCTGATTCTCGACAACTCTTCGACTCATTCTCGACAACTTTTGCCCGGAAATAATTCAAGATAAAATAAGTAAATAAGAAAAATTATATAAGCTCATGTATATCTATAGAAACGGTATGTTTCCTAAAGGAAATATCTCACTACATCTGTAGAACTAAAATGAATCAGAAGCGGAAATTTCTCAATTAATTTCTAGACACTAATTCCAGCAGCAGTATTTATTTTCTTATTTTTAAGCCTTTAGAAGAACAGTTGTTTCCGGATAAGAGACATTGACTGAGAAAATGATTAGGCTTAGAAAGGAGATACAAAAACAGTAGTTTGTAGTGAGGATATCTAATATTTTGTGGGAATGTGTACGCCTGGCATCGTAAAATAGTATAGGTGACCAGCCGCGGGTCATTGATCTGAAGGAAATATGAGCTCGGAAAGTTCGTCGGTCATCGCAACTACTCCTAGTCTACAAAGAGCCAAGAGAGCAGCTTAATAGCATCGGTGACGCAGTCGGTAGGGAGGGGCAGTGTTAGGCTGGCGATGAGGGTTCGAATCTACTCGAGAATTTTTTAAATTCGCGAAACTGTCATATTTCGGTCAGGAATCATTTCCCAAAAGTCACTCTATCAATTTGCAGCGCGATGTAGCCATGTCGATAGTAAAACAGACCTGTGTACATGAGATTCAAGGTTTAATCCCCTAGCCAGGATTTTCGATAGCATCACCATCGCAATAGATCACGCAAATAAGTGGACAGTTATGTTCTATAACCGCCTTTTAACGCTAACGCTCCAGGTGGAATTCTCATCCCCTAACTTCATTTCCGAATGATTATTTGAAGCGTTGAATATGAATTCGAGGGGTCCATTTTCAGTTTCATCGATGACTGTGACAGATTGCAGTAGCTCTAATGTCATCTATCTACCCTAATATTCTGTAAATTTGAAAACAGGCTCATATTCGTGTTCAAAGCTTCAAAAAAACCTTTTAGACAAAAATTAGGTGAAATGAGCTTCTGACCTTTCGAACCATGTAAAACGTTAAATACCCGCGCTATAGTGCATTCGCCGCAGTATTACCCTTGTCCGAAGCAAATGAAATGATGAAATTGATTCTGTTTATTATTGTGTCTGACCACTGAAAAAGACACGGGCACTCAATAAAGCACTTCACTCTCTCATCGTCAGCAACACAGAGTCTTCTGAGCCATCTTATGGTGCATCGGCCCCCTCCAAGCTGGTGTACCTCATATCCGGACAAAACAATACAGCACGAAAAAGAAATATAAAAACATCAATCAGCACGACACATGAAGCGAGCTCAACACAAGTGAACGAAACTCCGGAACAATCGTGGGAACGATTCTGCGAGTTCGAGAGTTCCGGTGTGCATGAATTCACTGGTCCCACAAAAGGAGAACGGAAAAAATAAAGTTCTCAAGGCTTTCAAGGAAAGTATCGAAAGAAAAAATTATGGATACTACGTACGCCTTCCTTGGAAAGCAAATTCTGCAAATCTTCCGGACTACAGATGCATCGCCTTCCAAAAACTGAAAGCAAACTTATTCCATCTCAACAAGACACCATCAGTACTACAACAGTATCATGATACTATTACTCAACAACTAGAAGCAGGAATCATCGAAGAGGTCAAAGAAGGCAAGGACACAACACCTCCGTAAAGAGAAATCCTGCTTTATCTGCCCCACCATGCAGTACTATCTCCACAAGAACAAACCACCAAACTACGAGTGGTGTTTGATGCATCAACACACATGAAAATCTGCCCATGCCTCAACGACGTTCTCTATCAAGGGCCCGTCATGCTCCCGAAATTGTGGGACATCTAACTGCGATTTCGAATCAAGAACACGGCCGTTACAAGTGACGCCGAAAGAGTATTCCTCCGAGTTCGTCTAGATTCACAAGACAGGAATGCAACACGGTTTTTATGGATACGAAATATCTACCAATCGCTTACTCCAGAAAACGCTGTAACCTTCCGATTCACAAGAGTCACTTTTAGAATAAACTGGTCACAGTTTCTTCTTGCGGCTGCCACTGCCCATCATTTGAGGACGCAAGTAGACAATATTCAAGTGGCCAAAGAAATAGAGGAGAATACCTACGTAGGCAATGTCATTCTGACAACAAATTCTACTAAAGAAGGACTGCGCATCTTCACAGAATCAAAGAAAATCTTCAAAGAATTAATATGAACCTACCACAGTTTTAAACGAGCGACACAATTTTGAAAGAACAAATACCATCCGAAGACGAAAATCAAAACAAGGAAATTAAATTACTGAGAATTATGTATGTGGAACACGAGAAATGAACTTGAGCTGTCATGCAAGTACCCTATAAAGAAGATCATCACTAAACGATCAGTGTCGGAACAAGTAGCTGCTATCTACGATCCCTTTGGTTGGCAAACACCACTCACACTTTCGGGAAAAAGATTCCTGCAAAAACTAGGGAAATTCGACTACGAGTGGGATGCAATGCTGTCAACAGATCATTAAAAACAGTGGAAGGAAATAACCGAAGAAGTAGATGGTTTCCATTACGTAATACCTCGAGAAGCTGCTCAGATTGATACAACATCCACACTAGTACTGTTCTCAGACGCCAGTCATGGCTGCATGTGCTTGTCTTATCTCCAACAAGAAAGCCAACTTGTTCATGGGTAAATCGAAATCCCCTTCTATCAAAGAGAACTCAACAATTGCGAAACTGGAACTTAACTCCATGAAAATGGCAGCTCGGCTTGCACGCATGATCTTCACAGCCATACAACACCATGCAATCATCTCTCACGTAGTCATTCTTTCTGACTCGGAAATTGCAATTGCACTAAAGTGGATTGCATCAGATACAGTGGAAGAATCAGTAGGAATACTGGTGAAAAATCGGGTGCGAGAAATACAGTTAATTGTAGCAGATCTTACATCAGTCCAATTTGGATACACAAACACATCCCTCAATACAGCAGACGGTCCTACAAAAGGAGTCAATAAGAACAACTTCAAGAACCACGTATGGTGGAAAGGACCAGACATCATACATAGCCCTATGGAAGAATGGCCAAAAGAAAGTAAACTGTTCACTCTAACTCCTGAACCGAGAGAATACGAAGTCTGTGTCTTCACCACAAGATCCGGCAACACTCCATCCGAACTACTTGACTGGAAACGGCACAATGAATCGCTAACAACTCAAAGGATTGTAGCATATGTTTTACGTTTGATCAAGGTGTTAGTATCACGGATGAAAAACAACGTACGGAAACGCATCGAAGACACATTGCCTGAAATACGAGCCATGAAGTCACTCTAGTTCAGAACGGCCAATGAATACGAACTGGCACTACGCGTTTTAATCCGGAATCATCAAGCAGTCCACTTCCCATTAATAGTACAAAGGAGTCTGAAACAACTCAAACTCAGAAGAGATGAAAATAATTCTCTGTGATGCCAAGGACGCCTAGGAAACTCTGCTCTTCCTAACACCACAATATACCCTTTCCTGATCGCCTCTAAATCCCACCTAGCAAAGGCAATTGTAAAGCATGCACATTCGATTTTTCACTGTGAAACAGCACACACGAGGCAGAAATTCTGGATTCCAAAACTCAGGCAAATGGTTCGAAACGTCATCATAAACTGCGTACCGTGTCAGAAGATGAATAATCTTCCATTCAAGCGCCCAGATATGGAGGATGACTTACCAGACCGTCGTGTAAGGAAAACGCGATCATTTGGACACATCGGTATAGACTACTTTGAACCACTCACGCCAAATCGCAATCATTAAACAGTAAAAATATACGGAATCATGCTGACATGCACAACTACACGGATGATCCACCTTGAAATTGTACCGGACATGACTACACATCACCTGCTACTCGCACTACGCAGATATTTTGCGAGAAGAGGAGCTCCGGCTACGAGAACTTCGGATAATGCACCAAATTTCATGCTCGAAGAGCGAATTCTCCAAGATACAGTACTTCCATTAACCCAAGGCGTAGCGTTTGCACGATTCATAGCTTCAAAGGGAAATCAATGAGAGACAATCACACCTTTCGCTCCATGGATAGGAGTTTTCTACGAAATGTTGATCAGGACCATCAAGCACAGCCTTTACAAAGCGACACAACGAGTTATTCTATCGGAGAAGGACCTAGAAAATCTTTTAGTTGAAGTCGAAGGCGCACTGAACAACAGATCTCTCACTTATCAAGAGGAAAAATGGTAAAAAACACCAGCATTGAGACCAATCGACTTTATCCAACTTGACATTCTCCTCACATTTCCGTTGGAAACCGCCGAAAACGAAGACAGTAATGAGGAATACCTTCCCCCGCAAGAAAGAGCCTTGCTTCTAACTCGTGAACAAACCGAGGACGCCTTCAAAGCAAGCCATCAACTCACTGAGAAATTTTGAAAAATCTGGACGAAGCAGTACTTTACAAAATGTTTTCCCCAGACGAGGAAGTGATTCCACTGGAAAAGAGAACATCGACCGCATTCAAACAAGCACACAGCGGAAATAATCTTCCATTTGCTATCCTCTATCTTTATAATGTCGTCTGCTCCAGTGCGATGATTGCGAATGACAAGGAAAAACAAGCCCGAGACAACTCGTCCACGGAATTCTCGTAGTTCTAATTCACAACATTGCTGAAGATATCGGTCTTGCTAGAATCCCGTCTGAAGGAAATCCGTTGTTGTGCTCATGAGGTAAGTTCCGTTGCTAGCTCCTCCCGGACTTGTTTGAGCGGGACGGGCTATACGTTACCATTAGATTATCATACTCCCTGTCGTCAGTCACGAATGGTGACACGCACCAGTGGTGAAGCGCCCACATTTGGATGCACTCTCTTCCCTCTTCTTCTTTTACTGAGATGAATGATGTAACTATTTTGGCTTGAAAGATTTTCAATAATTGATATGATTTCCGATTCATTTATGTTTACCTTCTCGCTATAAAGGATATAAATTATATGCCGGCAAGTAGTTAACCCGTTTCCCTTGATCATGACCCATCTCTTGTTGTTAGCTCTTAACATACCTTTAAGGCAAATCAGCCTTAGTTCTCGTTTCAGGTACACTTTGGGATTGAGACGTAATCCCAGTCCAACTCCATTACAGATTGACCGGAGGGCCATACCTCTGAATAAAAATAGGGACTGGTACTGATGGGGTTATAAGCGGAAAATGTCAAGAGGGATCAGTTTTTCGCGCCACCCAGTACTAAGTCAAAACCATTGGGGATTGACAACCCCGCCAGCAGCATGGCAAACCCGTAAGGGAGATTCCTCTCTGTAAGGAATTTGGCCGCCCTTTTACTTAGATTTTGGTCAAAATTTCAGGTTCCAAATCAAGAAAAAAACTACTTCTCCCTGTCTTCCTTCACCAAGTATAAGAATAGAGCTAACAAATATACCATAAAAGATTTTGGTAATGATCAGAAAGGTGAAAAATGTTCGGCAAAATGCACTGTTTGTAGACTTACAAACTTTGATAACTATATTGATTCCATCGTTACAAAATTTTGTATTAATACATTCAAGACTAGTGGCGCTAACTGTAGGTCTAGAGGTATTATATATTGCTTACAATGCTCTAGTTGTAATCTACAATATGTTGGAATGACAACTAGGAGTTTGAAAGAGAGAGTAATGGAACATCTACGCAATATTAACAATCATAAAATATTTACTCCATTATACACACATCATCATAAATGTAAATCCAACATAATTGTACACATTTTGGACTCATGTCCAGAAAATACGGATAGAAACATTTTACTGGAGAAGGAAGAGTTTTGGATAAAACTTCTCATGACACCATACCCTTTTGGACTTAATGATAATATTAAAGGATATGGAAATATTTCAGATATAAGTAATCCACTTATGCATAAAGTCAAACATCCATTCTTTGCACTCAAAATTACCAAGGAGCGTAATAACAGAGGTAGAAGAAAAAAGATAAATAGATTGAATCCTTTGGATGTTCAAAATGTTATCGATTACATAGAGAAAGAAGGAAAAGATGGGTTGAATGCTATGAAAATATATAGCTTGATAAAAACATGAATAAAAGAAATATATGAAGACTCATCGAACTATCACAGTCGGATTCTTTCCTATCTAGTATCACCAACAAAACTAAGTTTCTGATTTTGTGCCTTCTTACTCATTTCCACTATCACTTGGAATGTAACGAAAGACGTAAAAATGAACAAGAAGATTACTACTACTTGAAAATGAATTATTTCAATAACGCTTCTGATCGGATTAATTTCAATAGAATTTTCAACAGCATAAATTTGCCTAACCTTGTTCCTAACACTGAAATAGAACGTTATAAAAAGTAAGAGTGGTCCATATTTATGAGAATCCTGTATCTAGCATTGTTTTCAACTATAATAATATCAGATGGATGCATTTGTGAATATGATCGGGATGAATGTAAAGATTATATTGATCCCCATCATCAACATATCATAACAGGGAATATTGATATAATAAAAAATTCAATTCTCAAAGAAATCTTGAATAAAGGGACTAAATATAGAATAGAAAAGATGAATAACAGGAGTGAAATAACGCAAACTTATTTTGACGCTACAACGAAATTCATCAACTACATGAGAAATAAGTACAAGCTAGATGTTATGAAAATAAATAACTTGCAGTTGCACTTCAAAAAACAGTACAGAAAAGACTCAAACCAATACTACAAGGGACTTCCTTCCGTAGGCAGTCGAATAGCATGATACCTTATAAGAGTATAAAAGAATACCAAAAACACTTCATTTTCTGCCCTTTAGATAAAGCTAAAAATAATTATGGGATTATTTGTAAGAAATACTACACCATAACTCTCATGAAAGAACTTGGAATCAATATCATAAACGGTAGGTTCCCTGAGCTTCATTGATGATTCTTGATATAACTGTTTATGAACGCTCAACTTCTTACAACTTTATTGACACGACGTTTCGGGCCTGAGCCCTTCTTCAGGTCCGCTGAAAAATTGCAAACAATCTGCATCACTACTACACAGCAGTATAGTGTCAGGTCGGCGTTAACACCCTGCTATGTTGCTGTGTAGTGGTGATGCAGATTGTTTGCAATTTTTCAGCGGACCTGAAGAAGGGCTTAGGCCCGAAACGTCGTGTCAATAAAGTTGTAAGAAGTTGAGCGTTCATATACAGTTATATCAAGAATATCATAAACGGTCATTTTGAAAGAGAACAAAATCATAATGACACATATAAGCTGATTCAAAATGCCAACAGGCAAACAGCCATTTTAAAGCATAAGTTTTTCAATATCAAAGCAGGACCTAAATTTGACATATAGATTGTGGTTTACCCATCATCTACGCTTTAACGAAATTATATAAGGATCCCATAAAATTCAGATTCATTACGGGAGCAAGAAACAGCAGCATGAAACCATTAGCAGTAGAATTGCAAAAAATTTTCTCGTTTCTCAAGACACATTTTATTAATTATACCAATGTGAGTCACCAAAGGAAGGGAGGACTCAAGACCTATTGGTCTATCTCCAACATTAACATAGCAGCTGAATTATGTAGATTGAGTACCAATGGGGTTCAAGTTTATTCTGCTGATTTTACTAATATGTTCACTAACCTTCCACACAGTTTTATCCTGTATAACAAGAGAGAATTTTGGGAAATTTGCTTCAAAAATGCTAATAAAAAATGGATAGTTACCAATGGATACAGAGTATTTTATCAAGATTCTGAGCTAGATAATGGCGGTTACAGATATTATACCATCACAGACTTGATATATCACGTTGACTATCTTTTACGCAACAGTTACTGTCGTTTCGGAGAACTTGTGCTTCAACAGATGAAAGGAGTTCCTCAGGGGGGTAACTTCAGCCCATTGTTAGCCGATATTGCAGTTTCCATGATGGAGTATAGGTACTCTATTAGCGCGGAAATTGAAAATAACGTACTTTTCAAACCTTTTAGATATATGGATGACTTGCTCATAATCCATAATAAAGATGAAACATTTGTGGATAGCCAAATTTCACTAATATACAAGAATGTATTAGAGCTCAAAAAGACGCACAATAATCCCTATAAATGCAATTACTTAGACATTAGTATAGAAATAATTAATAATAGAATACGCACAAAATTGTATAATGAGACAGATGATTTTAATTTCACAGTTAAAAGATTTCCTCATGCTCATTCTGATATCTCTATAAAAGTCAAAGCATCCACAATTTACACGGAGACATTGAGATTAGCTAATATCTCTTCAAATTTAGATTCCTTCACGGAAAAACTCAAAGAAATGAAAACAGTTTTAATTGGAAACCTATATACACCAGAATTCGTAGAAGTAAATATATAAAATGCATCTATAAACAAAAAATGATAACATATAAGTTTAACCTAAGAGATGAAAAGAAAAGTATAACACAATTGGTAGAAAGCATAACATACTAAGTCTTCACTGTTGATAGGTCTGTATTCGATACTGTCCAAAATAAGGACTTGTGATCATATGGACTTCATTCTGATATTGATAGTATACTATATCTTCTTGCACTAATATCTCTTTCTAACGTTTCTAACACTACTTCACCCTGCTCGGCTCATGCTTTCGTATTCATACTTCTCTTTCATGGGCAGTTCTGTTCCTCACTGAGGAGCCCCGGCAGAGCTGTTTGATAAAGTTCGTCTGAGGCCAGGGGCGAAACGAGCTTTGTCAACTTCTCCTTCATACCTTTCCTTTCCTTGATTTACTTACTTCTAGTATATTGAAGATAGGGCCAAATATAATTGGAAAATGGCGATTCTTTCATTGTCCGTGCTTGTTATATATTCTATACACTTGAACTTCACATACGTTGTAGTGTAATTTATTAGTCGTCTGGCAGGCAACTTGTCCGCGGCGCTCCCCTACGCAAACAAGAATTTCTCACTCCCAGAAGTTTCAACCTGCTTCCCAATATCCAGGAGTAGCCCGCGCCCTTGGCGAGTTATATCCCGCAGCCAGCATGACGGTCAGCTGCAGGTTAAGGGGGGGGCACTATGGTATGGCACCTGGACAGCCCATTTTCCCACGCCGCCGCGAAATAGGTTTACCAACTATAGGTTTACCTTCCCTTCCCAGAAAGTAGGACATTCGTTGCGGCGCGGAAGAATGGGCGTTACTGAGTAAGATGGTGGCCCCAACTGCGCATCGAAACAATGTTTCAGCATTTATTTGCTGCCAATTTAGCTTTGTTCAACCTAAAGATTTGTTAGATCCGGTGCGACTGCCTATGTCAACCATAGCTGGAAAAATTCCTGAAACCATTGATTTTTTTCTGTTTCTACGAATAATGTATGGAAATCAGACGTAGTTTTAGAATACTATTTTCTCAAATACATGGGGTTGAGCCCTAAGTACCACTGAAAAATTTTCTTACCCGATTTTTCATTCAAATTATCCGGTGGATCTGATTTTAGCAGATCAGATATTCGATAACCGATGCGGTCGAAAATTCTCGTTTCGGATAGGATCAGTTATCCGAAAACCTCGTTTGGGCCAGTATCCCTTTAATCCGATGAGTCGGTTTTGCAATATCGGCAGTATCCGAAAATACGATCCGACGCGATTTAGGGCATCGAATGGAATATATACTGTGCACCAATAAAATGCCAAAAGATTATTGAAAGGTGAAGAGGTTCATATTTAGCCAGAACTGAATTTGTTAAGATTTTTTTGTTTGAATATCCTTAATTCTCAACGCAATTTCAATAATTCTAGAGCAACTTTTTGAATAATGGTATTTAAAATCCCATTGTTCTATTACGAATCATAATAACAAGAAAGTTCAGTACACCATTCGATGCGCTGCAAGAAATTACATATGTGTGCAACTTTTCATCCTAACTGGTCCCCGCTTTCTAAAGTTGTGACCTCTCAAGGTAAGCAAAAACGTTCTCTACCACCGCGTCCGCCTCCGCGTCCGCCTCCGCGTCCGCCTCCGCCTCCGCCTCCGCCTCCGCCTCCGCCTCCGCCTCCGCCTCCGCCTCCGCCTCCGCCTCCGCCTCCGCCTCCGCCTCCGCCTCCGCCTCCGCCTCCGCCTCCGCCTCCGCCTCCGCCTCCGCCTCCGCCTCCACCTCCGCCTCCGCCTCCGCCTCCGCCTCCGCCTCCGCCTCCGCCTCCGCCTCCGCCTCCGCCTCCGCCTCCGCCTCCGCCTCCGCCTCCGCCTCCGCCTCCGTCCGTCGAATTCAATTTTTTTGGAAGGCGTGGACCAAATCGCTTGAAAATTTGTGACTAGAGGTAACCTGCAACGGGAGTTCCGAAAATAAATGACAAAACTCACCATAAGGATTTCTGGGCCCCTAACGGGCGGTTCAAACTCGGAAACCGGCCTCTCAAGATTAGTTTATAAAAATGATGGGTTTTTTCGTTATCAGTCATTGTTTTCTTAGACTCCATATAAACACCTTGCTCTCTAGGGTGGTGTATTTTAAAGGCAGTGGTCACGAAGAAAAACGTTATCGAAAAAACTACAAAAATCCGCTCAGATCAAAAACAGCTGAAAAACTATGAAGGTAGCGCGGTGAAAAACGGTCTACAATTAGAGTTTCTAGGGCCCAAAGAAGCTAGTTCGTGCACACGTGCACAGCGATGACGAAACAGATCGCAGTCTCATGCCGAGCAGTCAAAAATCATCGACATTCAGAGGACGAAATAAATGCAAATTTAACGAATAAAAACAGTTGAATAATGAAAGCGTCACTTCAGTCAATGTTTTTGACTAGATGTGTACATCAATTCAAAGGTTCATTGATTGACATTCAATTTCAAGCTAGCTGATGTTCTTGATATAAGACATCATCGATGCCGATGATGTGGAGTGGGCTCCTCCACCATCAAAAGACAATAAAGTTCAGGCTTTGAATTTGCCCCAAAACAGTGGTTTTTTCGCAATTTTTCTTATAGGTCCTACTACTCGAGACCCAGGAAAGGATTTGGAGAGAAAAAGACGACAAGCATACTTGATCGCGACCACTGTCTTTAAACGTCCGGTTCGGAAGAGGACGCTGTGCGGGAGAAATGTTCTTGAGCGCGGCGCGTATTCGTTCCATGCGCACCATCGATAAGAAGGCGTCGCAGGGTGTGCTGAAGTGTCGGTTGACTATGCGAGACCGCAGTAGGAGTATGCAGGACGTCATGGAACTACAGCAGGACCTCAGTAGGGGTGTGCAGGACGCAGTAGAATGTGTGCAGGACCTCAATGGGTGTGTGCAGGACATCATGGAACGTGTGCAGGACCTCAGTAGAGGTGTGCAGGACGCCGTAGAATGTGTGCAGGACCTCAGTGGGAGTATGCAGGACCTGAGTAGGAGTGTGCAGCACATCATGGGACCTGTGCAGGACCCCAGTAGGGGTGTGCAGGACGTCGTAGAATGTGTGCAGGACCTCAGTAGGAGTGTGCAGGACATCATGGAACGTGTGCAGGACCTTGGTACGAGTGTGCAGGACATCATGGGATTTGTGCAGGACCCCAGTTGGGGTCTGCCGGACGTCGTAGAATGTGTGCAGGACCTCAGTAAGAGTGTGCAGGACATCAAAGAACTTGTGCAGGACCCCAGGAAAGGTGCGCAGGGCGTCGTAGAATCTGTGCAGGACCTCAGTTTGAGTGTGCAGGACGTCATGCAACGTGTGCAGGACGTCATGCAACGTGTGCAGGACCCTAGTAGGAGTGTGCAGGACATCATGAGACCTGTGCAGGACCCCAGTTGGGGTGTGCAGGACGTCGTGGAATGTGTGCAGGACCTCAGTAGGAGTGTGCAGGACATCAAAGAACTTGTGCAGGACATCAGTAATGGTGTGCAGGACGTTAAAGAATGTGTGCAGGACCTCCTTAGGAGTGTGCAGGACCTTAGTAGGAGTGTGCAGGACATCATGGGACCTGTGCAGGACCCCAGTAGGGGTGTGCAGGACGTCGTGGAATGTGTGCAGGACCTCAGTAGGAGTGTGCAGGACATCATGGAACGTGTGCAGGGCCCCAGTAGGGGTGTGCAGGACGTCGTGGAATGTGTGCAGGACCTCAGTAGGAGTGTGCAGGACATCATGGAACGTGTGCAGGACCCTAGCAGGGGTGTGCAAGACATAAGTAGGAGTGTGCAGGGGCCGGATTCATCAACGAAATTTAGCGCTGGTAGGCTGGGTAAGAGTAGCTTTCTACCAAAATTCGCGCGAATGACGCGATTCACGAAATTTTCTACCCACAGTAGCAGCCTACCAAGCCTACCCTGCGCAAATATCGGGTAGGGTCCTACCAGCGGCGTCCTACCCAGTGAGATTTCACGCTCTGATGCTAAATTTGCGCACTCGCCCTTTGAACAGCTGTTTTCAAGCCCCTTGTATAACGGATTTACGGCAATTTTTATTTTTATTTGGTCAAGATGTTGTGTTTTCATCGTCAATTTACGCCTCCCTCCTCACAACTCTCGTTATTTATCATCAAGGCTAGATTACTTCTGAATTATTCGGTTGGAGCAAAAAAAATCGTGGGTTTTGATGAATCATTTTTCTTGACTGGTTGATTTTTTATGGATTTTGATGCTTCTCTATTTGATACTTGTATTTTCTCATGAAACGTTTTTTCTGAGTTAAAATTTGATGTGTGTTCTAAGTAGTGAATATTCTTGCTGTCTTCAGTTTCCCTTTCACGCATTGGCTTCGAGACACAAACCTTTGGTAAAAATTACACGGAATCCCTTGATCCGCAAAATTTATTTTGCTTTTCTTTTACCGGTAGGGTAAGATAGATGAAGAATTTCAATTTTGAATGCCATATTAAATTTTGCAAAAAGAGCTCGTTTCGGCGAAAAAGTATGATTCAATAGAAACCGCAATCCTATTTGCACGAAACTAATATGTATCTGTTATTTTCCTTTTTTGTGAGAATTGGGTCCTCACAGTTTCTAATTTGCAGGCAAAACACTCTTCTAGTTTACCCAAACGACGAGGGCAGCGATGGATTGATGATGGTGAGATTAGGAAAAAATACAGAATGAAAACACTATCGAAAAAGAACACCTGATCCACTCCCGGTTTTTTTTCCCAACCTAAACACTATACGGAAACTACATAGGTGATTAGTTACGACTGAAGGTTGTTTCTTTTGTTTCTCGTTATTGATATTTTTTTTACGTAAAATATCGTCTTTTATGGAACGCCGCAACCCAGCTACATATGAGACGCGAAATCATTTGAGCGTATCAAAAAAAAAATTCCCCAGTAATATACATATCGTCCTCATTCTCAATATTCAAACTACATATGTTACAGATTAAAGAACAGATTAATAAAATCTACCGAAAAACCGAAAACCATAGCAGCGTTTCCCATACCACTGAATTCTTCATGTGATTCGAACATATATTTACTTTATTAATGGTTTTTTGCTTTTTAATGCATTAGATTTTGTGAGCTTCCAAAAAGCTAAGCTTTTGGAAAGCGATTACGAGAAATTCGCAACAGCCGTCGTTTGTAAAACACGGCGGCGTAACCACACACATAACGCTTTCAGGCGTAACTGCTTGGTAGCGCTACCCACGGTAGCGTTGCGCTCGTGAATCACAATGTGATGGTGAGAGTAGCAATCTACCGTGGGTATCGCTACCACCGGATAGGGCTACCAGCGCTGCCGCGTTGATGAATCCGGCCCCAGGAGATCATGAAGCGTGTGCAGGACCCCAGTAGAGATGAGCAGGACGTCATGGAATGTGTGTAGGACCTTACTAAAAGTGTGCAGGACATCATAGAACGTGTGCAGTACCCCACTAGGGGTGTTCAGGACATCATGGACTCTGTGCAGGACCTAGTAGGAGTATGCAGGACATCACGAAACGTGTGCAGGACCCCTGTAGGGATGAGCAGCACGTCATGGAATGTGTGCTGGATCTCAGTAGAAGTGTGCAGGACATCATGGGACCTGTGCAGGACCCCAGTAGGGATGAGCAGAACGTCATGGAATGTGTGTAGGACCTTAGTAAAAGTGTACAGGACATCAAGGGACGTGCGCATGACCTCAGTTTATTGTTCAGGACACCGTATGCAAGCCATGCCTCCGAATCAACAAGAACGATAGTTAAGTGCGCCAGAACAGGGCTACTGTAATCTCACTCGAGTTGGCTCTAAAATTTTCGATAAAAGTTCTGACTTCGAATTCGCTACATCTTCACCATCGGTGGTGCTGTTTTCCTGCTTTGTAGTCCTGGCAGATCCTCAACTGCTGACCTCTTGAGAAGGACGGTGTGTGAATGAAGACAGACCGCTCTACACTTTTTTTCATACTTTACCCTTGATCAATTGGATATCATCAAATTTGTTTACAAGAGCCGAATAACATCACTCCTAAGATTACGGTAGTCCTCTTCTGGCGCACATAACTATGGTTCTTGTTCCGGATCAGACATATGGGCCGGCGCAGACGAGCCACATCAGCATGAACCGGTGAAGTTTGGCTAGAGTGGCTAACCCTGGGTCTATCCTACACGTGGTGGGGCCACCAAAGATTTACTCATAGAATAGAAATGATGAAACTCTCATAAAAGATGCCTGATACTGCTATCAATCATTGTTTTCATAAGAGCTCTATGGAAAAACTCAACTGAAAGCCTTACCAATTGGCGCTTCATTTCATTTCTGTCTTGAATGGTGGGTCCCCTAGCGGTCTAGGATAGTGCCTAGACCCTGTAAAATTGGGTCATTTCAAAACTCATTTCATCATTTTTTCGACTTTTAAATTCAAAAAGTATATGCCTTGTATCTTATTTGTAGGAAGCCGCGTTGCATCTATTACATATCTTGGAGCCTTAGCAGCGGAGCGGTTGTTTCTTCATTTCTACCGCTATGTTTCCGGTAAAAAAACACCTTGACTCTTAGAGATTGACGATATTGTAGAAGGGAAACCCTTGGGAAAAGTTAATAAAATTTTCGAAAGTTGGGCTCCGCAGAAAATGTTAAGGATTTGGCATTGCTCGTAAATGTCGTGAAATTGTTCCATTAGATTTGGCTATCAAACTGATTTCCTAAATGTCGTAAAATTGTTGAATCGAATTGGCTGTTGTTGGTATATGAAGATAACATACTCATTATATGTAGTGAGATTGTTGAAAACGGATTTGGCAGGAGCTCTATGAATTATCACAGTCAAATCACGCGCCAGAAGGGAATTTGCTTGGAGCGCATATTGAATTAAATGAGAACAAGAATAAGTCTAGCAGCAAAACGTTCCCATACAATGTGAACCGTGAAAGCGTTGAGGACACGAAGACATAGCGTCAGTAGCGAATAAATTGCGTTAGATTTCGTTTTCATGATTTTTATCTAATCGGTGAGGGAAGGTCTGGTACCTTAGTGGGAGCTACACTGAAAAGGCAGATTAACATTCGAAAACCTTATTTCTAGCCCATAAGGCGACATTTCGCTCAGCAGAAATTATGAAGTAGTTTTTTTTTGTTTTTGTCTTTATTTGCTCTCCAGAGAACCTTCTCACGCGTGATTTGGCTGTGATAATTCATGGAGCTCCTGCCAAATCCGTTTTCAACTATTTCACTACATATAATGATTATGTTATCTTCAGATACCAACAACAGCTAAATCGATTCAACAATTCTACTACATTCAGGATAGCAGTTTGATAGCCAAATCTAATAGAACAATTTCACGACATTTCAGAGCAATGCCAAATCCTTAACCTTTTCTGCGGAGCCCAACTTTCGAAAATTTAGTTACTTGAAATTGCAATGTTCCGGTAAAACCGATACTTCAGAACTCAAAAACATGCAAGTTCCCATATAAATTTGATATCAAAGAGTTTGGTGAAATAAATGATAAACGATAACAAGCCTGCTCAAGTTCGATGCGCCCTGAATTCTCGACAACTTTTCGACACATTTTCGTTTTGGGGAAACGCTGTTCAGAATTCTTACGGAATTATCAACAACTACAATACCCGCGCTAAGTTTTGTAAAAACGGGGAGCATCTGGCTAACTTGGCGAAAAAACGTCCGATGCATGTAACATTTTCGAACGAAGACTTTTTTGAATCCTGAAAACGCTATCATATTCACAGATTAAATTGCTACCTAATTAGGTGACTTGCGTGCCGGAGTTCCCTAATATTGCTTTGTTTTTGGAGGAAATAGTTTTTGCAATAGTTCTTCAAAAACGTCGCGTGCAGCGAAGTGCGGCGAAACTTTGAGCGGTATTTGTACAAGTAATGGAAGATCAATCTGTGAGCTTTCTTCATGAATTAGGTACAGGTGGGAGAATCTCAAGGTTTATGTTGGTTGAATTTTCGGAACCCTTCATCTGAGAGTCCGGGGTTTTCGCAACAAAACTCCAACTTTTTAAGTATCTCTCAAATATGTTTTATAGAGGATTTCAAAAATTCAACCCCAATTTATGAATAAAGCATACGGATTGCTCTTCTATTACTTGTACAAATACTGCTCGATGTTTCGCCGCACCTCGCCGCGCGCGACGTTTTTGAAAAACGATTGCAAAAACTGGTTCCTACAAAAACAAAGCGATTTCACGTAACTTTGGTATAAAAGTCACATAATTAGGTAGCAATTTGATCTGTAAATATAATAGCGTTCTCAGAATTGAAAAAAGTCGTCATTCAGAAAAGTTACATGCATCGGACGTTTTTTTTGCCAAGTTTTCCAGATGCTCCCTGTTTTTACAAAACTTAGAGCGGGTATTGTATTTCCTTCTCCAGAATTCTCGACAACTTCTATCCATTGTCTCAACAACTTCTCGATTCTCGACAACTTTTCAACATATTTTGAACAACTAGTTTTCCCAGAGCTCTGAAATTTTCGGTGATCGTACACAACGGAACGCCTTGAACATACCGTCGTAAACATACTAGCAGCAGTGAAATTATTAGCTTTACAAAAATTCGCTCACATGTTTGGATCACTCATTGAATTGCCACGAGTGGCAGCACGTGAAACCTCTTCAACCCAATAGCATTTGAATGGAAACCAAAACGGCTTCGGACTAAAAAGATCATCGTAAAACCGTGGTGTGTCCGTCCGACTGTCTGGCACGTCCGACCGACGTCTGTTTGACCGGTGTTAGAATTTCCCGCGAATTTTGACACCTTCAGTCGGAGCGCGTTATTGTTTCAGCAATACACAAAGAGAGTCGCGGAAAGTGAGTGGGGTTCAGGAAAAGCGCGCACACCATTGCGATCGTGTTGGGACCACCCAGCCGTTGCATAATCAGTCCTTTGAGCTAACTTCCTTGCTGATCGTGTTGGGACCACCCTAGCTGTTGCGCATTCGGTCCTTTAGCTACCTTCGTTACGAATCGAGGTGGGACCACACTAGCTATTAAATAGACGTCTAGAACGTGCATGGAGCTGAGGGACCACCCCGAGTCACTTTGTGAAAGTGGGCGGGGCTTCGGGTTTATCGTAAGGTTCGCGTTAATGGAAACAGAAAGTAGCCGCGGTCTGACCTGTTTGAACGAAAGCGATCGCTAATCCAGCGAATCCTCACCCTTATCCTCATCCTCATCCCTGCATATTATAAGCGGCGTGGTGTGTCCGTCCGACTGTCTGGCACGTCCGACCGGCGTCTGTTTGACCGGTGTTAAAATTTCCCGCAATTTTTGACACCTTTAGTCGGAGCGCATTATTGTTTCAACAATACACAAAGAGAGTCGCGGAAAGTGAGTGGGGTTCAGGAAGAGCGCGCACACCATTGCGATCGTGTTGGAACCACCCAGCCGTTGCATAATCAGTCCTTTGAGCTAACTTCCTTGCTGATCGTGTTGGGACCGTCCTAGCTGTTGCGCATTTGGTCCTTTAGCTACCTTCGTTATGAATCGAGGTGGGACCACACTAGCTATTAAAGTTACGGCTAGAACGTGCATGGAGCTGAGGGACCACCCCGAGTTACCTTGTGAGAGTGGGCATACTTCGGGTTTTTCGTAAGGTTCGCTATAATGGAAACAGAAAGTAACCGCAGTCTGACCTGTTTGAACGAAAGCGATCGCTAATCCAGCCAATCCTCACCCTTATCCTCATCCTCATCCCTGCATATTATAAGCGGCGTGGTGTGTCCGTCCGACTGTCTGGCACGTCCGACCGGCGTCTGTTTGACCGGTGTTAAAATTTCCCGCAATTTTTGACACCTTTAGTCGGAGCGCATTATTGTTTCAACAATACACAAAGAGAGTCGCGGAAAGTGAGTGGGGTTCAGGAAGAGCGCGCACACCATTGCGATCGTGTTGGAACCACCCAGCCGTTGCATAATCAGTCCTTTGAGCTAACTTCCTTGCTGATCGTGTTGGGACCGTCCTAGCTGTTGCGCATTTGGTCCTTTAGCTACCTTCGTTATGAATCGAGGTGGGACCACACTAGCTATTAGATAGACGTCTAGAACGTGCATGGAGCTGAGGAACCACCCCGAGTTACTTTGTGAAAGTGGGCAGACTTCGGGTTTATCGTAAGGTTCGCTATAATGGAAACAGAAATTAACCGCAGTCTGACCTGTTTTAACGCGAATCCAGCAAATCCTCACCCTTATCCTCATCCTCATCCCTGCATATTATAAGCGGCGTGGTGTGTCCGTCCGACTGTCTGGCACGTCCGACCGGCGTCTGTTTGACCGGTGTTAAAATTTCCCGCAATTTTTGACACCTTCAGTCGGAGCGCGTTATTGTTTCAGCAATACACAAGGAAAGTCGCGGAAAGTGAGTGGGGTTCAGGAAAAGCGCGCACACCATTGCGATCGTGTTGGGACCACCCAGCCGTTGCATAAGCAGTCCTTTGAGCTAACTTCCTTGCTGATCGTGGTGGGACCGTCCTAGCTGTTGCGCATTTGGTCCTTTAGCTACTTTCGTTATGAATCGAGGTGGGACCACACTAGCTATTAAAGTGACGGCTAGAACGTGCATGGAGCTGAGGGACCACCCCGAGTTACCTTGTGAGAGTGGGCATACTTCGGGTTTTTCGTAAGGTTCGCTATAATGGAAACAGAAAGTAACCGCAGTCTGACCTGTTTGAACGAAAGCGATCGCTAATCCAGCCATTCCTCACCCTTATCCTCATCCTCATCCCTGCATATTATAAGCGGCGTGGTGTGTCCGTCCGACTGTCTGGCACGTCCGACCGGCGTCTGTTTGACCGGTGTTAAAATTTCCCGCAATTTTTGACACCTTCAGTCGGAGCGCGTTATTGTTTCAGCAATACACAAGGAAAGTCGCGGAAAGTGAGTGGGGTTCAGGAAGAGCGCGCACATCATTGCGATCGTGTTGGGACCACCCAGCCGTTGCATAATCAGTCCTTTGAGCTAACTTCCTTGCTGATCGTGGTGGGACCACCCTAGCTGTTGCGCATTTGGTCCTTTAGCTACTTTCGTTATGAATCGAGGTGGGACCACACTAGCTATTAAAGTGACGTCTAGAACGTGCATGGAGCTGAGGGACCACCCCTAGTTACTTTGTGAGAGTGGGCGGGGCTTCGGGTTTATTGTAAGGTTCGCGTTAATGGAAACAGAAAGTAGCCGCGGTCTGACCTGTTTTAACGGTCAGACCGCGGAACCCCCCCCCCCCCCCAGCAAATCCTCACCCTTACACTCACCCTCATGTATAATTATGGCGGTGTGATGTGTCTGACCACCAAAGCTGTTGCATATGGAGTTTTTAGCTTTGCATTCAAGTAGGTCGTATTAGAAGGTATTGGTTGGAGTATCCTAGACTTTTTAAATCTGCCTCCATAACACATAGCGGTGCTCAGTCCTACCTCTTCTCTCGCAGAGTATGTCTCGCCATGTGTGTCTGAGCAACTATCTGTGCGTATGCAGGCATGCACGGGTGAATAAATAACACTCAAAAATTCCAGAATTTCTGTCATGAAGTAGAGAACTATAATGCTATGCCAATTGGGAGAACCTCATAGAAAACGAGTAGAGGTTCAGAAGGAGCATGCACAGTGCCGTGGAAAGTGAGTATGTGGTCTATGAACAGCGGGCACAGTGTCATGGAAGGTAAATAGGGGTACACAAAGTGCGTGCAGTGTCGTTTGTAGGGAGAAGGGGTACAGGAGGAGCACTTTTAGCGTCGTGGAAGTGAATAGGGGTTCAGGAGGCGCGCAAAAAAGTCTCGGGAAACGATTAGGAGACTATGAGAAGCCCTCAGGTGGACTTGATAGTGAATGTAGGTTTAGAAGGGACGCGCACGGGTTTATGAAGAGCGCTCAATGTCGTGAGAAGTGATTCGAGGTTGAAGAGGAACGAGCACAAATTTGAAAAAATGTATGGCTGAGAAGGTTTCCACCCAGGGTCACGGAAGGTTAGTGGGATCTCAGGAGTTGAGCGCTGTTTCGCTGGAGGGAGTACGGTTACGAGATTAAATAGGAGCGCGCACACCGTTGATGAAGGTGACTGGGGTTAGAAGGGATGTGCGCATGCCTGTAGAAAAGGTGTGTAGGGGTTTAGGAGGACCCGCACAACGTCCAGGAGAGTGTTTTAAGCATGGCAGGGAGTGCACATCCTATTTTCTGAAGGTGTACAGCAGGTTAAGGAAAAGCGAATCGTTGAGGAAAGTACTAGAGTTTGAAAAGGTGTGCGTACACCACTTCGGAAGGTATGATGAATGAGGAGGAGCGAGAACAACGTTTGGGATAGCGATTGGGTCATTGAAGGGTGTGCAGATAGCTTCGCTTAAAGTTTCCGCTCGCTGTTGTATAGGGGCTGAAAAGGAGCGCACGCAGCGTCGGGAAATGATTAGAAATTAAATGAGTCTGCGCACACACTCACTGAGGAAGTATAGGGATTTGAGAGGATTGAGTGGAAACCTTTTTCATAGGCAGAGAAGCAGAAGCTGCAGGAGCGAGCGCGCAACATCAAAGAGATTGTGGGTATCATATCAAAATGATTTCGCGTGGCAGGTTGAGGAATCTGATGACTTTCTTGGAACTACCTGCATTGATAGAAATGCTTTCACAGAAATCGCACAGATAAGTTGCGTAATTTGTAGCAGAGGGTAAATAAGGAGAGGGGAGTGCACTTTGAGCATTCTAACGCCGTGCAGCGGCGTGAGTGCATGTGCGAGCGCCGCGAGTTAAAGTTTCGTTGAACACCGCGAAGCGGTGTGAGGCGAAACTGGTGAATAAATACTACGCCGCGCCGAGCATGGTGGGAAGTTTGATTTCGGCTGTAGCGCTTTTCGAGCTTCTTCAATATCGCCAGGATTTTGTTGGTCCCAACTCATATTTGTGCACTTGTTCTTCAATATACCCATATTTTGGCAACTTGGAAATCTGAATAATCAGCGTTTATTCAGTACATAAATTTATGTACGTACAATAATATATTGCAGATTTTTCCTTCGTATAATAATGCTCTATGAATTGCTATATCTAACATCGTTCTGATCTAACAAATAAACAATATAAAACAAACTAAATAGCGGATGGAAAATGAAATATATGTACATGCATAGTATCACAATCGTTGAATTCGAAAGACACATTAATAATGAAAGTGATGACGAAAGGCGTGAGTATTGTGAAAGAGTATAAACGCATGTGCACTGAGGCAAACAGAGGAAATAAACAAAGGCACGAGATCATTGAGGTGACCGCAAATCGATGAGAACGATGACAATATGTAGCACGGGGCAAACAGAAATTTCTCAGACATTGTTGGCGCAGAACCAGAGAACCTGTCATTACGTCGGGAGGAAAACGCGCGGCCGATGTTTCGTTGCGCCAAGCGGCGTTAAACGCCGTTTATACTTCCGCCGCCGACAGGCGCGACGAAGTGCATTCCTGTAGAATCGATCTTGCCGCGATGCGAGATCAATATCGCAGAAATAAACTCTGCCGTACCGCTCGACGGTGGAAGTATAAACGACGCTTTAGACCTTTTTTACACTTCCATCGCGGAGCGACGCGATGGCATGCTTCGAATACGGATCAACACGAGATCGATCGATGCTCACCAATCTCATGCCATCGCGTCGCGCCGCAAAGGAAGTATGTAGCGAGCTTTAGTGACGCCGTGGTAGGTTTTCAGATTCATTGCCTCTTCCCTTTATCTAATAAAACAAGCATTTAGAAGATTTTCATTCATCTCTTTAGTAGAGGCGCGCATGCAAATTTTAATCTGAGAAAAGAGACAGAAAAGGGAAGAAATGCAAACGCAGAAGACTTAAAATCCGGAATCAACTCTATTAGGATATTACAAACATATCAGATCAGTCCGCTCGAGAGTGACTTTTATAGCAAAAGCGCGCGTTTCGCAAGCGGTTGCTGACGAAGAAGTCTTTCCAGTTGGATAAGGCTTCAAAAAAATCTTTACAGAAATAACTAGCGAAAACGAAATACGATAGAATTTCCATGTCTTCCAGATGCAGAGGACTTTCGAACTGTCCTACATCAGCTAATCATTCCGTCTTCTTCCTTCTTCTTAATATCGTCCATCACTGGACGAGAGATCGCCGCGACGCTGCTTGGCGGGAAACAATGCGCGATCAATAGCCACTCTCCCTTCGTTTTCCCGCGCGCAATTTTTCCCGCCAAGCAGCGTCGCGGCGATCCCTCATCCAGTGATGAACGATATCTAGCTTCGTTCGAGTATACTGAAATGGTTGGTGATTAGCTACGAATTGCAGCCCGCTACGGACATTTTCAAATTTTCTATTTTTTTTTGTTTACTGAAGGTAGTTTGACTGTAATGGGAACGAGCTTTCTGCATGTTCGTTGTAATCATATCTGACGGGAGAGTTTCGACCGCACACAGCCATGGGGAGGTGGCTTCGAAATAAGGACACCGGAAGGGGGGGGGGGCAGAAACCTGCATTGATCGAACGCCAGTGTCACCGATTGATCGTCATGGCTCTTTCGTTGACCCAATGAACTATGCGCTCCAATCGATTTTCATAGGGGTGAACAGCTGAGACTTTTTAGGCGACCGGCAGATATTAACCCAGGCAATCGCGGGGGTCGGTGGCGGCTTAATCCTCACAGACGCCTCGGTCATCGGGGCTCATGCGTAAATAAAAATGCGTGTGGTGCAGGCGCACACAACACACGCGCCTTTACGCGCAATTCGCTAAAATTCACCGACTCACCGTTTCTCGGATTTACGTTCGTTAGAGTCCGAATTCAGATCAGAAAGAGCTTTGCGGCCAGTTTTTCTTACAGAAGATCGTTTTAAATACGAAAACAGTTGTCTTGTAAATACACTCAGGTAATACAACTGGAATAGTTCATTTTTTCATGTGGTACGGAATCCACTTATAATATATTCACTTGTGCTACATTCTTTATACTTTTTAAAGTCATTTTTAATATTTTTTAATATTGATGATGACCAAAGTGGGATATATAGCCTTTAGAGGCACAAAGCTGGGAAACTCATGTGATCTGGTGGACAATAACACTGTGATAAGGAATTTGTGATACGAAACCGATGTACTGTCATTCGCGTTAGAGGGTTAAGAACATATGCTGAATCATTTACAGTTTCCGTTTTCATTTTAGTCTGACGCATGGACCAAGCGGCTGGCCGTGTGGGGTTGGCGGCCTCAGTGGGGGATGGAGTTTCGATTCGGGTTATCTACCATCGCAGCCCCGTTCATTAATCAGACTAAAATGATTGCGTGAACTCTACTTCCTTCCTCGTCTGTGTGAGCTTCCCCACAGCGCCTGGCGAAGTCAGAGTAATGATGGAACGTTTCCTGACATTCAGGGCAGACAACATTCAAGGCTGCATCATTGACTTGATGATCATTCTGAACCGGTTGATGATAAAAAGTGGAATACGTTCCTTAGACGCTTTTTGTACCCCGTATTGATATAGTTGAACGCTGAACCGAAAATCCGTACAAGTCCAAAACGCTATCAGTCTGCAGAAGGTTCGGAAAATGTGCTTTCACCCAAACTTTGCTTAGGGGGGGGGTGTGTTTCGGGCGCTAAACACTATTATAAGATCCGTTTCCGGATTTTCGTAAAAGTAATGCGCTTTTGGAGTATAGAGTATGCACTAAAATCAGAAAAAACGCCTTGTGCAAGTGGAAAACGCTTTCACTCTGTGCAAAGTTTGGAAAACATGCTCTCACCTGAACTTTGATCAGGCGGTTATTCTGGGCGCTGGACACGATTATGAGGTCAGATTCCGAATTTTTCAAAGACTAAAGCGCGTTTCGTAACGTCCAGCAGGTGCGGAACTGGCGAAAAAGGGCTACACGAATTCTTAACTGGTTCAGACGTCTAAAGAAGGATGCTTTCACGCTCCACTTTTGATACCTCTTGGCTTTGTAACCGTGGAACTTGCAGTAATCAGAATGTTTCAGGGAGAGGGTTTTTGCAATTTTGTCATTTCTAAGGGGTTAAGAATCTGATGATTTGAAGAACACACTTCAAGACTCCCAAACAGCTTTGAACTTGACCGAATTCCTCTGATTACCTAGTAAAAACTAAATCCAATTTTTACCGAAAGTTTGCCTTTTCAAGCAAAATTTTCGGCGAACGGCAACGGCAAACGCCAAAAGTGGCCGGCGAACGGCAAACGGCAATTGCCGCACTCCCCTGGTGAATAACCAAAACAGAGGCACAGATTCAGACGATGGCATCCTGCTCCCCTGCCATCACCAATGGAGACTGGACAATTAAGTGTTGAATACATAGGATGCCAAACGCGGCTACATTAGATAAGCAAAACGGTTGCAAAAAAAGGATTTCACGGATGGCAACGCGGATCGAGGTTCTGAGAAAAACTGGAAAAGACTCGTGGTGAGCTTGTTTAGGAACTTCCTGGAGAACTTGTCTGGTGCCTTAGAGTACCAGGTTATTTTTGCGGTGGCCTACCGCACTCTTGTGATCTCCAAGTACCGAGCGGTACACATTGCCAAGGTTAAATAAAGTGGCGATACTAATTGCATTGCCACATCGCCGACCGCTTATGTTAAGTAGGTAAACTCTCGAGGGAATACTGAAAATTATTGTTCTTGTTATGAATTACAAATATACACCGCTCGGTATTTCTCATTGAGTCCACATTCATACGAAAATCTGAAAGAAAACCCTGGGTGATCGTGATTGAAAAAGAATTATAGTTGATGTTTCGATTTTTTACGCCTTTTTACGATTAACATTCCAGAAGTAGAACAGCTGTGAAGAGTGGAATGGTATGTGACGTCTGTTATCAATGAAAAAGGCCCAGTACGAAGAACTGAAAACTCAAAAAACTGGAGCATTATGCCCCGAAACCCAAAGAAAACTTTTGTGCTGGAAAGAAGTGATGGGAACGGTAGCTAAGCAAACAGGGAAAATTAGCTTCGTAATGTAAAGAATAAGAGTTACGGTGAAAATCTCAATCCTATAAATACAGATATTTTATTCAAAGGAGTTGTTTTGTCGTAGTCATATACGTATGTTAATGCACTGTCGCGTACTCATCGCATAATTAAGGCTTTATCCATGCTTTGAAAAAAAAAGTTTTTCTGTTTTTTTTATTTGCGCGTAAAGGCGCGTGTGTTGTGTGCGCCTGCACCACCCGCATTTTACTTTACGCGTGAGTCCCGATGACCGAGGCGTCTGCGAGGACTAAGCCGTCGGTGGCAGGTTAAGCCACCATTCTAATGTGGAAAGAAGCTAGTTGCCAACTTCCGGCTAATTTTTCAATAATCTAATACACTGGTTTCATTGTAGCTCAAAAGCGGCTTTTCCGCGACTGCGAAAGAGCGTAGGGGTTTCAAGCTCGCGTGTTCAGCCCTGTCCCCCACCTGAAGTCGTGCAAACTCGGCGGCAGCAAATTAGCTTAGGCCGCGCCGCGCTGTAGTAGTAGGTCTTGAGAGCGGCGCTAGGGTCTTGGCGCTTGGCTGCGATAGGGCGCCTTTCCGGAAAGGTATAGTGGTGGTCAAGTCTTGCCTGCCTGAAGCCAAGCGTCTGGTGCTAAACGCGCGTGACGCGCTTACGGAGACTATAAATACTCAAGCGGCGGCGCTATGTCGGAGCGGATTAAAATAGGTCCTAATTTTGCCGAGCAAACAAAATCTGTACTTGCGATCACTATCATAGCAGTCACGATTGTCACAGCAAATGGCAGTTCAAAACTATTTTTTCGAAATAGCACTATCATTCGTGAATTCGAGAAAATTTATCCGAAAAATAGAAAAAATTATTCGAAAATGCGAAAATTTTGATTTTCGAATATACTCGAAAATTCGAAATTCGAAAAATCAGTTTTTCGAATATATTCGAAAATCCGAAATTCGAAAATACCATTTTCGAGTTTATTCGAAAATTCGAAATTCGAAAGATTTGATTTTCAAATATATTCGAAAATTCAAAAATTTTTATATTTACTGCTTGATGGGAAAGCCATTTTAGCGTAATCCGGAATGAGCAAAATGGAGGACCTTGCGAGGATGCCCTCGCTATTATGCTTTGGCATTTTCAATCTTTTTCGAATACTCGACTTTTCGAATGATTCGAAATTTTAGTTTTTCAAATAGTTCGAAAATTTGAGCTCTTCGAATATTTGACTTTTCGAATATTCGGTTTTCGAATCATTCGGAAATCGGCACTTTTCCAATAGTCGGTTTTCGAATAATTCGGGAATTCGCAATTTTCGAATATTCGGTTTTCCGAATTATTCGGAAATTGACACCTTTCGAATATTCGACTTTTCGAAGTCGAATTTTCCAGTCGAATGAATATTCGAATCATTCGATTCGGTCAGAGTATACTCGCTACTAGTAGTTAAAGCTGTGAGTGACTTTGGCCTAATCGCAAATAATAAAACCTTTCTATCTCAGAAAGGTAGGTGGACCATCAAGACTTAAATGTTTCTTCGTGTCCAAATTTTTTCCAGGTAAGCTGTTTGGTACACATCGGACCGAATTGTTATTTTCGAAAATTACTCGAATGCTTTTTGGAATTTCGAATCATTCAAAATTCGAGAATTTTGATTTTCAAATATTATGCGAATATTTCGAAAACGGACTTCCGAATGATATTCGAAATTCGAATACTTCGTAAAAAACTAACTACGCTTATTCTTTAAAATCTACTTTTTTTTCTAGCTACATTTACATCTCCCCGAGTATTGACAACATGGATGGGAATCAGGGTAAATAAACACAATCGAATGATCAGAGATTCCTCTCAAATATCTTAAAATGACGACGCAAATAACACACATAAACGGACGAAAAAAATCAGAAATCTGCTTACGAAGGCGTTTGCTGAAAGCTCCGTAAACCACGGAATCCTTCGGGTCCACCACGGGGAACTCCGCGAGGTCCACCTCTCGGCAGGACACCAACACCCCTTCCACGGAAAGACGTTATTGAAAAACGAATCACAGATCTCACATAATCAGAAAATAGAAAGAATTGTTATAGAAGCCTACAGCATCATTAGAAAAACGAATTGCGAATCTAACATAACCAAAAATGAGAACTCGGACGGCACAATCTTCGTGATACATTGATTGATGGACGCTACCAACACCCCTCGCGAATGTTCTGTAGAACAGCCCATCGACCTACACCGCCGTAGACATCCCGAATCGACGTCCTGTGGACAACAACTCGGTCTAGGTCGATTTGTGGCCTGTTGAACAGCCCGTCACCCCCTGCTCAACAGCACACCGGGACGGCCCCGCTTAGAGCTGCCTGTTCGCCAGCGGTGACTCGTTCTGGGCGGATCGACGTCCTGTACACAACAGCGAACGTCTGAGATGGTCGACCTGAGCGCAGCAAAAGCGATTGTCTGCAAGTGCGACCCGGAGTCTCACATCGATATGAACTGGACAACAAGCGATACGCGAAATGGCGAAAGATAAACGAAAATCAAGAAGAGCGAGAATTAATACATTATTCAACCCAAAAAATGCAGGTACAAAAACACTATTTAAACCATTTCATCAACCACATAACACCTATAATAAGTCACTCTTGTTGCATATGCACAACTAATGTCATCTTTTTTGTAAACGAATTTTTCTTTCCTCGGAAATGTATTTTCAATCAGTTTTAACGAAGTACTTGAAAGCCCATTCCCCCATTAAGGTCCCTTGGGGGGGGAGGAGCTGCGTGACTGCAAAGGCGGGGGTTACGGAGCGCGATAAGGCAATCACGCGTCACGATTTGAAGTTAAATCGAGTGGCGCTTGCTGTGTTGCGTCTCCAAACCCTCGGTGCGCTATTCATGCATGCCATTACTGAGAACCTAATTTGCAATTTTGTGAGAAGGACCAGAGCAAAATATATTCATTAGGTTTAATTCACCTTTTATCAACGCGACAAAAGTGTGTTGTTGTCTGTAGTGGAAATTCAAACCCTATGTGCACCAGGTGATAAATTGAGAACAGGTTAGGTGGGTGAATTTTGTAGACCGACCTCGAAAAGACGACGGTCACACTGTGCTGCAGGGACGGTACCCTAAACTATTCTTCAGTTCAACACAAGACGAAGTTTCTCTTCCGTAAATAGTTGCGAATCCTAGTTTCCTATTGAATTAAAGGACTCCGCAGTACCACACACCCCGTCGTCCGTGGCTTGCTCCCTCAAGAAAACACTTAAATCTCACCCGCGGCTGGCGCGGCGGTCGCGTGCGCCAGCCGCTAATCGATTCAGGCCACAGCCGATCGGCTTACCATACCGCCCGAGCCCGCCGCTGGGTAGACTTAAATGAGTTTTCTGGGGAAGCAAGCCACGGACCCAACTGTAATAAAATGTGGCAAGCTACCACATATAGTGAGAAATATGGCATTTGCATTACTTGCATTGAATAAACTACGTTGTTCGAGCTTTAGTCAGGTCTTTGACAACTAAAGACACGAAACCCGATGTTGCTAAGCCCGACAGAAAATCGCACAGCAAAAGACAAAACAAATAGCAGATCTGCTATTTGCTCGCGTGCTAATCGGGACCACGTACTCAGAGGATCGCGGGGTCGTAATGGAGCACAATAGGCTTTCACCTCGACGAGGATAGCGCGGGCAGCACAAGGGGAAGAGCTGCTGCTCGAGCAGCACTTTCTGTTTTTGTGCTGCCCTCAGCTGCATCGTGCTGCCCTCGGCCTCTTTTCGTCGCCTGAGCTGCTGCTCTCCGTTTTGGCCAGCGCAGTGTGAAAGCTTTGCTCAAAGTGGTTCATTTAGACAGCTACAAGGACATACATAATCAGCTTGGAGAGGACTTTCTTCTGAGCATGTACTTTAAGGCTTCTGGATATCTATATATTAATTGAAATCTTCTTTTTTATCCTGAACAATGTGTACAGAAATTAAGCAAAACAATCGCTGCTTACCTTAAACGATCGTGGGCCTGTAATGGGGCACAATTGGCGCTCAGCTCCACGAGAACAACGAGGACAGCACAAGTGGACGAGCCCCGTTCTCCATTCGTCTCCTCAGATGCTGCTTTCTGTTGTGGCCAGCACCGTGTGGTAAAATTTCTCAGAGCGGTCCACTCGGGTAGCTACCAGCACAGTCATAATCAGCATGAAGAGTTATTCGCTTCTAAGCAAGCACATGCTCTACTCCCGTTTGTCTTAGAGAAAGAGTTAACACAATTAATCGATCTCCAGCCATATCACAAGGAAAACCTTAAAGGCGGCGTACGTGCGAGAAAACCGCATTCTTTTTTTAATTTTGGGCAGGTAGGCCTAGCAGGTTTTGACATATCGCAAAGAGGATACCCAAAACACGCAAGTTCCGGAAAAAACTCGTTCAAAAATCACGGAGCATTCAGCTTCCTTTTTTCACGTCTGTCCTGTGTGTCTTGTGTAATACACAAATGTCGGAAATTTGAACGTCTGAATTGGTTTAGCCCCTTAACTTTTTAGATTCCGCTATTCTTTTCACCTCTCTTTTGTCGAAAATTCTTCAAAACAAGAAGCTCAAAATACAGATGTTTAAACGAAGATCTCTCGAAATAAAGAAAATAGACTTTTGGAGTTTCGCGGCCTTTCAAAGCATGTCTTGGCGCTTCTGTTCCTCGTGTTAGATGACGCCTTTTCAGACCATAGAGCAGTTTTGACGAGCTTATAGCATCATGAATGCGCGACATTGAGGTCTAAAGTTTCGCTATCTCCACTTGGTTCAACCATTGGAGTGAGAACAAAATCGCAAATGCGCATTTCTCGCGCGGAAGCTGCCTTTGAAGGCACAGAACACCCAGAAGGTATTTTTTTAGTTTTTATGCAGATCTTAAAGAGGGTCACACTCTGATTACAGTGATCCGAAACCCCCTATAAACAGAGTTATGGCTTATTAAAAATGCCTGTTTTTTAAGGATGAAAAATTTGCGGATGAGTTGCCTCAGGCCTGTATTTCCCTTCATTCGCTATCATTGCCCGAGAGCGAACCAGGATAAGGAGACAGTCCGGCTATGGTCTAAAGAACGACTACTTGTTGAGAACTCAGCCATCTTTCTAGCCGCCACAGAGTCTGGAAATCTGGTGAGGGATATGGCCCAAGGTGGTTGGCGAAGAAGGTCGGGCTTGAGGTTGTCGCCTATATCTCGCTTATTTGGAGGAATCGAGATCTCGCACTTGGCACGTCTTATATAGAAGAGGTCTACTACTTAATGAAATAAAAATCACAAAATTTATGTCTGAGGGTGTGACTTCAATGTACACAACCGCTTGTTCGTTGGGGGGGGGGAGTGGGAGAGGGTCAGGTGTTTCACAGCGTTTTCTGAAACGGCTCATTACGAATTATCCACGTCGAACTCGTATAGTGTACTGTCGTATATGAGAAAGCTTACCAGAAGCCTGTATGAAGGAAAAGCAAACCACGGATCAAGTCGAGTATCTTTGCAGCCATCTTCCAGAAAAGAAACAAAACGGATATCAAAATGGGGAATGGTTATGTAAGCAAAGAAAGTGTGAGGACTGCCCAGTGAGTATCGTACGCGTATGTAGATTTTGGGGGATGCGTGCCTACTCCTACTCGCTAAATTTTAACCACCAATACTCTGTTCGAAATCTACTCAGAGATCCACAAAAACGTCTTTTTTTTATGAGACAGTTTATGAGACACGGTCTGAGTCTGGGGTCTTGCCCGTACACTTTTCATCTCCGAGCGTGAAACGTGGTAATTTTATGCAAAATTCACATTTTCGTTGAATCAAGTCTTCCAAAAAAATCTGGTGCTTTATTGATAATCAAACCAAACGCCGTCTAGAATACACTCGAGAAAAACAGTTCCTTGCGAGCAATGTGAATGGTTCAGCTCGGTTAAAGGCTGATGAACTATACTGAAAAAGATGATGAGTCGTCATTCTCATAGGATGATAGTCGTGTGGAACCGACCGAAGATTGGAGAGATCTTCAACTCTGTTAAAAAAATTTATTCAGTGTGTTCTACAAGATTCGACAACAATTTTTTTTTAAATAATAAACACTTTTTTTAAATCTTGATGGTATGTGCCAAAAACTTTGGGAAATCACTTTCTTATTTCTAAAATGCGTTTTCATGACTTCGAACTTTACTCGCATTTTCCAGTGAAACATATTTTTTTTTGATTTTGGACGAGGACTTGTATTTTTCTAATGCTGAGCGGCAATGGTTTGCCGAAAATGGAACGAAATGGCCAATATCTTCTCTTCACGAAAAACACAATGCTCACAAAATTCAAAGCAGACAGTTCTCAGAATTTACTTTGTATTTAGTTCGACAGTTTTAAATCATCCTAAAAAAGTTCACGTAAATAATTTCGACAGAAGAGAACATTTCATTGAATCATTGCTTTTCGAAGGGAAGAAATCATCATTTATAGAGAGATCTCTAAATTATGGATACTCTGATATTTGCAATTCCTTTCGCCCTAGACATTCCTCTAACCAGTGCGAATTTCAGTGATTTTATAATACTTTGAGGAAGTTTTCATCTTTGGAAAATGTGGATATGCCAGATACGAGGCAGTCTTAGGTGGGCATGAGACAGTCGGCAATGCGAGCATCATTTCTTCAATCGGTGACGAAGATCAGAGGATATAATCAAGTTTGAAACACCCGTTGAGGATATCAATTATCCTCACTGGCCCCTTTATCTTTGATAAGTCGCTGCAGCGCTGCTGCTGAGCTCGACACATTACCTGCGAAAGAAAGATTATAAGAAAAAAGAAAAGATCGTTAATGATGAGCAGCAGTTAGGGAGAAAAGAGCAGCAGTTGGGGCCGCAATGAAGAGCAGCAGTTGGGGCCACAAGCAGGAGCAGCAGTTGGGGAGACGACTGGAGCAGTTAAGGCTACTATAGCAGCACGTGGGACCGCTATACGAACAGCAGTTGGGGCAGTGAGCGGAGCAAGAGGACACAACGTGCTACCCTGGGCAGCAGTTGGGGGAACGAAAGCAGCTTACACCAACCGCCGAGACACTAGCGCCTCTCTCAAGACCTACCCCAACATTACCACGGGGCCTAAGCGATTACGCTGCCGCCGAGCTTTCAGGAATTCTGGTGGATGCTAAGCACGCGCGCTTGGAACCCTTACCCATGTTCACACCTTTGCCGCCGCGCAAGTTGCCGCTTTCTGAGCTACACGAAGCCAGTGTTTTCGAATGCTAGAAAATTAACCGGGAGTTGGAAACAAGCTTTTTGCACAAGAGAGTGCCGGCGAAATGCCCGGATCTGCGATCGATTCTCAATAGAAGCTGTCAACGAGATAGTGAACGCGGAAAACGCCGCAATAGTAGCAATAAGGACCGAGAACATTCTCGCCGCCGCCGCACGTGCCGCGTTTTACCATTTTTGTGCCTATTTCGCCGGGGGTCCACTGTCGATCTGTGCATTTTGGCGACATTCTCATGTGCATAGTAGTTAGTTATAAACTTTCATCTAGTTTCTAAGTACTCCAAAACGTTGGTTTTTTTGAACCTCGAGGAGCGGCATTTGCCGCGGCAGCAAAAGTATGAAAAGGGCGTTGGGGGGGATGGCGCATATTGATTGCTGCAGTGAGGTCAGAGCGAAGGAAACAGTGCCACACAACTAGTGGTGACGTCAACGGCGTTCTGTCATCGGAACTGCGATTCTTTCAAAACCATTAGTAAATTTTTAACCCACTAACGACTCCTTGTCCCACCTGTGGGGCGCCTTCTTCAAAAATCAAAATCTTCGAAATTACAATGATTTCTTCAACCTTTGTATGGTTGATTTACTAGCATACGCAACATTCTGCAGCTAAAGTCAGTGGTCCGTCGTTAGCTCCTTGTTAACAACACATTCTATTTCAGAGCGGAATTCCCATGCCACATGATGCCGCGTGACCTGCACCATCCGTCCCGCCACCATCTCTCGCCGTCTCTTCTCCTTCCTTTTCCCAGGTCAACTGTGGACCAAAAAAATTTTGCTTGGAAATGTAGTGTAGCTGAACCTTTCTGTGAGCACCGTATCTGGCAGAAATTGCCACGACAGTGTGAGGTCGTGCCGCTTCGGCTCCTTCTCACAAAAATCAAAACGAGTTGATTGTAATATAAATGCAATTTACTTGAATGTCTAAGGCAACATGTAAACCTGACCCCGCGAGTGTGTCGTACATCCCTCTTAGAAATACCTTCTTGACCGATTTGAGTTACTTGTGACCTTTTTTGTGCCATTTAAGTTACATGTACATATCGAAGGCGCACTACGCGCAGTACTCTCTCAAAAATCGGAAACAAGTCACTTGTAACACATCCAAGCTGATGTAAATTACTTGCGACTTATCTCAAATCAATTAAATTACATGCCACATATCGTCAGGAAACCGCCTGCAATGCGCCTCCGATGAGGTACATGTAACTTAAACGGATCGGTAAAAGTCGCAAGCAACATACATCGGCAAAGATATGTTACAAGTGAGTTGTTTTCATGCCTTTATGTGACAAGGTACTTGTTTTTATTTTTCTCAGTATAGGCACCGAGGTGGCACCTATGTGTCTGACAGAAACAGAGTATCCCCGTTACTGCGACCAAAGAGATACAGTGCACCTCTAATATGGCTAAACAAACCGGCGACAATCTCGTTTTAGGAGGCATAGTGGATCCTCGCAAGCCGGCGCGTTTCTGAAACGGAACCTTTGCAATACTGTCGCGGTGACATCTCGAAGTTGTCGAGGCTCGAGACACTGCAACTGAACCGTCTTGGCACAGTGGTGATCGCGGATCCTTAGCAGTGCTATCGCGGCAGTCGAAGGTCGCTGTACTTTCCCGGCTCTGTCGGGGCAAGCTATCCCAGGGGTTGGCTGAATTGGGAAAAAACTGCCACCAAATTTCTCTTATTTTTCATTTTTCAAGCACCTTATAGCTCCTTTTTTCTGTAGGTGATACTGAGGTGTCTGATAAAGAAATCACCACTCGAGTTGTAACCTAAAAGTCTTGAAGTGTTCCCCTTTTTAGAATAAGATTCCATTGCACAGTGATCTTCATTCTATTCTATCCAAATAAACGATGGCTAAGAACGGCGCTATCCTGTTGCCTACCGCAAGTACACATTTTTTATTAAAGACCTCTCCTTTGATCAGACAAACATTGCAACTCAGTATCGCTGTCAGCGACTCCCTTATATCGTTCTGTGTCAACCCAACGATGTGAATATCCGCTCGATGTCGACCAAGGAGTTCCAGAGCGGCAGACACTGCTTCGTCGTTATTGACGCTAATTATTGAATGCTGATTATATTCAGATTGAAGATGAACTTGTCAGGAAAGCTAAGTTTACTAGTATTCATTAGGTGTTTTCTGGTGACGTGTTCAAGCAAGTTTCAACACTCCTAAATCGGAACAGAACAGAAACATTCGAATTAACTTTAGGGGTACTAAGGAGTGTAAGGTGTCAGCTTGCAGGGAATTCAACAGGGAATCAGAGATCTTTTCCAAAAATATGAAAACCGAAAATTTCATGGGGGCCGTACCTCTGACCGTCCATGATGGTTCAAAATTAAGGCGTGAAAAGGCTGGATACATGCCCGTTACTGAACTGAAATTGGGACCTGCGAGCTTAACACCGGCTGCATAAAAAAAATCACATTTATTAGAGATTTGGTCCTCCTTAGATGTTCATTTCAATTATTTATTATGTTCGTTGTTGTTAGAGTATCGTTTTTTTCGACTTCCTGAGACAATTTTTCCCACTTCCCAACGCCACTCAATGCGCTTTCTTTTTAACTGAAAGTTTTCAACGTTCCTCCCCCTCCAGGTTTTCAAATGATGTCAATTTTCATGTAGCCCTGTTGTCCGGCGGGACAGTGACAGCCTGATTCTCAGAAGGGTAGGGCCATGCAAAGACGTGATTTGACAGAGTGTGTCAGGTTCAGGCGTCGTTTGACAGGTTAACGCTTGTCAAGGTAGGCATTGTTGACGTCAGGCGTGCGCCAAGTCGTTTCCAACATCTTCATTGACATCCGGAACAAGGGTGAGTTGGTTTACGATTGTCTATATCCTGCCATGTTGTTTTAAAGGCATTTGTCATATTTTTCTCTCTAAACCCTTTACTGGGTCTCAAGTAGTAGGACGTATAATAAAAAACCGCCAAAAAACCACTGTTTTGAGCCAAATTTGAAGCCTGAACTTTCTTGTCTTATGATGGTGGACGGACCCACTCCACATCATCGGCATCGATGACCTCTTATATCAAGAACATCAGGTGGCTTGAAACTGAATTTCAATCAATTAACCCTCGGATTTATGTACACAACTGGTCAAAAACATTGACTGAAGTGTTTCTTTCATTGCTTAACTGTTTTTATTAGCTAAATTGGCAAGTTTTCCTTCCTCTGAATGTCGAGGGTTTTTGACTGCTCGGCATGAGACTGTGATCTTTTTGGTCGACGCTGTGCACGTGTGCACGAACTGGCTTCTTTGGGCCCTAGAACTCTAATTGTAGCCCGTTTTTTTATTGCGCTACCTTCATAGTTTTTAAGCTGATTTCGATCTGAGCTGATTTATGTAGTTTTTTTCAATGACGTTTTTCATCGTGACCACTGCCTTCAATTATAATCGAAATGATTATGATTAATGAGGTGATCAGAGTTTTCGAAAAGTTGGATATGATGGAATGCACAATTTACAAGAGTGGTCTGGAAGCTGGCTGCTCCAAGCTGAAGACGCTTATGCGTTCGTGTAATCTACGCGACAACATCGTCACTGGGAGTCCACTCCGCTGCTATGGGGCTAAATCTAACGACCGATAGTTCGATGTTGCCTCTCTGCACCGCCACTTCCCTCACACAAAGTCAATCTGGCAGCGTTCCTAACCATTCAACCGTTGCTGCAGCTCGCAATGGTGAGCGCCCAAGCTACTCAGTAACGCAACCTGCTGAGCCATTTCTCAGCTGTACAGCTGAGGGCTCTCACACAGTTCTGAGTACTGGCGGTCCGACAGCTCAACTTGTTCAGCAGTTAACTGGCTGAACAGTTGGGAGTGCCTACGGCTCTAGCGTAATTTTCTTTGCAGCGAAGGATGCTTAGCAGTATTCTGGCTCCAGAGCCGGCGCTGCTTACAAGATTACAAGCCTAAGTTCTACAACGGCACAGCCTCTGCAGCAGTTTACGGGTCACATTTCTGCAGGTGCTCATCAACCTCTGAAGGCTGCTGGCCTGACTTCACAACCTATCGAGCTGTTACCGCGTGACACCGCCTCGCTCGTAATTATCTGCTCCGAGTCTAGATCTTAGTCGGGCACTTGTTTGCACAGCCTGCCAAGAAGTCGGAGGCAAGGCGTCGCGCAGACAGTGGGCGAGTAATGTGCTGCGGTATAATTTTCGAGTGCCATGTTTTTCCGGTGTAGAGATCGCAGGTCCGTTTACCCAAGTCTTACGCGGTACATACCATCAGGAGATCAAATACCAACATCTCGCTTTGTGTTGCTGTATAAATCTCACATATTGTGCTGTATCTTCTTAAAATCTTCAGGTGCCTCATTCGTTCCCTGAAGTGAACTGCGATCTAAAATGTTGTGAGGTGATGGGTACTGTCAATTTTATCAAGCCATTTGTCTAGAAAACCATTTCAGTCTCTTTGTATTATGTGTCATGTCTTAAGAACTAGTATGAATTATGATTTGCAGTTGGTTTCTCTTGATTTAGGGTAGATTGTAGAGCTAAATGCATCGTTTGTTTTCTGTCCACAATTTACCATTCAAGGTGTATGCTTTGGTGTGGCTGTTCACATTATACTTCAAATTTTTCGAAGTGTGCATTGATTACCGTAGTAAATATTGAACTCACATAAGTGTTCCCCTTGCAAAAGAATGATAATATAGAAAAAAGGTGCAGCGCTGATTGAAACGAAGCAACAGTTGTGTCCTGGGGCCTTATGCACCAACGCGCCGGTTTGGGGCAGAGGCAGGGCAGTCGACGTCTTTGACGATCGCAGTGCGAGGGCAGTAGATCATCTAGCAAATCGTGCCCAAGCAGTGCTTTTCGCTGCTCTAGCTGCCCAGCCTCCTAGCTGGGCGGCAGGGGCACGATTGATTTTGTGACTTGTTTAAAATGAAATGTTTTCCGAATAACCGTCCTTTCGACAATAGTCGGATGTCACACTTTTTCGAATATTCGACTTCTCGACTGTAGTCAAATATCACACCTCAGCAGCGTGCGCTGCGGTTTTTGCTTTGCGCTCACGAGAAATGTGGTGATCGATCGGCGTACGTAACAGGCGCGCGGGCTGCTGAGTGGTCCGCAGCCCATGGTAGGTCGTAGCGGTGTGACCGGTCCGTCAGAGGTGCGCTCCCCCCTCCAGCTTTGGATTCAGTGCGACCCCCCTCCCACCGAGGTTGTGACTCTAACCATTTGTGTGAATCAATTTGAGTGGAGTCTCTTCCGAACAATGCTTGCAAACGATTTTCAATGAAAACGGACGTTATAGATCAAGTTACACCGACCGCATTCGGCTAAAAATGGTCGGATCGACCCGAGACTCGTACGGCAGCTTTTTTAATGATTCCCTTCAAAACAAACCCTAAAGTAGCCAGATCCTTCGAGAAAATTAGACCTCTCCAGACGTCCCAAATACAGACAGAGGTTTTTCAATTTTTCATCGAACCGAATGACACACTCATCGTCGACTGCTTGTGCGCTGGAAGGACGGACCAAGTAGACTACTCACTTGCGAACCTGGTGAGCCTTTAAAAACTGATCGAGGAGCATTTATCGCGGAAATCACACGAGGCCGGATTCATCAACAAAATTTTTCTTTAATTTATGCCCCGAGTTGATAAACTCCAATCCAAACCCCCAAATAAACCCAAATGCGATTCATCAACATTTAGCCCGCGAGAGTATCGGATACCGCACCGACTTTTATTAAAGAACCTTTTGTGCAATTGCAACCACTGATGTGACGTATAATTCTGGATCGATAACTGCGAGTCCTCATCAGTTTTAAAGCTTCCTTGTTTGGCAGACTTGACTATGTGGCCTAGATTTTGCAAAGTACTGAAGGAGCACTATTTTCGAATTTGTGCATGTTTCGACAACTTTAGTCTCTATCGAATTAAAATTTGCATCATTTCAACATCGTTTTCGGCAGAGTTGGCCTTTTGTAATGTTTTCATTATGAGAGCTTCATGTTTTATTGTCCGTTTCTTTATTTTTCATTCATTCTCTTGTTTTATTGATGCTTCTGAATAATATTTGTTTCCATTGTCTATCTGCTAGGAAAGTAGAATTTAGCGATAAAATGTTTATTCGATATTTTATATTGGTCCTTTTGATAACTCTAAAATTAAACTTTGTTCTTATTGGAAGATTCTCTGCTTTTTGAGGCTGTGGAGCGGAAGAAAATTTCTAACGTTTCAATTAGTCAAATATGTCGTAATGTGTACTATACTATGGCCGAATCGAATGATTCGAAAAATCATTCGACCGAAAAAGTCGACCTCGTATTTTACGAAAAGTCGAATATTCAAAAAAGCCGATTTCCCGAATTATCCGAAAAGTCGAATAATTCGACTTTTCGAATCTGAAAATGTTAAAGTATAATGTGTATAGTTTACCGCAATGTTAAAAGGATATGGTGCGGTTGCGGTCACACACTAAAACTACGGTGGAAGACGCCAGATTTCATTACCGATTGACAGCGCAGCTGATTCTCTGGGTGAGTTGCGGTTTTTCTTGTTTGCTTCGGCATTATTTTTGTTTCTGACTCTTATAGTATTGCAAATAGGGGCTCTTCTTAGTGTGCAAGAGAGTTTTGCCGTTTTTTCTTTTTTAGAACAGAATTTTGAAAAATAAACATTTCGGAGTCCGAACAAACGGAGGAAATCTGGCGTCTCCCACCGTAGTTCTAGTGTGTGACCATGCCCTATTAACATTGCGGTAAACTGTAAAACTGTGAAGAGGGCGCGCAGGTAAACGAAGGGCTCTGATTGGCGGCAGCCAGTGTATCCTTCGATCACGGAACTTCGCTCATCTCCGCACTTTTAAATATTTGGCTACATTACGACCACAAGCCGTCAAGCATTCGTTTGAATTAAATAAACAGCTCATAATAATGGACCATAAAAACTTACGAAAAATGAGTATTTCAATCACTTTTTTATTCAATACAAAAGGTATTTCGAACATCAAAGTGTAGTAAATGCACACCGAAACTGTCGAAGCCGAAAATTCCAGGCTCAGTACATAGAGAGTAGTACGAACGACCTAATCTGTTAGTTTGTAGTACACACATCCCTAGAATCTGCCAAAATAAAAAAACAATCGAAGTAAAAATACCGGTACCATATGACAGTATTTTGTTGAGAGTAGAAAGAGGAAACCTTACGAGAAAGTTTATATGACGCAGTCATATGCGCTAAAGACCAAAAATTGTGACACAAAAGCACTTGACGCACAAGTTGTGGAGAATTTGGAAATCAGAGTCTCTCAAACAATCTTTTAGGAAAGCCAATGCATTGAAGAATCTATTCTTGATATGGTTTATAATGCGAAAAAGATACGAAATGGAGCCAAGGAGAAAGCTATGTAAACATAGGGCAAAGTATAAAATCAGCAGTAATATGTAAGTATTCAAGTAAGTTGAATGCGAATGGTTCAACTTGCAATGCCTTATAAGTTCTGACAATTCGCTAGTAGCAAAGTGCTGATTCAGCTCTCTCGCTGAGAGAATAGTATCGACCCCTTCAGCCGAGTATCGGAGACTCCCATATGTACCCCGAAAATTGGGGTTTAATTCTTGATGAATAGCAAAATTTAACCCCGTTGAGTAAATTTAACTCTAGAACCGCGGTTTTATCATTGACGAATCAGGCCCACGGTGTGTTGAGGCCTCTTTGTGAGGGCAAAATCACACCGTCACATTTACAGTATAATTTTTCCAAATGAAACTTTTTTTGAATATCCTACTTTTTGACAATAGTCGGATATCGCGGTTTTTCGAATATTCGACTTCTCGACTGTAGTCGGATATCACTCTTTTCCAAATATTCGACTCATCGACTGTAGTCGGAAATCACGCTTTTTCGAATATTCAACTTTTCAAAAAAAAGTCGACTTTTTCATCCGACTATGAAAAACATTTTTCACTTCAAATATCTCACCAGTTTGCGGAAGTTCTGGTGCCCTATATTATAAGGCATGCCTACAAAGAACGCGAAAGCCGCGTTTCTGAGCCAAAATAGGCCTTCCTCTGCTTAAAATGATTTTTGAGCGTGGAGGAATTGACCGCTAGGAAGGATGATGTCCTTCAGTGCAATCAAGCGATTGCTTCTTTTATCAGCACTTTCTTGACTTGATCCTTCCTGTAATCTGAGTGTTCATTTGTTGACATCGAGGGGGCGAAATTGGGGCACGGTGCGGCTCTGGGACACCAACACGCTTGTTTGCAGCCGTTATTTATGCTACTCCTGGCTCGTTTTCAGCAGTTCTTTCGGTACTAAGACCCTAGGATCCTTCTCGCATATCATTTAAAGACAAAGTGTACGACAAAAATTCCTCTTCTGTTTACTTGCCTATCTTGGAAACGGTCCCCTTCTTATTCCAATGATGTCTCTGGAATCGTACAGGACCTTGTGGGAACGGAGTTATGGTCCCTTAAAAATTGAGCTAGGGAAACATAGTGGACGAGTTGTTCGAGGCTTATAACTTCCGTCTTTTGCAGCCAGTGTATGCGAGCTGACCTGAGTAAAGAGAGAAGTTGAAAAAGTAAGAGAAGCACGGGGCGGTCCCATTCTTATTCCAAAGATGTTTTTATCGGAAAACATCGCTCATCTCACGATCTCGAGTGTTCCATTGTTCACGACGAGGGGCGGAAAGGGGCCGGACTTGCCCTAAGCGGCGGGGTTTGCCCACTTTTCTAAGCGGTTTTGCAGCTCATAAAAAGCTTTTCGTACCGTTTTTCAATGTTCTGCTTCTGAAAGCCACGAGAAGCGTTTGTCATAGAAACTTCGAGGATGAAGTTTATTGTGAACCGTGCCTTCAATTGTGGAAAGTCACCGATGATGATTATCGTGAATGCTGCCTTAAGTGCCAGTGACTATTTTTCAACACAAAAACACATCGATCCATCACACATCCACTGTAGGGCGTTGGTGGCAGCTCAACACATTTTTTTTACCCAAATCAGACCGATATGGTTCATTGGCGGACGTTTAGGGGTGGCTACTATTTACCAGTCTCGTGGTAAGACCTTATGTTCAGCGGAGTTCCTGGAGCAATATACTGCTAGCGTGTGTGTTATTTTTCTCTAAAACATGCTCCAAACCAAAGGAAATCGGAGCAATCTGACTGATCCGCAAAATTATACAATGCGGATTCCCTCTTTCACATCTAAATTGTGGTGCGCCATGTGAAAAGGGCAGTCCGTACTGTATACGTTCGCGGATCAGTCAGATTGCCCCGATTTGCTTGAACAGAAATTTGGTCAATTCTATATATATCTTTGTTTTGAAGTTGATAGAGAGCCCATTACATTTTGGTTTCCCATGAAATATCACACATTCAGAATTGTACTACCGCACAGACAAGGGCCTCGATAGTTTCAGAACAATCTAAGAATATACTCTCGTTTTCAGAGCCTAACTGCGGTACGCAATTGCGGACTACGGTTGTTGCATCACGCGACACGTGATAATCGTGCTGGGAGAAATGGGTACAGCACGATTACCATCCTGCTGCGTGATGCAACAGCCATTGTTCACAAATGCGGACAGGAATTAGGCTTCGAGAACGACAGTGAATGTACGAAAAAGTTGCTAAAAACAGATCCCACGGGGGAATCTGTTTTCTATGGTGGGTTTATCTGCGAAAGGGATAGATTCGGACCACTGAGCAGGTCGCGCGCCTGTCGAGTGCGCTTCCGAATCAAATCTGTGGCGCTCGCGTCGAGCTTGACTGGGCACGATTATGCACGCATCCCTGATACGATATTATACAAGAACGATAAATTTGTCATATACAAAGGAAAGGACGTTGCACTCTTACCTTATTGACGAGCTTCGGAAAGTGGAAGTCATGCGAAACGTGATATGGGCACTGAGCTTCTCTCTTGCCCAAGAATAAGAGACGAAACGAGTCTTGATTCTACCCAATGCACCAGCAGCATCCTAGGCAAACCTATGGGACAAATCTCAAATGCATACTAGGAGCTCTGGAGTGGCGGTAATCCTCCCGAAATCGCCCCATAACAGAGAGTGCAAAGTGGCGCTAGAGTACCACTTTGAATATGAAAGGGTGATATGATGGGCAGAAGAGTGTGATGCTAGGAAATGTTTGTCTCCAAAACTATAAAGGCGCTTGAATTCGAACCTGCGCCTACCATGCAAGAGGCACTGCGCCACTGCACTGCTGGCCTTGCTAAACATTGTGGGCAATCTTAGGCTCCGTCCATAGCAGACGACCAGCGGCAAAGCGTCAAGGCGTCGGAGCATCATGCGCCAGCGCACAAACGCTGGCGCATGACGCTTGACGGCTGGCGCATTCAACTTGTCCGAGGACGGCACGTGGTTAACGATGGTATCGATAATATTAGTGACAGCCGTTACGGTCACTATGCCTCCACCGTCAGCGGGTGGCCGGCTGCAGTGGTAGCTGGGGAGTCAGATCAATAACAAATGCTGAAGATGCAAACCCCCAGCGTCACTCTACGGTCACTTGACGCTAGGAAGTCTGCTATGGACGGAGCCTAACCCCCACCACCACACTCAGCTGAGCGAGAAGGGCGCCGGCGACCTGTGGACTGACTTGCTCTAGTATCCAATAATGTGGATGGTGTTTGCTTCGTTAAATGCATTCTTAGCACCTTTTCGGGAATTCCAAAAACTGTTTTCTGAGTTCTACCGAGTACGAGAGGCAGCCTGCCTTCAATAACTCATAGGCGATCCATCCACGACACGCGCTCTCCAAAGTAAGTGGGAAAACCTCACAAACTCCTAATATTCAAACTGTATGCCCTGATCGAATCGGGTGGAATGTGCGCTCGATGCATGCCGCTTTTCAAATGTTCTCAGATACGAGCATTTGTAACTTATGTGCGATGCTTAGTCACAGAAAAAAGTGCGGTGGCAATAGACTGTTCTGCTCGGACCCAAAATTACAATGACGCTTCCATTGAGCTGAGTAATCACCCCTAATTCTTTTAGTTTTGACCTATTCGCTAGTATGTGAGCCGTTCTGCAAGCTGTATACACGTACGTATTCTCAAGCTCATTTTTTTCTCCTACAAATTGTGCCTACACAGAACAAGCATACATGTTTCGAAGGCCTAAAAAATTGACAGAAAATACAGAAGTCAATAAATGATCGTATTCTGTGACATTCTTATAATTAATCACATTCTCTGTCATTTTTACGGCGGGTGAAACTGCGAAAAGGAGACATTTAGCAGCAGTTGCGAATTTTTACATTAGAGCTGTATGAGGAAGGCGAGTACGTTGGTTCGAGACTTCAAATGACTTTGCAGAGAGGGAATATACATACTATTTCGCTGTAGAAAAACAGAGTGCATGTGTAGAGAGATGCCTTCGCCCGCATCTAGCTCTCGTGCCGCCCCATGTATCAAAACTAATCCTCAACACAGCACCATCATGGTCGACCTGAGCGCAGCAAAAGCGATTGTCTGCAAGTGCGACGCGGAGTCTCACATCGATATGAACTGGACAACAAGCGATACGCGAAATGGCGAAAGATAAACGAAAATCAAGAAGAGCGAGAATTAATACATTATTCAACCCAAAAAATGCAGGTACAAAAACACTATTTAAACCATTTCATCAACCACATAACACCTATAAACAGTCACTCTTGTTGCATATGCACAACTAATGTCATCTTTTTTTTGTAAACGAATTTTTCTTTTCTCGGAAAAGTAATTTCAATCAGATTTAACAAAGTACTTGAAAGCCCATTTCCCCATCAAGGTCCCTTGGGGGGGGAGGAGCTGCGTGACTGCAGAGGCGGGCGTTGCGGAGCGCGATAAGGCAATCACGCGTCACGATTTGAAGTTAAATCGAGTGGCGCTTGCTGTGTTGCGTCTCCAAACCCTCGGTGCGCTATTCATGCATGCCATTACTGAGAACCTATTTTGCAATTTTGTGAGAAGGACCAGAGCAAAATATATTCATTAGTTTAATTCACCTTTTATCAACGCGACAAGTGTGTTGTTGTTTGTAGTGGAAATTCAAACCCTATGTGCACCAGGTGATAAATTGAGAACAGGTTAGGTGGGTGAAGTTTGTAGACCGACCTCGAAAAGACGACGGTCACACTGTGCTGCAGGGACGGTACCCTAAATTATTCTTCAGTTCAACACAAGACGAAGTTTCTCTTCCGTAAATAGTTGCGAATCCTAGTTTCCTATTGAATTAAAGGACTCCGCAGTACCACACACCCCGTCGTCCGTGGCTTGCTCCCTCAAGAAAACACTTAAATCTCACCCGCGGCTGGCGCGGCGGTCGCGTGCGCCAGCCGCAAATCGATTCAGGCCACAGCTGATCATCTTACCATACCGCCCGAGTCCGCCGCTGGGTAGACTTAAATGAGTTTTCTGGGGAAGCAAGCCACGGACCCAACTGTAATAAAATGTGGCAAGCTACCACATATAGTGAGAAATATGGCATTTGCATTACTTGCATTGAATAAACTACGTTGTTCGAGTTTTAGTCAGGTCTTTGACAACTAAAGGCACAAAACCCGATGTTGCTAAGCCCGACAGAAAATCGCACAGCAAAAGAAAAATCAAATAGCAGATCTGCTATTTGCTCGCGTGCTAATCGGGACCACGCACTCAGAGAATCGCGGGGTCGTAATGGAGCACAATAGGCTTTCACCTCGACGAGGATAGCGCGGGCAGCACAAGGGGAAGAGCTGCTGCTCGAGCAGCACGTTCTGTTTTTGTGCTGCCCTCGTCCTCCTTTCGTCGCCTCAGCTGCTGCTCTCCGTTTTGGCCAGCGCAGTGTGAAAGCTTTGCTCAAAGTGGTTCATTTAGACAGCTACAAGGACATTCATAATCAGCTTGGAGAGGACTTTCTTCTGAGCATGTACTTTAAGGCTTCTGGATATCTATATATTAATTGACATCTTCTTTTTTTATCCTAAACAATGTGTACAGAAATTAAGCAAAACAATCGGTGCTCACCTTAAACGATCGTGGGGCTGTAATGGGGCACAATTGGCACTCAGCTCCACGAGAACAACGAGGACAGCGCAAGCGGACAAGCTCCGTTCTCCATTCGTCTCCTCAGATGCTGCTTTCTGCTGTGGCCAGCACCGTGTGGTAAAATTTCTCAAAGCGGTCCACTCGGGTAGCTACCAGCACAGTCATAATCAGCATGAAGAGTTATTCGCTTCTAAGCAAGCACATGCTCTACTCCCGTTCGTCTTAGAGAAAGAGTTAACACAATTAATCGATCTCCAGCCATATCACAAGGAAAACCTTAAAGGCGGCGTACGCGCGAAAAACCGCTCTCTTTTTTTAATTTTGGGCAGGTAGGCCTAGCAGGTTTTGACATATCGCAAAGAGGATACCCAAAACACGCAAGTTCCGGAGAAAAACTCGTTCAAAAATCACGTAGCATTCAGCTTCCTTTTTTCACGTCTGTCCTGTGTGTCTTGTGTAATACACCAATGTCGGAAATTTGAAAGTCTGAATTCGTTTAGCCCCTTAACTTTTTAGATTCCGCTATTCTTTTCACCTCTCTGTTGTCGAAAATTCTTCAAAACAAGAAGCTCAAAATACAGATGTTTAAACGAAGATCTCTCGAAATAAAGAAAATAGACTTTTGGAGTTTCGCGGCCCTTCAAAGCATGTCGTGGCGCTTCTGTTCCTCGTGTTAGATGACGCCTTTTCAGACCATAGAGCAGTTTTGACGAGCTTATAGCATTATGAATGCGCGACATTGAGGTCTAAAGTTTCGCTATCTCCACTTGGTTCAACCATTGGAGTGAGAACAAAATCGCAAATGCGCATTTCTCGCGCGGAAGCTCCCTTTGAAGGCACAGAACACCCAGAAGGTAATTTTTTAGTTTTTATGCAGATCTCAAAGAGGGTCACACTCTGATTTTAGTGATCCGAAACCCCCTATAAACACAGTTATGGCTTATCAAAAATGCCTGTATTTTAAGGATGAAAAAATTGCGGATGAATCGCCTCAGGCCTGTATTTCCCTTCATTCGCTATCATTGCCCGAGAGCGAGCCAGGATAAGGAGACAGTCCGGCTACAGTCTAAAGAACGACTACTTGTTGAGAATTCAGCCATATATGTAGCCGCCACAGAGTTTGGAAATCTGGTGAGGGGTGTGGCCTGTGGTCGTGGGCGAAGAAGGTCGCGCTTGAGGTTGTCGCCTATATCTCGCTTATTTGGAGGAATCGAGATCTCGCACTTGGCACGTCTTATATGGGAGAGGTCTACTGCTTAATGAAATAAAAATCACAAAATTTATGTCTGAGGGTGTGACTTCAAGGTACACAACCGCTTGTTCTTTGGGGGGGGTGGGGGAGGGTCAGGTGTTTCACCGCGTTTTCTGAAACGGCTCATTACGAATTATCCATGTCGAACTCGTATAGTGTACTGTCGCATATGAGAAAGCTTACCAGAAGCCTGTATGAAGGAAAAGCAAACCACGGATGAAGTCGAGTATCTTTGCAGCCATCTTCCAGAAAAGAAACAAAGCGGATATCAAATTGGGGAATGGTTACGTAAGCAAAGAAAGTGTGAGGACTGCCCAGTGAGTATCGTACGCGTATGTAGATTTTGGGGGATGCGTGCCGACTCCTACTCTCTAAACTTTAACCACCAATACTCTGTTCGAAATCTACTCAAAGATCCACAAAAACGTCCTTTTTTATGAGACAGTTTGCCTTCGGAAAAAATTAGGGCGCAGCTGCCTTTTAAATCGGCAAGCAGATCATTGAATAATTGGAAAAGCATTTTGTGAAAATAGAAATCCTGAGCTCTATTGGATTGGGTTGTTCAGGATTGTTGTTTAAGATTAGGTTGTTCACATTAGACTAAAAATAGAAAGCATATAAAACATTAAATCTGTAATAAACTAGGAAAACTGTATATCACCAAACATGTTTTGGTGATTTTTGATCATTTCCCCAGAAATTCAGGAAGAATGCATTCAGGTGAGCTTTCGGATTGGATAACTAGGGTGGGGCGCCGCAACATGCGCTCGGCGGGAGGCGGACACGCCGAGTTTTTGGCACGGTCTGAGTCTGGGGTCTTGCCCGTACACTTTTCAGCTCCGAGCGTGAAACGTGGTAATTTTACGCAAAATTCACATTTTCGTTGAATCAAGTCTTCCAAAAAAATCTGGTGCTTTATTGATAATCAAACCAAACGCCGTCTAGAAAAAAAAAGGATTTTCGTTAGGTTTGCGATGGTACACTCGAGAAAAACAGTTCCTTGCGAGCAATGTGACTGGTTCAGCTCGGTTAAAGGCTGATGAACTATACTGAAAAAGATGATGAGTCGTCATTCTCATAGGATGATAGTCGTGTGGAACCGAGCGAAGATTGGAGAGATCTTCAACTCTTTTAAAAAAATTTATTCAGTGTGTTCTACAAGATTCGACAACAATTTGAGTTTTTTTATTCTTGAAGGTATGTGTCAAAAACTTTGGGAAATCACTTTCTTATTTCTAAAATGCGTTTTCATGACTTCGAACTTTACTCGCATTTTCCAGTGAAACATATTTTTTTGATTTTGGACGAGGACTTGTATTTTTCTAATGCTGAGCGGCAATGGTTCGCTGAAAATGGAAAGAAATGGCCAATATCTTTTCTTCACGAAAAACACAATGCTCACAAAATTCAAAGCAGACAGTTCTCAAAATTTACTTTGTATTTAGTTCGACAGTTTTAAATCATCCTAAAAAAGATCACGTAAATAATTTCGACAAAAGAAAACATTTTCATTGAATCATTGCTTTTCGAAGGGAAGAAATCACCATTTATAGAGAGATCGCTAAATTATGGATACTCTGATATTTGCAATTAGTTTCGCCCTAGACATTCCTCTAACCAGTGCGAATTTCAGTGATTTTATAATACTTTGGGGAAGTTTTCATCTTTGGAAAATGTGGATAAAATTTTACCGAAGAAGGCCATAATTCGTCTTTAAAATCGAGAAAACAGATTATCGCACCTAATTCCCATCTTTACAGTCACTAAACCGAGTGAAAATAGATTCTCGTTTAAGGGATAGAGAATTTCTCTACTGAGGAATGTTTTTGGGACACTCACATTCACTACCGACCGAGGCCTGTGTTGAACGGCCCTCGCAAACTGATGCCAGATACGAGGCAGTCTTAGGTGGGCATGAGACAGTCGGCAATGCGAGCATCATTTCTTCAATCGGTGACGAAGATCAGAGGATATAATCAAGTTTGAAACACCCGTTGAGGATATCAATTATCCTCACTGGCCCCTTTATCTTTGATAAGTCGCTGCAGCGCTGCTGCTGAGCTCGACACATCACCTGCGAAAGAAAGGCCATTGTTATACCTGAAGTTTGCGACCGCGACAGGTGCGGTCAACTGTTACGAATCGTGCCGGGACCAGGCCTACACAGTAGAAAAATGCTGTCGCAAGAGCAGATTGCAGCACCTGTCGCGGTCGCTGGCTCGAAAGAGGGTCTTATGCCTGAAATGTGGAAACCGTGCGGTAATCGGTCGCTGTCGCGGCTGTCCGTCGCAGTGCAGTGCACTGCGGCGGGTGCCAGCGACAGCGACCCAGCCAAATCAGGCATCGTGCCGGGTGTCTCTTGGCCCTGAGCGACAGCGACAGCTGGCCCTCAGCGACAGCGACGTAGCAGTGCTCTGCGACCGCGACAGGCCTGTAGTGGGGTATAACAATGGCCAAAGATTATAAGAAAAAAGAAAAGATCGTTAATGATGAGCAGCAGTTGGGGAGAAAAGAGCAGCAGTTGGGGCCGCAATGAAGAGCAGCAGTTGGGGCCACAAGCAGGAGCAGCAGTTGGGGAGACGACTGGAGCAGTTAAGGCTACTATAGCAGCACGTGGGACCGCTATACGAACAGCAGTTGGGGCAGTGAGCGTAGCAAGAGGACACAACGTGCTACCCTGGGCAGCAGTTGGGGGGACGAAAGCAGCTTACACCAACCGCCGAGACACTAGCGCTTCTCTCAAGACCTACCCCAACATTACCACGGGGCCTAGGCGATTACGCTGCCGCCGAGCTTGCAGGAATTCTGGTGGATGCTAAGCACGCGCGCTTGGAACCCTTACCCATTTTCACACCTTTGCCGCCGCGCAAGTTGCCGCTTTCTGAGCTACACGAAGCCAGTGTTTTCGAATGCTAGAAAATTAACCGGGAGTTGGAAACAAGCTTTTTTGCACACGAGAGTGCCGGCGAAATGCCGGGATCTGCGATCGATTCACAATAGAAACTGTCAACGAGATAGTGAAAAAACGCCGCAATAGTAGCAATAAGGACCGAGAACATTCTCGCCGCCGCAGCACTTGCCGCGTTTTACCATTTTTGTGCCTATTTCGCCGGGGGTCCACTGTCGATCTGTGCATTTTGGCGACATTCTCATGTGCATAGTAGTTAGTTATAAACTTTCATCTAGTTTCTAAGTACTCCAAAACGTTGGTTTTTTTTTTGAACCTCGAGGAGCGGCATTTGCCGCGGTAGCAAAAGTATGAAAAGGGCGTTGGGGGGGGGGGGATGGCGCATATTGATTGCTGCAGTGAGGTCAGAGCGAAGGAAACAGTGCCACACAACTAGTGGTGACGTCAACGGCGTTCTGTCGTCGGAACTGTGATTCTTTCAAAGCCATTAGTAAATTTTTAACCCACTAACGACTCCTTGTCCCACCTGTGGGGCGCCTTTTTCAAAAATCAAAATCTTCGAAATTACAATGATTTCTTCAACCTTTGTATGGTTGATTTACTAGCATACGCAACATTCTGCAGCTAAAGTCAGTGGTCCGTCGTTAGCTCCTTGTTAACAACACATTCTATTTCAGAGCGGAATTCCCATGCCACATGATGCCGCGTGACCTGCACCATCCGTCCCGCCACCATCTCTCGCCGTCTCTTCTCCTTCCTTTTCCCAGGTCAACTGTGGACCAAAAAAATTTTGCTTGGAAATGTAGTGTAGCTGAACCTTTCTGTGAGCACCGTATCTGGCAGAAATTGCCACGACAGTGTGAGGTCGTGCCGCTTCGGCTCCTTCTCACAAAAATCAAAACGAGTTGATTGTAATATAAATGCAATTTACTTGAATGTCTAAGGTAACATGTAAACCTGACCCCGCGAGTGTGTCGTACATCCCTCTTAGAAATACCTTCTTGACCGAGTTGAGTTACTTGTGACCTTTTTTGTGCCATTTAAGTTACATGTACATATCGAAGGAGCACTACGCGCAGTACTCTCTCAAAAATCGGAAACAAGTCACTTGTAACACATCCAAGCTGATGTAAATTACTTGCGACTTATCTCAAATCAATTAAATTACATGCCACATATCGTCAGGAAACCGCCTGCAATGCGCCTCCGATGAGGTACATGTAACTTAAACGGATCGGTAAAAGTCGCAAGCAACTTACATCCGCAAAGATATGTTACAAGTGAGTTGTTTTCATGCCTTTATGTGACAAGGTACTTGTTTTTATTTTTCTCAGTATAGGCACCGAGGTGGCAGTTTTTATTTTTCTCAGTATAGGCACCGAGGTGGCAGTTTTTATTTTTCTCAGTATAGGCACCGAGGTGGCACCTATGTGTCTGACAGAAACAGAGTATCCCCGTTACTGCGACCAAAGAGATACAGTGCACCTCTAATATGGCTAAACAAACCGGCGACAATCTCGTTTTAGGAGGCATAGTGGATCCTCGCAAGCCGGCGCGTTTCTGAAACGGAACCTTTGCAATACTGTCGCGGTGACATCTCGAAGTTGTCGAGGCTCGAGACACTGCAACTGAACCGTCTTGGCACAGTGATGATCGCGGATCCTTAGCAGTGCTATCGCGGCAGTCGAAGGTCGCTGTACTTTCCCGGCTCTGTCGGGGCAAGCTATCCCAGGGGCTGGCTGAATTGGGAAAAAACTGCCACCAAATTTCTCTTATTTTTCATTTTTCAAGCACCTTATAGCTCCTTTTTCTGTAGGTGATACTGAGGTGTCTGATAAAGAAATCACCACTCGAGTTGTAACCTAAAAGTCTTGAAGTGTTCCACTAGCATCACTGCATCACCATATTGATGTTTTGGCCAGAGCCAGCCTATCCCGCCCACGAAGCACGTTGCGGCGGTTTGAACACTGGTTTTATATATAGGTTCGACTGTTTCACTACCTGATTTACAGCTTTGGCTATTCCTTTGTTAACGTATGGTACCACCAAATGCACTCCTCCAGGGATAAGCATTTGGCCGCCACGACATAGATTGTGTGCCCGTTAGTAGCCAAAATTCGCTCTATTGTCTCTTCTACCTCGTCTGTCTCTCGGGTGCACATTCTGTTCTTGTAATAATGAGGTTTTTCACTTTACCAGCTTTCATGTACATCGAACGGGCGCTGCGTACGTATGAAATTATATTCTTGGACGCAGCCTTCTTATGCCACTTTGATAGTTTGCATCCAACAATAATCTTCACATTTGTATTGAGAAAGAGGAGCATGCTGTCTCCGGCATAAACTTTCGTCATAAAGCATATACTCGAATCGCATCCGTCAGATTTGCAAGTGCGAGTTGAAATTTGGTAGCAGTGATGTAATGACGGACACATCATCTATGTAGCCTTTTTAGAATAATGATCTTCATTCTATTCTATCCAGATAAACGATGGCTAAGAACGGCGCTATCCTGTTGCCTACCGCAAGTCCACGTTTTTTGATTAAAGACCTCTCCTTTGATCAGACAAACATTGCAACTCAGTATCGCTGTCAGCGACTCCCTTATATCGTTCTGTGTCAACCCAACGATGTGAATATCCGCTCGATGTCGACCAAGGAGTTCCAGAGCGGCAGACACTGCTTCGTCGTTATTGAGGCTAATTATTGAATGCTGATTATATTCAGATTGGAGATGAACTTGTCAGGAAAGCTAAGTTTACTAGTATTCATTAGGTGTTTTCTGGTGACGTGTTCAAGCAAGTTTCAACACTCTTAAATCGGAACAGAACAGAAACATTCGAATTAACTTTAGGGGTACTAAGGAGTGTAAGGTGTCAGCTTGCAGGGAATTCAACAGGGAATCAGAGATCTTTTCCAAAATTATGAAAACCGAAAATTTCATGGGGGCCGTACCTCTGACCGTCCATGATGGTTCAAAATTAAGGCGTGAAAAGGCTGGATACATGCCCGTTACTGAACTGAAATTGGGACCTGCGAGCTTAACACCGGCTGCATAAAAAAATCACATTTATTAGAGATGTGGTCCTCCTTAGATGTTCATTTCAATTATTTATTATGTTCGTTGTTGTTAGAGTACCGATTTTTTTGACTTCCTGAGACAATTTTTCCCACTTCCCAACGCTACTCAATGCGCTTCCTTTTTAACTGAAAGTTTTCAACGTTCCTCCCCCTCCAGGTTTTCAAATGATGTCAATTTTCATGTAGCCCTGTTGTCCGGCGGGACAGTGACAGCCTGATTCTCAGAAGGGTAGGGCCATGCAAAGACGTGATTTGACAGAGTGTGTCAGGTTCAGGCGTCGTTTGACAGGTTAACGCTTGTCAAGGTAGGCATTGTTGACGTCAGGCGTGCGCCAAGTCGTTTCTAACATCTTCATTGACATCCGGAACAAGGGTGAGTTGGTTTTCGATTGTCTATATCCTGCCATGTTGTTTTAAAGGCATTTGTCATATTTTTCTCTCTAAACCCTTTAATGGGTCTCAAGTAGTAGGACGTATAAGAAAAAACCGCCAAAAAACCACTGTTTTGAGCCAAATTTGAAGCCTGAACTTTCTTGTCTTATGATGGTGGACGGACCCACTCCACATCATCGGCATCGATGACCTCTTATATCAAGAACATCAGGTGGCTTGAAATTGAATTTCAATCAATTAACCCTCGGATTTATGTACACAACTGGTCAAAAACATTGACTGAAGTGCTTTCTTTCATTGCTCAACTGTTTTTATTAGGTAAATTTGCATGTATTTCTTCCTCTGAATGTCGACGATTTTTGATTGCTCGGCATGAGACAGCGATCTTTTTGGTCGACGCTGTGCACTTGTGCACGAACTGGCTTCTTTGGGCCCTAGAACTCTAATTGTAGCCCGTTTTTTATTGCGCTACCTTCATAGTTTTTAAGCTGATTTCGATCTGAGCTGATTTATGTAGTTTTTTTCAATGACGTTTTTCATCGTGACCACTGCCTTCAAATATAATCGAAATGATTATGATTAATGAGGTGATCAGAGTTTTCGAAAAGTTGGATATGATGGATTGCACAATTCACAAGAGTGGTCTGGAAGCTGGCTGCTCCAAGCTGAAGACGCTTATGCGTTCGTGTAATCTACGCGACAACATCGTCCTTGGGAGTCCACTCCGCTGCTATGGGGCTAAATCTAACGACCGATAGTTCGATGTTGCCTCTCTGCACCGCCACTTCCCTCACACAAAGTCAATCTGGCAGCGTTCCTAACCATACAACCGTTGCTGCAGCTCGCAATGGTCAGCGCCCAAGCTACTCAGTAACGCAACCTGCTGAGCCATTTCTCAGCTGTACAGCTGAGGGCTCTCACACAGCTCCGAGTACTGGCGGTCCGACAGCTCAACTTGTTCAGCAGTTAACTGGCTGAACAGTTGGGAGTGCCTACGGCTCTAGCGTAATTTTCTTTGCAGCGAAGGATGCTTAGCAGTATTCTGGCTCCAGAGCCGACGCTGCTTACAAGATTACAAGCCTAAGTTCTACAACGGCACAGCCTCTGCAGCAGTTTACGGGTCACACTTCTGCAGGTGCTCATCAACCTCTGAAGGCTGCTGGCCCGACTTCACAACTTATCGAGCTGTTACCGCGTGACACCGCCTCGCTCGTAATTATCTGCTTCGAGTCTAGATCTTAGTCGGGCACTTGTTTGCACAGCCTGCCAAGAAGTCGGAGGCAAGGCGTCGCGCAGACAGTGGGCGAATAATGTGCTGCGGTATATTTTTCGAGTGCCATGTTTTTCCGGTGTAGAGATCGCAGGTCCGTTTACCCAAGTCTTACGCGGTACATACCATCAGGAGATCAAATACCAATATCTCGCTTTGTGTTGCTGTATAAATCTCACATATTGTGCTGTATCTTCTTAAAATCTTCAGGTGCCTCATTCGTTCCCTGAAGTGAACTGCGATCTGAAATGTTGTGAGGTGATGGGCACTGTCAATTTTATCAAGCCATTTGTCTAGAAAACCATTTCAGTCTCTTTGTATTATGTGTCATGTCTTAAGAACTAGTATGAATTATGATTTGCAGTTGGTTTCTATTGATTTAGGGTAGATTGTAGAGCTAAATGCATCGTTTGTTTTCTGTTCACAATTTACCATTCAAGGTGTATGCTTTGGTGTGGCTGTTCACATTATACTTCAAATTTTTCGAAGTGTGCATTGATTACCGTAGTAAATATTAAACTCACATAAGTGTTCCCCTTGCAAAAGAATGATATTATAGAAAAAAGGTGCAGCGCTGATTGAAACGAAGCAACAGTTGTGTCCTGGGGCCTTATGCATGAACGCGTCGGTTTGGGGCAGAGGCAGGGCAGTCGACGTCTTTGACGATCGCAGTGCGAGGGCAGTAGATCATCTAGCAAATCGTGCCCAAGCAATGCTTTTCGCTGCTCTAGCTGCCCAGCCTCCTAGCTGGGCGGCAAAGGCACGATTGATTTTGTGACTTGTTCAAAATGAAATGTTTTCCGAATAACCGTCCTTTCGACAATAGTCGGATGTCACACTTTTTCGAATATTCGACTTCTCGACAGTAGTCAAATATCACACCTCAGCAGCATGCGCTGCGGTTTTTGCTTTGCGCTCACGAGAAATGTGGTGATCGATCGGCGTACGTAACAGGCGCGCGGCTGCTGAGTGGTCCGCAGCCCATGGTAGGTCGTAGCGGTGTGACCGGTCCGTCAGAGGTGCGCTCCCCCCTCCAGCTTTGGATCCAGTGCGACCCCCCCTCCAACCGAGGTGTGACTCTAACCATTTGTGTGAATCAATTTGAGTGGAGTCTCTTCCGAACAATGCTTGCAAACGATTTTCAACGAAAACGGACGTTATAGATCAAGTCGCACCGGCCGCATTCGGCTAAAAATGGTCGTATCGACCCGAGACTCGTACGGCAGCTTTTTTAATGATTCCCTTCAGAACAAACACTAAAGTAGCCAGATCCTTTAAAAAAATTAGACCTCTTCAGACGTCCCAAGTACAGACAGAGGTTTTTCAATTTTTCAGCGAACCGAAGGACACACTCATCGTCGACTGCTTGTGCGCTGGAAGGACGGACTAAGTAGACTACTCACTTACGAACCTGGTGAGCCTTTAAAAACTGATCTAGGAGCACTTATCGCGAAAATCACACGGGGCCGGATTCATCAACAAAATTTTTCTTTAATTTATACCCCGATTTAATAAACTCCAATCCAAACCCCAAATAAACCCAAATGCGATTCAACAACATTTACCCCGCGAGAGTATCGGATACCGCACCTCAAGAACATTTTGTGCAATCGCAACCACTGATGTGACGTATAATTCTGAATCGAAAACTGCGAGTCCTCATCAGTTTTAAAGCTTCCTTGTTTGGCAGACTCGACTATGTGGCCTAGATTTTGCAAAGTACTGAAGGAGCACTATTTTCGAATTTATGCATGTTTCAACAACTTTAGTCTCTATCGAATTAAAATTTGCATCATTTCAACATCGTTGTCGGCAGAGTTGGCCTTTTGTAATGTTTTCATTATAAGAGCTTCATGTTTTATTGTCCGTTTCTTAATTTTTCATTCATTCTCTTATTTTATTGATGCTTCTGAATAATATTAGTTTCCATTGTCTATCTGCTAGGAAAGTAGAATTTAGCGATAAAATGTTTATTCGATGATTTATATTGGTCCTTTTGATAACTCTAAAACTAAACTTTGTTCTTATTGGAAGATTCTCTGCTTCTTGAGGCTGAGGAGCGGAAAAAAATTTCTAACGTTTCAATTAGTCAAATACGTCGTAATGTGTACTATAGTATGACCGAATCGAATGATTCGAAAAATCATTCGACTAAAAAAGTCGACTTCGTATTTTACGAAAAGTCGAATATTCAAAAAAGTCGATTTCCCGAATTATCCGAAAAGTCGAATAATTCGACTTTTCGAATCTGAAAATGTTAAAGTATAATGTGTATAGTTTACCGCAATGTTAAAAGGACCTGGTGCGGTTGCGGTCACACACTGAAACTACGGTGGGAGACGTCAGATTTCATTACCGATTGACAGCGCAGCTGATTCTCTGGGTGAGTTGCGGTTTTTCTTGTTTGCTTCGGCATTATTTTTGTTTCTGACTCTTATAGTATTGCAAATAGGGGCTCTTCTTAGTGTGCAAGAGAGTTTTGCCGTTTTTTCTTTTTCAGAACAGAATTTTGAAAAATAAACATTTCGAAGTCCGAACAAACGGAGGAAATCTGGCGTCTTCCACCGTAGTTCTAGTGTGTGACCATGCCCAATTAACATTGCGGTAAACTGTAAAACTGTGAAGAGGGCGCGCAGGTAAACGAAGGGCTCTGATTGGCGGCAGCCAGTGTATCCTTCGATCGCGGAACTTCGCTCATCTCCGCACTTTTAGATATTTGGCTACATTACGACCACAAGCCGTCAAACATTCGTTTGAATTAAATAAACAGCTCATAATAATGGACCATAAAAACTTACGAAAAATGAGTATTTCAATTACTTTTTTATTCAATACAAAAGATATTTTGAACTTCAAAGTGTAGTAAATGCACACCGAAACTGTCGAAGCCGAAAATTCCAGGCTCAGTACATAGAGAGTAGTACGAACGACCTAATCTGTTAGTTTGTAGTACATACATCTCTAGAATCTGCCAAAATAAAAAACAATCTTGAAGTAAAAATACCGGTACCATGTGACAGTATTTTGTGGAGAGTAGAAAGAGGAAACCTTACGAGAAAGTTTATATGAAGCAGTCATATGCGCTAAAGACCAAAAATTGTGACACAAAAGCACTTGACGCACAAGTTGTGGAGAATTTAGAAATCAAAGTCTCTCAAACAATCTTTTGAAAAAGCCAATGCATCGAAGAATCTATTCTTGATATGGTTTATAATCCGAAAAAGATACGAAATGTAGCCAAGGAGAAAGCTAGACATAGGGCAAAGTATAAAATCAGCAGTAATATGTAAGTATTCAAGTAAGTTGAATGCGAATGGTTCAACTTGCAATGCCTTATAAGTTCTGACAATTCGCTAGTAGCAAAGTGCTGATTCAGCTCTCTCGCTGAGAGAATAGTATCGGATACCCGACCCCTTCAGCCGGGTATCGGAGACTCCCATATGTACCCCGAAAATTGGGGTTTAATTCTTGATGAATAGCAAAATTTAACCCCGTTGAGTAAATTTAACTCTAGAACCGCGGTTTTATCATTGACGAATCAGGCCCACGGTGTGTTGAGGCCTCTTTCTGAGGGCAAAATCACACCGTCACATTTACAGTATAATTTTTCGAAATGAAACTTTTTTTGAATATCCTACTTTTTGACAATAGTCGGATATCGCGGTTTTTCCAATATTCGACTTCTCGACTGTAGTCGGATATCACTCTTTTCCAAATATTCGACTCATCGACTGTAGTCGGAAATCACGCTTTTTCGAATATTCAACTTTTCAAAAAAAACTCGACTTTTTCATCCGACTATGAAAAACATTTTTCACTTCAAATATCTCACCAGTTTGCGGAAGTTCTGGTGCCCTATATTATAAGGCATGCCTACAAAGAACGCGAAAGCCGCGTTTCTGAGCCTAAATAGGCCTTCCTCTGCTTAAAATGATTTTTGAGCGTTGAGGAATTGACCGCTAGGAAGGATGATGTCCTTCAGTGCAATCAAGCGATTACTTCTTTTATCAGCACTTTCTTGACTTGATCCTTCCTGTAATCTGAGTGTTCATTTGTTCACATCGAGGGGGCGAAATTGGGGCACGGTGCGGCTCTGGGACACCAACACGCTTGTTTGCAGCCGTTATTTATGCTACTCCTGGCTCGTTTTCAGCAGTTCTTTCGGTACTAAGACCCTAGGATCCTTCTCGCATATCATTTAAAGGCAAAGTGTACGACAAAAATTCCTCTTCTGTTTACTTGCCTATCTTGGAAACGGTCCCCTTCTTATTCCAATGATGTCTCTGGAATCGTACAGGACCTTGTGGGAACGGAGTTATGGTCCCTTAAAAATTGAGCTAGGGAAGCATAGTGGACGAGTTGTTCGAGGCTTATAACTTCCGTCTTTTGCAGCCAGTGTGTGCGAGCTGACCTGAGTAAAGAGAGAAGTTGAAAAGTAAGAGAAGAACGGGGCGGTCCCATTCTTATTCCAAAGATGTTTTTATCGGAAAACATCGCTCATCTCACGATCTCGAGTGTTCCATTGTTCACGACGAGGGGCGGAAAGGGGCCGGACTTGCCCTAAGCGGCAGGGTTTGCCCACTTTTCTAAGCGGTTTTGCGGCTCCTAAAAAGCTTTTCGTACAGTTTTTCAATGTTCTGCTTCTGAGAGCCACGAGAAGCGTTTGTCATAGAAACTTTGAGGATGAAGTTTATCGTGAACCGTGCCTTCAACTGTGGAAAGTCACCGAGGATGATTATCGTGAATGCTGCCTTGAGTGCCAGTGACTATTTTTCAACACAAAAACACATCGATCCATCACTCATCCCCTGTAGGGCGTTGGCGGCAGCTCAACACATCTTTTTTTTACCCAAATCAGACCGATATGGTTCATTGGCGGACGTTTAGGGGTGGCTATTATTTACCAGTCTCGTGGTAAGACCTTATGTTTAGCGGAGTTCCTGGAGCAAAATGCTGCTAGCGTGTGTGTTATTTTTCTCTAATACATGCTCCAAACCAAAGGAAATCGGAGCAATCTAACTGATCCGCAAAATTATACAATGCGGATTCCCTCTTTCACATCTAAATTGTGGTGCGCCATGTGAAAAGGGCAGTCCGAATTGTATACGTTCGCGGATCAGTCAGATTGCCCCGATTTGCTTGGACAGAAATTTGGTCAATTCTATATATAACTTTGTTTTGAAGTTGATAGAGAGCCCATTACATTTTGATTTCCCATGAAATATCACACATTCAGAATTGTACTACCGCACAGACAAGGGCCTCCATAGTTTCAGAACAATCTAAGAATATACTCTCGTTTTCAGAGCCTAACTGCGGTACGCAATTGCGGACTACGGTTGTTGCATCACGCGACACGTGATAATCGTGCTGGGAGAAATGGGTACAGCACGATTACCATCCTGCTGCGTGATGCAACAGCCATTGTTCACAAATGCGGACAGGAATTAGGCTTCGAGAACGACAGTGAATGTACGAAAAAGTTGCTAAAAACAGATCCCACGGGGGAATCTGTTTTCTATTGTGGGTTTATCTGCGAAGGGATAGCTTCGGACCACTGAGCAGGTCGCGCGCCTGTCGAGTGTGCTTCCGAATCAAATCTGTGGCGCGCGCGTCGAGCTTGACTGGGCACGATTATGCACGCATCCCTGATACGATATTATACAAGAACGATAAATTTGTCATATACAAAGGAAAGGACGTTGCATTCTTACCTTATTGACGAGCTTCGGAGAGTGGAAGTCATGCGAAACGTGATATGGGCACTGAGCTTCTCTCTTGCCCAAGAATAAGAGACGAAACGAGTCTTGATTCTACCCAATGCACCAGCAGCATCCTAGGCAAACCTATGGGACAAATCTCAAATGCATACTAGGAGCTCTGGGGTGGCGGTAATCCTCCCGAAATCGCCCCATAACAGAGAGTGCAAAGTGGCGCTAGAGAACCACTTTAAATATGAAAGGGTGATATGATGAGCAGAAGAGTGTGATGCTAGGAGATGTTTGTCCCAAAAACTATGAAGGCGCTTGAATTCGAACCTGCGCCTACCATGCGAAAGGCAAGAGCATTGCCATTGCGCCACTGCACTGCTGGCCTTGCTAAAAATTGTGGGCAATCTTAGGCTCCGTCCATAGCAGACGACCAGCGGCAAAGCGTCAAGGCGTCGGAGCATCATGCGCCAGCACACAAACGCTGGCGCATGACGCTCGACGGCTGGCGCATTCAACTTGTCCGAGGACCGCACCTGGTTAACGATGGTATCGATAATATTAGTGACAGCCGTTACGGTCACTATGCCTCCACCGTCAGCGGGTGGCCGGCTGCAGTGGTAGCTGGGGAGTCAGATCAATAACAAATGCTGAAGATGCAAACCCCCAGCGTCACTCTACGGTCACTTGACGCTAGGAAGTCTGCTATGGACGGAGCCTAACCCCCATCACCACAACCAGCTGAGCGAGAAGGGCGCCGGCGACCTGTGGACTGACTTGCTCTAGTATCCAATAATGTAGATGGTGTTTGCTTCGTGAAATGCATTCTTAGCACCTTTTCGAGAACTCCAAAAACTCTTCCCTGAGTTCTCCCGAGTACGAGAGGCAGCCTTCAATAACTCATAGGCGATCCATCCACGATACGCGCTCTCCAAAGTAAGTGGGAAAACCTCACAAACTCCTAGTATTCAAACTGTATGCCCTGATCAAATCGGGTGGAATTTGCGCTCGATGCATGCCGCTTTTCAAATGTTCTCAGATACGAGCATTTGTAACTTATGTGCGATGCTTAGTCACAGAAAAAAGTGCGGTGGCAATAGACTGCTCTGCTCGGACCCAAAATTACATTGATGCTTCCATTGAGCTGAGTAATCACCCCTAACCCTTTTAGTTTTGACCTATTCGCTAGTATGTGAGCCGTTCTGCAAGCTGTATACACGTACGTATTCTCAAACTCATTTTTTTTCTCCTACAAATTGTGCCTACACAGAACAAGCATACATGTTTCGAAGGCCTAAAAAATTGACAGAAAATACAGAATTCAATAAATGGTCGTATTCTCTGACATTCTTATAACTTATCACACTCTCTGTCATTTTTACGGCGGGTGAAACTGCGAAAAGGAGACACTTAGCAGCAGTTGCGAATTTTTACATTAGAGCTGTATGAGGAAGGCGAGTACGTTGGTTCGAGACTTCAAATGACTTTGCAGAGAGGGAATATACATACTATTTCGCTGTAGAAAAACAGAGTTCATGTGTAGATAGCAGCACGTGGGACCACTATACGAGCAGCAGTTGGGGCAGTGAACGGAGCAAGAGGACACAACGTGCTGCCCTGGGCAGCAGTTGGGGGAACGAAAGCAGCTTACACCTCGACTAGCAACTGCGTTAGTAATCCCCTCGTGCTGCCTTACTAAGCCGCGAGTACCTGAGTAGAAAGGAGAGCGGAAACAAAGGGGAGTGCGGAAATTTACTAGTTGAGATTTACGGGTGAAATCTAACATTTCTTTAGTTTTAGACGTTGTCTTTGCTAGACGATTTTTTCGCTGCTTAATTTCGTTCACTAGTCGTTATTACGGTAGCCGAGAGAGGTGGATCCCCCATACGACTCTACTTCAGTCCCGGTCGGTCCAAACGTCTGCCTGCCTCCACCCCCCCCCCCAAAAAAAAAGCGGAGGATTTTTGCCCACACATGCATGAGAAGCTCCGTAGATTCAATTCTAGTTGAGCATCAAACCCCAAGTTTCCCGGCGAACTTTCAACGTTTTTCCCGTCTATCCTAGGCGACGCTCGAGCAAAGGCAGATAAGAGCAACAATTAAAAGCTTGCTTTGAATTAAGAAATAACATCTCGCCACGGATTGTCTTCTTGACGATCGTCGAGCATCCTGCAACAAAAAACATGGCGGAAGCTATATAAAAAAGTAGGAATGATGAGGCCATGGAAAATGTGGACTAGTTCAAACCAAATCACAGCAACAACTAACAAAATCGAACCTAAACGAAAACTCAATCAGAGAGAACGGGCAACGTGGACATCGCGAGATCGATCGAAATTGTGAGAAAACAGTTGAACACGGCCTCGCCTTCAAACACTGATTGCGCCAGTCAGCAACCACTGGCTCTGATTTTTGAGCTGTTACCACCCTAATTAACGATTCTACGGATATATGTCAAAAACTTAAGGTACCACTTATGTGGCACCTTAAGCTCACCGTTATATCTCGCTCTTGCCTAGTTTACTACCACCCCTGGTTGTGTAGAACAAAACGGTAATAGCACGCCGTGTACTGATTAAGGGGAGACGAGTTTTCCTGAGTGAGGGCTTCAACTTGTTCAAGAAAAAACCGTCAAACATGAGTCTTCGTGACATAAGAAATACTTCAGTCCTCTAATTAGCGGAGCCTAATTGATCGCCTTCTCCAACACAGTCTTCTTTGGTTCAATACATTTATTTCTTCAAAAACGAGATACGAAATCAGATTTGCAATATTTCAAGCAATTCAGTATCCAATAGGCTGATAAACTTGGATGATTTTTTTAATGGATCTGAGGAGCATTTCTGCTAATCGCAAACTCGTGACGTACACCCAATACTCTTTGAACCTCTGACATCGTTGGTAGTTTCATCGTTTTCTTCGGTAATTACATGCTCATCGCAAAACCTTATAAGCTGATGGAACAGAGGAGCTTAGGATACGTCAAATAATTTTCAATCGCTCGATTCTTATAAACATTGTACTTCTCAGCAGTACTTGATGAGGGTGCCATGTAGAGCATTTCCCCAATTTTCCACGTAGTTCACGTGAACATAAATAGATGTAGCCGCGCTCCTGCATTTTGAGCCGGTCGAAGAGAGGTCTCACTCCGGCGCAAACGTGGACCGACTTCTTGAGTTGGATCAACGCTACATATAATACGCTGAGATTTTTGAATTTCAGAATAAGGTAGACTGAAAACGTGGTACAATCGAGAGCAGCGCAAACGTGTGTTCCTCTACCTCGTTAAATTCCTAATCGTATCGTGTTGCAGAATCATACACGGTACACGAAATGAAGACTCGAAATAATGATCAATTGGGCCACCTACCTATTGTGCACGCCTACTTTTCAGAATAGTAGGGATTTGGAGAAAAACTGATAGGATTTCATGGATAGTTGATCAAATAAGAGGCAGACGACAAAATGCGGTGATTAATGACGTTCTATACCATATGACAGACGAGGTTGACCGTTCGTTACTATGATCAATCGCGCTCCAATCGTGCTGGAGGCCGACTACCGCGCCGTAACCGCGCTGCGGCCGGCGCTTAATCTCTTTTCGGTATCTCGTCCATTTTTGCTTAGCCAGAATTTTCGTAAACTACGGGCATAATAGCCCCATTTGGTGGAATTCTAGCTACGTCACTTTAAGAAACTACGGAAATTCTCGCTACATCAGCTCCATAAACTACGTAATTCCTTTCCGTGGATGCGGAGAAAAAGTGGCAGGTTCTTGCCTTGATCGAACCACTCTGTCCTGATCCGTACTATACGGCCATCCCAACTGCGACCGACCGTATTGCCATTCTTCCCATGGACTGAAGCATTCCGCAGACAAAATTATACATTGCAAGGTCCTCCAGAGAGCGGCTCGGGGTTGCCCTCCGCGACCAGCGTCTAAATGTCGGGTATTCAATCCCAGGGTAAGGCATACCCTGGTTATCGTTTCATCGGTTTAAGTTATGTACTGAAAAAGGACAGTTGTGAGGAACTGGTTTCACAAGCTAGCTGTCGCAAGAGGCTGAGCATATGAACCCTGCCTGTGAATTACTCTACCATAAAAATGAGTATGTGGCCTATCATAATGCGCAGCCTAACCTCTTTCGGGCTTAACTCATCGTCGGTATACACTCCCGCGTCCTCACGATCATCTTTGGAATCCGTTTTATTTTCCAGCACAGCTTCGTCGTATATCCGAGCTCCAGAAGGCGGCACATACGCGCGTTTGAACGCGTTGGCCATACGCATCTAAAAAAAACCGTATGGACAAACAAAATACAAACGGAAGACCACGCATACACTACCCGTCGCTCAGAGAAAGTTGCTTAAGCCCCAATTACTTTAACCGCACACTCCGTGAGTGCGCTTCCCATTCTCTACAGAAGCGCTAATCTGGCTCTCCGAGAAAATGTTCACACACTAGTATTTACTCACCTCAAACTTATCCTCCGAGGTGACCAACGAGCATTTACAATAACAATGGAAGAAATTAGGTCTTCTAGCGGCCAGTCCAGGAATCAAAAAGGAAAAAACCTAAACAGGCAGCAGCGTCTGCTACGTGCTCCACCACACTATTTCGCCAGTGTAGGTATTCTTGGAGTTTCATCATGTTTTAACATACCAACTGCCCGAGTATTCAGAGCGTTAAACATTAAGAATAAACGGTCGCTGCCTGTTCAGGAGGGCCCATTCAGTAATTGAACGAATCCCTAAAAGCGATGAACAAACATAAATTATCAACTTGCAGGAATGATTAGTCTGATTTTCACAGACCAAAAATATCAGTTCATGGGAGGAGCACCACAATCACCCATCAGTGAGGCTCATCAAGGCACAAAAGGATGCACGAATGAGAAATCAACAGGTTGGCGAAAGAAAAGACCATAGTCCATAGGTCACCGGAGAGCAAACAAATAAAACAAATTAACCTATAAAGTCAAAAAAAATGTAAAACGTCTAATCGCGCCGCCACCTCGAAACGACCCCTCCCCGTTCTCCTTGGGGCGCGTCAACCAACCCTCTATTTTTTTCTAACCCCGACTTTGTGTGTAGTACATTGCGAGTTCATCGTCTCGTGGTACTTTTCTTGCAGATGGATGCTATCTGGTACTTGCTTGTTGCCAAACTAAAAATTTGCTGTTACTCCTTTGTAAGCGGGCCAGCATGCTTTGGCTATCTCAGGCAAACTGGAGTGTTGACGGCAGGTTGATAAGTTGTCTTCTCCTATACCGCTGCCTGTTCGCAACTCAAATCACGCGCATTGTCAGCCTGAGACTTGTCCTTTTACCAGCCACGTCCGCCTGTTTTCAGGCTGTTGACATTTGGATGTGTCGCGTTTAGCCGACTATTTAGCAGCAGCTCACCTTCACAAAATTTTCGAAAGCTCTGATCACCATTGATCATTTCGATTATATTTAAAACAACACAGCAGGATAAAGACAATCGAAAACCAACTCACCCTTGTTTCGGATGTCGATGAAGATGTCAGAAACGACTTGGCGCACGCCTGACGTCAACAATGCCTAACTTGACAAGCGTTAACATGTCAAACGACGCCTGAACCTGACACACTCTGTCAAATCACGTCTACGCATGGACCTACCCTTCTTAGAATCAGGCTGTCACAGTCCCGCTGGACAACAGCGGTACATGGAAATTGACATCATTTGAAAATTAGGAGGGGGAGTAACGTTGGAAGTTTCCAGTAAAAAAGGAAGCGCATTGGGAAGTTTGGGGAAGTGGGGAAACCGGTCTCAGGAAATCAAAAAATTGATACTCTCGCAACAACGAACATAATAAATAATTGAAATGAACACTTAAGGAGGACTACATCTCTAATCAAGATGATACTTTTTAAACGCAGCCGATGTTAAGCTCGCAGGTCCCAATTTCAGTTCAGTAACGGGTATCGATCCAGCCTTTTCACGCCTTAATTTTGATCCGTCACGGACATGAAGACGTACGACCATATGAAATTTTTGGTTTTCATAATTCTGGAGGAGATCTCAGATCCCTTGTTGACTTCTCTGCAACCTGACACCTTACACTCTTTAGAACCCCTAAAATTAATTTGGACGTTTCTGATCTGTTCCGATTTTGGCCTGTTGAAACTTGCTTGAACACGTCACTAGAAAACATTTAATGGATAATAGTAAATTCAGCTCTCCTGACAAGTTAATCTTCAACCTGAATATAATCAGCAATCAATAATCAACGTCAATAACGGCGAAGCAGTGTCTGCCGCACTGGAACTCCTTGGTCGACATCGAACGGATATTCACACACTTGGATTGACAGAGAACGGTATAAGGAAGTTGCTGACAGCGATACTGAGGTGCGAAATTTTTCTGATCAAAGGAGAGGTCTATAATCAAAACGTGGACTTGCTGTAGGCAACAGGATAGCGCCGTTCTTAACCATCGTTTATCTGGATAGAATAGAACGAAGATCACCGCCAATGGGATCCTATTCTATAAAGGATACATCGATGATGTGTTCGTCATCACATCACTGCTGCCGAACTTCACCTCGCGTTTGCAAATCTGAACGAATGCGATTCAAATATATGCTTTACGACGGAAGTTTATGCAGAAGACGTCACGCCCCCTTTCTCAACACAAGTGTGAAGAATATTGTTGGATGCAAACAATTAAAGTGGCATAAGAAGGCTGCGTCCAAGAATATAATTTTGCACTTACGCAGCGCCCGTTCGATGTACATGAAAGCTGGTAAAGTGAAAAACCTCATTATTACAAGAACAGAATGTGCACCCGAGAGACAGACGAGGTAGAAGAGACAATAGAGCGAATTTTGGCTAATAACGGGTATACAATCTATGTCGTGGCGGCCGAGGTTTACCTATGGAGGAGTGCATTTGGTGGTACCATACGTTAACAAGTTAATAGCCAAGGCTGTAAATCAGGTAGTGAAACAGTAGAACCTACCTGTAAAACTAGTGTTCGAACCGCCGCGGACCTTGAAGGATATCCTGAAATCATCATGGTTATACGAAGAAGCGATGCGGTGGAAGAAACTGTGGATGCTGCGATGAGAACAAGATTTGTAAGTCTCGCGGCACGGTATACATTACACTTGGACTGAATTGTAATATTCGAAAATTATTCGAATGATTTTTCAATATTCGAATCATTGAGAAAGTACCGCGACCCTCGACTTCCGCGATAGCACTGCTAAGGATCTGCGATCATCACTGTGCCAAGACGATACAGTTGCAGTGTCTTGAGCCTCGACATCTTCGTGATGTTACCGCGATAGCATTGCAGAGGTTCCGTTTTAAAAAAGGCTTGCGAGGATCCACTATGTCTCTTAAAACGAGATTGTCGCCGGTTTATTTAGCCATGTTTGAGATGCACTGTATTTCTTCGGTCGCAGTAACGGCATACCCTGTTTCTGTCAGACACTCGGGACCCCTCGGTGGTTCATGTGTGAATAGCTGAGGAATGCAGAGCGGAGTGTCGGTAGTATAATGGTAACACCCTCGCCCGGTAAGCTATGCAATGCGGGTTCGATTCCTGCCTGATACCTGAGTTTTGTATTCAACTCAGCAACGTTGCTAAATAATAATTTGACTTACTTGACTTAATCGGTTGGCTTTCGCCTGACGCGGTCATTCCGCATCTTCACCGAGGTGTGCCGTCCTAGTAGTCAGCCGTGTCCATTTTTCACGGTCTTCAGCCACAATTTGAACACATTCCATCCAGCTGTCACTATTCCATTTCCTGCGAAACGAAACATCGCGCCTGAACTGTCTTTCGATGCCGAGTGACTTTAAATCCTCTTTAACCACATCCGTCCAGAACTTTCGCCTACGCCCAGGTGGCCGTTTCCAGACAGGATTTGGAAGCATTTTTAAAGCGTGTTGTACGAGACGATCCGGCGTTCTTCTTAGTATATGCCCGAGCAGTCGAAGTCGACTTTCCATTGCTGCTTGAGATGGCGTTAGGAGATGCTGGCACCTCCCTCGTGTCAAGCGTTGATGTACTGCGTCGATTTCCTTGTAAAGGTCTTCGTTATAGCATACACGCGGCCAGAAATATCCAAGCAAACGCCTAAAAAGCTTCCTCTCCGTGCAATCCAACCTTTCCATCTGCGTTTTCGGTGCTGCCCACGTCTCCGATCCGTACATCATGATAGGGCGAATAGCGGATAGGTAGACGCGCAACTTGACTTCCTTCGCGATGGTGGTAGACCACAAACACTTGGTTAGAGAATTGAATGCAGACGTAGCTTTCGCACATCGTTGTCGAATATCCGCTGCATAACTACCATCGTTCTTCAGCAAACAGCCCAAATAACAGAAATCGTCCACCAGTTCGATACGTTGTCCGTCCACACAAACTCCAGTTGAAGGCCTCTGAGAGACCCACATCTGCTTGCATTTGTCGGGACGAAGACGAAGTCCATAGGCTGCGGCATACTTCGAAACGAGGTTCACAATCCTTTGCAGTTTTGCGTTGTTTTCAGCGAATAACACAATGTCGTCGGCGTACTCCAGGTCGACAAGGGAGCGTCCTGATGGTGTTAGGATCACATCCGCAGGAAACTGTTCTGCAACTCTACGCATGATGTCATCAACGGCGAAGTTGAAAAGAAAAGGTCCTGCAACGGCTCCTTGCCTTACTCCTGTTTTCACCTCGAAAGCTGACGTAAATCCGACAGGTGTACGAACTGCTGCTGTTGTTCCTTTGTTCATGTCCTCGATTAACCGAACATACTTTTCCGGGACTCCATCTGCTCGCAGAGCATTGAGCAATCGATCACGATGAGGAGAGTCGAACGCGGCTTCAAAGTCCAAAAAAGCAAGCTCTAATGGCTTCGAAAACCGCTGCCACGATTCAATTACTCTTCTCACGACGAACACTTGGTCGATGGTCGATCTTCCAGGTCGAAAACCGACTTGCTCATCTCTGGTCGTTCCTTCACGATGTTTGATAAGTCGCTCGAGAATGATACGTTCTAAAACCTTGTACATGACACGAAGTAGAGAGATTCCTCTGTAGTTCTTAGGATCCGTGACGGATAGCTTCTTGTGAAGAGGTACGATGATCGCATGTCTCCACGAATCGGGTATCCTTTCGCTCATCCATATGGCACGGATGGTGTTGGTCATTTCACGAATCCCAGACGGAGGAAGAGCTTTCAGCATTTCAGCAGTGATGTTGTCATCTCCACCTGCCTTTCCATTCTTCATTTTCCGGACACAATCCAAAACTTCAGACTCAGTCGGCGGTTCCTCACTGACATCGTAATGTGCTCTCTGAACATGCGGGAGCTCAGGTACTGATGGCGCTGGACGATTCAGTAGTGAACTGAAGTAATCCTTCCATATTGGCAGCGTCGCATCACCAACTGCAACTCCATTGGTAGTGTTCAAGACAGGAGAACATCTCTTCATCTTCCCGCTATACTGTCGCAGCAACGTGTAGGCTTTCCTCGGATTCTTCTCCTCCCAAGCCTTCTCGAACTCCTTAGCTCTACACGTCCACTCTCGTTCGCGGTCACTTTGAAGCTGCCGACGCAACTTCCTCCTCAGACGCTTCTCCTCCACGAAGTTTCCTGCAGTTCGGAGAGCACATACTCTGTTGTAGGTAGATGTTGTTTCTTCTGAGACGTAGGCGAACTTCTTCTTAGGCTGTACAACCGGGAGTGCCTCTTTCGAAGCGTCCTGGATGCATTTGACAAAAGAATCCGCGTCGCAAAGTTTCTTCTTAGTCCGTACTCCGATGTGAATAGAAACGCGTTGTCGGAAATTCCTTCTGCACTCTTCATCTCTGAGACTTGTCATGTCAATCCTCTGGAGGCTGAGCCCTCGCTTCCTCTTATGAATCCTCGCAGTGAAGTTCAACAGAACAGGACGGTGATCCGAATCGAATGCGACATCCCACACAGCTCTAGATCTTCGAATGTCCGATACTGGAATATTCCTCGTCAGGACATAGTCAAGCTGTAGTTTCAAAGTTGTCATCTTCCGCTTCCGCTGCTCTTCTGGAGATAGCCGGGTTGGTCCCTGCCACGTAAGCTGATGGCGGCGATGATTCCTCTTGAATGTCGATGCAATAATCAGACCACTGCGTTCACAAAAGTCGACAAGGCGGTAGCCATTGTCCGATGTTTGCTCCACTGGGTAGAACCATTTACCGAGTACTTCGGATTCCTGATCAAGTCCCATCTTCGCATTTGCGTCAATCCCCACGACAACAGCATGTTGACAAGGTATCCTGGCCAGCAACGTATTGAGTTCCTCATAAAACGCATCCTTCGAATTGTCTTCGGCGGTTTCAGTGGGCGCATGAGCACTCACTATCCACAGATTGAATCCTCTGTGATCCCGCAGTCGTACGAATGCATTCCGACACGACGTTGAGCCGAACTCCTTGACCATACCATTGAAATCCTTCCTTACAGCTATTGCACAGCCTCCCACTCTCCTATCGTCAGCGTTACCGCAGTAGATGGTGTACTCTCCGACGCTGATGACGGGTCTATCCTGAGGCGGGTTTCCTGCAAAGCAGCAAACGGTGCATGGAAATAGCTCAGAAGTCTGGATAGCGCAGTTTTTTGGATATCACTCGACAGCGATCGACAGTTCAGGGTGGCGAAATTGTGGCTTGTGGCCAAAGACTCCATGACTCCCTAGATACGGATCCTAAGGTGTTATGGACCAGAGGCCTTAGTGTGCCGGACGGCGACACCTTTATGCAATGTGCGGTATACTTTCGCGATATAGTTGTGCACGCTATATCGCTCGAACGTTCCCTGTGTACACTCAAACGTCTGCTGGGTTCAGTAGAAGCAGGGGCACCAACGAGCAGGTACCAACAGACTTGTATACACACCCCCGCTAAATAATAATAATAATAATTATTATTATTATTATTATTATTATTATTATTATTATTATTATTATTATTATTATTATTATTATTATTTTCTTTATTATTATTGTTATTATTATTATTATTATTATTATTATTATTATTATTATTATTATTATTATTATTATTATTATTATTATTATTATTATTATTATTATTATTATTATTACCCAGTTCGGTACCCAGTACCCAGTACCCAGTTCGGCCGCATACGCCAGCTTCGATGTGGTATCACTTTATACCAACGTCAGCAACGCAAGTGCCCCAATATGACTTCTCGAAGAGAACCGACAGGAAGTTTCGATGATGGGATTCAACGTAGCAGAAGTCAAGAATCTCATCGAAGTCACCCTGCAAAGCAGCATCTTCTGTTTTGACAATCAGATGTCGCGGCAGAAACGTGGATTAGTAATGGGAATTCGTATAGCTCCTGTATTGGCAATCATATTCCTAGATTATATCGAAATTGCGTCTTTGGTCAGTAGTATTATATACTACAAACGCTACATCGATGACGTATTTGTGATTGCAACGACAGAAGAGGAATTGAATGCGGCGCTGGATCGACTCAATACACAGGACACTAACGTATCGTCCATCACTGGATGAGGGATCGCCGCGACGCTGCTTGGCGGGAAAAATTGCGCGCGGGAAAACGAAGGGAGAATGGCTATTGATCGAACGATTTCGCAACCAACTGCTTAGCGCGGCGATCTCTCTGTGAGAAACCAACGATATCTTTCACGGTGGAAAATCCAAACAGGGATGGTTTCCTGCCATTCCTCAACACGAAGATTGAAAGCCAAAAGGAATATGTGTGGTTAAAAAAAGCGACCTCATCGAACACACTTGTGCACTTGAGAAGTGCTCATCCGATTTATATCAAGGGAAAGTTGTTCGGAATTTACTGAAGACCAAGGAAAGACTTGGATCGTTAGTGGATCCTACTGTTGATGCTAAGGTGGAAGACATTCTTTTTAGCAATGGATAATCGCCGGAAAATCTCAACACATGGGTCCCATACAGAGCGCCCGATGGGATAACCCTCGCACTACCATTCGTCAATGATGAAGTAGCTCGCGAGGTCAATCGCGCGGTCAAAGATTGCAAGCTGCCTAGTCGTTTGGTATTCAGAACACCGCCAACTCTGAAGGATCTCCTTACATCTACAAGAACGTACGAAAGAAAATGTTAGGCGCAGTCATGCCGATACTGTCTCTCAGAACAAATTTGTGAACTCCGAGGTACAGTATACCTGGTACGATGTCGAGGATGCGGAGAATGTTATGTGGGCGAGACAATGAGTCCTTTAGAATTCCAACTAGATGAGCATCGCAGAGCACTCTCCAACCCCGACTTCTACCCCTACAGTAGTTTCTCAAGGCACCGTACGAGCAGACACCTGGAAGAAGATGCTCCTCCTTTTGAAGTGACTGTTCTCCACAAACATCTGATACGGCTGCTGGAGAGAAAAATGATGGAGGCAAGAGAAATCCAACGTGTTCAACCAGAAATCAACGCAAAGGGAGAACTGAATGATCTGCTGAGATTGATACTGTGATACCGCGCGCTCGTTATTGGCCCTTTCCATCCCGGAGCTTAGTTTTAAGCATACTGACACGCAAAAAGGGTGAGTTTCTTCTTTCCGCACTCATCCTCTATTTCAACACTATTGCATCTGTGTTTAGCTCGCTTAAACCACCCTCCGGCCGTTTCAGTGTCTGTAGCCGACATGTATGTAGTTAGGCTTTGATGTTTTGCACACCTAGGTTGAACATATTGTATTATTTTTCAAGGTCTGATGATGACATTATTGGCGAAAGCTCACCAGTAAAGAGTATAGTGAAGAGCCTCGGATTCTTATTCAGCAAATATTATTATTATTATTACTATTCTTATTCTTCTTATTATTATTATTATTATTGTTCTAATTATTATTATTATTATTATTATTATTATTATTATTATTATTATTATTATTATTATTATTATTATTATTATTATTATTATTATTATTATTATTATTATTATTATTATTATTATTATTATTATTATTATTATTATTATTACTATTATTATTATTATTATTATTTTTATTATTATTATTATTATTATTATTATTATTTTTATTATTAATATTATTATTATTATTATTATTATTATTATTATTATTATTATTAATATTATTATTATTATTATTATTATTATTATTATTATTATTATTATTATTATTATTATTATTATTATTATTATTACCATTTTTATTAATACTATTATTATTAATTCTAGAATTATTATTATATATTATTTATTGACGAGGTGGTGCAGTCCGCTCCTTAACGTGGAACCACTGGAAACTCCTCGACCCTGTCGAGGCGAGCTGAACGCGGACTTCCGTGTTCCGGCAACAGACCCGGGCGCATCGCCCGTGTGACAGGTCGGCCGATGGAGATCATTGTCACACCACATGTCATGGTGCTGAAGGAATCCCTCAAGGCTACGGCGTGCGCGGTAACCGACGCCCACTTACGGAGCCCGGTGAGTGGTGAAAGTATGCTAGGGTCTCCGGTGCAAGGACGGCATCGGTGGGTAACCAAGTTTGTTCAAAAGTCCTTCAACGTTGCCAAGACTCACGTTGCAACGCTGGATGTCGGCACGTTGTCATTCTGCTCGAGCGAACTGCCTGTGTCCAGCTTCTCATATAACTCCGCAGTGCGCGGCCTCTGCTTTCGCCACGGTTGCTTAGCAGACTTCTTCACTCTGCGGTATTTGTGCCAGTTTTCGACTGTCTTGTTAGCAAGAACGGCAAACGGCAAAATCTGTGTTGTGCTATAATACACCAACACTTGCTTAGTCATGTCGTATTCCATGTCATATCTGCCAGTTACTATGTGCCTGGCGTTTCAATAGCCTCTAAAGAATAAAAATTCCATGTATCAAAAGCTACTTGAAAGTCTCAGGTGATGAGGAGTTACTATCAAGGTCAACAAGGTTGTAAGCTTTAGATAATTCTGGTAATTCCTACCAACTAATTGAAGTTCCCGTTGAAATCATTGCTAGAGATCCAAAAAATGGGTGTCTTTTTGAGCAGTGCAAAGTGTGGTAGACCCGTAAAAAATTTAGTATGAAAGGGGCTTGCGGCAGCGCGGCCCAGCCTAGTCGATCCGGGGACGATCAGCCAACCGAAAGCAAGCTTGGTGCGATGGGAGTGTGCGCCGACCCAAAGACTGTGGACGATGCTGGTACCGCAATCAGGTGCGAATAGAAGGGTGAATACGCGATGATTGGTCGGGATTGATGGTGAAAGACAGTTCACACTGCGATCAGCAACTCGCGGTTTAGGTTATGGCCGGAGTCACTCACAGTTTTGTTAGTAGCAAGTAGTAGGCTCAAGGTTCTCAATTTCGCTCACTTCAAACTACGTATGAATGGTTTTCCTTGTGATGCTACAGAAGTGGAGTAAAACTAGTCTTATTGGATGCAGAGCTCACGATAGAAACAACCTTCTAACTTCCACCGGAAATCAAAAGCTCCGAGGGGCATGCTGATCGAAAACACAGATTGAGAGGCACCTAAAGGCAGTCCGACTGGCACATGCGGCAAATGGCCGCTGCGCTCACATCGTCGCTGGAGCTCCGCGTGCAGTGCGTTATACCGGCCGGACTGCTCTTGAGCGCGTCCCTTTCTGTGTATTCGGCCCACAAGCCGGCACGAGGCCAATTGCAACAATGTCGGCTAAAAGCGAACAATAAATTGCTCTATAAGGTCCCAAAAATTGCATGTGATGTGCCCCCCCCCACTTTCCCTGCGGCGATCGAGGAGGTGGTTGTGGCGAGCACACCACATTCAAGTTTCAGGGCCGTATAACCCTAATGGTTGCTCGTTTCAAGTCGGTTTTCGACACTGTTGTTGCAATGGGCCTCAAACCCTTGAATTTCTGGCGAAAAGTTGAACGCGCTTTTGATCGTCGCCTTGAAGGATTTTTCATGTTCTCGTCTTTATAGAATTTCTTAACAAACTCAGCTCTGTCACAGAGTAAACCCTTCATTCCAGCTAATGATCTTGGAACCGAAATAATTATTGAACACTGCTTTTGTTGACCGTTGTGAAGATGGCTCAATTTTAAAAAGCCCTGGGGTACCTAAATTCGTTAAATGGGATTTGGAGCCCTAAAACCGCTACTATTCCATTGAGGAAAACTTTCGGTAACTGGAAGGGACTGCGCGGAATCTTCTAGTACAACTTTTTGTGGAGAACAACTTGCCACCTCATATCAGCCGAGAAGGAGCAGATCAAGGTATCATTTTTCGCGTCAAAAATGCCTAAAATCTCTTCCGGACTTGGAGCTGTCAGGTATGAGAAAAACTTTTTCTCGTAGATCCTGTCCATGTAGCGTTTATTTTTGAGCTTCCCACTACTACTACATATTCACAGCCCAAGGTTAAGACCAGGGTTCGGTGTAAGGTGTGATGCATCACAGAGGGGAAGGGGTCGGACCCGTCGACGTCCGGTGGGGGTGGGGGTCGGACCTTCGACCAATCAAGAATAAAGATAACCTCCTACCAGAGGTGGAGAGGGTTTTGAAAGCCGTACCTTTAATATATAATATAACGATAATCTGAGACAGCAAAATGTGATCACAGTAAGAGGTCAAAATAACACCGAAGATCATAGTGAGAGAGCAAGATGAGACAGGAGATCAAAAAAGAAACAGGCAGGAAATGAAAAGGAAATGCAAACATAAGACAGAAACCCACAAGAAGAGGTTACAACTCATTGGTGGAGAAGGCATGCAAGACAATAGACGGCAGTAGCATCACCATCATTAATGCTTCCGACATGAAAGCGGAGTCGCGGCAAGGTGAAGTGTGTCACAAAAATGCTTCTGAATATGCCAGCAGCGGTGGTGTTGAGTATTCACTGTCATGCAGACTATCCAGTCAACGGAATGACACAGATGTTCTGGAAATTCGTAATCTAACTGGGGAACCTCGCATGGGAACCCCACCATTTGAAAGCTGATGAATATTATCTGGTCAGTTCTGCTCCGCTGTCTCCGAATCTGACATCGGATTTTGCAACGGACACCTCTCAACGAAGTAGTAAGCGTTTTTGAAGTTTTTCGAAACGGTAATGGTACCACAGCCAATTTTTAGGGTGTTTGAAAAAAGTTTTCGAATTCGGCTCAAAACTTTCAACTGGGGGTTATTCAGGGCGCTGAACGCGAATCTGGTGTCTGCATGTCGCCAGACTTATGGTTACTGTAGGTTACGGTAGGCATAATGCATTTTAACTGGCTTTGCCTACCTTAAAATTTCGGAAAAAATGGATTTCAAATTCGTGTTTGGCGCCTCAAATAACAACCTCAGAGTAAATTTGAGCCAAATCTGATACTTTGACCATGCTACCCTATACCCACCGTAACCTAACGTAATCTATCGAAAATTTATAAGCGGAATGCAGATTCGTGTTTAGTACTGCAAATAACCCCAGAGCAACAATTTGAGCCATATCTGTCAAAGCACTCCTGAAATCGGCAATGGTCGCGATTTGCCATCAAATTTTCCCCCCGATGGGAAGCTTTGAACGAATCAAGTCGAGAAGCTCGGAAAATCGTTAAACAGACCCCAGATTCGCGATCAGCACCCCAAATAACCCACCTGGAAGAATTTTTGAGTGGAACCTGCAAAAATTTTTTTTGTAACGCGTTCAGAGGTATAAATAAGCGCCCAACCGAAAATCCGCACGTCAAAAAAGTCGCAAGTCAAAAACGCTATCACTCTGTACAAAGTTTGGAAAATGTGCCTTCACCCAAAATTTGCTCAGTGGGGTAGATTTGGGCGCTGAACACAAGCATGAGGTCCGTTTCCGGATTTCCCAAACACTAATGCGAGCTTTTGATAGAAAAAAGGCGGGAATACGAACTTTGACAGGCTATAACTGTTTTCGCAGACGTCCGTTGCAAAATCCGAGTTCAGATTCGAAGGGCCTGCTAGAGTTGACAAGAAAACATTTATCAGCTTTCTGAGCCAGGGGTACACCATGCGAGGTTCCCTAGTAGGATGCATTTCTAGGCGATTTAGGATTCACAGGCTCGATCCCGCTAAAAAAATACAAGGTGCACTAACACGCCGCTTCGCGGCGTACTTGTAGGCGTGCCTCGCGATGTGTTCATAATTGGACCGGACCTTGGATAAAAGATAATGACGTGGAAAAATTTCCACTACAAAACCTGTTTACGTTGGGATAACTCTTGAAAAGCTACTCGGTTTTCGTCAGCTCTTCTCCCCCTCGCCTCTCAAATTTCACCCGTAATTGCGAGCTTACAACTTGAATACATGTCCTTGAGTAGTTTTAAGAGCTTTTTTTTCAGAAATACGACCCTTGAAGAACCGCGGTCATCTCCAATCACCTCATTCCCAAATGCGACGGTTTCAAGGGCGCTTGGCGCAGTGCTAGGCTCGTCCCACACACTTTCCTTGGCGCTCAGCGCACTCCCAGCTGGACCCCGTAATCTTTCTCCAGCGCTGGCCGCACCCTCTATTGGGTCACACGCTTTTACTCCGGCGCACTCCTAGTTGGGTCCGAAACACTTTCCTCGGCACACTCCCAGTTGGGTCCGACACTTTTCCCCCGGTGCTCGGCGCACTCCCAGTTGGGTCCAACATTCTCTCCGCAGCGGAGCGCACTCCCAGTTGGTCCAGCACATTTTTCCCGGCGCTCGGCGCACTTCTATTTGGGTCCCACACACTTTCCTCAGCGCTTGACGCACCCTTAGGTCCCACACTTTCCGTGGCACCCGGCGCACTCCCATTAGGGTCCCGCGCATTCTTCATGGCGCTGGGCGCACTCCAAGTCGGCCCCATAAACTTTCCTCGGCGCTTGGCGCACCCCATTCGGATCCCACACACTTTCCCCAACTCTTGGCGCAACCCCAGTTGGGTTCCACGCACTTTCCCCGGTGCTTGGCGCATCCCCAGTAGGGTCCCATACACTTTCTACGGCACTTCGCCACTTCCAGTTTGGTCCCACACACTTTCCACTGCGCGTCGCGCACTTCCAGTTGGGTCCCACTCACTTCCCATGGCGCGTCGCGAACTTTTTGAATGAAACTTTTTTACATAGATTTGTGAACATATCTACAGAAGATCAACTCTGGCATGGTTCTGTCATGGGCGAATCGCCCATGTGCCTCCCTACGGTGTTCAAACTTTGTTACTTGTCCGGTTTTCGAATGCGACGTTCAGGCCATCTTTCAGATATGAACATACCGAAAATTCACAACTAAAAGATTAATTCCGTAAAAATACACGAGTGTTGCAAGTACTACCCCAGCTACGCCCATGATCAGGCAATGTTGCATCTAAGCTATGAACCTGAGCGCATGTATACATGTCCCTCCGATTCGCACCTCTTTGAGACATCTTGAGAGCATCGTATATAAAATCGGCGGCATTCAAGCGCTGTTTGTTCAGCTTGAGTGACCTGCTTGCCTGATTGCTGTCGGCCATCCAGAGAAAACGAGTAGGTTGAGAATGAACTATACTTCAGCAACCGACTGCTTATATTTCCCAACGAGTTTCTCCTCTGCACCTCCAAACGGTTTCATATCATAATGCTGTGGCTGATAAGTTTTGCATGAAAAACAATGTTCCTATAGGCTGCTCATTTTCGACAAATTCATACAAGAACGGTCTACATACTATACTTTGGTCTGAATCGAATAATATTCGAATAAATATTAGAGTCTTCGAATATTCGAATGTTCGAATATTTGACTTATTCGGAAAATCAAAATATTGCCTTTTTCAAATATTCGGTTTACTCGGAAAATCAAAATATTCGCTTTTTCGAATATTCGGTTTATTCGGAAAATCAGAATATTCGTTTCTGCGAATATTCGGCCAAGTTTTGCTGGTAAAATTTGAATATTCGCAAGAGCGGCCCTCGTTGCGCAGTATACTGCCATTTTGCCGGTTACATGTTCTACCCTCGATGCCCGAGCAGCTCTCAGGGAGGAGCTTGGTCTGCGTTGCGGCTCGTTTTGATAAGAGGTGAACTAGTGGCCGTGTGGTGTTCCGGCCCCAGCCCGGGCACCTGGTAATCCATATTGATGGCCATCACCGCATCGATTACCAGGTGCCCGGGCTAGGGCCGGAACACCACACGGCCACCCGTTCACCTGAGCCGCAACGCAGGCCAAGCTCCTCCCTGTGAGCTGCTCGGGCATCGAAGGTACCAACGGTTGAGGACACTTCATCTTCATCCGATTCTGTGAAACCCCGAGGTGAGTTGTTAAGAGATTTGCTCAAATTTTACTATATATGATTTAAATAAGAAGAGTCAATCCAGCAAAGGGAAACAGAACAAACCTACTTTATGAACCTTGACCTTTTCTTTGTACAGTCGGTTGAATGTGTGGCTCCAATTTCGCTGGGGTTTTTGGGTACTGGCACAGTCGCCGAAAGGTTGTCCGCGTCGTACATCGCGGCCAGGGTACTGCACGAGGTGCGGGCCGGCAGTTTGGCTGAGACCCCCTCCTTGGCCAATTTGCACACAAAAGAAACATAGAAAGCGTAGCTGACGTCTGCGAGAATGAATTGTATTGTTAGAATCTCTTTGGCATCCATAGTGTAAATGCTCATTATTCCACCCCGAGCTGATGGTTCCAAGAAGTTTTAGGATTAAAACGATATTTTTTTGTGCCTTCTGAAAAATAATGTTTTGAAAACCTCCAAGCGGATCTCATAATCGTGCTCAGCGTCACAAACAACCCTTCCTCTAGTACGGATTATTTGTTGAGCGTTTCATTCTACCAATTTCGGGTTCTTGAAGCGCTGAAGAAAAATGGTTCAGATATGACTTAAAACTTCCTTATGAGAGTTATTTGGTAAGCTGATCACAAATCTGGCTTTTATTTGTCGATTTTCCAGAGTTTCCTAGCGTTCGTTTAACGCCTTCCCTTGGGAGAAAATTTGAGGGCGAAACTCGACTTTCCGCGTTTTGAAGTCACCACCCAGGATCGGCTTCGAAATGCCGAGTGAGCATTCAGTGAGATGAAGCGCCTTTTATACCCTTGGTTTTGTTTATTCTGAGCACGATAGTTATACTAGGGGTGCCTTCCAAGAACATTACCATGACAAAAGGCGTCCATGAAATCGTAGCCACGGCCACGTGGGAGCGATTTAAAGTATAATTCGTGGCCATGGGAAACAAGTTCGTCCATGGAAAGGTAATTTGCCCTCCCACGACATCGTGGAAACATTTGGAACGCACCCCAGAAAAGTACTGAATTCTCATCAAGTTTTCAACATGTTCTCCACAACCAGTTCTGCCTGAGCTCATCTGTATAATGGAAGACTGCAACTTTTGTGTCTTGGTCACAGGCGTGAGGTGCGCTGGTGGTTGCTTGCTCTGCACGATGTCCTGCTCACTCCTGCTCAAGTCCTGTCCAACTTCCTACCAAAATCCTACTGTTTATTTGATGAAATGCGCAGGGCTACAGGAGTCTTGCACTCTGAGTCCTCTGAGAGAACATGCTGCGATAAAGCCGCTACCCTCGACTGTGCCGCGACAGTGCCATGGCGGATCCGCTATCGTCACTGTGCCAGGACGATTCTGCAGAGGTATCTAGGACCTCGACAACGACAACGCCGCGACATTGCCGCGATAGTACTGCAGCAGTTCCGCGTTAGATCCGTTCCGACTCCTCGAGGGAGCGTCAGCGAACCTGAGTCAACAGCGACACACTGTCGTGCGAGGTGAAACGAGATTCTCGCCTGTTGAATCACTCAAATGTGAGGTACTTCCCGCATGTCCTGTTCACTTTGAGCAGATTTATGCGCGCACTGCACCATGTTCTGCGCCTTTCGCGCAGGTCCGTACCCGCACTGCACAATGTCCTGCGCACTTCGTGCAGATCCGTGCCCGTTGTCCTGCGCACTTCGTGCAGGTTGTCCTTCACGTCGAATGCAACGTCTCATACAGTTCCGATTCTTTCCTACACACTCCTGTTCAAGTCCTTTTCAATCCTTCTCCCGATTCCCAGCTCAGCCTTCAACACAGCCCTGCTTGAGCTGTGTACATATTTTATCTTTGAAGCGCAGCTGCTTGTTGACGACATGCGAAACTGATCGAGACATTGTCAAAGATTGAAAACTTGTCGAGAAATAGTCGAGAATTTCGCTGAATTCAGGAAGTTCGAATTTCTAGAGCACGCCCAAAATTTCCCAAAAATTTTCGACGAAATCGGAACATAATCTCTAGCTGGCGAGAAAATTTCTTGAATTCTGCAGCTTTTCCGCAGCATTTCTCGAAAAAAAACACGATTTCCCCGAATTCTCGACAACTTCTCCCTGGATTTAGAACAACTTTTGGATTCTCGACCCATTCAGGACAAGTTTTCGGCGATTTCAGGACAACTAGTTTTACCAGAGGATTTTCGAAATATGTAGTATGGTAGGTTATGCCCTGAATAGCAATGTACCTACCGCAACCTAAACTATGACTAAGAATTTCGACAAATGGACCCCAGGGGCTGAATTCATGAACAGGGGTGAAGGCTTCGGCACCTTTGATGACTACCCGTAAGGGTAAACGGTGTCGTAGCCGAGCGGTGTCTCACCTGCCCCTACCTCTTAGCTGGGCTAGAAATGGTCACGATTGGTTAGCGATCTACCGCTTGCACAGGGTGATCATCAAAAGTGCCGACGCTTTCACCGCTACCCGAACCCCACGCGTTGCTGAAATCGGCCCCAGCAGGGCCCGTAGCCAACCCCCTACCGCCACCACATAAAGATGGCAGCCGACCTGAGGTACATCGTGCCCAGATCCCACCTATAGTCGCCAACCCGGAGCGACCTTTCTCAACAGAATGATTCTGTTTTCAAAAATCTGTTTCAGGATGGAGTCGAATAACGTATGCTTGTGGCGTCCACAGCGCGCACAGCGACTGCACCGCGCGGCCACATTGGAGGTGGCATTCTTTGTGTTAGCAAGGGTATGAGATGAACAACACAATCAACAAGATTCTATTCCATGCAAATCTTTCCCTTTAGGTCTGCAGTCCATCCTATTCTGTTGAGTTCAATACAAACTATGCACGGCTATTTCTGCTTACTTGTTTTCAGCAATTGTACAAGAACAAATTTTCGAATTTGCAATAAGCTCATGGTTTCCGATTTATTTTTCGGAAAAGTCCGCAGATTACTCGAACCTTCATCAGAGTGATTTCTGACGTCGAAAAATGTCCACTCTCTTCCGTGATATACTTACGTTCTTTTAAACTGAGCAGGAGATGTTCTAGTCCCAGAATTTTACCCATTTCTACAGAGCTTACGAATTTTCTTTCAAGAACCATGTTTGTAAGGTGCGTCCGAATGAGAATGGCTGCCCATGCGGCCGGCGTGCTTGGCAGGCGGCCGACGCGTTCGCCGCTCTCGGACGAGCATGCGAAAAGTCCCCACCGCCATCGACTACGAATGGGGCCGGCACCGGCTGGCAGCAAGCACTGCGCCGATCAATCAGCTCTGCAGACAGGAGAGAGGAGACGGCCGTCGTTGAAATCCAACACTCGTCCGTGGGCGGCACATGCGACGGTCGCCTGCCAAGCACGCCGGCCGCGTGGGCCGCCATTCTCATTCGGGCACACTTTACATGATCACGCTGCTACTTGCTTAATAAACATCGAATCAAAACGGAGTTAAGAAAAGAAGCAAATCTCGATGTTTCTGAATATTTCATGTTTTCGAGTGCAATGCCCTTTTTAGAGGCAGAGAAACCGTTAACAAGTTATCACAAGAATTTCGTCTGTACACAACAATTTTGATAGTAACTCAGCCACCTTTCAAAAACCCGTGGTGTAGGCCTGCTTTCGATGGTTTCCAGGGCTAAGAAGTGAAAACAAATTGTTTATCGGAACTTTTCAGAGTTCTGGAATGCCTTTTTCTTTCCGTGACGATCGTCCAGATTTTTATCTGAGAAGAGCTCATGATCATTTATCCCTTGTGCTTTTTTCTCTCCAGAATACTCATAATCACCTTGAAATCTGCTGCTATGCTTGATCGCTGTTGCCGTTTCCTCCTTTCCTTAATGTTCAGGTATTCTTCTTCACCTTTTTTCATAAGCACTGCACCCACTGTGTATTAAGGTATGTTACAATACCGCAATTTTTTTGAAAAAAAAAAAGCGTTTTGCGGCGTTAATTGGGCTCACAAATCGCCGCATCGCCATAGCCTGCTTTAAAGTGATCAGATTTCAATTTTGAAGATGTGTCTGGATTGTTTCCATTGAGTCCTATACGACAGTGTTACAAAATAATAAATTCAACTGCGGAACTTCATCGAAAATTGCATACTTGCAGTTCGGAATTACTCGTTATGAACTGATTAAACGGTCATGATAGCAGAAAGTGGTTGTGTTTCACCTGTGTTCGATGTGCATTTCAGAAAGAATTGCATTTTCAACAAAATACCGGAGTTAAGAAAGCTTTCTACACATAGCATTGTATTAGCCTCACTGAGAGGAACACGAAAACTACCTGAAAACTCATTTCGATAATTTTGATGTGGGTTATGGTGATACGGCGCTTTCTGAGCGCAAAATGAGCCGCAAAACCTTCTTTTTGCAGAAAAATTGCGCGGCACTAAAGTATGTCTGTGAGTTTTTTTTTTGTGGGGGAGGGAGAGTTTATCGAATGGGTATTACTGATAGCTTCTGTGCTCTAAAACAGGTGTTGTAGAACACTACCATTTCGATCGAAATGAACACTTAGAGATATGGTTAACTGAACCACGGTCTCGAAGCTTTCATCGCGAGGATTTTGTCGAAATGCCTCTTGGCGGCCGCGTAAAATTAGTGAAACATGAAATTATCTGAAAAATTGGTAAGCTCTATGGAGAAAACACACGTTTATAATTTGCCAACGGCACAAAATTCTCACGGAAATGTAGAAGTTTTTGTTTACAGAGGTTTCCATGTTTAGGGACCGATATCGTGATATCTTTATCGCCGGCGAGGCTGCTTCCCTACTCCCTAGTCTGTTTAGAGCTTCAGCCGCTTACCTCTAGAGAAAGACGGTGTGTGAATGCAACACTCTTTATTTCTTTTATACCCTATCCTTTATTAATTGGGTATCATCAATCTCGTTTACGGTGAGAATTTTGTGCCGTTGGCAATTTATAATCGTCTGGAGAAAATACTCTGTTGAATTCAACTCAAAAATATTTCCATGAGTTCGGGAGGAAAGCTCATTGAATGGATCTTGCAGTATAAACGCTTCACGTATAGCTTTTCTATCAAAAAATGAACCAGCCTAAGGGCTCAGAAGCAGCAATAGTGAGGTGATTATGTAACGTCGGCATGGATCGTGAAGAGACTTCGCGTTCACTGTTGGAGGTTGGCGCAAACTCGGTGCCATATGCTATAACATAGGTGCACCGAGTTTGCGCCAACCTTCAACAGCGAACGCGAAGTCTCTTCACGATCCATGCCGATGTTAGGTATAACACTTTAGCACTTAATGGACCGCGTGTCCACACTGCGCACCCACAGCTGTTTTGCTCCTGGGACCTCGTGACCACACAGCGCACCCACGCCAAAAACTCAGGTTTTTTCGTTTTACTTCAAGAAAATACGAATTCTTTCTAATTATTGCTTTTATATCTGTGCTTAATTCAACTTCCGTAACTGGTACGAAGATATTGAGCGCCATATGTTTCTTTTTAACATAGGCAATCATAATAAAAAATCAGTTCAAAAACTCACTAAATTGACTGGCCGTGGAGCGCTCCGGTCCGCTACGGGGGCTAGCCGTGGTACGCGCGGTCTCCTAAGTGTTAATACATGAAGAAACACAGAAGGACGGGTTTAGTCACGGAAGAAACCAAGAAAATTGAAGAAAACAAAAAACCACCTACAATCAGCTGATCGGCTGCGTCGCTGTGAACTCGTCCGGCTCAAGCGCGTGCGGTCGCGAAGCGTCTCGAAACGCAATTGCAGATCGGAATACGACGCAGAGAAAAACAGTAGCTCTGAAGCAAGTGCAATCTGTATGTGACATAGTCCGATGAAAAAATAGAAGCGTTTTTAGGGAAAGTTTTCTATTAGATCCAGTGAGTGTTTTCATGGAATGTACAGTGAAATTTGTGAACACATTTCGTCTTCCACTTCATACTCCTGGTCTCTTCCCGTGAAACTTGACACTTCCGAGTTTCATATTTACATGTAGAGGAACATAGTTTCTGCAAATTCCCAGAATCCAGTCTCTTTCTGAGATTATCTATTATCATACCATCAGTCGAAAATAGACGTTCGCGTTCTGCTGACGTAGATAAGGCAGAAAGATATCATCGAGCGATGGCCTTCAGTAGATGAAGCTTTGACGAATTCGCTTCAGTTCCCAGAAATTGGATTGGTCGACATCGACAGATGGCTCTATGCTAGAGACTCGTCCACCTCCTAAACTATAGCTAGTCATTTACACGTCGACGGAAGCAAATAACTTTTAAAAAAGGCCTACAGCTAAAGATTTGGCCTTCGCGTCCACTTCAAGTCGTGTATTGTTGTCGGCGCTCCTTATGATCCTTACGTCTAGCGATGATTAAGTGTGGTGTCGCATGCAATGCTCCGCTGGCAAACCGGCACACCCGGCTCTAGAGTTCGCGTAGTGATCCTGATCTGATAAATGGACGGAGCTGCGACGGTAGACCACCCCGCACTAATCGAAACCCCATTCTTAAGCGAGGCCGCCAACCCCGCACGGCTAGCCGCCTGGTCCATGCGTCAAACTAAAACGAAAACGGAAACCATATGACCGCCCTATATGAATAAGATGCTGAATACTTTCTGCACCGACAGCGATTTTGCTGGCAAACGTCAACAGAACAATCGGTGGGAATACTTCGTGGTTAAGCAACACGGACGGCGCAGCTGATGAGCGTGCAGCGCGCGCGGGCTTCAGACGATAGCCGAATTTAGCCCTACAGATTAACGATGTTTTCCCTATCTCTAATTTTTCTAAGCTTTATGTGAATCATAATCGAAAGTATCAACATCAATTCCGAAATTTCCAGAACATTGAAGGTTGCAACATAGTCCGACTACTCATTCGAGGTGTTAAAAATGCTATATTGAAATAATCTTTTCAGAGTCCGAAATAATGAATGAGCTTAATGACGAAATAAGAAGAGCTCCATGATTAACTGACCTTTTTAAGCCGATGCTCGAACAAATCGCAGACTGGTTGGCAGACTTCCATGTTATCTTACCCAAGTTTGACGACTAGACCCATGAGTGAACCACCGCTGACGTCGTCCATGTCGCAGGTAGCCTCAACCTCATGTTTAACAGCCTAAAAACGTTTACTGCGATCGACTTCACTGCAGAAGAAAGGCGAAATGTCTAAATTCCTCACTAACCAAATTGATCTCATGAGCAAAGCAATCATGCTCCTAATGTTGCGAGCACTCATTGTAATTTGTACGTTCCTCCCCTAAGATAGGGGATGGAGCGGCACCCTCCCACAAATAATGACATCGCACATAGTGAATCTCCTGGGTCAGCTAGCTCTCTAAGGGTCCGAATGCGGAGGCGCCCTCACACTGCGACGTCTTTTTTTTGGATCAGATGGAGCGACAGTGATGATGTCAATATACTACTTGATTGCCATTTTATAGTAATTTTTCCGTTCCTTTTCTTTGAAACGGAAGCTATAGCGGCAGCCACCCACAAACAAAGGAATCGCACACTGTCGTTCTCCTCGGTCATCTTTTTTTAGGCGGCTGTATTTATCGGAAGTACTCAATAAGAACAAAAAGCCCTTCCCATGATCGAGTCGAAAGGTTCGAGGTAACAAGACACTGTTAAATAACAAAAAAAAACAAAGAGAGGTGCAGTGCACTCTGCTAAACCTGAGGAAGCATATTCAGCAACTTTTGGCTTTGAGCAGCCTTTCACTCCTGAACGGTTTTTGAAAGGCACTGTTCGCGATAGAAATCGCTTTTCTGTTTTATTGCCTAACTTGAAACCGGTACCATTCTAATTCCAATGATGCTTCTGGAATCTTACGAGACCTCCTGGGAATGGAGTTATTGTTCCTCAAAAATTGAGCTAGGGAAAATGGTGGACGAGTTGTCCGAGGCTCGTAACTTAGGTCTTTTGCAGCGGATATATGCGAGCTGACCTGAGTAAAGAGAGAAGTTGGGAATAAATAGAAGAACGGGGCTATTGATCGGAAACCATTGCTCAGCTTACGATTTGGAGTGTTCCTTTGTTTAGGTCGAGGGGTGGAAAGGGGCGGGACTAGCCCACAATGGCGGGGCTTGCCCACTTTTCTAAGCCGTTTTGCGGGTCCTGGGTAGCTGTTCGTCCCGTTTTTTTGACGATGTTCTGCTTCTGTCAGCCACGAGAAGCGTTTGTCATGAAAAATTCGAGGATGAAGTTTATCGCGAATAGTGCCTTTATGTAGAAGACCGCGCTCATCAATGATTTTTCGGGAAACAATCCTTGGCTTCGGTATATTTGGGAAGCATTGCTTTTGAAGCTGGAGAATCTCGTCCATATCCGCATTGGTCTCAGTGGAGGTTCCTCCTACATATGACACATTCTCATGAAGACGTTTGTGATGCTTCAATACACTCATCGAAGTCGTATTCCTGAAGTGAAAATTCTTGCACAATTTGGTGTAATTCGACCAGTGGGAGCGCAGGTGGCCGCATGTGGTTACCTCCCTTCTTTCGAAGGCAGTATGCTCTTTTGACATCCTCGCATGCGACATCGGACACTTTTGACTTCCTCTGTATTACCCTCAATCTCGTTGAGCGCAATCTCCTGTTTCACAGCTGCGAAAACCTTCGGTTCAGCTGCTGCACGTGTGTCCTTCCCCTCACTACTCTCCTTGTGATGAGCGGTCGTGCTTCTTGTTGAAAGATTTATTAGTGTGAACCATAGCTATAATTTACAGCTCGTTCATATATCTCTCGGTTTTTAATCGTGGAATTTGACTTTCCATGACACTCCCAACCAGCAAAAGTTCAGCGAGTCATTTTTCATGAGAGAAATTTATCGTTTTCAGTTTAGAAGAGGAATTAGGTGTTTGATTACAACAGGTAGAGCGAGAAGGATTAGAGAAATGATCAAAAATGTCTTCCAGTTAGTTAAATTTGACCGAAAGTTAATTAGGCGTACAAGAGAAAGACCCACCGAGGAGAGATAATGATGATGGGACAGAAAGTCACGGGCCGACGCAACTTTCTCCTCAGACGCTTCTCATTCACGAAGTTTCCTGCAGTTCGGAGAGCACATACCTTGTTGCAAGCAGACGTCGTTTCCTCTCAGACTTAGGCAAACTTCTTCTTAGGCTGTACAACAGGGATTGCCTCTTTCGAAGCGTCCTGGGTGCACTTGACAAAAGAATTCGCGTCGCTAAGTTTCTTCTTCGCCCGTACTCCGATGTGAATAGAAACGCGTTGTCGAAAATTCCTTATGCCTTCTTCATCTCTGAGACTTGACTTGTCATGTCAATCTTCTAGAGAGGCTGAGCCCCTCGCTTTCTCTTATGAATCCTTGCAGTGAAGTTTAACAGAACGGGACGGAGATCTGAATCGAATGCGACATTCCACACAGCTCTAGATCTTGGAATGTCTGCTACTTGAATCCTCTTCAGAACATAGTCGAGATGTAGTTTCAAAGCTGTCATCTTCCGCTTTCGCTGCTCTTCTGGAGATAGCTGGGTTGGTCCCTGCCACGTAAGCTGATGGCGGCGATAATTCCCTTGAATGTCGATGCAATAATCAGACCACTGCGTTCACAAAATTGGACAAGGCGGTAGCGATTGTCCGATGTTTGCTCAATGGGTAGAACCATTTACCGAGTACTTCGGATCCCTGATCAAGTCCCATCTTCGCATTTGCGTAAATCCCCACGACAACAGCATGTCGACAAAGTATCCTGGCCAGCAACGTATTGAGTTCCTCATAAAACGCATCCTTCGAATTGTCCTGGGCGGTTTTAGTGGGCGCATGAGCACTCACTATCCACAGATTGAATCCTCTGTGATCCCGCAGTCGTACGAATGCATTCCGGCAAGACGTTGAGCCAAACTCCTTGACCTTACCATTGAAATCCTTCCTTACAGCTTATGCACAGCCTCCCACTCTCCTATCGTCAGCGTTACCGCAGTAGATGGTGTACTCTCCGACGCTGATGACGGGTCTATCCTTGAGGCGGGTTTCCTGCAAAGCAGAAAACGGTGCGCGGAAATAGCTCAGGAGTCTGGATAGCGCAATTTTTTGGACATCACTCGACAGCGATCGACAGTTACGGGTGGCGAAATTGTTGTTTGCGGCCAAAGACTCAATGAACTCCTTAGGTACGGGTCCTAGGAGGTCTTAGTGTGCCGGATGGCGACACCTTTATGCAATGCATGAGATATAGTGCACGCTATATTGCTCGAACGTTCCCTGTGTACACTCAAACGTCTGCTGGGTTCAATAGAAGCAGGGGCACCGACGAACCGGTACCAACAGACTTGTATACACACCCCCAAAAGATAATGGAAAATGGATTTGCCTTCGGTTTGGTTCCGTAATCATTTTCATGATGATGATTGTGTGTCACTATCAAATAGTTGTCTTATAATTTTGTGAAGCTGCTTCAAACTTGTATTCAACCCGTATTTGAGTACTATGGAAGAATTTTTATTTATATTCTGCTCATTGTAAGGCCAGTAATGTTTTGTATTTTTTGTAGTTGTAGAGATCGCTGTATATTTTCGTGTGGGTAGAGCTGTAAACTGAAAAACTCGTGGCTGCCGTGGCACAGTTGTTGCTCTCCCTTAAAAAAATAAGGTTGAGCGACGCCGCCTGAGGTAACAGGAGGACAGGGGCAGCACGGAGGCTACCAAGACGCTCAGTATTAGTATTTAGGTTAATTTACGTTCAGTAATGTATTTTGATTGTTTTTGTATTTAATGAAATGCTTAATTAAGCCTTGCGTCAGGGACAGGATTGAATGTGTTGTACCTGGAGGGTTATAAGTGTAGGAAGCTTGACGTAATCGAGTTCAGATGAAATTGTGATTCTCGAGTTGGTTTGTGCAGATAGTGACCTCTGGCATGGCATAATGAAACAAACTGCTATGACTGGTGCGAGGCGCTGACCAATGGCGAGGCCCCTTATTTGTGAGTAGTAGCTTCCCGACAACCTGAGAACTTTAGGTATTCCTTTACAAGGTCCATAATCTGCATTTTGCTCAAACCGAAAGTCACAATCGTCCCGTTGTGTTCACCTAGTTCTATTTCGGACAGCGCCTGAAGAGCTTCTTCATTGTTCATGTTTGTGTACAGCGTTGTAACACCAAACGATTCAATCACGCAGGTTTTTCCCACTCTACAGGTTCGTAGACGATCCAGGAACTGCTAAGTGTTGGATAAATGTGACGGTGTCGTTAGTGTCTATTATAGTTGTACACGAACGAAGTTTTCGAAAAATTTTCAAAAGATTTTTCGAAATTTTTTTCGTTCTCAACTCAATTCAATTCAATTCAATAGCTTTATTTTGCAATAAAGAAACATACGGAATGTATGTGAAGAAAGGTTAAATACGGTAACCTGCGTACGCAGGCAAACAGAACAAAAAGCAAATAAAATAAAACACTCGTACGATAAAGCACCCTGTGTAAAGCTTCAGCAGAAGGAGCGGCCATCTGCCCCATGCAATGACCTTAGATTAAAGTGGGACAGCTTGCTTTTAAAAATAGGAAAGTTCCCGGGTTCAACGACTTCCGATGGTAATTTATTCCAAGTTTGGATGACCCTGAACGCGAACGAATGCAGCACGTTAGATTTCGTTGTAAATTTACGTTCGAGCTGGAAGGCGTGCTGGCGAGAACGAGCGCAGCGGCGGGTGAACGTGAAAACGCTCTCAAACGGAATGTCGCAAAGACCATTCACGATTGTGTAACATAAGTGCAAATCAAACTTAGTTCTCCGATATCGCAGGGCTTCATTCCCCAACATTTCAGGCCTAGTCATGTAGTCTGGCACTTCTTGCGTAGGAAATACTTTGACAAAAACGCGTCTTGAGTACCGTCTTTGCACGTTTTCCACGATTTCATCATCCTCAATAGAGGATGGTGACCAAACCTGAGTGCAGTATTCCAAGAGCGGCCGGCAGAAGACAATGTATGCTTTCCTATAATGCTCGAGGCATGGGTGTTGCAGAGATCTAAGAATGCAGTTCGCTACACGGGAAGCTTTCTCTGAGATTTCCTCGCAGTGGGATTCCCACTTAAGGTCGGTGCTGATAAGCACACCAAGATCACTGACAGTCTCGCGTACGGGGAGCACAACATCATTTAGGCGTAAAAAGCACTCATGTTGGAAATTGATGTGAAATAAGCTGCATTTTTCCTCAGAAAGCTTCAACTGCCATAGCTTGGACCAATCAGCAAGCCGGTTCAGGTCACACTGAAGCTCGTGGAAATCGATAGCGGGGTTGCGAAGAGGGCGAAATATCTTGAGATCATCAGCGAAAAGTTCGCATGTGCTCGATAATTCATCAGAGATGTCGTTCACATAAATGAGAAAAAGCAAAGGACCCAGAACGCTACCCTGAGGATCACCGCTGGCAATTTGGATAGGATGAGAACAGAAGTCGCCAATTTTGACTGTGAAGTCACGAGGTGTCAGAAAGGAACTCAGCCATTTTAGAAAGCCACCAGAAATACCGTAGGTTTCGAGTTTCATAAGTAGCTTTGGATGACTGACTGTGTCAAAAGCTTTAGCATAGTCGATGTACACAACATCAGTTTGGCAGTTCTCATTCACAGCCGAACACCAGTCGCGGAACGAGGACACTAACTGGGACAGTGTTGATCTACCAGGCAGAAAACCATATTGGGCAGGGCTGAGGAGGTCGTTCGATGCAAGATGGGAGAGAGCACAATCTTTGACAGTGATTTCGAGGACTTTACATACTGACGAGGTTAAACTGATGAGCCGATATTTCGAGACCTGAGCAGCTGGTGCCTTTTTGAGAAGCGGGGTTACAATCGCGGTTTTCTATGCGTACGGAAGAGTTCCAAGAGCAAGACTATGTTCAAAGATGCATATGAAAGGGTAACACAACCCGTCAGCGGCCCTTTTGATAAAATAGGAGGGTATGGAGTCTGGAGTAAGCGAAATTTTGTCGTTTAGCTTTTTTATGGCACCCATTATAACTTCGTGGTTGATAGGTATAGAGCACAATTTCTGAAGACATCGTGAGGGAAAGTGGGGGGTCGCGCCGTTGTCGCGAGTAAATACCTTTGAGAAATAGTCCGCGAACATTTTGCACTTTTGCTGATTATCGACAATGATTTCGCCCTCTTCATCTTTCAGGGTACAGATACCTTTACGTGTTTTCATCTTAGCATTCATGTAATTGAAAAAGTTTTTTTTTGATTTCCTGAGCAAATGAGGGGTTTTTCACGGTTTTTAGCAAGATGTGTGCATTCCTTTGCAAGATCCCTAGCGCACTTATTGAAAGCAGCGCGTCCACCCGGCTGGAAAAGGTCACGCCAGAGGAAATGCTTTTTAGCGGCCAGGCGTTGTAGATGCGGTGGGAAGTTCTTGGTCGAGGGGCCATGTTTCCGAAGTGGAACACACGTCTCTATTACAAGGTGGACATAGGAAATAAAGGCCTCATACATTTCGTTTATGTTCCGGCATGTACGAAAGAGTGCATCCCAGTCTGCTCCTAACAACCAAAGATTTTCTTGGTCCCAATTAGCTCTGCGAAAATCGAAATTACGGGCTGTTTTGGGAGTGTCAGGTTCACGAGCCATTTCAAAGGCTATGCTAGAGTGATCGCTTGTAGACGGGCCAATGGGTAGCCCTCAACGCCAGGATCATGAATATCTTCCTAGTTTCGCTCAGAGTTGACTTTCAAGCGAGTTATACAAAAAAGACGAAAAAGATGAGAAACCCGGCCTCGTTCGCTTTCTAACCAAATCCTACGAGCGGTATTGTAGGAGGGGTCTACTACACAATTAAATGTAAATCACAAAATTCATGTCTGAGTGTTTACTGTGCCTTTAATGTCGTAACTTTGGAAAAGAATGTTCCTTCTGGGTGTAGCTGGACTACCAATGTTAAGAACAGGTTGCAATACTGGCGGGCAAACAACATTCAGCACCTTATTGCTCTTTACTCATTCAGAACAAAATTCAGTTCCAAAACTCACCGAATAGACTGGCCATGAAGCGCGTCGGCCCATTGCGCCGATTAGCTGGGGGGCGCGGGGTCTCTAAACTGTCAAGCAATTACCGATGAGCGATATCTCAGAAAAAAACTAATCGGTCTAACAAATCAATTTTCAAACGTCAGCTTTCCGGCGATTGAGTGTGCGTGCGACCTGTGCGCATGCGCACCCCCAATTAATTATAGCTTACCGTCACAAAAATGACTTAGAAACTATTTCAGCAGAGAAATCTTCCACCAACATGACAAATCTGCGCGAGCAATCCTCTTTGGGTAAGCAACGGGCCTTTTGTAATGCGTGCTGAAAATCGTGAAAACGACTCATTCTGTATAGTGTCAATTTAGTCGCTGACGTTGCCTCCGTCTGGGAAATGTTGCATATTTTTTGTTTAGACACGCTCAAAGAGACACGCTCATCATGGTAAAATTCTTCTTACACGCATATTTCTCTAGTTTCGAATTGGTTTTGGACCCAGTGATTGCGAAACATTTTGTGAGTTCCAGTTGCTAATCTTGGGCGAAATGTGTCATAGCCTTCTAAATCACAATGCAGAGGGTTAGCAGAATTCATGTGTCACCTTCAAGTACATATAAGAGACATTTCCGGGAGTTTTCATCATGAATTTTGTCGCCTGAATGTTTTACTACATTGATATTTGGTTGTACGTAAACCGTCATCTGATAGGAATAGGTTGGATTGGGACAGCGAACCAGTGACCACGCGTTTTTGCAGCGAGGCGCAGTCAAAAACTACTCATTATAATGTCTGCCTTGGGTTTGCAGTTAGAATGACCTCGCGAGGGACGGCGAGCAATTTCAATTGCGCTCAGCCCATCTCTGTTTCGGTCACCATCGAACTGGTTCCTTTCCTCGATATATTTGCTTTCTTCCTGTTGCTCATACCTATCTTTTCACCGGTTCATTGATTTCCTCGAGAAGTTGCACAAAGGCCACTCATTGGATAAACTGGCATATTTCGGAATAAGTTTCAAACCAACTACATGCTTCATTTGTACGCTGCTCTTAGATAGATTCACAACAGTTTCTGGAAGTGTTGCTTGTGCCTGCCTTTGATGGCCGTTTCATACGTGTTGTGCCTGTTGACACACAAAAATATATTCTCAGATTCTATGCGTAATCTGGAGAGTATCACGCGTTGATCGCAACAGTATCTCTGAAATCGTTTTAACCAGACAAGTGTGGTTATGGCTCCTTAGATCATATGATTTGAGGGCGGAAAACAAACCAGAAGGGGAGTGAAAATTGAAGACGGGGTTGAGAATCATTCGTGTACCTAGGATAACGGCTGCCGCATCACGCAACAGGACGATAATCGTGCAGGGACCTCTTGGTTCCGGCACGATTCACAATTCTACCTAGAATTCGGCCCCGAAAATCATTCGTCTACCTAGGCAGCTGTTGAGTTCGAAAATCAAGAAAAGAGTTACCACGTGGTAACGAATGAGGGTCGGTCCCGTGGTGCAGCTTATATCTCGCTTTCTTGCAGAAGTTGAGATCTCGCACTTGGCACACATTATACAGTGGGAGTCTACTACACAAATACATGAAAATCTCAAAATACCCTCTTATTTCATCAAAAGGGCTGCTGACGGGTTATGTTACCCTCTCTCAGTCATCTTCAAACATAGTTTCGCTCTTGGAACTCTCTCATCCGCATGGAAAACTGCGATTGTAACTCCGCTTCTTAAAAAGGCACCAGCTACTCAAGTTTCGGAACTATCGACCCATCAGTCTAACCTCCTCAGTATGTGAAGTACTTGAAATCATTATTGAAGATTGCGTTCTCTCCCACCTTGCATCAAACGACCTCCCTAAGTCCCGCGCAATATGGTTTTCTACCTGGTAGATCTACACTATCTCAGTTGGTATCCTCGTCTCAGGACTGGTGTTCAGCAGTGAACGAGAACTGCCAGACCGATGTTGTGTACATCGACTATGCTAAAGCTCTCGATACCGTCAGTTCTCCAAAACTAATTCTGAAACTCAAAGGCTACGGCATTTCTGCTGACATCCTGGAATGGTTTGAGTCTTTTCTGACGCCTCGTGACTTCAGAGTCAAAATTGACGACTCTTGTTCTCAATCTTGCCAATTCGCCAGCGGTGTCCCCAGGGTAGCGTTCTGGGTCCTTGCTCTTCTCTCACTTATGTGAACGATATTTCTGACGAATTGTTGAGCACATGTAAGCTTTTCGCTGATGATCTTGAAATATATCGCCCTCTTCGCAACCCAGCCATCGATTTTCACGAGCTTCAGAGTGACCTGAACCGGCTTGCTGATTGGTCCAAGCTATGGCAGCTAAGAATATCTGAGGAAAAATGCAGCCTGTTTTATATCAATTTCAAACATGAGAGCTTTTTACGCCTAAATGATGTTGTGCTCCCCGTACGCGAGACTTTCAGTGATCTTGGTGTGCTTATCAGCACCGACTTTAAGTGGGAATCCCAATGCTAGGGAAATCTCAAAGAAAGCTTCCCGTGTAGCGAACTGCATTCTGAGATCTCTGCAACACCCATGTCTCGAGCATTATAGGAAAGCATACATTGTCTACTGCCGGCCGCTCTTGGAATACTGCACGCAGGTTTGGTCACCATCCTCAATTGAGGATGATGAAATCGTAGAAAACGTGCAAAGACGGTACTCAAGACGCGTTTTTGTCAAAGTATTTCCTACGCGAGAAGTGCCAGACTGCATGACTAGGCTTGAAATGTTGGGGATTGAAACCCTGCGATATCGGAGAACTAAGTTTGATTTGCGCTTATGTTACAAAATCGTGAATGGTTTTTGCGACACTCCGTTTGAGAGCGTTTTCACGTTCACCCGCCGCTGTGCTCGTTCTCGCCAGCACGCCTTCCATCCAGCTCGAACGTAAATTTACATTGAAATCTTCGTTTGCGTTCAGGATCATCCAAATTTGGAATAAATTACCATCGGAAGTCGTTGAATACGGGAACTTTCCTATTTTTAAAAGCAAGCTGTCCCACTTTAATCTAAGGTCATTGCATGGGGCAGATAGCCGCTCCTTCTGCTGAAGCTTTACACAGGGTGCTTTATCGTACGAGTGTTTTATTTTATTTGCTTTTTGCTCTGTTTGCCTGCGTACGCAGGTTACCGTATTTAACCTTCCTTCACATACATTCCGTATGTTTCTTTATTGCAAAATAAAGCTATTGAATTGAATTGAATTGAATCGAGAACGAAAGAAATTTCGAAAAATCTTTTGAAAAAATTTTCGAAAACTTCGTCCGTGTACAACTATAATAGACACTAACGATACCGTCACATTTATCCAACACTTAGCAGTTCCTGGATCGTCTACGAACCTGTAGAGTGGGAAAAACCTGCGTGATTGAATCGTCTGGTGTTACAACGCTGTACACAAACATGAACAATGAAGAAGCTCTTCAGGCACTGTCCGAAATAGAACTAGGTGAACACGACGGGACGATTGTGACTTTCGGTTTGAGCAAAATGCAGATTATGGATCTTGTAAAGGAATACCTAAAGTTCTCAGGTTGTCGGGAAGCTACTACTCACAAATAAGGGGCCTCGCCATTGGTCAGCGCCTCGCACCAGTCATAGCAGTTTGTTTCATTATGCCATGCCAGAGGTCACTATCTGCACAAACCAACTCGAGAATCACAATTTCATCTGAACTCGATTACGTCAAGCTTCCTACACTTATAACCCTCCAGGTACAACACATTCAATCCTGTCCCTGACGCAAGGCTTAATTAAGCATTTCATTAAATACAAAAACTTTATTTTTTTAACGGAGAGCAACAACTGTGCCACGGCAGCCACGAGTTTTTCAGTTTACAGCTCTACCCACACGAAAAATATACAGCGATCTCTACAACTACAAAAACACAAAACATTACTGGCCTTACGATGAGCAGAATATAAATAAAAATTCTTTCATAGTACTCAAATACGGGTTGAATACAAGTTTGAAGCAGCTTCACAAAATTATAAGACAACTATTTGATAGTGACACACAATCATCATCATGAAAATGATTACGGAACCGAACCGAAGGCAAATCCATTTTCCATTATCTTTTGGGGGTGTGTATACAAGTCTGTTGGTACTTGCTCGTTGGTGCCCCTGCTTCTACTGAAACCAGCAGACGTTTGAGTGTACACAGGGAACGTTCGAGCAATATAGCGTGCACTATATCTCATACATTGCATAAAGGTGTCGCCGTCCGGCACACTAAGGCCTCTGGTCCATAACACCTTAGAATCCGCACCTAAAGAGTTCATGGAGTCTTTGGCCACAAGCCACAATTTCGCCACCCTGAACTGTCGATCGCTCTCGAGTGATATCCAAAAAACTGCGCTATCCAGACTTCTGAGCTATTTCCATGCACCGTTTGCTGCTTTGCAGGAAACCCGTCTCAAGGATAGACTCGTCATCAGCGTCGAAGGGTACACCATCTACTGTGGTAACGCTGACGACAGGAGAGTGGGAGGCTGTGCAATAGCTGTAAGGAAGGACTTCAATGGTAAAGTCAAGGATTTTGGCTCAACGTCTTGCCGGAATGCATTCGTACGACTGCGGGATCACAGAGGATTCAATCTGTGGATAGTGAGTGCTCATGCGCCCAATAAAACCGCCCAGGGCAATTCGAAGGATGCGTTTTATAAGGAACTCAATACGTTGCTGGCCAGGATACTTTGTCGACATGCTGTTGTCGTGGGGATTTACGCAAATTCGAAGATGGGACTTGATCAGGGATCCGAAGTACTCGGTAAATGGTTCTACCCAGTGAGCAAACATCGGACAATCGCTACCGCCTTGTCGAATTTTGTGAACGCAGTGGTCTGATTATTGCGTCGACATTCAAGAGGAATTATCGAAGCCATCAGCTTACGTGGCAGGGACCAACCCAGCTATCTCCAGAAGAGCAGCGGAAGCGGATTGCATCGACATTCAAAAGGAATTATCGCCGCCATCAGCTTACGTGGCAGGGACCAACCCAGCTATCTCCAGAAGAGCAGCGGAAGCGGAAGATGACAACTTTGAAACTACATCTCGACTATGTTCTGAAGCGGAATATTCCAGTAGCGGACATTCGAAGATCTAGAGCTGTGTGGAATGTAGCATTCGATTCGGATCACCGTCCCGTTCTGTTAAACTTCACTGCGAGGATTCATAAGAGGAAGCGAGGGGCTCAGCCTCTCTAGAAGATTGACATGACAAGTCAAGTCTCAGAGATGAAGAAGGCATAAGGAATTTTCGACAACGCGTTTCTATTCACATCGGAGTACGGGCGAAGAAGAAACTTTGCGACGCGAATTCTTTTGTCAAGTGCATCCAGGACGCTTCGAAAGAGGCACTCCCTGTTGTACAGCCTAAGAAGAAGTTTGTCTAAGTCTGAGAGGAAACGACGTCTGCTTGCAACAAGGTATGTGCTCTCCGAACTGCAGGAAACTTCGTGAATGAGAAGCGTCTGAGGAGAAAGTTGCGTCGGCAGCTTTAAAGTGACCGCGAGCGAGAGTGGACGTGTAGAGCTAAGGAGTTCAAGAAGGTTTGGGAGGAGAAGAATCCGAGGAAAGGCTACGACGTTGCTGCGACAGTATAGCGAGAAGATGAAGAGATTATGGAAGCGATTACTTCAGTTCAATACTGAATCGTCCAGCGCCATAATAACCTGAGCTCCCGCATGTTCAGAGAGCACATTACGATGTCAGTGAGGAACCGCCGACTGAGTCTGAAGTTTTTGGATTGTGTCCGGAAAATGAAGAATGGAAAGGCAGGTGGAGATGACATTGTCAACGCTGAAATGCTGAAAGCTCTTCCTCCGTCTGGGATTCGTGAAATGACCAACACCATCCGTGCCACACGGATGAGCGAAAGAATACCCGATTCGTGGAGACATGCGATCATCGAACATCTTCGCAAGAAGCTATCCGTCACGGATCCTGAGAACTACAGAGGAATCTCTCTACTTCGTGTCATGTACAAGGTTTTAGAACGTATCATTCTCAAGCGACTTATCAAACATCGTGGAGGAACGACCAGAGATAAGCAAGCCGGTTTTCGACATGGAATGTCGACCATCGACCTAGTGTTCGTCGTGTGAAGAGTAACTGAATCGTGGCAACGGTATTCGAAGTCATTACAACTTGCTTTTTTGAACTTTGAAGCGGCGTTCGACTCTCCTCATCGTGATCGATTGCTCAACGCTCTGCGAGCAGATGGAGTCCCGGAAAAGTATGTTCGGTTAATCGAGGAAATGAACAGAGGAGCAATTGCAGCAGTTCGTACACCTGTCGGACTTACGTCAGCTTTCGAGGTGAAAACAGGAGCGAGGCACGTAGCCATAGCAGGACCTTTTCTTTTCAACTTCGCCGTTGATGATATCATGTGTAGAGTTGCAGAACAGTTTCCTGCGAATGTGATCCTGACACCATCGGGACGCTCCCCTGACGACCTGGAGTACGCCGACGACATTGTGTTAGTCGCTGAAAACAACGCAAAACTACAAAGGATTGTGAACCTCATTTCGAAGTATGCCGCAGCCTGTGGACTTCGTCTTCGTTCCGACAAATGCAAGCAGATGTGGGTCAAGGTTCAAGAGAAACAGAAAGCATATTATGCCTTCCTTGCCAGCATGACGAATGAGAACTGGCTGACGTATCTCGGAGCGAAGAAGTATGATAGCTAGCCTTGGCGAGAGCGAAGGCTGCACATTACGTAGAACTCTTTCAGAAGCTGGATACGCGGGACGACTCGTGTATCGACTTGCGAAATCACGTCAGCGTGGAACGGAGGACAAAGAGAAGATCTACGGTGTTATTGATGAATATACCTAATCCACACTCACAAGCGGCTCTGTCCATTCGATCACTGTCGAGGAAGAACAGATGGGGCATTAGCATCTATGAGGCCGCAAAGAGCGACGGGGCCCTATGATCTGGCGGCCGAGATGTGGAAGGCACGGTGCTGAAGCCCTGCTGACTGACTAGCAAAGTTCTTCAGCCAGGTTGTCGCTGGAAAGAAAACACCTGAGGATTGGCAGCGGAGCACGGCCATACCCATCTGGAAGAAGGACAGTCCAGCAGATTGTGCGAATCATCACAATATTTGGCTGCTGTCCCACAGCATGAAAATTTTGAACGTGTTCTCGATTGTCTGATCCGTGGAATCGTCAAAATCACCAAAATTCAATGCGGCTTTGTTGCTAACTGTGCCACCACGGATGCCATTCATGCTGCTCCACTACTGACTGAGAACCACCGCTACGAAAACAAGACACTTCAACTTGCCATTCTTGATTTGGAGAAGGCGTTCGACCGAGTACCGCATGGAGATATGGTTCGCTTAGCGACAGCATGGTCTCCCACAAGAGCTCATTGATCGGTCAGGATTCTCTACGCCGATCCAGAAGTCGTGTTCAAGCAGCACTCGGGACGTCGGCAGAATTGCCCAACTCTGTCGGAGTGCATCGATGATCTGTTCTGTCTCCGCTTTTTTGTCATTGTGATGAAAACAGTCACACAAGACTTACAGAAACCGGCTCCCTGTCGCTACTGTATGCCGATGACCTGATATTTGCATCTGAAGATAAGGCTGACCTTGAGCAATAGTTGCAAGCCTGCAGTGATCAGCTGCCTCGGTACGGATTACGCCTCAATGTCGAGGAAACGGAATATCTGGCCACGAACGGTGATGAACAGGAGTCTATGAAGGTCAACGGTATAACCTAGCGCGTGCTGAAGTCTGGAAGTAGCGTGGTGAAAGCGGCGTTCGATGACTGGGGTGCTCTGCGATAAGAAAATGCCAGATCGCTTCAGGTCGAAGATTTATCGAACCGTTGTCCGACCCTTGGCGCTGTTCACCGCAGAGTGCTGGTCTTTACCGAAGTGCGTCGAGCGTAAACTACGTGTAATGAAGACGAAAATGTTGCGCTGGACTGCTGGTGTCACTCGATTAGATCACATTCGACCGCGTTTCCGTGCCGCTCCAATTGCTGAAAAACTCCGCCAAGTTCGACTGCGGTGGTATGGACACGTACTTCGAGCCGGAGACTATACCGTTTCAAGGCAGACCTGAATCTGGATAAGCCTGGAAAACGACCCAAAGGACTACCGAAGCAGCTCTTGCTTGACACGCTGCATGCTAAATTGAAGGCTGCTGGTGTGCACCTTGTTCAGGCGCTTGACATGGGGATATGGCGCCAGTGCATCAGAAGAGAGGAATCCGCTTCAAAGCGGGACAAACACTGCAGAAGAAGAATTGCAGACTACGGCTGCAGCATCACGCGACACGATGATAATCTTGGTGGGAGGAAGGTGAATCATGCCGAGACCTGGTGGTCCCAGCACGATTATCATTCTATTGCGTGATGCAGCAGCCGTTGCCCACAAATGCGGACCGGAATTTGGCTCCGAGAACGACAGTGTGATACTAGATAACGTTTTGGAGGCATCAAATGCCTAAATTTTTAGAAGGCGATTGAAGGCAGCGTTCACGATGATCATCCTCGTTGACTTTCTACACTGAAATGATAGGCGAGAAGGATCTTAGGCTCCCAGTGTCGAATGAACGGTAGAAAACGAGCCAGGAGCTGCAAAATAACGGCTGCAAACAAGCGTTTTGATGCCCCAGACACGCCCTGTGCCCCAGATCCGCCCCTCGAAAGGAACAAATGAAGACTCAGATTATAGGAATGATCAAGTGAAGGAAGTGCTGATAAGTGAGCTGTTTGCTTCATTGCACTGATAGGTATCATCCTTCTAGCGGTCAATTCCTCCACGCTCAAAAATCAACGTAAACAAGAGAGGGCCTTATTCTGCTCAAAACGCGTCTTTCGTGTCCTTTTTAGGCATGCCTTGCTATATAGGGCACCAGACCTTCCGTAAATCGTGGAGATATCGGAAGTGAAATTTATCGTGAACACTGCCTTTAAGAAAACTTCATGTTCAGGAATTACTCAACATTCCAGATTTCCAGACTGAAAAAACGCTGCTTCAGCTGAGGCTGGTTTTATCGTAGGATGATGCCACCTGAGGTTGGAAAATGTTGACTATGGAGCCGCACAGTGTATCGTTCGATTTTTGGCGATTTCTCGTTTTGGGTTTTGCGGGTTTTAATTGGTTGTGTCTCACAAACATCACTTACAGGCAATAAAACGGCGAAATTCACTTGGTTCCTACGCGTTCTGGTGCTGAGCGGAGGGTAGAGACAGTGAGAGAGCGTAGGGCAGACGGAGACCGAGGCGTCGCGCGCGCCGCTCGCGCCTCGAATGATTTGATTTACAACGTTTTGTAGAGGGTATGCAGTTCACCACGGAGTTCCAAAAAAATTTCGTGATGTGGTTCCAGCTCTAGCAATAAAGACACAGTCCAAGCTCGTGGGTAAAATTTTATATTATAGCCCAGTCGCTGTGTGTGGCAACCCTGCCAAACGCGGAATCTTACCTCTTCAAAATAAGCGAGAAAAATTGAGCACCCATTCGCTCCGCCCCCAGAATGGGAACCCATTCCCTTCACCCTCTTCAGGGTTTTCCGTCTCAATAGGTACGGGACAGGCCATGAATTTTGATCAAAATCTACGTTCTTCCATTTGTTATAGGTCTGGCGTTATAGTGTGATGTGTTCAGGTGCGATGACTGCGAATAGCAAAGAAAAACAGGCCACTGAAAACTCGTCCACGAAAACCTCGCCGTTCAAGGTCACAATTTTTGAGGGGTCATAACTCCGTTAGTGCGTTCTGAATAACTTTGGAGACACCATTGTGATCAACGTGAATTTCTGTACATATACATAGAGCAGAGAAACTAAAGAACGATTTTGAAGTTGGGCTGTGCCTTTAAAGGCAGTGGTCGCGATAAAATATTCTTGTCTTCTTTTCCTTTCTAAATCCTTTTCTGTGTCTAGAGTAGTAGGATCAATGAGAAAGAATCGCGAAAAAACCGCTGTTTCGGGCCAAATTTCAACCCTGAACTTCCTTGTCTTTTGATGGTGGACGAGCTTACCCCACATCATCGGCATCGATGATCTCTAATATCAAGAACATCAGCTGGCTTGAAATCGAATTTCAATCAATGAAAATTGTCTCATCTATTCAAAAACATTGACTGAAGTGCTTGCTTTCTTTGTTCGAATGTTTTCATTAGGTAAATTTGCAATTCTTTCGTTCTCTGAATGTCGATGGTTTTTGATTGCTCGGCATGAGACTGCGATCTTTTTTTTGTCGGCGCTGTGCACGTGTGCACGAACTAGCATCTTTAAGCCCTAGAAACTCTAATTCTAGCCCATTTTTCGCCGCGCTACCTCTCACCTTCAAAGGCAGTGGTCACGATGAAAAACGTTATCGAAAAAAAAACTACAAAAATCAGCTTAGATAGAAAACAGCTGAAAAACTAGGAAGGTAGAGCGGTGAAAAACGGACTAGATTTAGAGTTTATAGGGCTTAAAGATGCTAGTTCGTGCACACGTGGACAGCGCCGCTCAAAAAGATCACAGTCTTAATGCCGAGCAGTCGAAATTCATCGACATTCAGGGGACGAAAGATTTGCAAATTTACCTAATAAAAACATTCGAACGAAGAAAGCAAGCACTTCAGTCAATATTTTTGACTAGATCAATTTCAAGCCAGCTGATGTTCTTGATACTAGAGATCATCGATGCCGATGGAGTGGAGTGGGCTCGTCCACCATCAAAAGACAAGAAAGTTCAGGGTTGAAATTTGGCCCGAAACAGCGATGTTTTTCTCATTTTTCTCATAGGTTCTAATACTCTAAACCCAGAAGAGAGTTTAGAGAGGAAAAGAAGACAAGCATATTTGATCGCGACCACCGCCTTTAAGCGTTCTCCTCTAATTTGAGGCTTAGCCATACGCGACTGTGTCACCATTTTCCTCTAATTAAGTTGAAGACAGGTATTTTTATGAGTAAAGGTAACGCAGAGAGATTTCTTAAGTTTACCTCTGGTGATGTTTTCGTTGCATTTAGTGCCCCCGCCCCCTCCCACCCCCTCGAACGGTGGCCTCGAACAGAGGAAGATCCAGCCAGTGTCGTACCTGATTTGCACCTGATGCACTTTTGAAAGACTTTCCCATGCCTTTCATCTTTCAGAGATGTTTTTTTATTTGTTTCCAGAGGCACAACTCATCAACGACAAAATCATAGTTTAAGAGTCACCGTAGGGGCGAGAGAGAGGCGTAAGTCATTGAGGAGTGCGGAGTCCGGGGTAAAATATACTCTAGAACCGCGGTTTTATGGTTGATGTCTCCAGAAAGAGCTGGCATCAAAGCCGTCGTTCTTCAGTTTCATTCGTTCTGGCGGTTTTCGAATGTTTCGTTTATTTTTGATGCGTGGTATATAACAACAAGATATCACAAGGTAGCTGAGGTGAATACAAAACTCTGTCCCGGAAAGCGATGAGATGCAGGTTCGAGTCCTGCCTGACTCCTAAGTTTTGCATTCAACTCATCTACCTTGTGATAACCGTCGTTCTAGTAGATAGGAACGGCGCAGAGAGATCATTCCGTTGTGTGCTACGATGTCATGACGGCTCAGCAGGACATCACCAAGGACTCGAATCTTAGCTTTTTTTGGTCCAGAGAGGACAGGAACCACATCTTAAAAACACTCCTCGCCAATTTCGACCCGTACACACAGATTGGTAGGAAAGTAAAAGATTTCTAATAGTTATTTACCTAGGGTGGCCAATGAAGCGGTCGGAGAAGCGAAAAATTGTAACTAAATGGTATCTTTAGGCATGGAATTCTGGAAGTATGGTTACATAGTTTAGCGGAATGAGCCATACTACTCTTTACTCTTTGTAAACATGTGATGGCCGACCAAAACTAAGAAGGCTAAATTTGAGGTACTATGTCTCTAATTTGTTGCTGTTGCTCAATAATGTGTCTGCTTGCAGTTCTTTCAACCAACCGCAGAAACATGGATTTCTCAACAACCTGAATTCGCTGGTGCCGCTGAAAAAGGCGTAGCACTGCGTTGGAGAGCGTTCTCTCTTAGGTGAAAAAAGTTGTCGAGAATCCGGCGAGAAGTTGTCACAATTCGTACGAATTCAGGACAACTTCTCGCTTCAATCTCGACAACTTCTTGGCAGATTCTCGGCAAAATTTTGCCGGATTCTCCGCAGCTCCTCGGCTGATTCTCGGCACCTTTTCGTCTGATTCTCGACAACTCTTCGACTCATTCTCGACAACTTTTCGCAGGTTTCTCGACAACAGTTTCGCACGGAAATAATTCAAAATAAAATAAGTAAATAAGAAAAATTATATAAGCTCATGTATATCTATAGAAACGGTATGTTTCCTAAAGGAAATATCTCACTACATCTGTAGAACTAAAATGAATCAGAAGCGGAAATTTCTCAATTAATTTCTAAACACTAATTCCAGCAGCAGTATTTATTTTCTTATTTTTAAGCCTTTAGAAGAACAGTTGTTTCCGGATAAGAGGGAGAAGACTGAGAAAATGATTAGGCTTAGAAAGGAGATACAAAAACAGTAGTTTGTAGTGAGGATATCTAATATTTTGTGGGAATGTGTACGCCTGGCATCGTAAAATAGTATGGGTGACAAGCCGCGAGTAATTGATCTAAAGGAGTTATGATCTCGGAAAGTTTGCCGGTCATCGCATTTTTTCCTAGCCTACAAAGAGCCAAAAAAAACTTCATAGCATCGGTGACGCAGTCGGTAGGGAGGGGCAGTGTTAGGCTGGCGATGAGGGTTCGAACCTACTCGAGATTTTTTTAAATTCGCGAAACTGACATATTTTGGTCAGGAATCATTTCCCAAAAGTCACTCTACCAATTTGCAGCGCGATGTAGCCATGTCGATATTAAAACAGACCTGTGTACATGAGATTCAAGGTTTAATCCCCTAGCCAGGATTTTCGATAGCATCACCATCGCAATAGATCACGCAAATAAGTGGACAGTTATGTTCTATAACCGCCTTTTAACGCTCTAGGTGGAATTTTTATCCCCTAACTTCATTTCCGAGTGATTATTTGAAGCGTTGAATATGAATTCGAGGGGTCCATTTTCAGTTTCATCGATGACTGTGACAGATTGCAGTAGCTCTAATGTCATCTATCTACCCTAATATTCTGTAAATTTGAAAACAAGCTCATATTCGCGTTCAAAGTTTCAAATAACCCTTTTAGACAAAAATTAGGTGAAATGAGCTTCTGACCTTTCGAACCATGTAAAAGGTTAAATACCCGCGCTATAGTGTATTCGCCGCAGTATTACCCTTGTCCGAAGCAAATGAAATGACAAAATTGATTCTGTTTATTATTGTGTCTGACCACTAAAAAAGACACGGGCACTCAATAAAGCACTTCACTCTCTCATCGTCAGCAACACAGAGTCTTCTGAGCCATCTTATGGTGCATCGGCCCCCTCCAAGCTGGTGTACCTCGTATCCGGACAAAACAATACAGCACGAAAAAGAAATATAAAAACATCAAACAGCACGACACATGAAGCGAGCTGAACACAAGTGAACGAAGCTCCGGAACAATCGTGGGAACGATTCTGCGAGTTCGAGAGTTCCGGTGTGCATGAATTCACTGGTCCCACAAAAGGAGAACGGAAAAAATAAAGTTCTCAAGGCTTTCAAGGAAAGTAACGAGAGAAAAAATTATGGATACTACGTACGCCTTCCTTGGAAAGCAAATTCTGCAAATCTTCCGGACTACAGATGCATCGCCCTCCAAAAACTGAAAGCAAACTTATTCCATCTCAACAAGACACCATCAGTACTACAACAGTATCATGATACTATTACTCAACAACTAGAAGCAGGAATCATCGAAGAGGTCAAAGAAGGCAAGGACACAACACCTCCGGAAAGAGAAATCCTGCTTTATCTGCCCCACCATGCAGTACTATCTCCACAAGAACAAACCACCAAACTACGAGTGGTGTTTGATGCATCAACACACATGAAAATCTGCCCATGCCTCAACGACGTTCTCTATCAAGGGCCCGTCATGCTCCCGAAATTGTGCGACATCTAACTGCGATTTCGAATCGAGAACACGGCCGTTACAAGTGACGCCGAAAGAGCATTCCTCCGAGTTCGTCTAGATTCACAAGACAGGAATGCAACACGGTTTTTATGGATACGAATTATCTACCAATCGCTTACTCCAGAAAACGCTGTAACCCTTTCCGATTCACAAGAGTTACTTTTGGAATAAACTGTGCACAGTTTCTTCTTGCGGCTGCCACTGCCCATCATTTGAGGACGCAAGTAGACAATATTCAAGTGGCCAAAGAAATAGAGGAGAGTACCTACGTAGGCAATGTCATTCTGACAACAAATTCTACTGAAGAAGGACTGCGCATTTTCACAGAATCAAAGAAAATCTTCAAAGGACTTAATATGAACCTACCACAAACTTAAACGAGCGACACAATTTTGAAAGAACAATTCCCATCCGAAGACGAAAATCAAAACAAGGAAATCAAAGTACTGAAAATTATGTATGTGGAACACGAGAAATGAACTTGAGCTGTCATGCAAGTACCCTATAAAGAAGATCATCACTAAACGATCAGTGTCGGAACAAGTAGCTGCTATCTACGATCCCTTTGGTTGGCAAACACCACTCACACTTTCGGGAGAAAGATTCCTGCAAAAACTAGGGAAATTCGACTACGAGTGGGATGCAATGCTGTCAACAGATCGTTAAAAACAGTGGAAGGAAATAACCGAAGAAGTAGATGGTTTCCATTACGTAATACCTCAAAAAGCTGCTCAGATTGATACAACATCCACACTAGTACTGTTCTCAGACGCCAGTCATGGCTGCATGTGCTTGTCTGATCTCCAACAAGAAAGCCAACTTGCTCATGGGTAAATCAAAATCACCTTCTATCAAAGAGAACTCAACAAATGCGAAACTGGAACTCAACTCCATGACAATGGCAGCTCGGCTTGCAAACATGATCTTCACAGCCATACAACACCATACAATCATCTCTCACGTAGTCATACTTTCTGACTCAGAAATTGCAATTGCACTAAAGTGGATTGCATCAGATTCAGTGGAAGAATCAGTAGGAATACTGGTGAAAAATCGGGTGCGAGAAATACAGTTAATTGTAGCAGATCTTACATCAGTCCAATTTGGATACACAAACACATCCCTCAATACAGCAGACGCTCCTACAAAAGGAGTCAATAAGAACAACTTCAAGAACCACGTATAGTGGAAAGGACCAGACATCATACATAGCCCTATGGAAGAATGGCCAAAAGAAAGTAAACTGTTCACTCTACCTCCTGAACCGAGTGAATACGAAGTCTGTGTCTTCACCACAAGATCCGGCAACACTCCATCCGAACTACTTGACTGGAAACGGCACAATGAATTGCTAACAACTCAAAGGATTGTAGCATATGTTTTACGTTTGATCAAGGTGTTAGTATCACGGATGAAAAACAACGTACGGAAACGCATCGAAGACACATTGCCTGAAATACGAGCCACGAAGTCACTCTAGTTAAGAACGGCCAATGAATACGAACTGGCACTACGCGTTTTAATCCTAAATCATCAAGCACTCCACTTGCCATTAATAGTACAAAGGAGTCTTAAACAACTCAAACTCAGAAGAGATGAAAATAATTTTCTGTGATGCCAAGGACGCCTAGGAAACTCTGCTCTTCCTAACACCACAATATACCCTTTCCTGATCACCTCTAAATCCCACCTAGCAAAGGCAATTGTAAAGCATGCACATTCGATTTTTCACTATGAAACAGCACACACGAGGCAGAAATTCTGGATTCCAAAACTCAGGCAAATGGTTCGAAACGTCATCATAAACTGCGTACCGTGTCAGAAGATGAATAATCTTCCATTCAAGCGCCCAGATATGGAGGATGACTTACCAGACCGTCGTGTAAGGAAAACGCGATCATTTGAACACATCGGTATAGACTACTTTGGACCACTCACGCCAAATCGCAATCATTAAACAGTAAAAATATACGGAATCATGCTGACATGCACAACTACACGGATGATCCACCTTGAAATTGTACCGGACATGACTACACATCACCTGCTACTCGCACTACGCAGATATTTTGCGAGAAGAGGAGCTCCGGCTACGATTACTTCGGACAATGCACCAAATTTCATGCTCGATGAGCGAATTCTCCAAGATACAGTACTTCCATTAACCCAAGGCGTCGCGTTTGCACGATTCATAGCTACAAAGGGAATTCAATGAGAGACAATCACACCTTTCGCTCCATGGATAGGAGTTTTCTACGGAAGATTGATCAGGACCATCAAGCACAGCCTTTACAAAGCGACACAACAAGTTATTCTATCGGAGAAGGACCTAGAAAATCTTTTAGTTGAAGTCCAAGGCGCACTGAACAACAGATCTCTCACTTATCAAGAGGAAAAATGGTAAAAAACACCAGCATTGAGACCAATCGACTTTATCCAACGTGACATTCTCCTCACATTTCCGTTGAAAACCACCGAAAACGAAGACAGTAATGAGGAATACCTTCCCCCACTAGAAAGAGCCTTGCTTCTAACTCGTAAACAAGCCGAGGACGCCTTCAAAGCAAGCCATCAACTCACTGAGAAATTTTGAAAAATCTGGACGAAGCAGTACTTTACAAAATGTTTTCCCCAGGGGAGGAAGTGATTCCACTTTAAAAGAGAACATCGACCGCATTCAGACAAGCACACAGCGGAAATAATCTTCCATTTGTTATCCCTCTATCTTTATAATGTCGTCTGCTCCAGTGCGATGATTGCGAATGACAAGGAAAAACAAGCCCGAGACAACTCGTCCACGGAATTCTCGTAGTTCTAATTCACAACATTGCTGAAGATATCGGTCTTGCTAGAATCCCGTCTGAAGGAAATCCGTTGTTGTGCTCATGAGGTGAGTTCCGTTGCTAGCTCCTCCCGGACTTGTTTGAGCGGGACGGGCTATACGTTACCACTAGATTATCATACTCCCTGTCGTTAGTCACGAATGGTGACACGCACCAGTGGTGAAGCGCCCATATTTGGATGCACTCTCTTCCCTCTTCTTCTTTTACTGAGATGAATGATGTAGCTATTTTGGCTTGAAAGATTTTCAATAATTAATATGATTTCCGATTCATTTATGTTTTCCTTCTCGCTATAAAGGATATAAATTATATGCCGGCAACTAGTTAACCCGTTTCCCTTGATCAAGACCCATCTCTTGTTGTTAGCTCTTAACATACCTTCAAGGCAAATCAGCCTTAGTTCTCGTTTCAGGTACACTTTGGGATTGAGACGTAATCCCAGTCCAACTCCATTACAGGTTGACCGGAGGGCTATACCTCTGAATAAAAATAGGGACTGGTACTGATGGGGTTATAAGCGGAAAATGTCAAGATGGATCAGTTTTTCGCGCCACCCAGTACTAAGTCAAAACCTTTGGGGATTGACAACCCCGCCAGCAGCCCTGGCAAACCCGTAAGGGAGATTCCTCTCTGTAAGGAATTTGGCCGCCCACTTACTTAGATTTTGGTCAAAAACTCAGGTTCCGAATCAAGAAAAAAACTACTTCTCTCTGTCTTCCTTCACCAAGTATAAGAATAGAGCTAACAAATATACCATAAAAGATTTTGGTAATGATCAAAAAGGTGAAAAATGTTCGGCAAAATGCACTGTTTGTAGACTTACAAACTTTGATAACTATATTGATTCCACCGTTACAAAATTTTGTATTAATACATTCAAGAGTAGTGGCGCTAACTGTAGGTCTAGAGGTGTTATATATTGCTTATAATGCTCTAGTTGTAATCTACAATATGTTGGAATGACAACTAAGAGTTTGAAAGAGAGAGTAATGGAACATCTACGCAATATTAACAATCATGAAATATTTACTCCATTATACACACATCATCATAAATGTAAATCCAACATAATTGTACACATTTTGGACTCCTGTCCAGAAAATACGGATAGAAACATTTTACTGGAGAAGGAAGAGTTTTGGATAAAACTTCTCATGACACCATACCCTTTTGAACTTAATGATAATATTAAAGGATATGGAAATATTTCAGATATAAGTGATCCACTTGTGCATAAAGTCAAACATCCATTCTTTGCACTCAAAATTACCAAGGAGCGTAATAACAGAGGTAGAAGAAAAAAGATGAATAGATTGAATCCTTTGGATGTTCAAAATGTTATCGATTACATAGAGAAAGAAGGAAAAGATGGGTTGAATGCTATGAAAATATATAGTTTGATAAAAACATGAGCAAAAGAAATTTACGAAGACTTATAGAACTATCATAGTCGGATTCTTTCCTATCTAGTATCACAAACAAAACTAAGTTTCTGATTTTGTGCCTTCTTACTCATTTCCACTATCACTTGGAATGTAACGAAAGACGTAAAAATGAACAAGAAGATTACTACTACCTAAAAATGAATTATTTCAATAACGTTTCTGATCGGATTAATTTCAATAGAATTTTCAACAGCATAAATTTGCCTAACCTTGTTCCTAACACTGAAATAGAACGTTATAAAAAAGTAAGAGTGGTCCATATTTATGAGAATCCTGTATCTAGCATTGTTTTCAACTATAATAAAATGTTGAAAGCTTTGGATACAAGTAGCATCCAAGAAATAATATCAGATGGATGCATTTGTGAATATGATCGGGATGAATGTAAAGATTATATTGATCCCCATCATCAACACATCATAACAGGGAGTATTGATATAATAAAAAAGTCAATTCTCAAAGAAATGTTGAATAAAGGGACTAAATATAGAATAGAAAAAATGTATAACAGGAGTGAAATAACACAAACTTATTTCGACGCTACAACGAAATTCATCAACTACATGAAAAATAAGTACAAGCTAGATGTTATGAAAATAAATAACTTGCAGTTGCACTTCAAAAAACAGTACAGAAAAAGACTCAAACCAATACTACAAGGGACTTCCTTCCGTAGGCAGTCTAATAGCCTGATACCTTATAAGAGTATAAAAGAATACCAAAAACACTTCATTTTCTGCCCTTTAGATAAAGCTAAAAATAATTATGGGATTATTTGTAAGAAATACTACACCATAACTCTCATGAAAGAACTTGGAATCAATATCATAAACGGTAGGTTCCCTGAGCTTCATTGATGATTCTTGATATAACTGTTTATGAACGCTCAACTTCTTACAACTTTATTGACACGACGTTTCGGGCCTGAGCCCTTCTTCAGGTCCGCTGAAAAATTGCAAACAATCTGCATCACTACTACACAGCAGTATAGTGTCAGGTCGGCGTTAACACCCTGCTATGTTGCTGTGTAGTTGTGATGCAGATTGTTTGCATTTTTTCAGCGGACCTGAAGAAGGGCTTAGGCCCGAAACGTCGTGTCAATAAAGTTGTAAGAAGTTGAGCGTTCATATACAGTTATATCAAGAATATCATAAACGGTCATTTTGAAAGAGAACAAAATCATAATGACACATATAAGCTGATTCAAAATGCCAACAGGCAAACAGCCATTTTAAAGCATAAGTTTTTCAATATCAAAGCAGGACTTAAATTTGACATAGATTGTGGTTTACCCATCATCTACGCTTTACCGAAATTACATAAGGATCCCATAAAAATCAGATTCATTACGGGAGCAAGAAACAGCAGCATGAAACCATTAGCAGTAGAATTGCAAAAAATTTTCTCGTTTCTCAAGACACATTTTATTAAATACTCAGGTACTCAGGACGACGGCCGGCGAACCTCTATGCCAAAAATGACGGCCGGCGCCCCTTATTCTGAGGTTGCCGGCCAGCGGCGACCCATGTTGCATGCGACGCACACGCAGCGCGGATATTGGCTCGCCCGCAAACCACAAAACACGCCACGCCATTTTCAGTTCGGCCCGTTGGAAAGACAATTGATAATGATCACGAACGATCACGTCGTAACGTGCTTATCACGTGCACAGCCGGTATAAAAGGCGCCTCATCTCACTCGAGTCTTCAATCGGCATTCTACTGCCGGCCCTGGAGGGTGACTTCGAGTCACTCTCCGGATGCCAGCATATTTTTGACCGCTTAGGGGATAGGGGCATCTCCACGGCTGGGGGGGGCGGTTCTGCCGTGGTCCGCGGGGAGGGTGGTTCCTCTCCGCAGATTGCGGCGGACCGAGGTGGGGCGTTTATCCGCTGTGGGGTCGGGGTGACATGCTTGAGGTAAACAGTAATACAAATAATGATAGCGGGCAGTCTGGTAAAGGTCGGCGGGCCGTCGACATACGGCTGGCCGGCGAACCAACAGCGGGCGGTCGGAGGACGGAGACCGCGGGCCAGCTGGGAATGGTTCGCCGGCCGTCGTCCTGAGTACCTGAGTATACCAATGTGAGTTACAAAAGGAAGGGAGGACTCAAGACCTATTGGTCTATCTCCAACATTAACATAGCAGCTGAATTATGTAGATTGAGTACCAATGGGGTTCAAGTTTATTCTGCTGATTTTACTAATATAATCACTAACCTTCCACACAGTTTTATCCTGTATAAGATGAAAGAATTTTCGAAAATTTGCTTAAAAAATGCTAATAAAAGATGGATAGTTACCAATGGATACAGAGTAATTTATCGAGATTCTGAGCTAGATAAAGGCGGTTACAGATATTATACCATCACAGACTTGATATATCACGTTGACTATCTTTTACGCAACAGTTACTGTCGTTTCGGAGAACTTGTGCTTCAACAGACGAGAGGAGTTCCTCAGGGGGGTAACTTCAGCCCATTGTTAGCCGATATTGCAGTTTCCATGATGGAGTATAGGTACTCTATTAGCGCGAACATTGAAAATATCGTACTTTTCAAACCTTTTAGATATATGGATGACTTGCTCATAATCCATAATAAAGATGAAACATTTATGGATAGCCCAATTTCACTAATATACAAGAATGTATTGGAGCTCAAAAAGACGCACAATAATCCCTATAAATGTAATTACTTAGACATTAGTAAAGAAATAATTAATAATAGAATACGCACAAAATTGTATAATGAGACAGATGATTTTAATTTCACAGTTAAAAGATTTCCTCATGCTCATTCTGATATCTCTATAAAAGTCAAAGCATCCACAATTTACACGGAGACCTTGAGATTAGCTAATATCTCTTCAAATTAAGATTCCTTCACGGAAAAACTCAAAGGAATGAAAACAGTTTTAATTGGAAACCTATATACACCAGAATTCGTAGAAGTAAGTATATAAAATGCATCTATAAACAAAAAATGATAACATATAAGTTTAACCTAAGAGATGAAAAGAAAAGTATAACACAATTGGTAAAAAGCATAACATACTATGTCTTCACTGTTGATAAGTCTGTATTCGATACTGTCCAAAATAAGGACTTGTGATCATATGGACTTCATTCTGATATTGATAGTATACTATATCTTCTTGCACTAATATCTCTTTCTAACGTTTCTAAAACTACTTCACCCTGCTCGGCTCATGCTTTCGTATTCATACTTCTCTTTCATGGGCAGTTCTGTTCCTCACTGAGGAGCCCCGGCAGAGCTGTTTGATAAAGTTCGTCTGAGGCCAGGGGCAAAACGAGCTTTGTCAACTTCTCCTTCATACCTTTCCTTTCCTTGATTTACTTACTTCTAGTATATTGAAGATAGGGCCAAATATAATTGGAAAATGGCGATTCTTTCATTGTCCGTGCTTGTTATATATTCTATACACATGAACTTCATATACGTTGTAGTGTAATTTATTAGTCGTCTGGCAGGCAACTTGTCCGCGGCGCTCCCCTACGCAAACAAGAATTTCTCACTCCCAGAAGTTTCAACCTGCTTCCCAATATCCAGGAGTAGCCCGCGCCCTTGACGAGTTATATCCCGCAGCCACCATGACGGTCAGCTGCAAGTTCAGGGGGGGGCACTATGGTATGGCACCTGGACAGCCCATTTTCCCACGCCGCCGCGAAATAGGTTTACCAACTATAGGTTTACCTTCCCTTCCCAGAAAGTAGGGCATTCGTTGCGGCGCGGAAGAATGGGCGTTACTGAGTAAGATGGTGGCCCCAACTGCACATCGGAACAATGTTTCAGCATTTATTTGCTGCCAATTTAGCTTTGTTCAACCTAAAGATTTGTTAGATCCGGTGCGACTGCCTATGTCAACCATAGCTGGAAAAATTCCTGAAACCATTGATTTTTTCTGTTTCTACGAATAATGTATGAAAATCAGACGTAATTTTAGAATACAATTTTCTCAAATACATGGGGTTGAGCCCTGAGTACCACTGAAAAATTTTCTTACCCGATTTTTCATTCAAATTATCCGGTGGATCTGATTTTAGCAGATCAGATATTCGATAACCGATGCGGTCGAAAATTCTCGTTTCGGATAGGATCAGTTATCCGAAAACCTCGTTTGGGCCAGTATCCCTTTAATCCGATGAGTCGGTTTTGCAATATCGGCAGTATCCGAAAATACGATCCGACGCGATTTAGGGCATCGAATGGAATATATACTGTGCACCAATAAAATGCCAAAAGATTATTGAAAGGTGAAGAGGTTCATATTTAGCCAGAACTGAATTTGTTAAGATTTTTTTGTTTGAATATCCTTAATTCTCAACGCAATTTCAATAATTCTAGAGCAACTTTTTGAATAATGATATTTAAAATCCCATTGTTCCATTACGAATCATAATAAAAAGAAAGTTCAGTACACCATTCGATGCGCTGCAAGAAATTACATATGTGCGCAACTTTTCATCCTAAATGGTCCCCGCTTTCTAAAGTTATGACCTCTCAAAGTAAGCAAAAACGCTCTCCATAATGACCTCTGGGCCCCTAACGGGCGGTTCAAACTCGGAAACCGGCCTCTCAAGAATAGTTTATGAAAATGGTGGGTTTTTTTCGTTATCAGCCATTGTTTTCTCAGACTCCATATAAACACCTTGCTCTCTAGGGTGGTGTATTTTTAACGTCCGGTTCGGAAGAGGACGCTGTGCGGGAGAGATGTTCTTGAGCGCGGCGCGTATTCGTTCCATGCGCACCATCGGTAAGAAGGCGTAGCAGGGTGTGCTGAAGTGTCGGTTGACTATGCGAGACCGCAGTAGGAGTATGCAGGACGTCATGGAACTACAGCAGGACCTCAGTAGGGGTGTGCTTGACGCCGTAGAATGTGTGCAGGACCTCAATGGGAGTGTGCAGGACATTATGGAACGTGTGCAGGACCTCAGTAGAGGTGTGCAGGACGCCGTAGAATGTGTGCAGGACCTCAATGGGAGTGTGCAGGACCTAAGTAGGAGTGTGCAGCACATCATGGGACCTGTGCAGGAACCCAGTAGGGGTGTGCAGGACGTCGTATAATGTGTGCAGGACCTCAGTAGGAGTGTGCAGGACATCATGGAACGTGTGCAGGACCTTGGTAGGAGTGTGCAGGACATCATGGGATTTGTGCAGGACCCCAGTTGGGGTGTGCCAGACATAAGTAGGAGTGTGTAGGGGCCGGATTCATCAACGAAATTTAGCGCTGGTAGGCTGGGTAAGAGTAGCTTTCTATCAAAATTCGCGCGAATGACGCGATTCACGAAAATTGCTACCCACAGTAGCAGCCTACCAAGCCTACCCTGCGCAAATCTCGGGTAGGGTCCTACCAGCGCCGTCCTACCCAGTGAGATTTCACGCTCTGATGCTGAATTTGCGCACTCGCCCTTTGAACAGCTGTTTTCAAGCCCCTTGTATAACGGATTTCCGGCAATTTTTATTTTTATTTGGTCAAGATGTTGTGTTTTCATCGTCAATTTACGCCTCCCTCCTCACAACTCTCGTTATTTATCGTCAAGGCTTGATTACTCTTGAATTATTTGGTTGGAGCAAAAATAATCGTTGGTTTTGATGAATCATTTTTCTTGACTGGTTGATTTTTTATGGATTTCGATGCTTCTCTATTTGATACTTGTATTTTCTCATGAAACGTTTTTTCTGAGTTAAAATTTGATGTGTGTTCTAAGTAGTGAATATTCTTGCTGTCTTCAGTTTCCCTTTCACGCATTGGCTTCGAGACACAAACCTTTGGTAAAAATTACACGGAATCCCTTGATCCGCAAAATTTATTTTGCTTTTCTTTTACCGGTAGGGTAAGATAGATGAAGAATTTCACTTTTGAATGCCATATTAAATTTTGCTAAAAGAGCTCGTTTCGGCGAAAAAGTATGATTCAATAGAAACCGCAATCCTATTTGCACGAAACTAATATGTATCTGTGATTTTCCTTTTTTGTGAGAATTGGGTTCTCACAGTTTCTAATTTTCAGGCAAAACACTCTTCTAATTTATCCAAACGACGAGGGCAGCGATGGATTGATGATGGTGAGATTAGGAAAAAATACAGAATGAAAACACTATCGAAAAAGAACACCTGATCCACTCCCGTTTTTTCTTTCCTAACCTAAACACTATACGGAAACTACATAGGTGATTAGTTACGGCTAAATGTTGTTTCTTTTGTTTCTCGTTATTGACATTTTTTTACGTAAAATATCGTCTTTTATGGAACGCCGCAACCCAGCTACATATGAGACGCGAAATCATTTGAGCGTATCGAAAAAAAATTCCCGAGTAATATACACATCGTCCTCATTCTCAATATTCAAACTACATATGTTACAGATTAAAGAACAGATTAATAAAATCTACCGAAAAACCGAAAACCATAGCAGCGTTTCCCATACCACTGAATTCTTCATGTGATTCGAACATATATTTACTTTATTAATGGTTTTTTTGCTTTTTAATGCATTAGGTTTTGTGAACTTCCAAAAGGCTAAGCTTTTGGAAAGCGATTACGAGAAATGCGCAACAGCCGTCGTTTGTAAAACACGGCGGCGTAACCACACACATAACGCTTTCAGGCGTAACTGCTTGGTAGCGCTACCCACGGTAGCATTGCGCTCGTGAATCACAATGTGATGGTGAGAGTAGCAATCTACCGTGGGTATCGCTACCACCGGATAGGGCTACCAGCGCTGCCGCGTTGATGAATCCGGCCCCAGGACATCATGAATCGTGTGCAGGACCCCAGTAGAGATGAGCAGGACGTCATGGAATGTGTGTAGGACCTTATTAAAAGTGTGCAGGACATCATAGAACGTGTGCAGTATCCCACTAGGGGTGTTCAGGACATCATGGACTGTGTGCAGGACCTAGTAGGAGTATGCAGGACAACATGAAACGTGTGCAGGACCCCTGTAGGGATGAGCAGCACGTCATGGAATGTGTGCTGGATCTCAGTAGAAGTGTGCAGGACATCATGGGACCTGTGCAGGACCCCAGTAGGGATGAGCAGAACGTCATGGAATGTGTGTAGGACCTTAGTAAAAGTGTACAGGACATCAAGGGACGTGCGCATGACCTCAGTTTATTGTTCAGGACACCGTATGCAAGCCATGCCTCCGAATCAACAAGAACGATAGTTAAGTGCGCCAGAACAGGGCTACTGTAATCTCACTCGAGTTGGCTCTAAAATTTTCGGTAAAAGTTCTGACTTCGAATTCGCTACATCTTCACCATCGGTGGTGCTGTTTTCCTGCTTTGTAGTCCTGGCAGATCCTCAACTGCTGACCTCTTGAGAAGGACGGTGTGTGAATGAAGACAGACCGCTCTTCACTTTTTTTATACTTTACCCTTGATCAATTGGGTATCATCAAATTTGTTTACGAGAGCCGAATAACATCACTCCTAAAATTACGGTAGTCCTCTTCTGGCGCACATAACTATGGTTCTTGTTCCGGATCAGACATATGGGCCGGCGCAGACGAGCCACATCAGCATGAGCCGGTGAAGTTTGGCTAGAGCGGCTGACCCTGGGTCTATCCTACACGTGGTGGGGCCACCAAAGATTTACTCATAGAATAGAAATGATGAAACTCTCATAAAAGATGCCTGATACTGCTATCAATCATTGTTTTCATAAGAGCTCTATGGAAAAACTCAACTGAAAGCCTTACCAATTGGCGGTTCATTTCATTTCTGTCTTGAATGGTGGGTCCCCCAGCGGTCTAGGATAGTGCCTAGACCCTGTAAAATTGGGTCATTTCAAAACTCATTTCTTCATTTTTTCGACTTTTAAATTCAAAAAGTATATGCCTTGTATCTTATTTGTAGGAAGCCGCGTTGCATCTATTACATATCTTGGAGCCTTAGCAGCGGAGCGGTTGTTTCTTCATTTCTACCGCTATGTTTCCGGTAAAAAAACACCTTGACTCTTAGAGATTGACGATATTGTAGAAGGGAAACCCTTGGGAAAAGTTAATAAAATTTTCGAAAGTTGGGCTCCGCAGAAATGTTAAGGATTTGGCATTGCTCGTACATGTCGTGAAATTGTTCCATTAGATTTGGCTATCAAACTGATTTCCTAAATGTCGTAAAATTGTTGAATCGAATTGGCTGTTGTTGGTATATGAAGATAACATACTCATTATATGTAGTGAGATTGTTGAAAACGGATTTGGCAGGACCTCTATGAATTATCACAGTCAAATCACGCGCCAGAAGGGAATTTGCTTGGAGCGCATATTGAATTAAATGAGAACAAGAATAAGTCTAGCAGCAAAACGTTCCCATACAATGTGAACCGTGAAAGCGTTGAGGACACGAAGACATAGCGTCAGTAGCGAATAAATTGCGTTAGATTCCGTTTTCATGATTTTTATCTAATCGGTGAGGGAAGGTCTGGTACCTTAGTGGGAGCTATGTACACTGAAAAGGCAGATTAACATTCGAAAACCTTATTTCTAGCCCATAAGGCGACATTTCGCTCAGCAGAAATTATGAAGTAGTTTTTTTTTGTTTTTGTCTTTATTTGCTCTCCAGAGGACCTTCTCACGCGTGATTTGACTGTGATAATTCATGGAGCTCCTGCCAAATCCGTTTTCAACTATTTCACTACATATAATGATTATGTTATCTTCAGATACCAACAACAGCTAAATCGATTCAACAATTCTACTACATTCAGGATAGCAGTTTGATAGCCAAATCTAATAGAACAATTTCACGACATTTCAGAGCAATGCCAAATCCTTAACCTTTTCTGCGGAGCCCAACTTTCGAAAATTTAGTTACTTGAAATTGCAATGTTCCGGTAAAACCGATACTTCAGAACTCAAAAACATGCAAGTTCCCATATAAATTTGATATCAAAGAGTTTGGTGAAATAAATGATAAACGATAACAAGCCTGCTCAAGTTCGATGTGCCCTGAATTCTCGACAACTTTTCGACACATTTTCGTTTTGGGGAAACGCTGTTCAGAATTCTTACGGAATTATCAACAACTACAATACCCGCGCTAAGTTTTGTAAAAACGGGGAGCATCGGGTTAACTTGGCGAAAAAACGTCCGATGCATGTAACATTTTCGAACGAAGACTTTTTTGAATCCTGAAGACCCTATCATATTCACAGATCAAATTGCTACCTAATTAGGTGACTTGCGTGCCGGAGTTCCCTAATATCGCTTTGTTTTTGGAGGAAATAGTTTTTGCAATAGTTCTTCAAAAACGTCGCGTGCAGCGAAGTGCGGCGAAACTCTGAGCGGTATTTGTACAAGTAATGGAAGATCAATCTGTGAGCTTTCTTCATGAATTAGGTACAGGTGGGAGAATCTCAAGGTTTATGTTGGTTGAATTTTCGGAACCCTTCATCTGAGAGTCCGGGGTTTTCGCAACAAAACTCCAACTTTTTAAGTATCTCTCGAATATGTTTTATAGAGGATTTCAAAAATTCAACCCCAATTTATGAATAAAGCATACGGATTGCTCTTCTATTACTTGTACAAATACTGCTCGAAGTTTCGCCTCACCTCGCCGCGCGCGACGTTTTTGAAAAACGATTGCAAAAACTGGTTCCTACAAAAACAAAGCGAATTCACGTAACTTTGGTATAAAAGTCACATAATTAGGTAGCAATTTGATCTGTAAATATAATAGCGTTCTCAGAATTGAAAAAAGTCGTCATTCAGAAAAGTTACATGCATCGGACGTTTTTTTGCCAAGTTTTCCAGATGCTCCCTGTTTTTACAAAACTTAGAGCGGGTATTGTATTTCCTTCTCCAGAATTCTCGACAACTTCTATCCATTGTCTCAACAACTTCTCGATTCTCGACAACTTTTCAACATATTTTGAACAACTAGTTTTCCCAGAGCTCTGAAATTTTCGGTGATCGTACACAACGGAACGCCTTGAACATACCGTCGTAAACATACTAGCAGCAGTGAAATTATTAGCTTTACAAAAATTCGCTCACATGTTTGGATCACTCATTGAATTGCCACGAGTGGCAGCACGTGAAACCTCTTCAACCCAATAGCATTTGAATGGAAACCAAAACGGCTTCGGACTAAAAAGATCATCGTAAAACCGTGGTGTGTCCGTCCGACTGTCTGGCACGTCCGACCGACGTCTGTTTGACCGGTGTTAGAATTTCCCGCGAATTTTGACACCTTCAGTCGGAGCGCGTTATTGTTTCAGCAATACACAAAGAGAGTCGCGGAAAGTGAGTGGGGTTCAGGAAAAGCGCGCACACCATTGCGATCGTGTTGGGACCACCCAGCCGTTGCATAATCAGTCCTTTGAGCTACTTCGTTTTTGATCGTGGTGGGACCACCCTAGCTGTTGTGTATTTAGTCCTTTTAGCTACCTTCGTTATAAATCTAGATGGGACCCCACTAGCTATTAAATAGACGTCTAGAACGTGCATGGAGCTGAGGGACCACCCCGAGTCACTTTGTGAAAGTGGGCGGGGCTTCGGGTTTATCGTAAGGTTCGCGTTAATGGAGACAGAAAGTAGCCGCGGTCTGACCTGTTTGAACGAAAGCGATCGCTAATCCAGCGAATCCTCACCCTTATCCTCATCCTCATCCCTGCATATTATAAGCGGCGTGGTGTGTCCGTCCGACTGTCTGGCACGTCCGACCGGCGTCTGTTTGACCGGTGTTAAAATTTCCCGCAATTTTCGACACCTTTAGTCGGAGCGCATTATTGTTTCAACAATACACAAAGAGAGTCGCGGAAAGTGAGTGGGGTTCAGGAAGAGCGCGCGCACCATTGCGATCGTGTAGAGACCACACAGCCGTTGCATAATCAGTCCTTTGAGCTAACTTCCTTGCTGATCGTGTTGGGACCACCCTAGCTGTTGCGCATTTGGTCCTTTCGTTATGAATCGAGGTGGGACCACACTAGCTATTAAAGTGACGGCTAGAACGTGCATGGAGCTGAGGGACCACCCCGAGTTACCTTGTGAGAGTGGGCATACTTCGGGTTTTTCGTAAGGTTCGCTATAATGGAAACAGAAAGTAACCGCAGTCTGACCTGTTTGAACGAAAGCGATCGCTAATCCAGCAAATCCTCACCCTTATCCTCATCCTCATCCCTGCATATTATAAGCGGCGTGGTGTGTCCGTCCGACTGTCTGGCACGTCCGACCGGCGTCAGTTTGACCGGTGTTAAAATTTCCCGCAAATTTTGACACCTTCAGTCGGAGCGCGTTATTGTTTCAGCAATACACAAAGAGAGTCGCGGAAAGTGAGTGGGGTTCAGGAAGAGCGCGCACACCATTGCGATCGTGTTGGAACCACCCAGACGTTGCGTAATCAGTCCTTTGAGCTAACTTCCTTGCTGATCGTGGTGGGACCACCCTATCTGTTGCGCATTTGGTCCTTTAGCTACCTTCGTTATGAATCGAGGTGGGACCCCACTAGCTATTAAATAGACGTCTAGAACGTGCATGGAGCTGAGGGACCACCCCTAGTTACTTTGTGAGAGTGGGCGGGGCTTTGGGTTTGTCGTAAGGTTCGCGTTAATGGAAACAGAAAGTAGCCGCGGTCTGACCTGTTTTAACGCGAATCCAGCAAATCCTCACCCTTATCCTCATCCTCATCCCTGCATATTATAAATGGCGTGCTGTGTCCGTCCGACTGTCTGGCACGTCCGACCGGCGTCTGTTTGACCGGTGTTAAAATTTCCCGCAAATTTTGACACCTTCAGTCGGAGCGCGTTATTGTTTCAGCAATACACAAAGAGAGTCGCGGAAAGTGAGTGGGGTTCAGGAAGAGCGCGCACACCATTGCGATCGTGTAGAGACCACCCAGCCGTTGCATAATCAGTCCTTAGAGCTAACTTCCTTGCTGATCGTGTTGGGACCACCCTATCTGTTGCGCATTTGGTCCTTTAGCTACCTTCGTTATGAATCGAGGTGGGACCCCACTAGCTATTAAATAGACGTCTAGAACGTGCATGGAGCTGAGGGACCACCCCTAGTTACTTTGTGAGAGTGGGCGGGGCTTTGGGTTTGTCGTAAGGTTTGCGTTAATGGAAACAGAAAGTAGCCGCGGTCTGACCTGTTTTAACGCGAATCCAGCAAATCCTCACCCTTATCCTCATCCTCATCCCTGCATATTATAAATGGCGTGCTGTGTCCGTCCGACTGTCTGGCACGTCCGACCGGCGTCTGTTTGACCGGTGTTAAAATTTCCCGCAATTTTCGACACCTTTAGTCGGAGCGCATTATTGTTTCAACAATACACAAAGAGAGTCGCGGAAAGTGAGTGGGGTTCAGGAAGAGCGCGCGCACCATTGCGATCGTGTAGAGACCACACAGCCGTTGCATAATCAGTCCTTTGAGCTAACTTCCTTGCTGATCGTGGTGGGACCACCTTAGCTGTTGCGCATTTGGTCCTTTAGCTACCTTCGTTATGAATCGAGGTGGGACCACACTAGCTATTAAATAGACGTCTAGAACGTGCATGGAGCTGAGGGACCACCCCTAGTTACTTTGTGAAAGTGGGCCGACTTCGGGTTTATCATAAGGTTAGCTATAATGGAAACAGAAAGTAACCGCAGTCTGACCTGTTTGAACGAAAGCGATCGCTAATCCAGCAAATCCTCACCCGTATCCTCATCCTCATCCCTGCATATTATAAGCGGCGTGGTGTGTCTGCCCGACTGTCTGGCACGTCCGACCGGCGTCTGTTTGACCGGTGTTAAAATTTCCCGCAATTTTCGACACCTTTAGTCGGAGCGCATTATTGTTTCAACAATACACAAAGAGAGTCGCGGAAAGTGAGTGGGGTTCAGGAAAAGCGCGCACACCATTGCGATCGTGTTGGGACCACCCAGACGTTGCGTAATCAGTCCTTTGAGCTAACTTCCTTGCTGATCGTGGTGGGACCACCCTAGCTGTTGCGCATTTGGTCCTTTAGCTACCTTCGTTATGAATCGAGGTGGGACCACACTAGCTATTAAATAGACGTCTAGAACGTGCATGGAGCTGAGGGACCACCCCGAATTAGTTTGGGAAAGCGGGCAGACTTCGGGGTTATCATAAGGTTCGCTATAACTCTGCCAATGCGTAGCTAGATGCCTCCGAGGGCGCGGCCTGAAACGCCGCCCCATTCCATGTAGCCAGAATTTACGGGTTTTAGCTACGATAGCTAAAACCCGCATATTTTTGTGTCAAGACTACAAGGGTGCAAATTCTGCGCGTATTCTACGTAAAAACGAAGGCTAAATTCGAAACATTGATCTCACTGTCGCTAAACCCGTATATTTTCGCTATAAAATTGTAGGAAGAATCTACGGATTTAGCGACAACCTGTGTTGTAATGCAATCTTAAACCCGCGCTGGCTACGAGGAACGCTGGGATGCCGTTCGAACAGTGTTGGCCCAGTCAGCTCACAGAGTGCTTACTTGAAAGACTGTGGCTGGTCGTGGAGGGTGACCTCGTGTCGCTCTCTGGAAGACCTTGCCGAGGATATTTTTGGCCGCTGGGAAGGTGCATGCCGTGAGGAAGAAACGGCGTTGCGGTCGATTCCAGAGAGGATCGCCTTTCTAGTACGGATCGGGACTTATTGAGTCGATCGACCGAGGGCTCTATCGAGAATTTACGTAGATTATGCGGGCGCTGTAGCTAAAATTTCACCAATTGAGGCTAAACTTTCCGTAATTTACGTAAATTCTCGTGTCAAAATTAGACTAGATGCCTCCGAAACCCTGGGCATCTCCGGTTTCCGTGTGAGGCATCTAGCTACGCGCTGGCAGAGAATGGAAACAGAAAGTAACCGCAGTCTGACCTGTTTGAACGAAAGCGATCGCTAATCCAGCAAATCCTCACCCTTATCCTCATCCTCATCCCTGCATATTATAGGCGGCGTGGTGTGTCCGTCCGACTGTCTGGCACGTCCGAGAGGCGTCTGTTTGACCGGTGTTAAAATTTCCCGCAAATTTTGACACCTTCAGTCGGAGCGCGTCATTGTTTCATCAATACACAAAGAGAGTCGCGGAAAGTGAGTGGGGTTCAGGAAGAGCGCGCACACCATTGCGATCGTGTTGGGACCACCCAGCCGTTGCATAATCAGTCCTTTGAGCTAACTTCCTTGCTGATCGTGGTGGGACCACCTTAGCTGTTGCGCATTTGGTCCTTTAGCTACCTTCGTTATGAATCGAGGTGGGACCACACTAGCTATTAAATAGACGTCTAGAACGTGCATGGAGCTGAGGGACCACCCCTAGTTACTTTGTGAGAGTGGGCGGGGCTTTGGGTTTGTCGTAAGGTTCGCGTTAATGGAAACAGAAAGTAGCCGCGGTCTGACCTGTTTTAACGCGAATCCAGCAAATCCTCACCCGTATCCTCATCCTCATCCCTGCATATTATAAGCGGCGTGGTGTGTCTGCCCGACTGTCTGGCACGTCCGACCGGCGTCTGTTTGACCGGTGTTAAAATTTCCCGCAATTTTTGACACCTTCAGTCGGAGCGCATTATTGTTTCAACAATACACAAAGAGAGTCGCGGAAAGTGAGTGGGGTTCAGGAAAAGCGCGCACACCATTGCGATCGTGTTGGGACCACCCAGACGTTGCGTAATCAGTCCTTTGAGCTAACTTCCTTGCTGATCGTGGTGGGACCACCCTAGCTGTTGCGCATTTGGTCCTTTAGCTACCTTCGTTATGAATCGAGGTGGGACCACACTAGCTATTAAATAGACGTCTAGAACGTGCATGGAGCTGAGGGACCACCCCGAGTTACTTTGTGAAAGTGGGCAGACTTCGGGGTTATCATAAGGTTCGCTATAATGGAAACAGAAAGTAACCGCAGTCTGACCTGTTTGAATGAAAGCGATCGCTAATCCAGCAAATCCTCACCCTTATCCTCATCCTCATCCCTGCATATTATAAGCGGCGTGGTGTGTCCGTCCGACTGTCTGGCACGTCCGACCGGCGTCTGTTTGACCGGTGTTAAAATTTCCCGCAAATTTTGACACCTTCAGTGGGAGCGCGTCATTGTTTCATCAATACACAAGGAAAGTCGCGGAAAGTGAGTGGGGTTCAGGAAGAGCGCGCTCATCATTGCGATTCTGTTGGGACCACCCAGCCGTTGCATAATCAGTCCTTTGAGCTAACTTCGTTTTTGATCGTGGTGGGACCACCCTAGCTGTTGCGCATTTGGTCCTTTAGCTACCTTCGTTATGAATCGAGGTGGGACCACACTAGCTATTAAATAGACGTCTAGAACGTGCATGGAGCTGAGGGACCACCCCTAGTTACTTTGTGAGAGTGGGCGGGGCTTTGGGTTTGTCGTAAGGTTCGCGTTAATGGAAACAGAAAGTAGCCGCGGTCTGACCTGTTTTAACGCGAATCCAGCAAATCCTCACCCTTATCCTCATCCTCATCCCTGCATATTATAAGCGGCGTGGTGTGTCCGTCCGACTGTCTGGCACGTCCGACCGACGTCTGTTTGACCGGTGTTAAAATTTCCCGCGAATTTTGACACCTTCAGTCGGAGCGCGTTATTGTTTCAGCAATACACAAGGAAAGTCGCGGAAAGTGAGTGGGGTTCAGGAAGAGCGCGCACATCATTGCGATTCTGTTGGGACCACCCAGCCGTTGCATAATCAGTCCTTTGAGCTACTTCGTTTTTGATCGTGGTGGGACCACCCTAGCTGTTGTGTATTTAGTCCTTTTAGCTACCTTCGTTATAAATCTAGATGGGACCTCACTAGCTATTAAAGTGACGGCTAGAACGTGCATGGAGCTGAGGGACCACCCCGAGTTACCTTGTGAGAGTGGGCGGGGCTTCGGGTTCATCGTAAGGTTCGCGTTATGGAAACAGAAAGTAGCCGCGGTCTGACCTGTTTTAACGGTCAGACCGCGGAACCCCCCCCCCAGCAAATCCTCACCCTTACACTCACCCTCATGTATAATATTGGCGGTGTGATGTGTCTGACCACCAAAGCTGTTGCATATGGAGTTTTTAGCTTTCCATTCAAGTAGGTCGTATTAGAAGGTATTGGTTGGAGTATCCTAGACTTTTTAAATCTGCCTCCATAACACATAGCGGTGCTCAGTCCTACCTCTACTCTCGCCGAGTATGTCTCGCCATGTGTGTCTCAGCAACTATCTGTGCGTATGCAGGCAGGCACGGGTGAATAAATAACACTCAAAAATTCCAAAATTTCTGTCATGAAGTAGAGAACTATAATGCTATGCCAATTGGGAGAACGTCATAGAAAACGAGTAAAGGTTAAGAAGGAGCACGCACAGTGCCGTGGAAAGTGAGTATGTGGTCTATGAACAGCGGGCACAGTGTCATGGAAGGTAAATAGGGGTACGCAAAGTGCGTGCAGTGTCGTTTGTAGGGAGAAGGGGTACAGGAGGAGCACTTTTAGCGTCGTGGAAGTGAATAGGGGTTCAGGAGGCGCGCAAAAAAGTCTCGGGAAACGATTAGGAGACTATGAGAAGCCCTCAGGTGGACTTGATAGTGAATGTAGGTTTAGAAGGGACGCGCACGGGTTTATGAAGAGCGCTCAATGTCGTGAGAAGTGATTCGAGGTTGAAGAGGAACGAGCACAAATTTGAAAAAATGTATGGCTGAGAAGGTTTCCACCCAGGGTCACGGAAGGTTAGTGGGATCTCAGGAGTTGAGCGCTGTTTCGCTGGAGGGAGTACGGTTACGAGATTAAATAGGAGCGCGCACATCGTTGATGAAGGTGACTGGGGTTAGAAGGGATGTGCGCACGCCTGTAGAAAAGGTGTGTAGGGGTTTAGGAGGACCCGCACAACGTCCAGGAGAGTGTTTTAAGCATGGAAGGGAGTGCACATCCTATTTTCTGAAGGTGTACAGCAGGTTAAGGAAAAGCGAATCGTTGAGGAAAGTACTAGAGTTTGAAAAGGTGTGCGTACACCACTTCGGAAGGTATGATGAATGAGGAGGAGCGAGAACAACGTTTGGGATAGCGATTGGGTCATTGAAGGGTGTGCAGATAGCTTCGCTTAAAGTTTCCGCTCGCTGTTGTATAGGGGCTGAAAAGGAGCGCACGCAGCGTCGGGAAATGATTAGAAATTAAATGAGTCTGCGCACACACTCACTGAGGAAGTATAGGGATTTGAGAGGATTGAGTGGAAACCTTTTTCATAGGCAGAGAAGCAGAAGCTGCAGGAGCGAGCGCGCAACATCAAAGGGATTGTGGGTATCATATCAAAATAATTCGCGTGGCAGGTTGAGGAATCTGATGACTTTCTTGGAACTACCTGCATTGATAGAAATGCTCCGCGAAGCGGTGTGAGGCGAAACTGGTGAATAAATACTACGCCGCGCCGAGCATGGTGGGAAGTTTGATTTTGGCTGTAGCGCTTTTCGAGCTTCTTCAATATCGCCAGGTTTTTGTTGATCCCAACTCAAATTTGTGCACTTGTTCTTCAATATATCCATAGTTTGGCAACTTTGAAATCTGAATAATCAGCGTTTATTCAGTACATAAATTTATGTACGTACAATAATATATTGCAGATTTTTCCTTCGTATAATAATGCTCTATGAATTGCTATATCTAACATCGTTCTGATCTAACAAATAAACAATATAAAACAAACTAAATAGCGGATGGAAAATGAAATATATGTACATGCATAGTATCACAATCGTTGAATTCGAAAGACACATTAATAATGAAAGTGATGACGAAAGGCGTGAGTATTGTGAAAGAGTATAAACGCATGTGCACTGAGGCAAACAGAGGAAATAAACAAAGGCACGAGATCATTGAGGTGACCGCAAATCGATGAGAACGATGACAATATGTAGCACGGGGCAAACAGAAATTTCTCAGACATTGTTGGCGCAGAACCAGAGAACCTGTCATTACGTCGGGAGGAAAACGCGCGGCCGATGTTTCGTTGCGCCAAGCGGCATTAAACGCCGTTTATACTTCCGCCGCCGACAGGCGCGACGAAGTGCATTCCTGTAGAATCGATCTTGCCGCGATGCGAGATCGATATCGCAGAAATAAACTCTGCCGTGCCGATCGACGGTGGGAGTATAAACGACGCTTTAGACCTTTTTTACACTTCCATCGCGGAGCGACGCGATGGCATGCTTCGAATACGGATCAACACGAGATCGATCGATGCTCACCAATCTCATGCCATCGCGTCGCGCCGCAAAGGAAGTATGTAGCGAGCTTTAGTGACGCCGTGGTAGGCTTTCAGATTCAATGCCTCTTCCCTTTATCTAATAAAACAAGCATTTAAAAGATTTTCATTCATCTCTTTAGTAGAGGCGCGCATGCAAATTTTAATCTGAGAAAAGAGACAGAAAAGGGAAGAAATGCAAACGCAGAAGACTTAAAATCCGGAATCAACTCTATTAGGATATTACAAGCATATCAGATCAGTCCGCTCGAGAGTGACTTTTATAGCAGAAGCGCGCGTTTCGCAAGCGGTTGCTGACGAAGAAGTCTTTCCAGTTTGATAAGGTTTCAAAAAAATCTTTACAGAAATAACTAGCGAAAACGAAATACGATAGAATTTCCATGTCTTCCAGATGCAGAGGACTCTCGAACTGTCCTACATCAGCTAATCATTCCGTCTTCTTCCTTCTCTTAATATCTAGCTTCGTTCGGAGTATACTGAAATGGTTGGTGATTAGCTACGAATTGCAGCCCGCTACGGACATTTTCAAATTTTCTAGTTTTTTTTTTGCTTACTGAAGGTAGTTTGACTGTAATGGGAACGAGCTCTCTGCATGTTCGTTGTAATCATATCTGACGGGAGAGTTTCGACCGCACACGGCCATGGGGAGGTGGCTTCGAAATGAGGACACCGGAAGGGGGTGGGGGGGGGGGGGCAGAAACCTGCATTGATCGAACGCCAGTGTCACCGATTGATCGTCATGGCTCTTTCGTTGACCCAATGAACTATGCGCTCCAATCGATTTTCATAGGGGTGAACAGCTGAGACTTTTTAGGCGACCGGCAGATATTAACCCAGGCAATCGCGGGGGTCGGTGGCAGGTAAAAACGCCCCTTTCCGAATGAAATTGATCCGATGCGGCTGATCGACGGAGGTTTCGGCATGACTCATAACTGCCGAAGTTTTCGTGGTGATGTCTCATATGTGGCGGAGTTTTCGGGGCGACGTGTTGCAGTGTCTGCACTGTTTTTCTCTGGTACTCTCTCGAGTAGAGCGCGGAATCGGTAGCCCACATTGTATACGCTGCACTGGAATGTGACTGTTTGTGCGTATCACGGTTGACAGCTCGGGATATCGACGCTTTGGCGGGGGTCGGGGGCAGGTTGACAGGGCAGCTGTGCGGCCCCTCAACCTGCCACCGACGCCCGCGACTGCAGGAGTGGCAGAGGGTGGTCGGTGGGAGGTGATTAGGCGAAACTATCGGTGTAAACACGTGGGTGTGACGTCACACTGAGTGGGAGGTGATAAGGCAGAGCTTTCGCTGTGAACGGGTCAAGGATGACGTGGCATTGTAGGGTCGGTGGGAGGTTGACACGCGGAGTTTTCGGCATGAATGGGGGAGTTTTCGGGCCTTGCCCGCCCCTTTTTTCGTTTCGAACGGGAGCACGCTTACTGTTCAACTCCCCTCAACCGGCCACCGACCCTTGCGAGTGTTTGAGAAGGCCATGAGGACAAAAAATCTTTGTTGGAACATAATCAAGAGTTTCCCGGCTTTCATTCAGAATTCTTGAAGTACTGTAATCATGTGAAAGCGGAGAAGATTGATCAGGCAAAGAACGCCCCTCAGCGTACGGCACGAGGTGTGGACAAGGCTAAATTTACCCAGACCCCCCCCCTCCAGAAGCAAACTTTTGGCGATTTTCTCAGACCCCTCCAAGAAGCGTTGATAAATCAAAGTTTTGGCAATTTTATCAACCCTCCCCCCTCCCAGAGGCATTAAAGGCACAGTACACCCTCAGATATGAATTCTGAGATTTTCATGTGATTGTGTGAAAGACCCCTCCTGTATAGCACGTGCCAAATGCCAGATCTAATTTCCTCCAAATAAGCGAGATATAAGCGACCACCACAGGCCGGGCCCCCTAACAGATTTTCGGACTCGATAGCGGCTTGATGGATGGATGAATTCCAATAAGTCGTCGTTCTTCAGTCCATTGTTGGGCTATCTCCTCATCCTGGCTTTCTTACACGCAACGATTGCGAATGAAGAGAAATGCAGGCCTGAGACAACTTGTCCACCAAATTTTCACCCTCAGAATCTACGCATTATTGAAGAGCCATAACTCTGTTCAAAGCAGTTCTTCGACGATTTCAGAGATACCACTGTGATCAGCGTGTGACTCTCTCCAAGATAGGCATGAGAGCTGAGAATGAATTTCTTGGGTGTCCTGTGCCTTTAAAGGCAGTGTTCACGATGAAAATCGTTTTTCTGTTTCTCCCCCTATCTTGAAAACGGCCCCATGCTGATTCCAATGGTGTCTCTGAAATCTCACAAGACCTTCTGTGAACGCAGGTATGGTCCCTCAAAGATTGAGCTATGGAAACATGGTGGACGAGTTGTCCGAGGCTTGTAACTTCCGTCTTTTGCAGCCGATCTATGCGAGCTGACCTGAGTAAAGAGAGAAGCTGAGAATGAAGGGAAGAACGGGGCTAATGATTGAAAATCATCGCTCATCTCACAATACCGAGCATTCATTTGTTCAGGGACAGGGGCTCTCTACACACCGAGGGAGGAGTTGTCCCGCTTTTGGCGACTCTAATTCCACTCGGGACCACTTCGCTCGCGTTGAGGCGCGTGACATTTCAAACTGCAAAAAACGGTACAACTCCTCCCTCGGTGTGTAGACAGCCCCTGTCCCATTTGTTCACGTCGGTGGGCGTGTGATGCGCTTTTGGGGTTTTCAATGCGCTCGAAGTTGCAACTTCGGGCTCTTTTGGGGCTCTTCCTGGCTCGTTTTCATGCGTTCTTTCGACGTCAACGTTACAGAGTGTCCCTCCACTACACAATCCTAGTGGAATTTCGAAAACTTTTTTCATCGTGAACACTGCCTTTAATAGATAAAAGTTTTGGCGATTTTCTCTGACCCCCTCCCGACGCGTTATTTGCCTGTTTTTGTTGTAAATTGAAAGGAGAGCAACAACTCATTCCAAAAGATGTATAAATTATAGAAGAACGACCATTTGAAAAATGAGATAGTAACAGTGAATTAGATCACGGACGAGGCTTTTCCTGACGGATGACATGAAGTTGCCTGCGTTGGTAAATAATTTAGCTATAGTAAGGGTTCTGATTATAAATGTTGAATAATAATGGTATCAAAAGGTATAATTAAGTGCAATAAAGTAAGTATTGAACATTATAAATGGCTCTCCTTCCTAATGTTGAATATAGGACACATAGGCTCTGACGCGTATCCAGAAATTGTGAATAATTTCGGGTAGAAAGCAGAGGTATATGGTGGAAGAGAACAGTGGAGAAAATGAAGTGATTGGCAAAGGCCAAGAATACGAGATGTATTGAAGAGATGAATATGTTTTCAAATTAGTATGAGTTCGTAGATTTATTTCACTAGTCCAAGAAGAACAGGCCACTTCAGATGTATGGACTACTAGTTGGAAAGAGCGTCATCTCATCTGATTACGTTGCGAATTTCGTTCTACGAAACCCACTCATACACGAAACACATGACATGGGTTCAATCCCGCGAGGTGCTTCAATTTTGCAAGACGTTAGATCTCACATTTTTTTGCGAAGTAAGGGCCACGAAAGTGGCACAGTCAAGAGTGGCAGATTTACCCTGCATACAAATTTTTACCGTCTAAGATGGACGCTGAAAGGCACTACACTGTGTGGCCCACACCTGTCGTAGGTGCGGTCGCGCTGGGATTACGTGAGATTTTGCCCGAGCCGCACGCATACATGTCAGCGGTGTCTTGAGCGTAATTTTGAACTCCTAGCTTTTGAATTCGCCGACTTCCGGCGGGACCACACTTAAGAAGAGTGTGAACCCAGTGCAGCGGTCTACGGCGTCCCTATGGTGCCGTTAAAGTTTATATACTGGGTAAAATCAACCACGCTAGACTCAGATATCGTATTCTACCGACTCACACCTCGCAAAAACGTTGACTTCCATCAGGACCGCACCTGCGGCAGGTGTGGGCCACACAGTGTAGTGCTTTTCAACGTCCATCTTAGACGGTGAAAGTTTGTATAAACGGTAAGTTCACTACTCTCGACTCAACTAACCTAGTTTCGTGAGCCTTACTTAGCAGATCTGGCTCAGAACCAGAGGATCACCATTTATTAGTGTCTGTTTTTCCATACATTAAGGTGACCTGTTCTTCTATGAAAACATATGTATTTCTTTAATACATCTCTTCGTCCTCGCCTTTGCCAATCACTTCAACGCATCCACTATTCTCTTCCGTCCCATTCCGTAGCTTCCAATCTGTATTTATATACAATTCAATACACAACTATCCTAGATACTTGCTCAGGAATCACTGCGGCAGGTCTGGGCCACTCAGTAGGAGAACCTTTACTATAACTTCAACCTTTGCGAAAACTTAATTACGATAAGGTTTCATGTTGAATGGACGGTATTATCGGACTGTTCGCGAAAAAAAAACTCTGAACAGTGCACCTACCCCCGGTCAGAATGGTTCACTTGATCTCGCGGTGGAGTTCAGACCGCCCTCCCTCCACCTTTGCGCAGATCAGACCCCCGATGTGGTTATCAACATGCCGCGCCGATCCATGACGCCCCTGAATTGTTCTTAATCTTCACAACTACATATTTAAATGACATTTTCTTTCGCCACGACCCCTCCCTCTCTCCAACTATTGCAAGACATTTGCGCTGCCGAAAAAAAATTGTGTGCGGGTCTATCGCGAAACAGAAGAGGCTAGCGGAATTTCCCTCTCTGCCGCAACTGATAAGCTATTCCTCCGGCTCGAAGCCTGCAGCCTCAAGGGCGACATGCATAAACGGATGAGGAGTCGTGGGGCCGTCACGGCGAAGTCCCAAACACACCATCCAATGCAAAGTTCAGGCTAACTCGCGGTAGAGTAGGGACAGAGCCTGGAATCGCGAGGGAATCGCGGGGAGTCTAAGGTCGCGGTAGAGTCGCGTTGTAATCGCGGGACAGCCGCGGTAGAGCCCTCACGATGGTCTCGGAATTCAGTGCTAAATCGCTCATAATAACTTGCAAACAAGGTTGCGCTCCCTCAAAGCTGTACAGAATTTCAGTTTTCTTGTCAGAAGTCTCGAGAGCAAGTCGAAACAGAAAACGATCGAAGCGTGATAAGGCAGATTTAAGGATATCGATTTCAGATCGTCGCGCATACTTCTACAGTTGGCATGAATCCTAGCGATACTTTGTGTTCTCCATCGAAGGTAGGCGCAAACTCGGTGCCTCTATGTTACAGCATGTGGCACCGAGTTTGCGCCAACCTTCAATGGGAAACGCAAAGTATCACGAGGATTTATGCCCACTGTACATTGCGTTGCGGAACTCATCCGTTGTGGGACTCATGTTCCCTACTTGCACGGAATCGATTTGGAAGATCACACCTCACCGTACGGAAAGAATTTTTCACTCAACAATTTTCACTTCACAACTACGTAAAAAGTTCAGGATTCATGGCTGAGAGTGTGCTATGGGCTCCGTGCCCGAGCACAAGGAAAGGGTGATCACGAGGTATGGGACGAGTTACCTGTCACGCTATCTCACTCGGAACCCCTTCGCGATTGCATCTTTGTGTTGACGGTGTCAGCGAATCGCTGAAAGACGCATGCTTGATAGGGTCCCGTTAGGAGTAGCCGGACGATTTACTCGTTCAAGACACCACACTCTACATACTAAGGCAAACTGGGGCGTCGACAACAGGTTGATAAATTGTCATCTCATAAACCGCTCCCTGTTGACAAGTCAAACAGCCTGAGACCTGCCCGTTGCCCAGCGACGTCAGCCTGTTGTCGGGCTGTTCACAACTCGATGTGTCGCGTTTAGCGGCCTATTTAGCAGCAGTTCACATTCTACAGGAGTGTTCCAGCTAGCTTAGGTACTACTTTACACCAACACGCGTTGCGATCGACACACCAGCACGCGTCGCGGTCGGCACTCCGACACGCGTCGCGGTCGGCATTCCGACACGCGTCGCGGTCGGCATTCCGACACGCGTCGCGGTCGGCATTCCGACACGCGTCGCGGTCGGCATTCCGACACGCGTCGCGGTCGGCATTCCGACACGCGTCGCGGTCGGCACACCGACACGCGTCGCGGCTGGTCGCCCAGCCTCCACTGGGGTCACCACAGGATAGGCAGGACCTCCAGATGCTGGGCGGGGCCAAAGTACCGCAAACTTGGGTAATTGAACCGGCTGCGCTATCATCATTCGCAGAATGCCTGAAAAATGCGTCGTATATTTAACTTGTATCTAGAGCGGTAGCTGTGCAACAGCTCGACATCGACCAGAGCATAAGTCGCGGCCACAGCCCCGCCGAATATCGGCGCGTTCGCCAGCGGTGACTCATGGTGGGCGGCTCAACCTGTTGTCGACGCCCCAGTTTGCCAGAGTATGTATGAGTACTCAAGGACGGAACCCTAAAGCAGTGGTCGCGATCAGATACGCTTGTCTTCTTTTATTCCTTAAACCTCCTTTTGTGGGTTTAGAGAAGTACGACCTGTAAGAAAAAAATTGCGAAAAAAAAACACTCTTTCGGGCCGAATTCGAAGCCTGAACTTTGTTGTCTTTTGATGGTGGACGAGCCCACTCCACATCATCGGCATCTATGATCTCTAATATCAAGAACATTTGCAGGCTTGAAACTGAATTTCAACCTTCGGACTGACCTGCTCGAATATTTATGAGCTCGTCTAGCCGAAAACATTAACTGATACGCTTGCTTCCATTGTTAAACTGTTTTATTAGGTCAATTCGCATTTATTTCTTCCTCTGAATGTCGATGATTTTTGATTGCTCGGCATGAGACTGCGATCTTTTTTTGTCGGCGCTGTGCACGTGTGCACGAACTAGCATCTATGGGCCCTAGAAACTCTAATTCTAACCCGTTTTCACCGCGCTACCTTCATAGTTTTTCAGCTGTTTTTTGATCTAAGATGATTTTAGTACTTTTTCTCGATAACGCTTTTCATCGTGACCACTGCCTTTGAACCGCAAAAAATAAATCAGATAACCAAGAATCGAAATTAGGTTGTTTCACGTTTGCCCTTTCACACACACTTATCCTCTGTAACACATGGTAATTCTCGCGACTCACGGCGCAAGTGGCGCGCGCGATGCTGCTCTCTCCGTCCGTCATGCGCTCTCCCGCTGTCTCTAACCTCCGCTCTGCACCAGCACGCGTAGAAACCATGAGAATTTTGAGATTCTACTGTCTCATATGTAATTTGATGTTGCTGTTTTTCATCTTGAATGTTAGAGAAAAATTCAACAAGCGAAACCACCACAGGTTTTTTTGAAAAATTTACAGTTCAACTCCGCATTGCCGTTTAGTCCGCAATGTGCACGCTGGTTGCGAAAGCGTGCTGCGGCGCGGTTGCGAGTATCCTCAGACAGAGATGTGGGATCACCCGGGCGGTGGAATCACCCGGGCACCAAAGCCCGGCTGATTCCACATTCCTGTCTGAGGATACTCGCAACCGCGCCGCAGTACGCTTTCGCAATCAGCATGAACTTTGCGGACTGAATGGCAATGCGGAGTTGAACTGTAGTTATTTGATTGCAAAACTTTTCATTAGGTTCAAGTAATATTCAGCGTAATAATTCATCACGTCTATCTGAATCAAAGTTGTAATAACTCACTGATTAATGGAAGACCTGCTCGGCGCCGTTTCCCTAGTGCAAATTCCATCCTTGATCAGCTGTTCGCGAATCTCACCTTGTCGACTCATGCCGAGTCTTGTCCTGAATCCATACAGCTGTTTCTGGCGTTTTTCAGGGCAACTACATTCCACGACTTCACAAACCCGTTGTTTCAAAAGCACACGAGGCGAATACACGAGTGATTCTGCGACATCGCGGGATGTCGTGCAGCCCGCGCGACATCCCGCGATGTCGCGATAGGCTCGGTAAATCAGTACTGCATCAGTAGGCTTGCCTTTCAAAAGCCCGCTCTTCCGAAACCCACGCTCACAATCAACTTCCTACCGATAATCTCTAACAGCAGCCACTAACGGCGATTCCGTTCGGCCTTCTTTCGCGTCTTTTGGTCGTACTGAACCCGTCTGGCGATACCTGAAGTCAGAAAGTCGTCATCAGTTCGAGCTAAAACACCGCACGCGGACACTTCTTTCACTCGACTTCATACCTGTTCAAGATTTTGCTCACGCAGCTATGAGTAACACAAAGTCGCTTCGAAATGTCGCAGATTTTCCAGCCCGCCTAAAAATACGTATATCGAACGACAATTTGAGTATATTTTTGAACTAGCAGACTATTTATCGAGAGTTCATTCATGTGAAATAATGACTATGTACAGCACACTACAGCCGTAGAAATTAGTCAGAATGCGTGCCGAGACGCGCTCTCGCTTCTTTAGCGTCCATTTCTAATGACGTCCTCCAGATAAACTTTATTCGGATCTGAAAAGCCATTCGGGATTCAGGTAAGGAGCGATTCGGATTTCCGGTATCCAAAAAAATAATGCTAGGGTTTAGATTCGAAATTTTATTTTTTCGAACACTTTCATATTGTTATGCCCTGTGCAGCTGGGTATGTATTCCCGGTATACAAAAATGAAAATGTATAGTCTACAGCAATAGAAGTAGGACCTGGTGAGGTTGCGGACTCATCTCAGCATACGGTAGTTTGTTAGTGGTACCACTCATTTTTCCGAAGCAACTGTGATAGATCGGTGAGTCTGTGTTTTCACCGGTACAACCACATCTGTGGAAGCAATGAAAACAGAGAATGTGAGAGTGGAAACAAGGATTCACCGACCAATCTCAGTTATTTCGAAAAAATGAGTGATAGCACAATCAGACTACAGTATGTTAGGAAGAGTCCGCAACCTCACCAGGTCCTACTTCAATTGCTGTAGACTATAACTTTTCCTTTACACTTAGAATTCCACTCGCGACCACTTCGCCTGAATGGGATAGCTTGATATTTTGAAGTCAAAAAGGCAAGTATTTCATTCTAGCGAAGTGATTCCAACTGGGATTCGAGCTGCAAATTATGGGCTATCTCGCCCACGTTTGTGTACTGAACCTATGTATAACCAGTGCAGCCACTTGCCGCAATTGTATGTATACTGTATGGCAGTCTGGAAGCTTCGCCTGAAACTTTTTGCCTACTCTAAAACCCTAGCGATCATAACGCTGTTAAAGAGCCCTTCTCACCAGGATCCTAATTTTTTTTCAGATCAGAAAAGAAATAGTTTGGAGGGAGTTATCGAGAATGAACGCTGAAGATACGAAAACGCATCCCCGCGCGCCTTTTGAACTATTCCTACAAGTGGTATTGCTCCGCACATACAGTCAACATGAATCCTTGTGATAGTTTGGATTTCCTATTGAAGGTTGACGCAAACTCGGTGCCTTACGCTATAACATATGTGCACCCAGTTTGCTTCAACCTTCAATGGGGAACAGAAAGTATCACTAGGCCCCTTGCCGACTTTGCTTTTCGTAGAATGACGCTTTCCTTCGCTTTTTCCGCACACAAAACGTCGCATCGCCATAACTCGCTTCACAATTAGTTTTAGGGCGTGAACACAAATATGAGGTCCGTTTTTGGTGTTTCGGACTTTCGTGGTAGGTCGCATTAGGGAGAGCGTGATTTTTGTACTGCAGCCGATGGGTCATTTACAAAGTTTACTACTCGTAGCGGGGGCATTCTTGCTATGTACTCCATTTTGCAAACCTCGAACTACGCTTAAATGATTTCCCTTGCTGGATGGTATATCAAAAGTGACAAAGTTGCAAAAGATAGACCATCAGAACGACCACAACCTGATTCTGGGAAGGAAATATGCAATTTCCGACCAATCACTGCCGAGAAAATTCTTTCTTACAAACGCTATTGTTCTAACCTCATAATCAAAACTGTCTTCGACAGTACGAGCCGACAATTTGGCAAGCTAGCCATGGTGATACGGCTTTTAGTGCACGAAAAAACATTTGAAAACGCGGTCTTCGCGAAAAATTGCGCTACACTGTAGTGTTCATTCAATTTTAAATATCGGTGAAGGGTTTTCCTGTGAAAAATAGCCTGCAAGTATAGTCATTCAATTACGCTTTAAAAAGCGTGGTATGCCCATTTCTAGCAGGATCTCTCTGGGAAGTTCTATTGCAGTAAAAAACTGCGCAGAAAAGTGGTGACACTTGGGACTTTCGGCTAGCAACTGCTCTGTCAACTGAGCCATCGCGAGGTGTTCTACTCAGGAGATTCACGGCCTCGTGCCGCACCAAACAGCAATCGGAGCTACCTGACATATCGGCTCATTCTCCCATTTCCGGCCGACAGCTGTTGCCGTTCGGACAAGTTGGAGGAGCCCGTGCAGCCACAGCAGTGGCCTTGAGAGCGACAGGCGTAGCCCGTACGTCAACATAAGCTGACCTGTAGATTGGGAGAATGAATCGAGATGTCAGGCGGCTCAGTCCAATAATCGCCTGAGTATAGGGTTGAGATCCTCTGAGAAGAGACTCCTTTTTTTTTGGTATAACACATCCATCTAAAAGCGTTTCCATATTAGGCCCTAGTTATACACCAGCATTCCGCCGCCGCTGGCTTCCGCGGCATGTCTGCTATTAGTCAATTTTGAAATTTAACCAATCGCAGACGTCCAGCAAAGACCAGCGGCAGCGAAACGCAGATGTATAACTAGGGCCTTAGAGCCTGTGCGACAGTCAGCTAGTATGTTTAGAATTTAACGAAAAGTTGTCGAGGGTCGGTCGAGAATCGAGTAGTTGTCTAAAAAAGGGGTAGAAGTTGTCGAGAATTCCGAAATTCGCAGTATTTGTCGAGAATGCCGGCCGATTTGCCTAAAATTCGGGAGGAAGCTGCCGAGAATCCGGGGGAACGAGTGCTTGACGAGTATTCAGGCAGATCCCTAGACAACTTCACCCGAAATTGAGAATATGTCTCCAACATGTCGAGAATTTTCCAAGAATTCAGGACGATAATTCCAGAACCCTCGTTACATCACATTTTTTCGAACGTCCCGACTACTTCATGTTCTGGAAATATCGGACATACCAAAACATGAGATTCTCAAGTTACTAAATTTTGAAAGTTTTTGAGCTCCCGAGTACTGATCTTTTTCCGTTGATCTGCAGTTGGAACAGTCAAGTTTATAATATTATTCAAAAAGTTACTCAACAAATATCAAAATAACGTTTATATTTAAAGGCAGTGTTCACGATGATTTTCGTCCCGAGTTTTTCACATAAAACAATGCGTTCGCCACCAAATGTTACCAAAACTATGCAGAAACGGCTTTAAACGCATTAAAATGTCGTATTTCAGTGACATTATTGTCTGGCCTGGACTAGTTGTCCGATTGGATGAACATGTACACACGGTGGTTGTCACCGGTAAAAAAATGGGGCTAACCGAAAATGGAAGTATATTTCAGGCAAAACAGTATTAGTTAATGTCTGAAGGGAAGAACGGAGCAACACAAAACAGAAAATTGCAAAAGACGGGTCCACAAACGATTTCATTGTCACAACAAACAGTTACACTGAGAGTAAAGAAGCGGGCTGACAAAAAAAGATTTCGCGCCCTTCTTCTGCGTTTTTCTCGGTTTCTTTCTCAATTCAGTTCTATTCGGGGGCCAAACAATCGATTTAGCGATTAATCTCAAAATTGAAGATTATTGTAAACACTGCTTTCAAGATTATTCAATCGAATAAATCTCGAACGATTCGGTCCCGACCGAAATATGCAACTCTGAAAATCCAAACTTTGCCAAATACTCAAAAATATCCGATTATTCGGCAAGGTTCAGATCAGTACATAAGATTATTCTGATAACAGTTCGATTATATCTATGAAATATTCGAACACTTAAAGGCAGTGTTCACGATAAAAAATGTGTCTCAGTTTCCACCAGGAATGGGTAGTGGAAGGGCACACTGTAACGTTGACGTTGAAAGAACGCATGAAAACGAGCCAGGAAGAGCCCCAAAAGAGCCCGAAGCTGCAACTTCGAGCGCATTGAAAACCCCAAAAGCGCATCACACGCCCACCGACGTGAACAAATGAATGCTCGAGATCGTGAGATGAGCGATGATTTCCAATCATTGGCCCCGTTCTTCCCTTCATTCTCAACTTCTCTCTTTGCTCAGGCCAGCTCGCATACATCGGCTGCGAAAGACGGAAGTTACAAGCCTCGGACAACTCGTCCACCATGTTTCCTTAGCTCATATTTTGAGGGACCATAACTCCGTTCCCAGAAGGTCTTGTACGATTTCAGAGACATCATTGGAATCAGTATGGGGCCGTTTTCAAGACAAGAGGAAAAACAGAAAAACGATTTTCCTCGTGAACACTGCCTTTAAGCCGAATATTTGAATGAAAATGGGAGGCAAATGGAGAAAATCATTACAAATGGCTAATTCGTAATTCATTTTCTGAAGACTACTGCACAAGGAAATAGTCAAAAAAGTTTTCAGTTTTTAGGCAGCTGCGAAGATCACAATCGGATTCTAAGCTAAAAACGGTTCTAGAAAAGTACATTTCATCCGGAATGGCCACGCTGACTAAACGTAGTTCCCTTGTTAGAAGTCACTGTTGATAGCGCTCTAGTGCTGGGCAAGACCAATAGCGGCCCATGTTACCGATTTTGTAGACCTACAGCATATACTATGCATTGTTTGCCTCTGCCGGACGTCGATGATACGAGTCAAGTTGGGAATTCGGCGCCCAAGATGTTGTGAAACGATCTCCGTGGGCTTCGTCAACCGTTGTAGTCAACGGTTGGGCAGGAGCCCTGATTTTCGGTAAGTAGTTACAGTTGTACATATGTTTAACTGTATATTAGCTTTCGAGAATTGGATAAGAAGTTGTCGGGAATTGGCCGAGAAGTTGTCGAGAATTGAGCGGAGAGTTGTACAGAATTCTCCAGGGTCTGCGAAAACTGTCCTGCATTCGTACGCCTGCAGGACAACTTTTCGTCCGATTCTCGACAACTAGTTTTACCTGAGTATGCAATCTTACCCTCCCATTAGCCTTCTTCTCTATTTTCTAACAAGCACGCTCGTACCGATCGAAATGAACGCGGGGCTACCGTAATCCTGGTGATAATTTGCTGATCTACTTATTATTTCTCTAAGCTTGTTGAATACAAGCACGTTCGTTTGGATCAAAGTAAACGATTGTAAAGTATCTTAAAGAAGTATGACCCGTCGCGATAAAGAAAGCGACACGAGTCGCATAAAATTTAAAAAAATCCGTTAAGCAAAGAGAATTTTGAAAGTTATGAAACTCTTGTTCACGAACAGTTGATTCTTTCATAACTACAATCGTGGAACCTTAGCGTAAAGACATCTTTTTTTTTAAACAAAAAAATCTTATGTTAGGAAGATACCGTCGCCACATAAAGTGACGGAAGAAGGCCCTGGTGCGCTTGCAGACTCTTCCTAACATACTGCCGTCTGATTGTGTTATCACTCATTTTTTTCGAATTAACTGAGATTGTGTTGTGAGTTCTTGTTTCCACTCTCACATTTTCACCTGTTTTGATTGCTTTCACAGATGTAGTCGTATAGGTGAAAACACAGACTCACCGATCTATCACAGCTGTTTCGGAAAAATGAATGATACCTCTAACAAATTACCGTATGTTAGAACGAGTCCGCAACAGCACCATTGCCTTTTCCATTGCCGTGAACTATACAACAAGAATCAACCCCGCCTGCTAATTTATAAGTCCGCCGAAAAAACCGATTTTCAACATTCTTGGGGTAACACAACGTTTCCTTGTTGTGAACGTTTCCTCGTATACGCCAGAAAATAGTAGCTGCTGTAAGATACGTGATAATCTCTGCAGCCATGCAGTCGACGCTTTTTATTCTACGCGTAGAGTTACGGTAGCCCTGCGTTCTTTTTGATCTGTACGAGCGTGTGTGTATTTTTTTCCATTCTAAACACTATTGAGGGTGAGTAATCAATATGCATTCATCGTGGACAGGAGAATAGCAGAAGAAAACACTTGAAGAAAGTATCCGTTAGCAACCGGAAGATCTTCGCCAGATAAATCACCTTTTTGTTTCGATCTAATCAAGATGTGTTAGCAAACATCCCATCTTTTTCGCACTTTTTTCACGTCAGTCACTGTTTGGGATGCGTGCGACAAGCAGTGAGACCGGTCATGAATGATGAACTAATACCATGAAATGTGGCTTGAATCCAGCATGATGACTAGGATCAACTCGCCCATTCATAATCGAAGCACTGGAAAGCTCAACAAGTCGATCTATGCTCATCAACTTTTTACATCCCTCAATCATTTTTTCCGGCTACTTTCTGCTTGCGCCTATTCGCTAGACAGACAGGAACTAGAAGACCGGAGTTGGAGCAGCAAATTCTTACAAATAGTTTCAGCGCCAACAGTTTCTTTGCCAAGTGACCTAAGCTACATCAAGTGCTTCGATTTTGTGATAACGTTTCATCCAATAGGATACGCTCGAATAGCCCAAGCATAGATGACGGGCAAGTTTTCCACTGAAGATCAGAAAATGCCACATTGATCTTATATTTGAGCGCAACCTTACATTTTGATTGGACGAGTTGTTCGAGAAACAGGTTCAAAAAATTTCAAATGGATGGTTTATTTTTCAAATGGCCACTGCCGAAATCTACGAATCAATGAACTTTTTGAATATCTGTCTACAAGGTGCGCACCCACGCCTATGCGCGGCGTGCTTGTGGGCGCGCTTTAGGGTTCACGTGTTATTTGAATTGCAGAGCAGTGCTTCGCTGTGCTCAACAGCCTTGACCCCATACAGTACAATTTTTGCAGAAAAAGCGTTTCGCGGCGTTTTTTAACGCTCACAAAGCACCGCATCGCAATAACTTGCTTCAAAGTGGTCCGATTTCAATTTTGAAGAAATTCCTGAGCTGCTACCATTGATTCCTATACGACACTGTTACAAAATAATAGATTCAACTCCAGAAGTGCAGCGAAAAATGCATATTAGCACCACAAAATCTCTCATTATGAACTGGTCAGATGATCATAACAGCGGAAATGTTTCTGTGGTCTTGTGGTCGATGTGAATTTTAGAAAGAAATACACATTTTTCAACAAGATATCGAAGTCCAAAACACTCTCTATACGTACCAGTGCATTCGCCTCATTGAGAAGAATTCGAAAACTACCTCAAAAACTTATTTCGTCAATTATGAAGCCAGATATGGCGATGCGATTCTTTGTATGCGCAAGAAACGCCACAAAACGCTTTTTTCGCAGAAATTCGGCACGGTACTGCACGTTTTCGCGAAAATCAGTTACACTGTGCTCATTCAAGCTCACACAGGGTACTCTTGCAATGCATTCATAACCCTTAACAGTCTGGCACAGATTTGAAAAAAAAGAGAATCTGCGGAGCAAGTTATGTCACACTTCTCCATGAATTGGTGAACTGTTCGGAGTAAATTGATGTCCTGCTCAGTTCTTGAGCTCATCCCAGAGACCTGTCTCTCGAGAAAGCGACTATGAATGAACAGTTGATGCAATAGGCACGAATGAAGCAAAATTTATGCAAGAGAACAATTTTCAGAACTGGTTGTTCTCTTGTTGGACCATTGACCCCAAAAGTCAATCACCACGGCTGCATACATGGACAGTGTGTACGACAGCCGGGTGTCAATTGTTAACGAAATGACTAATTTCAATTCATTCTCACACACATACACAGCAGGGATGTGCGTAATAGGAATTTTGTAATTCTTTAGTTGTTAGTCGTTCAACCGACCAAAACCCTCGTTAGTCGTTAGTCGTTGGTCGTTAATAATCTAGGCTTTGAAAACAAGCGCAGTTGAGGCAGAAAAAAACCCTTATGAATAAATAGACAAAAAGAAAGCATGAAGAGATGTATGTTCTCCGAAACATTCATGGTCATTAAAGACACAAATCTTTCTTTGTTACAGAACCTAGTTCAAACTGCGAACCGACACATACATATTTAAAAATATCTCGGACATCGGAGCACGAAAACCTAATACTCGAGAGTGTGTGTTTGTAGATTTTTGAAATCCTTTTTGGTGAGAATAGAAACAATATGGGAGTCCGACAAATTCTAGAACTCTTTGCTTTTCTTCCAGTGCAAAATTTGCCATTCTGCGTTACACGATGTTACTTGAGATCTACCCGGTGGTGACAACACGGAGAATTGAACCGACTGCACTAATTGTTCCTTGCTCAGCGTTGCGAGCAGAGCGCCCGCGTGGTTTAGAGCTTGTTCCCATAATGGGGAGAGTTCGGAAGAAGTGAGCAGTGAAAATTTTTCGCCTGAGAGGTCCCAGCACCACTTTATAGAAATCTCATATTTGGAATTTATGATTGAAAATCGGAGGACGGCACCCTTTACAATCCAATCATCGGATTCAGTTCCCGTCGCTGGGCAGTTTAGACCTGCAGGCACCGCTCCATATTATCACCTCTGATGGTACCCTCTATAAAAATCTCCGCTGGAGCCGGTCAGTGCCGGAACCGGTTCAGTGAGCCTACCATAAAGTCGCTCGACCGACACGAAGTCTTATAAATGCTGCGCCTAACCTTGCGCAACGTTCGGTTGGGGATTCAATGTGGGGGTTTCAGATTTGCGAAGCAGTGCCGGTGGAAATATTAAATACTGAAGGCTGTGATCCTGCCTGTTGTAAGGCTCGGGTTGGAGCGCGATTTGAGTGACTGTTGGCTTTCTAACGAATTTTGGGATTGCTAACGAAAATATTTTCAATTTCGGTAGTCGTTAGTCGTTAATCGTAACACCCAAAAAGCCCGTTAGTCGGTAAATTTGTTAGTCGCTAGTCGTAATTACGCACATCCCTGATACACACACACACCTACAGACCGGGGGTGTGCGTAATTACGCTTTACGATTTACGATTTACGGTGTTTTTTGGTCCCGTAATCACGGTTTACGATTTACGACATTTTGGAAAGTAAATCGTAATTTTTCGTGAATAAAAATACATGCAATGGAAGTAAATCGCAAGACATCTCCAATTGACCTGCTCTAATCCGACTTGGCGTATACTAATGATTTTGGTCAGGAGATGGGACCAACCCAGGCGTGTAATTACACAGCACGATCCCATTATCATTCTTTGACGTGATTCTATCATTCTAAAATCATTCTTCACAAGGAACTTAGTTTCCGAGTTTTTCATGAAGATCAACTTTCCTGATTCCTATTACTGAATTAGCGTCAAAACATCGAGCAAAGCAGTCTAATCAATCGAAAAATTGCCTCAAATAGTGCTCCTGGCCCGCCTCTTGAGTAGATCACGGCTACTAAGAGTTCACGAAAAACATCACGAGGAGCGTTCGTTTTTTATCCCAAAAGTTTGAAGCTAAAAATCGTTTCCTCTAATTATTTCTCTTCGTCTGCACCAGACGGACGCTCAGGAAAGGCGTGAGTGCTAGTTTAAACGCTCATCTTCGCCCTTCTTTTGAAACCGTTATCTCTCACAAATGCGAGCGTTCGGTCTGGCGCGTTGGCTATATTCTTTAACCCATTCACGACCACGTGTCCCACCGGTGAGACACGCGTTGACAACCACTTCGGACCGCGTGTCCCACCGGTGGGACACCCTTTTGAAAAATCGATTTCTCCGCCACAAGAAACTACTTTCGAACCTACATGTGATCAATGTCTTGACCTAACCAAGACCTAAAGAAAAACCTCGTGGTCCATCAGTAGGTCAAATGCAACAACATATTTAGAACTTTCTAAATTCAGGTGGGCTGAAGTAGAGGAAAAAACGGCTGTAAAGCAGCTTTAGAAGCACCTAGTGATTTCTATTTCCTTCTAATGCTAGCTTTTACGTTGCTTCGTACAAACCTATCGTTTGAAACTCGTTTACTTTTCTGAAAGCGTTGCTGCTCCGTCGACCCCATTTTGGTTTTGAGTAATTGTTTCTCGATAACGATTGCGTCTCGGAAGCTCAAACTCTGATACTGTTCGATCAACGTTGCTAGCTACACTATGGACACAACAAAGAAAAAGAAATCACCCGCGAGACGTTATTCAAGCCAGCGTGTACGTTATACGGTGACGCAATATTGCACGCGGTCCGAACGTGCAGCCACCAAAAATTAGGCGTGGTCGTGAATGGGTTAACTAACTTCTGGTTCCAAGTCAAGTTTACTCTGTTCCCTCGCGCGCTTTTGCGGAGCGAGGGTAGAGACAACGAGAAAGTATGGGGAGAAGGAGACGCAGCATACGCGCGCCGACGCACGCGATGAACGGAAATAAATTTCATTCGGAAACAGAGGATATGGGGACTAAATTACACAACGCGGCGAAAATTTGGAACCAGTTTTCTGTGCTTGTGTTTCCTTTGATGATTTGTATTCAGGTCCGTGGCTTGTTTCCTCAAGAAAAAACATGTATAATCGAACCGCGGTTTTTATCAGCCAGCCGCTGGTGAGATTTATACCACCGCGCCAGTCGCGGTTTGAATTTATATGTTTTTTTTTTCGAGGAAACAAGCTACGGACCTAACTATACAGTATCGTCACCATAAAGCTACGATTCTGCAAGTGATTTAGTGGATATACGAAAAAATAGCCTGTGCTGCGCGACAGATACTGTGCTCTAGATAATATAGAGTTGGCACGGATCGGACTGATATTTGGCGATATCTACTGAAGATTGGTGCAAGCTTGATGCCATGTTTTTAACGTACCTGCACCGAGTATCAGCCAACCTTCAATAGGGAACTCGAATTGCATAATGTACAGCATAAGAGCGCGATCACTATCGACTGTATATTCGGTGTTACGGCTCCGCTAGCAAATGGGAGGAGTTCTCGAATTCGGCTGATGAGAATCGCTTAATTACGGTGATTTTGGCTTCACGCTTACAACGGCGTCAGCGTTTTGGGAGAGGCATTACGAGTATCACTGTCCCCCTGTAGACCAGAAGATACGCGGACAGCTGAGTCGGACTTGCGGATTTTTCAAGATCTGGGAAGGAGTTGTGGGATAGTGGCAAGGGAAAGCAGAGAAATACGAGTAAGACGGTCCTATTAAGGGTATGATATACTTTTACGAGACACGGTGACGTGGCTCTGCACAGCGACAGCGACCGGCTGTCGCGGAGCTCCCGCCCTTTAAACCTGTGGCATTCGCAGTGCCCTGAACAACGACAGCGACAGGCTTCGGGACATTTGAAGTATGTAAGCCCTCCGCGACACGTCGCTGCGGCTGACGCGCCATGATTGTTCCTACGGCAAGCGATGCCGCTGCTCCGATGCAGGTCCCGCGCGATTTGTGCCAGATTTCATGTCTGTCGCTTATGCCAGCGACAAAGTGCACCATACCCCTTAAACATGGTTAGCTGTCAAATACTGAACGCAACCCAATATGTACTTAGTACGCGGAACAGTGGACAGTACGTAGTTTCTCTTGTTTCACCACAGTAATAATATTTTTACTGGTTATTGTTATTGATTGCTGTTTACGATTTACGGTGGTTCCGTCGTAATTACGTTTTACGATTTACGAAAATTGAAATTTCATTTACGCACACTCCTGCTACAGACACATAGACGGTCACAAAAAGTAAGGCAAATATAGATTGTAGGATTGCAGACTCTCGGATGTAGGAAGGTCATGGAAATTCGCGCTCGGAAAATGTTATTAGGTTCGAGAACTTTTGAATGAATCACTCTTTTAGGTAAGAACAACATGGTCCGAAAGTTATAATTTGAGTCAAACATACGAAGTTCAAATAATGTATTACGAATTCGAGAGCGACAGACGGCAATAAGCTTAGAGAGAGACGGCAACAGTGTACAGTCAAATCAGATTTTTCGTCGAATCTGTGCTTTTTTGAACTCGCCGCGCGGCTTGCATAGACTTGCATGGATGGGCGCAGACTGCTCGAGCATATACCGATCTGACGAGCGATCCAGCGTCAACTGTACATATCCGAATATTAGACCAAATGTTGGAAGAGTTGATCAGACATCTATTTTCGATCCGAGTTTCAACACAGTGCATTTCATTGCATACGTCAACCCCATTTTTATCAATATCGCAGTTGAGCGCTATGCTCTTCGCTGCTATGGGCGAACTGAATGCGCCTGGGAAGTTAAGTATCCACATTTTAAGAGTTTCATATTCCTAAGAACTTTTTTAAACCTCTTTTCACAATTTTCCACCGTACCATCGTATAAGACGAACTAATAGAAATAGCAATTAAAACATTTTTCCACTCTAATAAACTTGATGTGTGGGTACCAACATGTGAATAGTATTTGTCTCGCTAAGGCTATCTCAGATCCGTTATGTAAGCTGACAAGGGAAGCACAATAAGTCATAGTGACCATTCCAAATGAAATGTGCTTTTCTAGAACTATTTTCGGACGAAAAGTCCGAATATGCCCATCGCAGCTGCCTAGACCCACTCTGAAAGAAGTTATGAGCGTTTTTTCTCTGATTTTCGTACCTATTGTACCCTCCGAAAAGCGCATTATTTTTGGGCATTTCAGGAAACGGACCTCATGATAGTGTTCAGCGCCCAAAACTACCCCACTAAGCTAAGTTAGAGTGAAGAAACGCTTTCCAAACTTTGCGCAGACAAGCGGCGTTTTGGACTGGTACGGATATTCGGTTGGGCGTTTATCTATACCAATTAGAGGGCTCTCGGAGCGTTTTAGAAAAATATTCAAGATTTGACTAAAAATTCGTTCTGGGGGGTTATTTGGGGTGCTCAATACGAATTCGATGTCCATTTGTCGATTACCTGAATATTGAGGTAGGTTTTGCCCTCTGAATGGCATGTTGCCTACCGTAACCTACAGTAAATCTCAAAATTTTGACAAGCGATCCCCAGGTTCGTGTTCAGCACCCCAAGTTACCCTTCCGTACATGTTTTTAGCGAAATACGGAGAAAAATCTGAAAACACCCTAAAAATTCCATGGGGGCGGGTACCCTTACCTTGCCGCGAGGCTTTTAAAACGCTCATAACTTTTTTCAGAGTGAGTCTAGGCAGCTGCGATGGGCATATTTGGACTTTTCGTCCGAAAATGGTTCTAGAAAAGTACATTTCATTCGGAATGGTCACTATGACTTATTGTGGTTCCTTTGTGAGAAACAGCGACGTCGGCGAAGACAATTCTATACGGAATCGTGCACGGAAGCTCTCTGAAAGAGGTCGGGGTCCGATTTGGGAGCGTATATCCACCGCAGCGGCTAGTGTTAATCAGACGCGTGAAGACCCGAGCCTGTCTAGGTTGACTTACACTGTCTGAAGGGCCATGAAACGTACCGATAACATTGTGAGAAGAGTTATCTAGAAGTTCCCCCACCTGACCTGTGCTCGCGAAGCCACCGATCTCAAGTTTGTGCTATCTGCGTGACTTGCGGAAGCCACCCGTATATTTCTGTCAGTGCAACTTTGGCGCTGGATCTTTGGTTGTGTGAAGGTCATTCTATCGCAGTAACACGCTTCGACTGGCGTTTGTCTCTTGTCTTGTGGGCTTAGACAAGTGTCAATAAGTGTTGCAGTATCCTCTCCTGACACTTTCAATTGGACAGAGGCAGTCCCCCCTGAGATCTTCTTAGGCTGCTTATCGCTCCAGCCGCGAAGCGGCTGGAGAGGATTGGTTTTGCCTAGACCTTGTGATCACTTCTAATTTTATAAAGTAGTTTATTAAACCATTTAAACAAATTTTCGGCAGATTCCCTTCTGGATATAAGTGAAGGGGTCCAAAAGACACCAGCTCTCAAAATTTGAGCCGAATCGGTTCACAAATAACAAAGTTGTGAGGCCGAAAGCTTAGGAAAAATTGATGGTGTGCGCCGTAGGCCGTGAGCCGTGGGCCGTAGGCCGTAGGCCGTAGGCCGTAGGCCGTAGGCCGTCTCGCTTTTCATTCTTCACTGCTAGTACTCACTGCCAATGGTCACAGGCGGTCAATTTCAGGCAGGTAAGTTGGGGGGGGACGCAGGCTGGTGAAAGTGCATCTGGCTTCTGATGACGTCATCGGGACGTCATGAAAAGTGCATCTGGCTTCTGATGACGTCATCGGGACGTCATGAAAAGTGCATCTGGCTTCTGATGGCGTCATCGGGACGTCATGAAAAGTGCATCTGGCTTCTGATGACGTCATCGGGACGTCAGGAAAAGTGCATCTGGCTTCTGATGACGTCATCGGGACGTCATGAAAAGTGCATCTGGCTTCTGATGACGTCATCGGGACGTCATGAAAAGTGCATCTGGCTTCTGATGACGTCATCGGGACGTCATGAAAAGTGCATCTGGCTTCTGATGACGTCATCGGGACGCCATGAAAAGTGCATCTGGCTTCTGATGACGTCATCGGGACGTCATGAAAAGTGCATCTGGCTTCTGATGACGTCATCGGGACGTCAGGAAAAGTGCATCTGGCTTCTGATGACGTCATCGGGACGTCATGAAAAGTGCATCTGGCTTCTGATGACGTCATCGGGACGTCGTGAAAAGTGCTTCTGGCTTCTGATGACGTCATCGGGACGTCGTGAAAAGTTCTTCTGGCTTCTGATGACGTCATCGGGACGTCGTGAAAAGTGCATATGGCTTCTGATGACGTCATCGGGACGTCAGGAAAAGTGCATCTGGCTTCTGATGACGTCATCGGGACGTCATGAAAAGTGCATCTGGCTTCTGATGACGTCATCGGGACGTCATGAAAGTGCATCTGGCTTCTGATGACGTCATCGGGACGTCAGGAAAAGTGCATCTGGCTTCTGATGACGTCATCGGGACGTCATGAAAAGTGCATCTGGCTTCTGATGACGTCATCGGGACGTCGTGAAAAGTGCATCTGGCTTCTGATGACGTCATCGGGACGTCAGGAAAAGTGCATCTGGCTTCTGATGACGTCATCGGGACGTCATGAAAAGTGCATCTGGCTTCTGATGACGTCATCGGGACGTCGTGAAAAGTGCTTCGGGCTTCTTATGACGTCATCGGGACGTCGTGAAAGTGCTTCGGGCTTCTGATGACGTCATCGGGACGTCGTGAAAAGTGCTTCGGGCTTCTGATGACGTCATCGGGACGTCGTAAAAGGTACCTCGAGTTTCTGATGACGTCAATGGGACGTCGTGAAAAGTGCGGGCCTACCCCAGACGGGGCACTCAAGATTCAAGTCAGAAATGGAATGAACCACCGATCTATAACGCTATCAATCAAAGTATTTCTACACAACTTCATGAACAACAATGACTGATAGCAGCATCAAGCACCTTTTATCAAGGTTTCCATTGATTTTCATGAGAAAGTCGTAGGTGCCCCCGTCCAGGATAGTCCCAAGAGTGCTTCGGGCTTCTGATGACGTCATCGGGACATCGTGAGAAGTGCGGGCCTACTCCAGACGGGGGCACTCAAGATTCAAGTCAGAAATGGAATGAACCACCGATCTATAACGCTATCAATCAAAGTATTTCTACACAACTTCATCAACAACAATGACTGATAGCAGCATCAAGCACCTTTATCAAGGTTTCCATTCATTTTCATGAGAAAGTCGTGGGTGCCCCGTCTAGGATAGTCCCAAGAGTGCTTCGGGCTTCTGATGACGTCATCGGGACATCATGAGAAGTGCGGGACTATCCTAGACGGGGGCACTCAAGATTCAAGTCAGAAATGGAATGAACCACCGATCTATAACGCTATCAATCGAATTATTTCTACAGAACTTCATCAACAACAATGATTGATAGCAGCATCAAACATCTTTATCAGGTTTTCCATTCATTTTCATGGGAAAATCGTGGGTGACCCCTTCCCGTCTAGGATAGTCCCAAAAGTGCTTCCGGGCTTCTGATGACGTCATCGGGACGTCGTGAAAAGTGCTTCGAGCTTCTGATGAAGTCATCGGGACGTCGTGGAAACCCGGATAGTGGGCAGGTGTTCGGGACCCGTTGCTGCTCATCCGAAAAGTTGTGAAGACCACCCCGTAGAGTGAGCAGGAGCCCAGACTCGATGCTAGCCATCCGAGAAATTATGCCCCGGAATTCGCGCAGGAGAGAACACCTTGCAAAACTTCTGTAAAAGTGTAAGGATGACAAGCATAGCAATCAGAAAGTTTGAGATGTTATGTGAGTCATGTCAGGTCATGTTGCCAGGCTGCTTTTCAGTTTCGTAAGGTCATTCACACAACCCCATTTTGAGTGCTCCCTCTTCCTTCTTCACCAGCCTACTGATTTTCTGCAATAAATGGTATATGCTTGCTTATTAGCATCCAAATTCAAAAACAAATTGTTAGAACTATCTCCATTCGCAGCTCAGCAGAGCTTTTTCATATCAGATTCATGGAATCGAAGCGGCTGTTCTGCGAACGAATGGGGCAACGGAAACGAAATAATGAGTATGTAAACTGCTTTGTTCCACTGATGTGAAAGTGTCCAGATGGAATGGAAGGTAGTTTCTGACTGTCCCGGTTTGAAGTTAGTTTCATTTGAAAGCGAAGAACTGCAGGCAGATTCTGCATCCGGCTGCAGGCCAGCAGGCTTTCATGATTATCGACCGGGCTGGCTACGTCTGGGCGACCAACTATAACCGGGGCCTAAGGTCCCTGTCAGAGTTGGTTGAGAAAATCACAGTGGCCGACCCGTTCGATACGTATGAAAAACATGGAAGGTGCAAATAACACCCGGTGTAGCCAGATGTGGCTGACGCGATCAATATGAATGAATTATGTGGAACGATATCATGGATATCATTCATTTCTTAGCTAATATCATGTGAACATCGGTCTTGTCAGCCACATCGAGACAAGCACGCTCATGCCGATCATTTTTTCCGCAGGGCTACCGTAACCCTCCTTAAAATTTTTTCCAAGTGTCAGCATGGTTATGAGCACATCCTAATAGCCAACAAACATGTTTGCACAATTTCGACCTCCTCAGCCACTCCCCAGTGGCTTCTCGAGGAAGAGCGGTGTGTGAATGAATGCATACCGCTCCTCCGCTCTTTTATACCCCGCATGTTATGAGCGTGTGTTTACATTCGTTATCATGTTTTGTTCAAGAATGGTTACGGTAGCCCTGCGGAAAAAGTGATCGGCATGGGCGCGCTTTTTCACATCGAGTGATTTTTCTGAGATAGTCTTACAACAGTTTGGTTCATTGATTCTTGTGACCACAGAAAGAGGACTGATCCAGTGGGGAGATGAAGAGGTCTTTGTTCGAAATTCTTGCATGGGATATTACAGCGTAATATCAAGAAAAAGTGAACAATTCTGTAAAAAGGGGTCTCCCAAGCAGAAGTGGTTTGGTTAGCGTTACAAATGCTTCAACAAAAAGGGAACAATAGGAAAGCGGAAAGAGGAGAGTCTACAAAAAAATGAACAATATCCTCCAAGAACTCTTTTCTTTTTCGAAACTTCCAAACAGCGGAAACAAACCGTTGTGGTATTTTACGAGGAAGAATTGACTGGTTCCCTAAAACAATTTAACATCATCTCCCCTTTTAATGATAGCTATTAGGTTTACATGCATATATACATATTTTATCGGCACTCACATAATCAAAGTCCTTTATGGAGCCAAAAGCGCTTCCTCATAGAGAACCACAACGGTTTGTTTCCGCTGTTTGGAAGTTTCGAAAAAGAAAAGAGTTCTTGGAGGATATTGTTCATTTTTTGTAGACTCTCCTCTTTCCGCTTTCCTATTGTTCCCTTTTTGTTGAAGCATTTGTAACGCTAACCAAACCACTTCTGCTTGGGAGACCCCTTTTTTACAGAATTATTATATGGCTTTAGCACCAATACACTAAAGTTATGAACAACCTAGCGTGTAGACTCAATAGAATTCACCTTATGATCCCTTAGGAGATCCTTGTGCGCGAGGTAAACACGAACATGTGAAGTCGCTATGAATGTCAACTAATTTATTTTTTTAGGCTGGGTGGACGTACACAGTGAAACGTTGAAAAATGGGAAAAAGCTTCGTAAAAAAAGTTCCCAGAAAGATTGAGTTCTGAAAATACTTCTAAATAGGTTTTTCAGCACACTGAGATTGCCCATAATAGTGAAAAGCACGCAACATAAGGCCGGGATCATACTTCCCGCGACCAGCGACGGCGACAGTGCATCTCAGGTATATCGATTTTCGGTCGATATCGATGGTAAACATTGCGTCGCGTCGCTCGTCGCTGGAAGTGTGATCCCGGCCTAACGCTGAAAAGTGACATCGTCGAAAAAGGTCACGTGCTTCTGCGAAGGAGCCTTCCAACCAGATGAGATTAACAGTTAAAGGTGTATTGTAGTCGAATCGGACCTCGTGGGTGCGCCATCATGCACGGCTCGCGATATCCGTGCGAAGGTTTGAATATAGTGGGTACAAGGTATATTCTAGTTTGTAAAAACGTATGAAGTCTGTTCTAATAAGACTGGCCGCCTACACGATCGGCGTGTTTGTCGCGCGGCCGTATCGAATGCATTTCTTCGGACGAATAGTTGCAAACAGCTGACTTGGATATTATCATATATTCATCTAATAATCCTGTCTAGAGATTTAAATTCCTGAAAATGTGTTTGGCACGGCCATTCGTCACGCACGCCGACCGCGTCGGGCGGACAGTGTCATTTGGACAGATTTTATTTCCACAGACGAAGCAGAAGCGGTCGGCCGGAGATCAGTCTGCATCAACCTTGATGCGATTCGCCCACTCTCGTTCGACCGGTGGCGAGCGTGTGGCATTAAGCTTCGTGCATATTGATCTTCAACCGACAGCTTCTGCTTTGTCTGTAGACGTTTTGGCAAACTAGACTATATGCGCCACGAAGCTATTGTCCGAAGCTTCAGAACAGGTGTTTTCGAGTTCTGTGAGCAGATTTTTCGAGGGAACATTCCAAAATGCGCGGCTGTTCGGCCCATCGATTTCTCGAACGCAGAGAATTGTAAAATTAATCATGTGGCATTGTAGATTCTGGAGGCACCATTCACCGAGCTTCACATCGCTTTTGGCAACTGTTGCAGAGTGAAACGCAGAAAACCGGAAACAAACGGAATTTCCTTTCTACAAACCTGAAACAACTTCACAATTTCTTCCCGTTCACACATCGACAAGGGTAGACCAGGGCTATAGGTTCTTCCGAGCTGATTCCGACCTGAAAACAAATGAAAAACCTAAATTATATGAACAAACACACTAGCAATTGTCTACTAGTAACAAAATATGCGATTCTTCAAAGTCGGGGTTGCGGTTTGACCTGAACTTCGAACTTGATCTCGATCTGAATAAGGCGTCTGCGTATCCTCAGTGGAAGTCGTCGACAGTGATGACGGACTATCACCCAACGAACTCTCAATATAACAGATCTGAAAAAAAAGTTGATCAGAAAATATTCCACCTCTTTCTGAGGAAAACCATGTTTGCAGTAGGCCTAATTCTTAAGACCGTTCAAATTGATATTTCGGGCGACTCTGTTTGAGTCTGTGACGCGCAAAGCGCTCATTTGTCGTTGGCCAGAAAAACCGTTGGCCCACCAAGGGAAAAGAATTCATTCGCAATCGGAGAGCTTGCCGTTGCACGAGGAATGATCATAGCGATATTGTTTTCAAAACATTTCTGTGTTCTCGTTTCGCAAATGTGTTCCACAATGATATCAATAATATAAATTTTTATTGATGTACAGGTACCTGAGAAAGCAACTCATTAGCCAACAATTTATGAGCGAAAACGATCATCAGGTATAATGTGAGCAGTTGGAAACATCAAACCTATCGAAACTAAATATGTAAAGTTGACAGCATGTATAATATTTCAATAGAATATTCTTACTGAAAAACATAGATAAATAACCAAGTTAAAGGCGGCATACACACACGTAAACGTGGTTGAGATAAGTACGGAAATAGAATGGTAGTGGCTCAGAACACAACGCCTACGCATTTTGAAGCGTCAAAAACGACCCACAATGACGCTACACGAGTGAGAATTTGGCTCCGCCCCTGTATCTGCCCGCCCCTGTATTTGCATCCGCCTCCAAAACAGGGGTGTTGGGCCATATCCACCGTCGGCTACGTATGTGGTTTACGTATTGTACCAATTCTACCACCCACAAACGTGGTGATGCCCCCCCCCCACCTCTGTTTTGGTGGAAGAAGCAAGTACAGAGGGCCGGCAGATACAAGGGCGGGGCCAACTTCTCACTCGTGTAGCGTCATTGTACGTCGTTTTTCACGCTTCAATATGCGTAGGCATTGTGTTCCGAGCCATACCATTCTATTTCCTTAGTTATCTCAATCACGTTGACTAGCGTGTATGCTGCCTTTAAACGGAAAGGTGCATAAATACACAAGTGGCGAAGGATTAGATCACATGAAAGAAATTACAACGAGCACGTGGACAAATTACCGATTTGTTTACAGCGCAAATATGAGAAATGAGCATCCAAAGGCACACACGCTCGTTGTGGAGATAGCAACTTACTGTTCTCACGGAACGACATTCCGATCCGCAGCTGCGGACATCCGCACGCAGTGCAAGCAAAATCGTACTGAGAGAACAGGTGACCCTGCCGAAGCCACAAAGTTCTGGCTCCATTATCTTTGTGCTGCATGCTGCAACAGAGGTTGTCCGCGGCTGCGGACCAGAATTTCGTTCTAATAAGGACAGCAAGTCGCATCGTGCGGTTCACACTACAACACCTACTCCGTTTGAATTTTCGAAAACGACCAGCGATGCATTTACTGGGCCTTCCACGCACCTCGTCGGCTGTGGGACATTCTTGTCTCTACACTCTTGTCTTGTAGGAGGGCAAATACAGGGCAGGACTTAACTGCAGCGAAATTGTGGTCTGTTACTTCAAACGCAGGAGGCGTTGTTGTGGTGTGAGCCATGTCGTTCCATTTATACTGCTAGCTCAACAATGTTCGAGCATATATGATGCCTTTAAACAAAACGGAGAAGACTTTCTCAATTACATAAATCAATAAAGAAACGAAAAATGAATGAAAAAAGCATACTTCACATACGACAATCGCACAACATTATCGAAGGTATGCTGTTCATGGGATCGCGATTTTTTTCACCCTCTAGAAGATCACTTGCATTGTAAGTCCATTCTGTGGTAGGTGAATCTAACTCTAACTCTTTGGAGTTCTGGGGCCAGTAGTGCGCTCAAGGTTCCGCGGTAGGCAATCGTTTACAGCCCTTGATCAGCTATTCTTCTCAAAGCGCAGCACGTACCCGGGTGTCCTGATTTTCGGCGCCTTAGTATATTCGACAGTCTTTCTAGTCTATGACCGTCGGTGTAGCTCGAGATTCCGAATTCCTTGTCTCACCTGCGTGAATCGTGACACTCCGAGCATCGTCCTCTCAATTACGAGTTGAGTGATTCGGACCGCATCCTGCTTGCATCCTTTAAACGCACAGTCCAAGCTCAGTGACGAAATTTGAGATTTTCATATAATTGTGAAGTAGACCCACCGTATATAGCACCTGCCGAGTGCGAGCTCTCGATTCCTCCGAATTAGCGAGATATTGGAGGAAGCCACCCTCGGGCGCCCACTGGAAGCCACGTAGGCACGCCCCTTTTCCGAGCTTTCGAGCTCAACAGTGGCCAGAAGAGCAATTGTTTCCGAACACTAGCCCCGTAGTTCCTTTCACTCGCAGCCTCTCTCTATATACAGTGCAGCTCGCATACATCGGTTGCAAATTACGGAAGTGACAAGCCTTGGACAACTCGTCTGCCATGCTTCCGCAGCTAAATTTTTGAGGAGCCATAACTCCGTTCCCAGGAGTCTTGCATTATTCCAGAGACATCATTGGAATCAGCGTGGGAGCATTCTCAAGCTAGACGGAGAAAAAGAAAAACGACAATACTCGCCCTAATTTACTCAAAGAAGTCGCGAACGTCGCGAAATCGCGACTTTCGCGACTTTTCGCCATAACTCGTTTCTTTCTCCATTTTCCCCATAGTGTGTGGTACCATTCGAATGTACACATCACCCTCTATCCGATTCGATAAAGAAGTTCTGAGAAAGTCCATTTTCATACTGCTCGCCTACTCGAAGTACCTGAGGTGAGCCATAAACGGGAGCGCCCGAGATAATTACTCTCCTCTCGGCGAACGCATGCATGCTCACGAGAAGTCGCAAGAATCAGTCACTAACGTTCTTTCGCAGAAACATTGTAAATAGAGATTGGCAGAGTAGTTGTTTCACGGAATAAACATCACTCGTATTGAGGTTTAAATTTTGGAATGTAATGACTTTGTTTAAATTCAATTGAGGGGCTGCAGACTTGTCACCGCGGACTTTCCGCTAATTCGGAGAATTTTCGCAAACTTCCCATTTCAGGCTCAATGCGAACTTCGTGACCTTTTGAATAACTATTTACACTTATGTATGCACAATAATTAACCGAATTTAATTCTAATTTTTTCGTTTTTTTTTTTTTGAAAAATTTCAATTTCTTTCAGATTTTGAGAATTCGAGTTCAATTCAAAAATTTTGCATCCGATTCAATTTTTAACATTGGAAATTTATTCAAAGTTCGAAAATTCTGAATATTCTTCAAAATTAACTGTGATTTTGAACTTCCCTTTTTTTTCAAATTTTCGAATTGATTTTGTTTTTGTTTTGGGAAACTCTTGCTAATTTAAAGTTTTGGGAGCTCGGTAATATAAGATAACAGGGTTCCTCAGCTTCATTGTAGTAGATGATAATAGATAAAGAAGCTGTTGTGCGACGAGAAATATTGATTATTCTCTTTATCCGCAACGTTTCGGGTTATCAACCCTTCATCAGGCAACTATAAAAGCACCACATCAATACACGTCAAATTGAGTAGCGTTCAAAGTGATTAAGAGAGTGAGAACGCACAAGTGAGTGGAGCTGGAAGGTGTTCTTTCTTCTGCAACCGGCTAGAGACCCACTAGGACAACCAATGACAGCAATGCGACGGAAGTGGCCTGCGATGTCAAATGAATCGTCAGCAGTTGCTTATCAAACTCTAATCACTACTCGATATCAATAATCTCAAAGCTTCTCTCATTTCCTCTCGGTTGTTCATGGGCGGCGAGAAACGTCTTATCTCCAAAGCTTCCCTGATTTTCCTTTCTGCACTGTCTGAGATATTCTTGTGCATTATGCTCGTAGTCATGCTCGGGATGCTGTCGTGAAGATGGCGTGATGTCCTGTGCCTTGAGAACGCGCTGTTCGGGTAGGATTGAGGTGCTCTTAGCGCTCTCATGTGTTCATCAAGCCGGTAACGTAGAGGTCTCCCTGTTTCGCCGATGTAAAACTCTCCGCATGCATCGCACTCTATCCTATATACCACGTCCCGCATTTGACATATTTTCACATCTCCAACACAGTAACTGCAATCACGTCTCCTACATCGGTCTTCATATGGTCTCGAAGACGTCAGGAGCTGGCGCAGCGTGGGAGGAGGGCGGAATATTAGGCGTAGAGGGAGGTTTGACGTGCGGACCGCCACATTGACATCTTTAGCAATTCTCGTCGCACAACAGCTTCTTTATCTATTAGCTCGGTAATATGTTCAACTTTTTAATACTACAAATTCAATCAATTTCAGTAATTCAGAATGTGATTCAATTTTACTTCTGATTTCCGAATTCTATTCTTTTTTTGATTTTCTAGTTCATTTCAGGTTTCGAAACCCACTCCACGCAGGCAACAACAGTTTGTATGCACTTCACTGGATTCTGCGTAATAATGAACTGAATTTAATAACAAGTTTTTTGGTTTTTTTTTAAATTTGCGACTTGTCTCAGATTTTGCTAATTTGAATTTATTACGGAAACCGCAATTAATTAAATTTTTTTACATTGGAAAACTATTGGAATTTCGGAAATTCTCAATTTAATTCTGATTTTTGAATTCCAATTTGATTTTGAATTTTTTCATTTTTTCAAGTTCATTTCAAATTCATTTTTAACCTCGAAATCCAAATTTATTTATGATTTAAAAATTCCCTTTATTTTTTTCGGATTTCCAAGTTTATTTCAGGTTTTTTGTAGATCTTTTGACTGCTTTAAGTTTTGAAAAGTCGGCAGTTGATTCAAATTTTTAACACCGCAAATTTTTTCGAATCTTAAAATTCTGAATTCAATTCAAATTTAATTTTGATTTTTGAATTCTGATGTTTTATTTGCCAAATTCTGAATTCATTTCAGCAATCTAAAATCTATATATTTCAAATTTTCATAAACTGAGTTCGATTAAATTTTTGAAACTTGAAATTTAAAGCGAATTTTAAAATTCCGAACTGTCCAAATTCTTGAATTTAATCAAAATTTCGGATGTAGTTTAAATTCTGAGAGTGAGAAAAACTTTTCAGCATTTGTAAACATTGTTGAAAAATAAAAAAGCGAATCCTGTCAAATTCATCATTTTTCACAGCGATATTAATTCATACTAAATGTATTCATCATTTTGTTTGTTTCATTTCTTTATAATTTCAAAATTTTCAATTTTACCTCCTTATTGATTTTATCATTTTCATGTATTAAATACAATTTTCTTGGATACCTATTTATAACTTTATTGAAGCCACTGATCGATCCAAAATGCATCTAGAATCCCAGAAGTTCCAATATTTCAGGAGTTTTAGGGCTTTTATGAGTGGTGGTGAACAGATTTGGAGCCTTGCCAACGCTAGCCCTCTGCGTGACCCTTCACCCCTCGCATGCCGGCCCATTTACCAACGCGGACTGGCCTTCTCCGCCGCCACTGACCAACACATATCGACTGGACGGCCCACACGAGACTGAAATATGGAAGAATCTTCAATAAATATGCGTTCTCATTCACTCAGCGGTCAAAAAATAGACGACTTCAGAGAATTTTCGAACCTTTTTCTTAATTCAAAATTTAAATTTTTTTAGAATTCATGAAAATTTTATCGAAATTCATTCCATTTTAAATGTTATCGATGTATGTTTTTTTCTGTGATAATTTCTATTTTTTTCATTCATCATCTCTATTATATTAAATATTTTAAAGCATTATTTACTAATCTCTTGAAAATTTATTATACTATTTATTAAAGCCACTTATAGATCCAAAATGCACTTAGAATCCCAGAAGTTTTAAGATTTCAGAAGTTCTAGGGCTTTTACGAGTGGTGGTGCACAGATTTGGAGCCTTGCCAACGCTAGCCCTTTGCGTGACCCTTCACCACTCGCATAACGGCCGATTTACCAACACGGACTGGCCTTCTCCGCCGCCACTGACCAACACATATCGACTGGACGGCCCACACGCGACTGAAATATGGAAAAATCTTCAATAAATATGCGTCCCCATACACTCAGCGATCAAAAAATAGACGACTTCAGAGAATTTTCGGACCTTTTTCTTAATTCAAAATTCAAAAATTTTTTAGAATTCATGAAAATTTTATCGAAATTTATTCCATTTTAAATATTATTAATGTATGTTTTTTTCTGTGATAATTTCTATTTTTTTCATTCATCATCTCTATTATATTAAATATTTCCAAGTATTATTTACTAAAATCTTTAAAATTATTTTACTATTTATTTTACGAATTTTGTGCATGCATTCAAAAATTGTGAAATAATCCGAATTCTGGATATTATACAAGTGTCAGAAATCAAGAACTCCATCTGAATTTTTAAACTCTGCATTTGCTTCAAATTTCAAATTCTTGTCGAATTTTGATTCTAATCCGCAGTTTAAAAATCGGGTCTGGCTGTGAGTGAGTCTTAACATTTTTTTGATCAAACATTTCAACAATATTCGCGATTTCGATTTTGAAAATCAATCAAGACGTGGTACCGTGAGTTTTCTATCAAACCTGATAACTTGGTAACTACAATGAAACTGACTCTCGGCGAGAGTCAATTGGAGGTTCTCGTTGCCTAATTTCACCAAAACAACAAAAACAACACCACATCGAGTGTTAATTTGTGCGCAGATCAGTGTGGGAGGAACGTAAAAGTGTCTCATTTGCTGGAGCTACCATTTAGCGTGGTCCCCACTGCACGTTATTCAGCGCTACACCCACGAAGTGTTTAATACTATCACAATAACTTAGTCTTCTCCCCAACTGTACTTTTCCTGATCAATGCTTCTCCAAGATGCACTTATTTGCTGATCCATTAGAGTATTCATGTTTCCATGAACATATGAAACCTTTTTTTCTGATCGGCAGTATGGTGCTATATGTTCCCATTTTTCACTAAGGATAATCTAATTGCAAGGTGGGTCTGATCTTCACTATTTTTCTATCCTAATTTGCTAAAATTTAAAATTTATGGTTTGAAAATTAAAATAGATCTTGTATTTATAAATAGTGTCAAAATTATTATTTCTAAATTTCAAAAAAAGCTCCAGAATTTCCTGAAGTCGTCTATATTTTGACCGCTCAGTGTATGGGGACGCATATTTATTGAAGATTCTTCCATATTTCAGTCTCGTGTGGGCCGTCCAGTCGATATGTGTTGGTCAGTGGCGGCGGAAAAGGCCAGTCCGTGCAGGACTGGGCATGCGTCCCGGTTAACCTTAGGGGGGTGCATATTGGACGTTGCAAAGAGGGCAAAGGGGGGGTGCCTAAACCGGACACCAAAACAAAAACGAAGTGCATGTTCCGTCGAATTTCAAGAGCGAAATAATACACGATTCTCTTCTGGTTTGTCATATCTTCATCTCCGCTTGTTAAGACAAATACTTACAGAATTAAAATTATTGATAGATATGCAGTTTGTGTTCGCAATAATTCGTAGTTGCTGTCGAAGCTTCTCATCAACAACTCTATGAATAAAAGATCATATATAATGTGTTTGATGGTTTTGATGAAGGAATAAACACTGCTCTGTTCTGTAGTAGCAAGTAAGGATTGATATGGTGTCATGTTTCTTTGGGGCAACGCTCAGTGATTACGCTTGTGGCTACCGATTAGAAGCGAAGATACAAGGACAGCGCTCAGACGCGCTATCGTTCACGTTACAAAAAGGATTAGCGAACTGCTGTATTATGGCAGACTAAAAATACAGATATCACGGTCAGTATAAAAACTAGCTAACGGAATTTCGTCTATGAGAATGACTTATGAAGAGAGCCGACTGTAAAAATTGAGGACTGCAAGTTCCAGGGAAAGAAGCAAATAATCGTATCTTCCTACTTGAGAAGTACCCTGTACATAAAAACCCGAATTTTGTCCAGCTTGAATGCCGCAATTCTTTAGAGACTGGGCTCGCCGTCTCTCCCTACATAGTTGCACAATACAAAATTCTGAAAATTTCTCCATCAGGACGATCAAACACGAATTAATCCTTCACACATATGTTCATGAAAACATTCGATAGAAAACATTAATTACTGCAATAAAAGTTGTTCTGTTGTTGTTTGTCATTACTGACTTGTAATGAATGAAAAATTGTTTTATCTTTTGTCACAACCTACCTTCTTATCAAAAATTTTATTCATAAGGTTGTTTGGAAGTTTAAAAATTACACTACCTTTTTGTTGACATTTTCGGAATTTTCTTTATTCAGTGCTTTTTTTATACTCTGGTTTATCAAAATAAGGAAGTCAAGATCTTGGCTGTTATGCTCGACTTCTCGGAAAACAGCCGATTTCGATTTCCTATAGGGGGGTGCCTGAAAATTACCGAGCTAAGGGGGGTACATGTTCAAAATCGCCATGCCGGGACGTGTGCCCAGCCCTGAGTCCGTGTTGGTAAATCGGCCGTTATGCGAGGGGTGAAGGGTCACGCAAAGGGCTAGCGTTGGCAAGGCTCCAAATCTGTTCACCACTCATAAAAGCCCTAAAACTTCTGAAATATTGGAACTTCTGTGATTCTAGGTGCATTTTGGATCTATAAGTGGCTTTAGTAAATAGTAAAATAAATTTTCAAGAGATTAGTATAGTAAATAATGCTTTAAAATATTTAATATAATAGAGATGATGAATGAAAAAAATTAGAAATTATCACAGAAATATACATTAATAACATTTGAAATGGAATAAATTTCGATAAGATTTTCATGAATTCTAAAAAAAAATTAAATTTTGAGATGAGAAAAAGGTTCGAAAATTCTCTGAAGTCGTCTATTTTTTGACCGCTGAGTCAATGGGAACGCATATTTATTGAAGATTCTTCCATATTTCGGTCTCGTGTGGGCCGTCCAGTCGATATGTGTTGGTCAGTGGCGGCGGAGAAGGCCAGCCCGTGTTGGTAAATGGGCCGGCATGCGAGGGGTGAAGGGTCACGCAGAGGGCTAGCGTTGGCAAGGCTCCAAATCTGTTCACCACCACTCATAAAGGCCCTAAAACTCCTGAAATATTGGAACTTCTGGGATTCTAGATGCATTTTGGATCGATCAGTGGCTTCAATAAAGTTATAAATAGGTATTCAAGAAAATTGTATTCAATACATAAAAATGATAAAATCAATAAATAGGTAAAACTGAAAATTTCGAAATTATAAAAAAAAAAAGAAACAATTAATTGAATACATTTAGTATGAATTAATATCGCTGTGAAAAATGATGAATTTGACAGGATTCGCTTTTTTATTTTTCAACAATGTTTACAAATGCTGAAAAGTTTGTCTCACTCTCAGAATTTGAACTACATCCGAAATTTTGATTAAATTCAAGAATTTGGACAGTTCGGAATTTTAAAATTCGCTTTAAATTTCAAGTTTCAAAATTTTAATCGAACTCAGTTTATGAAAATTTGAAATATATAGATTTTAGATTGCTGAAATGAATTCAGGATATGGCAAATAAAACATCAGAATTCAAAAATCAGAATTAAATTTGAATTGAATTCAGAATTTTAAGATTTGAATAAATTTGCGGTGTTAAAAATTTGAATCAACTGCCGACTTTTCAAAACTTAAAGCAGTCAAGAGATCTACAAAAAACCTGAAATAAATTTGAAAATCCGAAAAAATAAAGAGAATTTTTAAATCATAAATAAATTTGGATTTCGAGGTTAAAAATGAATTTGAAATGAACTTGAAAAAATGGAAAAAAAAAATTCAAAATCAAATCGGAATTCAAAAATCAGAATTAAATTGAGAATTTCCGAAATACCAATAGTTTTCCAATGTTAAAAAATTTAATTAATTGCGGTTTTCGTAATAAATTCAAATTAGCAAAATCTGAGACAAGTCGCAAATTTAAAAAAAACCAAAAAACTTGTTATTAAATTCAGTTCATTATTACGCAGATTCTAGTGAAGTGCATACAAACTGTTGTTGCCTGCGTGGAGTGGGTTTCGAAACCTGAAATGAACTAGAAAATCAAAAAAAGAATAGAATTCGGAAATCAGAAGTAAAGTTGAATCACATTCTGAATTATTGAGATTGATTGAATTCGTAGTATTAAAAAGTTGAACATATTACCGAGCTCCCAAAACTTTAAATAAGCAAGAGTTTCCCAAAACAAAAACAAAATCAAATCGAAAATTCGAAAAAAATGGGAAGTTCAAAATCACAATTATTTTGAATTAAATTCAGAATTTTCGAACTTTGAATAAATTTCCAATGTTAAAAATTGAATCAGATGCAAAATTTTTGAATTGAACTCGAATTCTCAAAATCTGAAAGAAATTGAAATTTTTCAAAGAAAAAAAAAACGAAAAAATTAGAATTAAATTCGGTTAATTATTGTGCATACATAAGTGTAAATAGTTATTCAAAAGGTCACGAAGTTTGCATTGAGCCTGAAATGGGAAGTTTGCGAAAATTCTCCGAATCAGCGGAAAGTCCGCGGTGACAAGTCTGCAGCCCCTCAATTGAATTTAAACAAAGTCATTACATTCCAAAATTTAAACCTCAATACGAGTGATGTTTATTCCGTGAAACAACTACTCTGCCAATCTCTATTTACAATGTTTCTGCGAAAGAACGTTAGTGACTGACTCTTGCGACTTCTCGTGAGCATGCATGCATTCGCCGAGAGGAGAGTAATTATCTCGGGCGCGCCCGTTTATGGCTCACCTCAGGTACTTCGAGTAGGCGAGCAGTACGAAAATGGACTTTCTCAAAACTTCTTCATCGAATCGGATAGAGGGCGACGTGTACATTCGAATGGTACCACACACTATGGGGAAAAATGGAGAAAGAAACGAGTTATGGCGAAAAGTCGCAAAAGTCGCGACTTTCGCGACTTCTTTGAGTAAATTAGGGTGAGTATTGGATTTTGAGGTTGGACTGTGCCTCTAATGCCCATCATACATTAATACTGAAAGAAAGGTGAACCTGAATAGGTGGACAGTGACAATGGGAAGTGTTTAGAGCGGTAAACGCATCTGCAGAAACGACAAGTATCTTTAGCATCTCTTGTGGCTCAGTAGTAAAAATGCGCAGTATTCCGCTCTGAGCTGCTGGTTCGAAGAAGTAACAAGCTTAAAAAGGTAGTTTTTGTACCCTTTGTACCTTCCAGAAAGCGCATTAGTCTCCCGGAAATCCGAGAACGAACCTCATAAATGTGTTCAGCGCACAAAACTACCCCACCCCCGAGCGAAGTTTGGGTGAAGGTACATTTTCCAAACTGTGTCCAGCAGACTGGAAGCGGCTTGGACTTGCACGGATTTTCGGTTAGCCGCTTATTCATACCAATTACTGTGCTTCTCTGGGCCAAAACTCGGTCCGCCATTGCGTCTCGACACGCTTTGTGGCCGCGCGCTTCCGAGTCTGAAGAGTTTCCAGCGCCGCAGCCGCCGATCTGTCGATTCTAGGTGGGTTTTACAAACTGGAAACTAAACAAAATTGGAGAAAACTGTATAAAACAGTCACATCGAGTCGGCTTTGGCGCTGGAAACTCGACTGAGTCGAGCGCGTGCAGCCGCAAAGCGTGTCGAGACGCAAGTGCGGACCGGAATTAGGCCCAGGTAAGCACAGTACAAGGCTCTGAAAGCGTTTTAAAAAATTTCAGATTTGACTCTGAGTCCTCCTACATGGGTTATTTGCGGCGCTGATCACGAATCCGAGGTTCATTTGTCGATTTTCTAAAGTTTTAGACTTGATCTGTTCAAAGCTTCCCATCGGGCGAAAATTTGATGGCAAGTCGCGACTTTTGACGACTTCCGGAGTGTTTGGATAGATATTGCTCAAATTTTTCTTCTAGGGTTATTTGGAGTGCTAAGCACGAATCTGGAGTTCGTTTATAGATTTTTGACAGATTACGGTGGATTACGGTGGGTATGCGGTAGTTTCGTCAGAGTCTCAGATTTTACTCGTCTATTTGTCGATTTTTGAAATACTTAAGTAGGCTTAGCTTTCAATGAAATTTTACCTACCTCAACCTACAGTAAACCTCAGAATTTCGACAAACGGACTCCAGGTTCGTGTTCAGCACCCTAGATTACTCCTACATACAAGTATTGAGCAAAATCGAGAATATTTTCTGAAACTCCTAGAAAAATGCCTGATGGGTGCCTTCTAGAGAAGCTCGAAAAATGCTCATAACTTCTCCGAACCTGTATTTCGGGGAAGGATACTGAGCATTTTTACAATTGAGCCACAAAATATGCAAACGATACCATGCAATCATATTCGCAGATGCGTTTACCACTCTAAACACTTCCCTTGGGTGTCGGAAACTTGCTCGGCGGCTAAAGAAGTTTTCCAAGCCGTTCATTACCTCGTGTTCACTCCGGTACTTGGTCGTTTTTTATTTTGTCCTCGTGACCTAGATAGACGTAGTTGGAAATTCTGAGATTGTCGTTCTGTTGAGCATGGACATCAGAGAATGCGTTGCGTTGCAGGGAATAGAAAGTTTTGTCATTAACATCGTTCTTCAAACTTATTGAAAGGTATTATGTTTCGGTACTGATTCAGCAAGTCCACTATGCCGCCGTGCTGCGGACGTCCTAGTGCCGATGCCTGCGAGCTCGCGATGCATCATATTGGAATCGTAGCTCCAACAACTCTGTATCACGATCAGGGTGGGCGGAAAAAAAGATTTTGACCTAGAAACGGGTGAGGCATTTTACCCGGAAAGGGGCCACTAAAAGCTGATTAGCAAATTAAACACCTGATGCGGAATACGGAAAATTGACAAGGAAACAAGCTCGTTCTTCTCCCATTTATCTCACGTATCTCCCCATAAGCCGTAAAACTGTAAACAGGAAACGAGTATGCAAAAATGACCACAAGGCGGAAACGGTCACCTCATGTTCTGATCGAGATGCTATTCCGATTGTGCGATATTGTTTCGAATCTGGTAAAGTCTCATTGGTTGTGCGTGAGACCGCGTTAAAGGCCGTGTTCACAATGGAAAAGTTGTCAGTTTCTTTCACAGGAACGTGAGTTTGGGTTCCTCTAAAAACAGTAAGCGCGGAAGTACGACGAAAAACGGCCAGGAAATGGGTGAAAATTTCGTGGACCAGTCGACCAGCCCGCCAACACCATATAACAGTCGTCAATCATACGTTTCACCGAAGGAACAGTTGCCAAATTTTCGAATACTCTTTATGCCAGAAAATTCTGTTATCCGAGAATGATCATTCAAAGATCTTTTTTTATAGTTTTCGGTACGCGGAACAGAAAATGACCCCACTCGCCCAAGAACTGCGGAGCTCAAAACCATTTGCGACGTTTGGTTTGACGATTCGTTCGCAATGAGAGAAACACACCAACAGGCGTGATTAAATATTTAGGAGGTTTTTTAAACAGTTTTTTTCTCCGACAATCGAGAGTTCCATGAGGACTTCCCCCTATGATTCTCTACTTCGTGAAATCGCCTATTCAAAAACTTAGAAAACAGGAATACGGTTTCAAATCGTGAACACTGCCTTTAACGGCGCAATGTCAGGTTCTCTAAACTGACGCCCAGTTCCTCTGCTGACCGCCACTTTAAATAATTTTCGGTTTACTTATAATGATTCGGTATGGAACTGCATGAGAAGTGCTTTAAATAGGTTGAAAAGAGGACTTCAAGGGGGAATTGAATTGGAATCGAAATCTTGCTACTGAGTTTGACAGTTTGCCTTTTTTCTTTATTTATGTCTTCTGTTTTTGCAGGAGAGGCCTCACGGATCTCTGATCAGTGCATATGAGGCGCTTGTTGGACGACGTCGCCGTATGCCCTCAATATAAGTGGTCCTCCATTCATCTATTTATAAGGTTGGGGAATAAGTTCGTTCGGTTTTTTCAGAGCTTAATTCAAATGACTTATTTTTTCGTTTAGCAAAGTGTTTCAATTCATTAGAAAGTGCTTTTTCTGCTCCACAAAACTGTGTTATCTGTTTTTTCGTATTACTTTTTTTATCTATTATTTTTTCCCAATTTCTGAAGCTTGGAAATGGAATACCCTTCAAATCGCTGCTCAACACCTCGCGTGCCGTCGAGCAGCACGCGGTCGTAAACAGCGCTTTTTGTACCGAATAATCACGAGAGTTGAGAAATGGTGTCTGTACGTCAATATAAAGTAAGCAACGGAGTGGGTGGCTCCAGGGCCGGCATGCATGAACGCTTATGAGGAGGGCAGGGAGCCGCTCCGCGTTCCATGTGCGAAGCGTCGAGCCAGCTCTGAGAGAAATCGCCGCTGCGGCCCCGCGATTGTGCCGCTTCGGCGCTTACAGGCACCAAAGCGGCGCTATCGCGGAGCCGCGGCGGCACTACCGCGGAGCATCTCATGTGAAGTTCTTTCAGAAATATAATACAATAGGGGCCTAAGAACAAAAATACGTACCTGCGGTTGTTATGTCCTCTTTATGATAAGGACAGAGGTTACCGCCGTTTTCGCGCTCAAGGAAATGCGGAATGCTCCTCATACATGTGTGAATGAACGGGCGAAAATTTTGTTTTACCACACAGGACAGTACATCGTACTCCACGTGGGTTCGCTGCTGCATCTTCGCGGAGCCGGCGCGGTTCTAACGCGGAGCCGCTGCGGTACTATCGCGGCGATGTCGAGGCTCAAGGCACGGCAACAGAATCGCCTGGTCACGGAGCGGCTGCGGTCCTGCTGCGCATCTGTCGCGGCACAGTCGAGGGTCTCGGTACTTCCCCGGCACTGACGCGGCAAATTTTTTCAGAGAGAGACGACCCAAAAAAACATGTCGTCTCTTTCACGTTGGGACGCAACCTCACTGCGCGCAGCAAACCCTCTGCCTGACAGCTGATTTTAAATTTTATCCTAATTTGAAACAACTTCTTTTGTGCGGAATACCAGAGCCAAACGAGAGAATTATATAAAATTTAATTTACTATTGAAGATAAATTGGAAAAGATAGCAGTTAGACGTGATTAAAATTCAAAAAAAAAATAGTTAGGCGGGCCACAATGCTTCGTGAGGTTGCGTCCTCACACTATGGGGACGCCATTTTCTTCGGATCATCTCTGAGTCGACGCTTCGCACGTAGAACGCGTTGCGGCTCCCTGCCCTCCTCATAAGCGTTCATGCATGCCGCCCCAGGGGACAAACCGACGCCGAGAGTCAAGCCAGACTTCCACCCGAAAAAGACCATAATCTGCGTTTGGTGAGACTGGGAAGGCAGATATACGGGGAAATTGTTGGAAGGAACGCAGCGGGGGAAAAGGGGGCTTTAAATTGCCCAACTGTGCCGCGTAAATGAAGCTAAGCAATTGAAAAGAACTGATCGACAAGGCAAAGTCATCTTGCTAGACGACAACGCCAAACCCCATCTTGCACGAGTCGTCGAAGCTTTACTCCATAAGCTCGAATGGGAGGTTCTTCAGCATCCATAGCTCTCTACGGACCTTGTGCCAACCGAATATCACCTTTTACGCTCCATGTTGAATAAAACGAAGGGTGTTACTTTCGACGGCGAAGTGGACCTCAAAAACTGGCTCAACAACTTCTTCGAAACCAGACCGGACGATTTCTGGCGGAACGGCATCAAAACATTGTTCGAGAGGTGGGAGAAGGTCGTAAAGAGTGGCGGCGAATACATCTTTATAAATTTTTGTCTTTATCTTTATAAACGCACAACGTGGTTCCAGCACGAATGCCCGTGATTTCAGCAAAGTTTTGATTAGTGGGCGTGTCGCAACTTCTGACCGGAGTTTGGCTCCGATAACGACAATAAAACTTGCAATGATGAAATAAGAACTTTGCTTGCGATTCCCGATAAGATCACACATTCTTCAAAAGGCGAACTATTCCCTTTTCAAATCTTCATCAAATTTTGGGTTCGGGAGGTATGCAGAAAGATGTTTGGGCTCAAAAACTCGTTTTTCCTATTATTTATCTGCATTTCTAGCACCTCATCCATCATCTTCCGCCATTTCTAAGCATGAACGTGATCATTCTGAGATTTGTCACCAAAGTTCGTGTCGTCATGTGTTCTTTTCAAGCGACGCCACGAATGCGCTCTTTAGGATGCATCAATCATATTTCGCATTTTGTTGATACCTTCGAACAACTATTTGATCCAATTATATGAAAGAATCTGGTTATTAGAAAAAAGACAGAAGCGTTACACCCCTGGAATAATGAAATTTAAGCCTTGTCGCAAGGCGTCCACAGTAATTGCAATGATGAATCCCGATGAAACTGTACACCTCGAAGGGATCCTCATTTCGAATCTAACCAAGTTCTTTGAACTCCAAGTCGCGCGACCATTCTGTAAACATTCTGCACTGTGGTAGTTGGCCATACTCAGGAGCTCAAAAAGGATTGTACAGAAATATGTACAAGAAAGGCGTCCATAGGTATATGCAGAGAACAGTTCTACAATTTCTGAAAATAAAGTTCGTATCAATGATTGAAATGGAATGATTAAGTAGAGACGACTATTAATAGTTCTAGATGTGCGGGACACGCACCAGCTTTTATGTGACACGCCATTTCAATGCCAAGAGTCGCTTCGCAGCAGCTAAGGCCGGGACCATGCTTCCAACGCATGGGCGACGCGACGCAATGTTCACCATCCATCTCGACCAAAAGCCGATATGCCTGATATGCACTGTCGCTGGTCGCAGGAGGTATGATACCGGCCTAAGTCTATCTGTAAGGGGTCGTTTATAATTCCGCCGCGGAGCGGCGCGGCGAAAAGTGAGGCGGTGCGGCGCGCCGCGTGAAAATTGCGTCACTATTATGTATAATCGAGCTGCGACAAACTGACGTGGTGAAGTCGCAGAATTACGCTAACCACTTCCTGGAGTAGCTCTGAGATAGCACAAGGTCGATTGTAATGAGTGATTTCTTCTGCAAAAAAAAAACATTTATAATCTCTTGTATCATAACACCGCACTCGGAAGCAGATAGAGTCTTCTGAGAATTTTTTTCTATAGAAAAATTATTTGAAAAAAAGAAGAAAGAAAAAAGAGCAAGAAAAAGAACTCACACAACCCAGCATACTCTAAACAACTTCCAGGACCTCGGAAGAAAATTCAGCGATCAATCAGAGGAACCAAATTGAGAAAGTATATGAAATATCAGCAAAAAAGCATGTGATGTTAAAGAAGATCGCACGCGGCCGCCGCGCCGCCTCCTCTTCCCGGGCGGCGCGGCAGCACCCAGGCGGCGGCCGCGTGCGGCGCCGTTGGAAGATTTCGAGCAGAAAAACTCTAAACGCCTCGCGGCGCCGCGAGGCGGCGTCGCTTGTTCGATACGGCTGTATTGCATCTCGCAGCGCCGCGCCGCGGCGGAAGTATAAACGACCTCTAATAGTATTCACTCGCCGCGACGCGACGCCTACAACGAATCGAGGTGTCTACCGGCCGCCTTCAATGCATCCACATCCGGTGAAGCGAAGTATACATTACATAGAACGTTTAGGGAAGTTCGCATTGAACTCTACAATGGCGAGCGCTGCCTGCAGGCCTTAATCCGAACGTTATCTAAAGCAAAAGAAAAACTAGGTGAATTCTCGTTTTTTTTTCGATTTTTCTCGATAGTGATCCCTGTCCACAAGGATAAAATTTCAAAACGCACACCCCTGTATAGTAGGCTCTCATTGAGGCCGTAATTTGTGGTTGAATCCGTGGTTTACACTTGAACGCCTCAATAGATTTTCGACATAACAGTGCTCATTGTCAAAGTTTGGATTTCTAACGGTGTAGCACTAAAGATGAAAAAAGGCTTCGGCTCGTAGAATGACTAACGACTAACTAATAATAAAACATGAATTACGCACATCCCTGGATCCCACAAGGGGTCTGCAGAGTTGCAGAGACCGGCGAGTGGTCGCCGAGCGTCAGCCTTGACGCGGAGACAAAAATATTTTGAAACATTATCGTCGCGGAGTCGGTTGCCGCTCGCTGGCAGTAACACAAGGCCATCGCGGCGTCAAAACACTCTGGAGCGGCATGCACGTACGTGGCGGGTTAGGTTGGGGTTAGGCAGGGTTTGGGGCGTCGGCGCGTCTGATCATTGCTGTGCGAGTGCTGGAGATAATTAATAGTTGGGGTCTCAACGGGGTTTCGGCTGCCCCATCCTCCTACGTAGGGTTTGCGATGGAGCGATTTTTCAGTGCTAGCCAAACCCCCTTTTAGCCCTCGCACTGCTATCATCAAACGCGCCGACGCTCCGAACCCTGCCTAACCCAACCTAACCCGCCGCGTACGTGCATACCGCCCCTGCGGTGCTCCTCGTCGCCCTTCACGCCGCGTCGGTCGCTCTTGCCGCCGGACGTAATCGATATTGCTTCACCCAGTACTGTTCGTCGCTGCGAGCAACGCCGCGACATCAACTCTGAGGACCCCTCTATGCAGGAGTTGAGTTGCATTTAAGGCAGTGTTCACAATGGAAAAGTCGTCCGTTTTTTTTCTGGGGAAACGTAAGCTTAGGGTCCCTCTAAGAAGAATAATGATGAAAGATCGACGAAAAACGACCAGAAAGTGGGTGAAAATCTCGTGGAGCCGACCATTGGACCGCCCCGCCCACGAACATATCTCAGTTGTCCAACATTCGTTTCACCAGAGGAACAGCTGCCGAATGTATGAATACTCTTTATCCCAAAAGATTCTAACATTCAAGAGTGTGCATTAAACCATCTCATTTTCAAACTTGAAAGGTACAACAAAAATGAAACAAAGTCAACTAATTGAGAATTTTATGAGTGCAGGACCATTTCCGACTTCTGGACTGTTCGGAGCCCGCAGTTTTCCGGAACTCACCAAGTAGGCGCAATTAAACAATCCAGAGGTTTTACTAGACGATTTCTTCTCCGAAAATAAAGAATTCTGCGAGGACTTGCTCTGGAACCCTTCACCTGGTTGAATTGCTTGCTCAGAAATACTGAAAACTGGAATACGTTTTTTTATTGTGCAGATTACCTTTGGCCAGTCTTGAGAGAAGTTGACGAGTCTCAACTCGTCAACTTCTCTGTATTCCGATTTCCGCACCCATTTTTCGGAAATCGGAAAGCGGAGTTCCGAGGCCTAAAAACCTGCTGAAATCGGATTTCAGAAAACGGAAATCGGCATTCCGCTCATCCGTGGTGCCGATTGGTAAGGGTATTGATTGAAACCGCGAAAGGCAGAATCGCAAGTTGTGTGTATCAAACTACGGCAATTTTCACCCGCATACGCATAAGACGTCTTTTCATAATAGTTGTTGCTAGAGGCTACAGGACCATCGCACCGTTGGTTACCATAGATCCGCCTAAGTTAGGTTCGGTGTCCTCAATCTTGGGAGAGAGCCCCTTGTCACGACACAAAACGAGGTCTTTGAATGCAGAGCTCTTCGTGGATGCACAGGCTTCATAAGTTTCCGTTTCAGAGAACAGAGTTTGTCGCCATTCTCGTATAATTCCTCCTGAGGCTCGTTTTAGGGTTGGAATTTCATCACTAGATTGACGGAAAAATAAATAAAGTGCGCGATTCTGCTGCACAATACCGATCATACCTTCAACATTTTTGATGGAAAAAAGCTTTTTCTGTGCACTTTTATCGTAAGTGCGTCCAATTGTTAGGCATCTTTCACAGTCTTCACCGCAAACACAGCACGCGCGTGCCGCCCATCCAGCACCGCAATAGCTGCAGCGCCCAAACCGCCATGGCGCTTTACCATCTGAATCGATACTAACTTCATAGTTTAGCCGCCCTGGTGATGCCGCCGTGGATTTCATAGTTGTTTACCGTGCGTCACGCGCGTGCACTTGCGGTGCGGCTATGAAGGATGCCTTACTCTTATCCAGCTGTGTAGGCGAAAATTCGCGCAATGAATGAGCGTGAGAAACATGCAAAGGAGGATTTCGCGATTGAGCCGGGGAAGGGGCTATGTGTCCATGTCGTCACGCCTTGTAATACAAAAGTAATCATGTAGCATTTCTGAAGAAACGATTCTCAATGTTGACCCCAAATGCGACTTGGGATTCCTAAATGGACCATTCTCAACAGATTTATGGGCACAGAATGCAAAACGGAAAAGATATCGCTGGTATTGCATTTCCAAAGCTCTGGGCGTGTATATTAGTAAAAGCATGCCCACCGCGATGCCGTTGACCGACTCCAAAGTCTAAAGGTTTACGTGGTCTCGTTTTCTAATGGATGCGGTATTGCGTGTTCGAAGTCCGCCGGAGACAAAACGTTTGCATCGTATTTATTGTGGTCTAAAACTATTTTAATGAATTGGGATCAGCTGACATTTTTTCGTTGAACTTCGATTAGGTACACTTATTTTGAAGCATTAGCGTTGTGGTCATAAGGTGACCAAGCTTTGAAAAGTTCGAGAAAACGGAAAGCGTGCTGCGATCCGCGATCACAGAGGACAGATACTCACACACTCGCGGGGGTCGGTGGCCGGTTGAGGGGAGTTGAACAGGTAGCGTGCTGCCGCTCGAAACGAAAAAAGGGGCGGGCTAAGCCCGAAAACTCCCCCATTTATGCCGAAAACTCCGCGTGTCAACCTCCCACCGACCCTACAATGCCACGCCACAGTTGACCCGTTCACACCGAGAGCTCTGCCTTATCACCTCCCACCGACCACTCATCGTGACGTCACACACACGTGTTTACACCGAAAGTTTCGTCTGATCATCTCCCACCGACCACCACCTACCACTCCTGCAGTCGCGGGCGTCAGTGGTAGGACAGGAGGCGGCATTGGCGATTCAACCTGCCACCGACGCCCGCCAGAGCGTCGATATTCGGAATAATGTCAACCACGAAAAACGCAAACACCTCTCATCCAAGCGCAGCGTATACATTATGGGCTACCATTTCCGCGCTCTACACGAGAGAGTATCAGAGAAATACAGTGCAGACACTGCCACACGTCGCCCCGAAAACTCCGCCACATATGAGACATTACCACGAAAACTTCGGCAGTTATGAGTCATGCCGAAACCTCCGCCGATCAGCCAGATCCGATCAATTTGATTGAGAGAGGGGCGTTTTAATCGGCCACCGACCCCCGCGATTGCCTGTATACAGGAGAAGAAGAGCCAGCTGCCAGCCGACGTAGGGAGTGGACTGCCACTAGCCTATGTGACCGCCAATCACATCCTCTTGCTCTTCCCCGTTTTCCCGCGCCCTTAAAGGCAGTCCTCACGACTAAAAGTCGTTTTTCTGTTTTTCCGTTTATCTTGAAAACGGTCTCATGCTGATTTCAATGATGTCCCTGGAATCGTACAATACTCACAGGAAACAGAGTTATGGCCCCTTGAAATTCAACACGGGAAGCATTGTGGACGAGTTGTCCGAGGCTGGTAATTCCCGTTTTTTGCAGCTGATGTGTGCGAGCTGACCTCATTAAAGAGAGAAGTTGAGAATGAAGCGAAGAACGGAGCTTTTGATCGGAAACCATCGCTCATCTAAACAAGAATTCAGCGCAACTCTCATAGGACCCACTTACCATCCGTTTTTCGTCGCACTTCCGCTCTTAATCTTCTTATAGGGACCCGAAGCTTACGTTTTAGCCAGAAAAACGTGCAACTTTTTCTTCGTGAACACTGCCTTCGAATACCGGCCATGCACGTGATAAGTTCGAGGCGCCGACTCTGCAGGTTCAAGGCGCCGGCTGCGGTGAGGAGTCACTCCACTTGCGGACCTCGGCGAAAACCGCCCACCCCTCCCCCGCCCCAGCAGTGAAGATGTCTCCTATCCCCCAGCGGTCAAAATAATAAAAATATCTCCTGGCCCCCAGAGAATGACTCGAAGGCATCTTCCCGGGCCGGCATCAGAATGCCAAATGAGGACTCGAGTGAGAAGAGGCGCCTTTTATACCGGCCGTGCACATGATAAGCGCTTAGCGACGTGGTCATTCGTGATGGCCTTTCAGATGAGGCCGCGGCAGATACGCGGCAGGCTCGCAACAAGGCCAGATATATTAGTAAAAGAACATGGCGATGGCGAGGTGTTCCCGGCAGGCTCAAGTTTCGCGGTAGGCTTCCGGCAGATTCGCGGTAAGCACGATGTTTGCGGTAGGTTCGCGGCTTGTTTGCGGCGTTTTCTCAGAGTTGTCGCGGCTCGGTCACCTAACGACCACCTTACGTGGTTTAACAGAGTGTAACGCAGATTCAGGGGATGAAAATACTTCACACTCCATCACTCTCAAAATCTGTCCGAGTTCGAGATGCAGAAGGCTATGAACCAAGTAAAATCAAACCACCTTAAATTTTCGTATAGGACTAATGAGATGGGAACGGCACTACTGTAAGAACTGTGAAGGAACAAAATGCATTTTAGCGCCTCCTAGAGCGGTGCCGGCGAGACAGCTAGTTGATTTGAAAACTTGAAAGCTTCCTTATTGCCATCTATCATTATTAACGATGGATCATGATTGACTCCCAAAGCTTTTCCTCATTTTCGTATTAACATATTCGCGCCTTCAGGTGGCAAACCGTCTCATACAAAAAAAAAGAAAACACATTTATCGTTGCACGAAGGTCTTACCTCTTTATTCTCCGTATAACTCCGTGATCCCAATGACGACTCAATTGGAGGCAGTGATATGCAAATCCTGGATGGTTGCGGCTCAAGGTACTGTGATCCCTCCATCTGTGTAGACAAAAATTTGATATAGTTTTCCGATCAGAAAACCAAATTGAAGCAAATTTTCTCGAGTTATCGCTATTTATTTCGTCGTATTTGTGCATCCTAGATGATAGCTATAACCTAGTTTATTTTTCGCCACTTTTGTGTGTGTCTGAAATGCGGACGAACTGTATCTTGTACTGTCTTCATCGGAGTGAAATTCCCTTCCGCAGTTGTGCACAAAAGCTGTATGAGAGAGGAGGAGCTAGAATGTAGTCGTGCAGGGACCTCGTGGTCCCAGCACGATTTCGCATGGCCTAAAATTTGCGGACCGGGAATTCGTCCCAATTAGGACGGTATGTATTAGATATTTGGGTCATTTTCAAGGTTTGGTCGACGAATATGTGCGAATGAAAATATAGCGGAAATCCGGATTTCCGCGGGCTGGGCTTTTGGCTTGAGTTTCGTGAAAAAGGTATAGCCTTAGAATTCATTTGCCATAGTGTTGACAACTTCTCAGAACAGCTCTCAAAACAGAAAACAAATGTGGGATTCGGTGGTTCCGAACGCGCAGTCTGGATCTTTCGAGTTAGGGTTTCCGCTGAACTGTGTCTGTTCTTCGGTTTGAGACGAAAGACTATTCAAACTTCCGAGTCCTTGCTCCATTCAAATCATGGAAAATATTCCATTTTTCGACTAATCAGCTTGCCCAGAAAATCTGAACGTTGCATTTTCCGATGAATTGGTTCACAAACAGAAGAAAACAGATCGATTTCCCGAATATTTGTTTCGTGTATTGCAGAGAGTATTCTGGTGATTAAATGCAATTCGAATTAACATTCTGAAAGGCTTCCAGCGTTGGAAAATAGGTGAAAATATTAACGTCAAAGTTTTAGGTCAGTGGCGACGTTTCCTGCATGTGGCGTCGATTTTAGCGCACTTTATAGTAACTCCTTTCCGCAGCGAACCTTTTCAGATCTGAACAAAAGCGTTAAGAACCAAAGTGAGATGGGCTATCCAACGCCATAATAATTGCTCAAGTCTGAGTTCGCACAAAAAAGCTTGATAAAGCTTGATAAAGCCATAGAGAAAGCAGCTGCATTCCTTTGTGTACTGTATACATTTAAACATAACGACGCGAGAACCCTAGTTTAAGCTTTTCGTACGGATCGAAATCCTACAAAGCCTTGGAAAATCAGAAAGCCCCGACCTATGTAGATTCTATAAAACATTTTAAAAAAATCATCATGGAAGTAGTTATCAAAAAAGGTCACTGAAGACAGTGTGTACGACAAAAGGCGTATCTGAGTTCCCACTGGAAGTTCGAAGGTTCGGGTCCATGGCAACAGCAGTTTCAAACAAACCGTTGAAAAGAGCTCCAACTAGCCATAGACGTCTTTAAAGGCAGCATACACGCTCGTAAACTTGAGTGGGATAACTACGGAAATAGAATGGTATGGCTGAGATTACAACGCCTACGCATTTTGAAGCGTCAAAAACGACCCACAATGCCGTTACAGGAGTAGCCAATTTGGCCTCGCCCGTATTTTCACGCCCCCTGTATTTGCCCTTTTCCTGCAACGCAAAGTTGCTAGGTCATATTCACCGTCGGTACTATTGGTGGATTGCCTAACAAATGAGCCACACACGTCGCTGACGGCGAATATAACCCAGCAACCCTGCTTTGAAGGGATATGCAAATAAAGGGGGCGTGAAAATACGGCCGGGGCAAAATTTGCTACTCCTGTAACGGCATTGTGGGTCGTTTTTAACGCTTCGAAATGCGTAAGCGTTGTGATCTGAGCCATACCATTCTATTTCCGTAGTTATCCCAATCACGTTTACGAGCGTGTATGCTGCCTTTAAACATGAAAGTAGGGCGCACGCCCTTCACAATCCCTTCAACGACCACTAATCAAAGCAGACAACTGAACAATCGAATCCAAGGAAAAAAAACGATAATTCAAATGAGGTGAATTTTTCAAGCCGCGGATTACGGGGAGTAACTACAGTCATTTAATTATCAGTTTCTTGATTTTCAGGCAATTTGTTGTGGTCGGTGGCCGTTGAGAGGAATGCTATGAAGTTCCTTTAATACCTTGCGAGCGCGCCCAAGTTGCTTTCCGGAACCATAGTTGCTCGGAACCATTTAAAGGCAGCAGACACGCTCAAAAATGGTATCGATTTTATGTCATAAATCGAAGGATCGAAGCTAGTAGTATGTAAAACTAACAAAAGAAAACATACGAAAACTGTATGCAAATACAGGAATAACGGCTGTTTTTGTTATGGGGTAAAATAGGACGTTTTTTTGTTGAAATAGCTAATGTGAAGGATAAAACGGCTGGGATAGCGAAGCCGATAGACTCTTACAACCTGCACTATAATGCTCTCCTCGTTGGAAGCTTCAGAAACCAGCCAAAGTGACCACATTCGTATATTGAGGGGGCGGGGTCGGAAGCTTATGGGCGTGGCTTTTCACTCATTTTTGACGCTTCCAACGACGTGCGCGTTTTAGTAGGGGCCATACGACCCAGGTAGTGTTGTTATCTCAACAACTTTTTCGAGCCTGTCTGCTGCTTTAAAGGCACAATACGCCCTTAGATATTAATTTTGAGGTTTTCGTGTAATTGTGTAGAAGACCCCACCTGTATAACACGCGCTAAATGCGATATCTCAATTCCTCCAAATAAGCGAGACATAGGCGACCACCACAGGCCCGACCCCCTTCCTGATTTTCGAACTCAACAGCGGCTAGATAGATGGATGAACTGCAACAAGTCGTCGTTCTTCAGTCCTTTGCCGGACTATCTCCATATCCTGGCTCGCTGTCGCGCAAGGATTGCGAATGAAGAGAAATACAGGCCTGGGGCAACTCGCCCACCAATTTTTCCCCCTCAAAACATAGGCATCTTTCACGAGCCATAACTCTGTTCAGGGTTCTGGTATTTGATTATTCTGTGCTGTTTTTTACCTACTACCCTCTTCTTAACCTACCCAAAAACATCAAAAACTATAATACGGATTTTTATCGTGAATACTGCCTTTAAAGGCACAGGACACCCAAAAAAATATTTTTCAGGTTTTGTGCTGATCTTGGACAGAGTCACATGCTGATCACACTGATATTTCTGAAATCGCCCAGGATCCCCGATCAACAGAGTTATGGCTCCCTAAAAATGCCTGTATTTCGAGGGTGAAAAATTGGTGGACGAGTTGTCTCAGGCCAGTATTTCTCTTCATTCGTTATCATTAAGGGAGAACGAGCCAGGGTATGGAGACAGACTGGCAATGAAACGAAGAACGGAGACTCGTTGGGAATTCATCCATCCATATAGCTGCTATCGACTTCGAAAATACGGGAGGGGTTCGGGCCTTTGGTGGTGAGCGAAGGAGGTCGGGCCTGCTTGCTTATATCTCGCTTATTTGGAGGAATTGAGATCTCGCACTTGGCACGTGTTATACAGGAGGGGTCTTCTACATGATCACATGAAAATCTCGAAATTCATATCTGAGGGTGTACTCTTCCTTTAAGCCGTTCAAGTTGGCTAGGTATGTGGAGCATGCCCTGTACATTCAATTATAAGGCCGCATACAGCTCCTACTTCGGACTCTTTTTTGCTGTATTTTTTTTTTCGATATGGCTGATGCTATGACTTAACCTTTCAAATTCCGGTGCATACTGTGAGATAGTTTTTATCTTACTATTAGACAATGTCTTCAATATATCAGAATGCTTGCGTCAGCGCAAGCATTTTGACCAAAACCTACCAGCTCCTCCACACTGTCGGAAAAAAGTTTGATCTTCAGAGAACTGAGCATTAGACACAGCCTTGCGACTCTAATAGGTGACTGAGTCAGTAACGAGAATTACGTATTCTGAGGTTTTCCAAAAAAACAACCAGCTCCTCCACACTGTCAGAAAAAAGTTTGATCTTCAGAAAACTGCGCATTAGACACAGCCTCGCGACTCTACTAGGTGACTGAGTCAGTAACGAGAATTACGTATTCTGAGGTTTTCCAAAAAAAGAAGATTTTTTTGGACCATCACTTGAAATCCAAATGAGTGAATTTTCCGAGTATGACCTCTTTGAGTTTTCCTAGTCATAAATTTCTCCCAAATTTTTTGAATTTTCATAAATATCTGAGCTTCTCAACTCTTTTCCAATATTACTCGAAAATCATTGACCAAAATGTCCCATGATCTGATACTCGGATGTAATTGGATATCATCTCCAGGAACTGTCGAAATAGTCGAAAAAAAATCGTTTCTCTGGATGAAACAAACGCTCAAAAACAGAATGAAATAACGAATGAATTGTGTCTTCGAAAGCGGAGTAAAACAAATTTTCGATAGAATTTTCGATATAAAAAAAGATTGTTCTGAAACATCGAATGAATTGATATTAGATCCAACTTAAATGTCCTGACAACTGACTTATATCAGTTGCGAGGTAAGGGAGGCCTACGCATGAGTCACGATCTCGCTCTCAGAATTGCAATTTCTCGAAAAAAGTTTCCTACAAATATACAGTCGGCACAGATCGCACTGATACTGCGTCCCTTGCTGTAAGTGGAAACTAGACGCGCATATGTTATAACATGCGCGCACCGAGTTTGTGCTAGCACACAATAAGAAACGCAAAGAAGCAGAGTAATCGGTGCCGACTGTACATCAGAATGTATCAGAACCTCTAGAGTTTCACTGCGGACCGAAATTTGGCCCCGAGAACGACAGTACACACAGTCGCAGGTTCTTCATTATTCACATCTTAAAAGTTCATTGCACCCTTCACAATGAGAAAGTTATAACCTCAGACCTATTGCGACAAAGGATTGTCAAACATACAGTCGGCAGGGCTCCTAGTTTACTTTGCGCTCTCCAATGAGGGTTGGCGCAAACACGGTGCGCCTATGTTATAGCTCATGGCACCGAGTTTGCGTCAACCTTCAATAGGGAGCGCAAAGTATCACTAGGATCCTTGTCGACAGAATCCTAACCACTAACGTTTCGATGTATGTGATCTGACCACTAACTTTTCGGTTTTTTTTTTGTTCCCACAAGTCCGACTTCCATTTCGAGCCTTTACTATTTACACATACTCTAATCAGGAAGCCGTACTGGTTGAACAGGCTGCGAATTAGGTGGTGTCTACCCTCTCCTGCTTTCCACTATTTTCCTGCAACGCTCACTCGACAAGCATTTGAACCAGTTTTGTTCTATGTTTTTCCTTATCTAGCACACCGCATACATTTAACCACGCGTAGAAGTCTCGTTCCAGACTTTCCGGAGTCGACGTATCGATGACGAACGGAGAGGCGAACTCCATTCTGCAACACAAAATCCATTTCATTAAACATTTCAAGAAGGAAAAGAATATGAACGCACGAAATGAAAATAGCCAAACAATGAGCGTGACCTTGAGATTGTCAAATGTGAGAGTCGAGAACGGAAAACGGCGGATTTAGAGAGGTGGCGGAGATGGAGAAGAAGAAGAAGAAGAAGAAAGATATTGGACCAGCTAATGAACTAGCGTTGAGAAACCGTTATCCTAGCATAAGGTGCGAATGAAGCGCACTTAAAAACGAAACCTGCTGATGACCTTTTTGGTGATACAATATTCGTGATTGCAAGATAATTCTCGAGAACAGGTCTGGGATTAGCCTGGCATAGTATGTAAGAGAGACAAAACGCAATCCCACTTCTCTTACTACAAATTGGTAGAATAATGGGCACGATTACTTTTGAGCAAGAAAACGATAACTTTGGTAGGAAACAATCGAGATATGTACCTATCCGCATAATTTTCATGTGTGTTTTTCGTTTTGATTTCTCTTCGTTATTTGAACTGTTGCTTAGCAAAGTGTATTAAATGCACATATGCAAGGTCTGTTCGAATAAAATTGTCCGCTCACACGATCGGCGTGCTTGTCCGAGCTGCCGCCGCGAAGGCATTTTTCGGACCAACCCTCTCACGGCTGCAGACAGCTGATTTGGATGTTATTCACTTTTTGTCCGATGTTCTTACTGATCGATTTGCAATATGGAAAAAAAAACCTCTTCGAGACGGCTGCTCCACACGCACGCCGATAACATGGGCGGACAGTCTCATTCGGAGGGATCCTAGCATTCAAAGACGCATTTTTTTCTTCAATCCTTGTGCTTCTTGTCTATTCCGGCAGAGTCCAGCACTTTCTAGATTCAAATTTGAATTGAGTGTGCGTTCGAAATACTGGAATATTTAAAACTTCATTTCTCACCTCCTATCAAAGCACCGAATCAGCCATTGTTGTCTGATGTCTCTGAGGACTAGATGATAGCGCGGAATCAGAGAACGTTGGGTTCTCTACTTGAGTGGATTTTTCACTTTACGGAAATTTCGACTTCTGCGATTTCTTCTTTAGGCAAATACATATTTGGCCCTTAATCTTGTGGTTATGCACTGCGGGGTTTTTTGCGAATTATCGATAAGCTTTTCGAAAGTCGAATGAAACTACTCTGAAGAAGTATTCGATAATGTCGAAATAAATATAATTGAAGAGAGTTCATCATAGCATTACTTGAGAACAAAATCCGTTGTATTGATGTTTTTGCCTAAAGGAAAAAACTCCAGAAGATACCATTTTCGCAAAATTGCAAAACTCACTATACGGAGGACTTTTTTGAAAAAAATTCATGCTATTAACTAATCCGCATAGGGGCCAGATGTTTTGACAGCAACGACTGATCCAGCTTTCTTGTCATTTGATGGTGGACGAGCCCACTCCACATCATCGGCATCGATAATCTCTTATATCAAGAACATAAGCTGGCTCGAATTCGAATTTCAATCACTGAACACTATTCTTCGGACTGATCTGCTCGAATATTTATGTACTCATCTAGTCAAAAAAATGACTAAAATGCTTGCTTTCATTGTTCAACTGTTTTTATTAGGTAAATTTGCACTTATTTCTCCCTCTGAATGTCGACGATTTTTGACTGTTTGGCATGAGACTGCGATCTTTTTGAGCGGCCCTGTATCTTTTTGAGCACGTGTGCACGAACTGACATCTTTGGGCCTTAGAAACTCTAATTCTAGCCCGTTTTTCACCGCGCTACCTCCATAGTTTTTAGCTGTTTTCGATTTAAGTTGATTTTTGTAGCTTTTCCGATAACGTTTTTCATCGCGACCACTGCCTTCAAGGCAGGGTCCGGTGAACAACCGTGTTAATGAAGTGTGCCCATCGTCCATATTCTAGCCATCATCCACGCATCCTTCAGAACTGCCGTGTAAATACAAATTATTTCTTCAAAACTGACGTGTAATATCAATAAATAGCATTCATGCCAAGATTATTATACTTTGAATAAGTTTTATTCAATCTGAAGTTCAAGCGTGATGGCACGGTAAAAAATGGCGCTGAGGCCGGTCCGTGAGAAGCAAAGTGTGTCCGAATGAGAATGGCGGCCCACGCGGCCGGCGTGCTTGGCAGGCGGCCGTCGCATGTGCCGATCTCGGACGAGTGTTGGATTCCAACGACGGCCATCCTCTCTCCCCCCCGTCTACACTGATTGATCGGCGCAGTGCTTGCTGCCAGCCGGTGCCCGCCCCGTTCGTAGTCGATGGCGGTGAGGACGTTTCGCATGCTCGCCCGAGAGCGGCGAACGCGACGGCCGCCTGCCAAGCACGCCGCCCGCATGGGCCGCCATTCTCATTCGGACACACCTTATATCCCCTGTAAAAAAATCGTGGTTCTCAGTATTCATGACGCGCGTGGCGCGGGCGATGCTGCTGCCCCCAATTGCCTTCCGCTCTTTCGGTGTCTCTTACCTCCGCTCCGCACCAGAACGCATCGGAACCAGGTCTGTGCGCAATTTTCTGTCCTCTGCCCATTTCCGGCCATCTTTTTGTTTTCTGTAAAGGAAGGCAAAATTTGGCAGAAATAGAAAAGAACCGTGAACCTCGACTTGAGCCAAATTTACTTCAGAGACTAGTGGCCGAACCCGTAGACGGTGAACCCATAGGTTTAGATAACCTCACCCGCATTCTCTGCAGTTCCAAAGTAACCCATTCTATCTCGCAATCGTCGTTACCCGAACTGGCGTGGTGTAGTGGCAGGGCTGTTCGCACGGCAAGGTTCGATCCTCGCCCAGGGTGAATCAAATCTACTAACCCTAAGGAGTCTTCGCATTGGTACTAGATTCATATAGTGAGGTGGAGGATCTGACTAGGAAGTTGGCTTACCCCCGAATGCCACTGTATAGGTCTGAAAAGCATACAAGTCTCTATGAAATAGACGTCGAGTGCACTGCGTATCCCAGTAGGGATTGAGCAAGCCCAGCCGTCATCTTTATCTCATAGGGGCTACCCTTGCCCAGAGGTTTGCTGTTGATGGTACCCTCAAAAGAAATGTCACACAGCAATAACACGAAAACTCCAATTTTATCCGATAATAACATTAATGAACTATTGATACTACTTAATGCCCGCTGTTCATATCCGCGCTGGCGCGACGTTCGAGTATGAATACTTTCTACACGTGTGCAGAAACTGAGAATTTTTCAGCGCCACCTCTTTGTTTGGGGGGGGGGGTAAAGGCTGGCCCTAAGTGCGCCATGTCATTCCAACGCAGGATGACGAACCCGCCATGATAGAGCGAGCGACGCGTTAGAACAGTTATACTCATACAGCACACCCGCGCTGTACGCGCGTTAGTCAGGGCGTTGAGAAGTTACACAGTGTTGAACCCAGCAATTATCTCGAAATTTTCGTCTAAATATATACACTAGGCCAAGCAAGTCTGCTCCGACTATTTCAATGTGCTCTTTGCTCATTTCGATCTTCTCATCAAGTAATCGAGTACTATCGTCTCAGAAGAAGGATGCTTAGAGGTTTTGCTCTTATGATTTGCCTCCCTCAGAAGTTTACATCCCCTCCTTTGACCAACTGTTGGCTTTCGGATATTGTGCAAAAGAACTGCAGTTCAACTGCGCTTTGCAAAACCACGCCGCAGCACGATTTTGCAATCAATGTGCACTTTGCGTACTGAACGGCAATGCGCAGTTGAACTGTATGTATCACGGAAAAAAAGTGTAATAAATTTTAAGCTGTAAAAAATCTCAAATACTGTACGCTGAACACTATTTATTTGAAAACCTTCTGTTTTCTGCCCATTCTTGGAGACTTTTTTCTGTTTTCTGTCAACCTGAATTTTCTGTTTCCGAAAAAAAAATTCCGCACATCCCTGATCGGAACCATGGCAATTTTGCTGTTTCACAGCTCGAATAATTGAAAAAGAATCGTTTGCGAACTCGGTGTGTTTCGTCACAGGCGTAAACGAAAATATAAACAGACGTAGGCTGCGAGATGGCATAGAGACTACGCGCCGCAGGCATAACCTCGTGGAGACGCAGGCTGCGGTAAAACTCACCGAGCTGGCGAACAGTCCGGTGTCGGCTATATAAACGTATGACGATAGACTTCAAACATATGGGATGGAACGAAGGAGAATCAGTACAATTTTCTTTCATTCGAGAATTGGATAAGTAAAGCGGGACAGGGGTCTGTCTACACACCAAGGGAGGAATTGTCCCGTACTTGCAGTTTGAAACGCCACGCCACTCAACGCGAGCGAAGTGGTCCCGAGTGGACTTAGAGCCGCAAAAGGCGGGACAACTCTCTCCTCGGTGTGTACAGAGCCCCTGTTCCAGTAAATCAGCTTAGAAAAAACTTGTTTATTTGAGAATTGGAAAAGTAATCAGCATAGAAAAAACTTGTTTATTTGAGAATTGGAAAAGTAATCAGCTTAGAAAAAACTTGTTTTTTACTGTTAAAATAGCGTTTTGTCGTCATAGCTAGCTCCAAACTGGGCGAATTCAGACATCAAACACATTTTTGATTTTTTTCTGAGACAAAAGAGACTCAAATATTGGAGAAATGACAATTTCAAACACATGAAATTCTCTGAAAAAATTAAGATTTTGAAATTAAATTGTATACACAATCAAGTGAAAGATCAAATAAGCAAATAAATAACATAAAAAAAATAAACAATGAAACAAATGACAAACAAAATAAATAAATGAGTAAGCAGATGAATAAATAAATAAATAAATAAATAAATAAATAAACAGGTGAAGAAACCTTATGCTTGGTCTAGAATCGCCTAGCTAAAATGCATCTAGGCAAGCAGTCATCACTGCTCAAATTGATAATAACTGTGAAGATTTGCAGCAGGAATCGCAGGACTTCTACTCAAAATTGAGATAAAAGTAGCGATTTCTCCTAAACTGGTAAACACCGTTGCAAGGAGTCAAAAAACAATCTTCGAGAGAGATAGGAACATTGCGAATTATTGGTGTTTTTTAGCAAGAAAAAATGCAGAAATCTTTTCTATGAATCGTAGACTTTGTTCACATACTCTATTTCGATTTTCCTATACAGGGGTAGGATGAGGGTACGAGCCCAGCAAACTTCAGACGATGGGACTGAGCCGAGAATAGAATTTTGGACGCGGAGCCATGCCTCACGCGAGCCGAAGGCAAAAAAGGCCCGACCGAGGTTGTCCCGAAAACTCCTCTTTGAGGTACCGACCTCTCCGCACTTTCCGTACAACGCAAACTTAGAGCTAAAATCTCTCGTTTATTTCGAACTTCGCTCATCCTCTTCGTTTCTGTTTTTTTTTGTGGCATTTGTCCCATTCATAGTTAATGCTTCTTCTGAGTACGTGTGTTTATAACAATTTTTTGTAGTCCAGAGGCCGATTTTCTTTTCGCTCGCATCCCTCTCACAAGCGAGGACCTTCCGAGGTAAGAGTCGTCCTCTAAAAAGTTTCCTGAGAGTAGTGGGAGATGGATAGAGCAACATTACTGCACATATGTTGGTCTTTCTCTACGGACATTTCGGTAGACCGAGAAATTGGAAAAACAAGAAGATTAAGTTGGCGCATTCTCTTCGAGCGGCCACCATGGCTGTGTTTTTGGATTTTCAGAAGCGAAAATCGGCTGGCTACTACATCTGACCACCATCTACCTCAATCGGTTCAACTTACTTCTTAGAGCGTGTTGTACAAAACGTTCTTCTTAGTATATGCACGAACAGTCGAAGTCGACTTTCCATTGCCGCTTGAGATGTGGTTGAAAGATGCTGGCACCTCCCTCGTGTCAAGCGTTGATGATTTCTGATTTTTTGGCATCGATTTCCCTGTAAAGATCTTCGTTATGGCACACACGCAGCCAGAAATATCCAAGCAAACGCCTGAAGAGCTTCCACTCTGTGCAATCCGACCTTTCCATCTGCGTCTTCGGTGCTGTCTACGTCTCTGATCCGTACATCATTAATCATGACAGGGCGAATAGCGGATAAGTAGACGCGCAACTTGACTTCCTTCGCGATGGTGGCGGACCGTAAACATTTGGTCAGAGAATTGAATGCAGACGTAGCTTTTGCACATCGCTGTTGAACATCCGCTGCATAACTACCATCGTTCTTCAGCAAACAGCCCAAATAACAGAAATCATCCATCAGTTCGATACGTTGTCCGTCCACACATACTCCCGTTGAAGGCCTCTGAGAGACCCACATCTGCTTGCATTTGTCGGGACGAAGACGAAGTCCATAGGCTGCGGCATACTCCGAAACGAGGTTCACAATCATTTGCAGTTTTGCGTTGTTTTCAGCGAATAACACAATGTCGTCGGTGTACTCCAGGTCGACAAGGAAGCGATGGTGTTAGTATCACGTCCGCGGGAAACTGTTCTGTATCTCTACGCATGATGTCATCAACGGCGAAGTTGAAAAGAAAAGGTCCTGCTACGGCTCCTTGCCTTACTCCTGTTTTCACCTCGAAAGCTGACGTAAATCCGACAGGCGTACGAACTGATGTTATTGTTCCTTTGTTTATATCCTCAATTAGTCGAACACACTTTTCCGGGACTCCATCGGCTCGCGGAGCGTTGAGCAATCGATGACGGTTGGGAGAGTTGAATGCGGGTTCAAAGTCCAAAAAAAGCGAGACGTAATGGCTACGAATACCGCTGCCACGATTCAATTACTCTTCTCACGACGAACACTTGGTCGATGGTCGACCTTCCAGGTCGAAAGCCGGCTTGCTCATCTCTGGTCGTTCCTTCACAAAGTTTGATAAATCACCCGAGACTGATACGTTCTAAAACCTTGTACATGACACAAAGTAGAGAGATTCCTCTATGGCTCTTAGGATCTGTGACGGATAGCTTCTTGTGAAGATGTACGATGATCGCGTGTCTCCACGAATCGGGTATTTTTCGCTCATCCATATGGCATGGATGGTGTTGGTCATTTCACGAACCCCAGACGAAGGGAGTTTTCAGCACTTCGGTAGTAACGTTGTCATTTCCACCTGCCTTTCCATTCTTCATCTTTCCAAAACTTCAGACACAGTCGGCGGTTCCTCACTGGCATCGTAATGTGCTCTCTGAACATGCGGGAGCTCTGGTACTGACGGCGCTGAACGATTCAGCAGTGAACTGAAGTACATAATCCTTCAATATTGGCAGCGTCGCATCACCAACTGCAACTCCATTGGTAGTGTTGAGGACAGGAGAACATCTCTTCATCTTCCCGTTATACTGTCGCAGCAACGTGTAGGCTTTCCTCGGATTCTTCTCCCCCAAGTCTTCTCGAACTCCATAGCTCTACACGTCCTTTCTGGTTCCCGGTCACCTTGAAGCTACCGACACAATTTCCTCCTAAGGCGCTCCTCTTCCAAGAAGTTCCCTGCAGCTCTGAGAGCACGTTTCCTGTTGTAAGTAAACGCTGTTCCCGCTGAGATGTAGGCTGCTTCCTTTAAGGCTGTACAACCGGAAGAGTTTTCGATGTTTATAGGTAGGTAAGTTCACTAAAAAGAGGTTAATAGGGAAAAAGTCATCACAGAACAATCGAATATCGGGGAAAAATTGTTTAAAAAATTCTCTTAAAGGAATAATTATGCCTGCTTGTGTATTTCCCCGACGTCGGGCTTGATGCAGGGAGAATGCGTGCATTGCATCGAACCTGACGTCGGGGAAATGGTTTGGCGCTTCGAAATTCTTAAGTTGGTGGCTTTGCTTTCCGTTTTTTTTGCACCAAAGAATCTTTAAAAAATGAGAGGGGTCAATGTACATGCTGGGATGTTAGAACATTTCGAGATGAAGAATATTCAAAAACTTGGTGTCTGGTTCTATGGTAACACGAATTCCGGGCAACTGTTATAGGACATGGGCGGAGTTACCCGATGGGCCGCCGGGACCGCGGGATTTTGACCCTTTTCTCAACCGTTTTTCGTCGCAATTCTATTCTTAATCTTCTTAGGAGGACCCAAAGCTTACGCTTTAGCCAAAAAACGGGCAACTTTTTCACCGTGAACACTGCCTCAAAAAAAGCGTGCACTTGACAAAAGAATTTCTTTTCTTCTCTCCGTACTCCGATGTGAATAGAAACGCGTTGTCGGAATTTCTTTCTCTCCTCTCCTCTCTAATACTCAGAAATCTCTGATACTTAACATGTTAATCCTCTGGAGAGGCTGAGCCCCTCGCTTTCTCTTATGAATCCTCGCAGTTAAGTTTAACAGAAGAGGCCGGTGATCCGAAACGATTGCAACATTTCACACAGCTCTGGATCTTCGAATGTCCGACACTGGAATATTCCTAGTCAGATCGTAGTCGAGTTATGATTTCAAAGTTGCCATCTTCTGCTTCCGCTGCTCTTCCAGAGATAGCTGGGTTGGTCCTTGTCACGTAAGCTGATGGCGGGGATGTTTCCTCTTGAATTTCGATGCAATAATCAGACTACTGCGTTCACAAAAGTCGACAAGGCGGTAGCCATTGTCCGATGTTTGCTTCACTGGGTAGAACCATTTACCGAGTACTTCGGATTCCTGATCAAGTCCCATCTTCGCATTTGCGTAAATCCCCACGACAACAGCATGTTGACAAGGTATCCTGGCCAGCAACGTATTTAGTTCCTCATAAAACGCATCCTTCGAATTGTCTTCGGCGGTTTCAGTGGGCGCATGAGCACTCACTATCCACAGATTGAATCCTCTGTGATCCCGCAGTCGTACGAATGCATTCCGTCACGACGTTGAGCCAAACTCGTTGACCATATCATTGAAATCCTTCCTTATATCTGTCGCACAGCCTCCCACTCTCATGTCATCAGCGTTGCCGCAGTAGATGGTATACTCTCCGACGTTGATGACGGGTCTATCCTAGAGGCAAGTTTCCTGCAAAGCAGCAAACGGTGCATGGAAATAGCTCAGAAGTCGGGATAGAGCAGTTTGTTGGATATCACTCGACAGCGATCGACAGTTCAGGGTGGCGAAATTGTGGCTAGTGGCCAAAGACTACATTAATTCCCTAGGTCCATATTTTGAGGTGTTATGGATCAGCGGCCTCAGTAGGCCAGACGGCAGCACCTTTACGCAATGAATGGGAGACTTTCGCGATATAGTTGTGCACGCTGTATCGCTCGAACGTTCCCTGTGTATACTCAAACGTCAGGATCTAGTATGCTGGGTGTAGCCGCGGAAGGGATAGCTGCGGATCACTCAGTAGCCCGCGCGTCTGTTGCGAGCGCCGATCGATCACCACATTCCACATGAGCGCACATGACGCAGCGCAGGCTGCTGAGGTGTCCGCAGCTATCACTTTCGAGGTTAACCCAACAATATAAGCAGGGGCACCAACAAGCAGGTACCAACAGACTTGTATACACGCCCCGTCTGTTAATCTGTTTTATTTAGATCAATAACTGGAAAGAAAATTTTAAACTTTTACCCTGAACCTCATTCACTTTCGAACATCACAGAGACTCGAAAAAAAATTCAGCGCGATCGAGCCAATTCTAGCAGTTTTCGATGAAGGTTTAGCAGATATATTAGGCGACCGACTGTCGCCTTCTGAGAATGAAAACTGCGGCCATAATGGTAATTGGAAAAATTCATCGCTTAGTTTCTTACAATAGCCATGCTTTCTCTCCGCTGATTCGCAAACGACTCCCTATGTGCTCGAACACCTGATTTTCTTTACCTAAGCAAAATAATGCTACAGGCCATAAAACGGCCAATGTCTCACCATCGACTGTGTACCACGCGCTGCGCGACCGCACGTGCGTCGGAAGCAGACGAGTTTAACCGCCGCGCAACGAGTTTCGGCCGCCGCGCATGGACGAAACGGCAGCCAAAACTCGTCGCGCTGCGGCCAAAACCCGTCTGCTTCCGACGCGCGCGCGGTCGCGCAGCGCGTGGTACGCAGTCGACGGTGAGACATTGGCCGTTTTATGGCCTGTAAGTAAGAAGAAGCTCACATTACATTTTTTCTCAATCAACCCGGAATGCTAGCACAAGAAGGTGAGAAGAAATTTTTTTTCTGACTAATGTGAGGGAATTCTCAGCCTTCGGGAATCCACGCAATAGATACTAAAAATCCAATAAGATGGGAAAAAGCAACTTGCAATGTGAATGAGAAGCTTCGTGGATAAACAATCGTTTAAAGATAAACAATCGTTTAAAGGCAGTGGTCACGCTGAAAAACGTTTTCGAAGAAACCTAAAAAAATCAGCTAAGATCAAAAACAGCTGGAAAACCATGAAGGCAGCGCGGTGAAAAACGTGCTAGAATTAGAGTTTCTAGGGCCCAAAGATGCTAGTTCGTGCACACGTGCACAGCGCCGCAAAAAAAGATCGCTGTCTCATGCAGAGCAGTAAAAAATCATCGACATTGAGAGGAAGAAATGAATGCAAATTTACCTAATAAAAACAGTTGAGCTATGAAAGAAAGCACCCCAGCCAATGTTTTTGACTAGATGTGTACATAAATAGGAAGATTCATTGATTGAAATTCAATTTCAAGCCAGCTGACGCTCTTGATATAAGAGGTCATCGATGCCGATGATGTGGAGAGGGCTCGTCCAGCATCAAGAGACAAGAAAGTTCATGCCTCAAATTTGGCCCAAAACCGTGGTTTTTTCGCGATTTTTTCTCATAGGTCCTACTACTCGAGACCCAGAAAAGGGTTTAGAGAGAAAAAAAAACGACAAGCATATGCGACCGCGACCACTGCCTTTAAATGTAGAGCTATTATTGCAGACTAGAGGTGTACGGAAAATCCTTTTCGGTAGATTTTTTACCGAAATTGTTTTTCAGTAAATATGGTAAAAAAGGAAAATTCGGTAAAAATTCTGACTTCGACTCTGGTACATGTCCCATACGATAGCACAAATGACCAGTAATAGTTGTGCTACATTTTCAATAATGCATGAGAATAGTGCAGATAGTGAGTGAGTTTTACAGATTAAACTGATCTAAACGGCTGAACCCGATCAGCGGGACGTTGATTTTGAGAAAAAAGTTTTATTTCGAAATGTTCTGTCTTCAAGGCCTTTCTTCAGTCACTCTAAATCAGGCCAGCTGAGGAAAACATCCCTCCCGCCTCAACTGTGCCAGGAGGCACGCAAAAGTAGTTATTTTTCAGTGAGGAAAGAAAGGTGCGGGTACGATGATTTAACAATGGAGTCGTTCCAGAACTGCAATGGATTCAGTGTTATGTTTGGGGGCTCCGAAAATTTTTTTTTCCAGTTCCTTTAATATCTGCTTCAGGACTCTGCTGCGTTGCAGACCTGATGACATTTCTGAATAAAATACCGTCAAGGCTGCGATGGCTAAGCCGGGCGGCGCTGAGCTGAAGCGGGCGCGGCTGTGCAGCGCGGCTTGTATTAGATTGTCCCCGCAACAGGTGATTCTGCTAGCCAGCTGAACATATCCCTAACATATTTCGACTTCTTTATCCTTAAATTAGGAGCAATATGGGCAGTAGGCTGACGAAAGCACATGAATAACAGTGGCTGGGCAATCTGATGCACGCTGCGCAGCCGCGCCGCTCCCGCTTCATCTCAGCGCCGCCCGGCTTAATCATCGCAGCCTTGACGATTAGTATTTCTCGCAGTAGTGTCGCGATAAGAAAAATCACGTGGTACAACAGGAGATTGCTTGAACATTCAAAAAGTACCAAAGGGTTGAAAAATAACCAAAAGAAGGATGAAGAACGATATCGCGCCAAAGGCATGTCATAACAGCAGCAAACCAGTGAAATACGATTAAGAAGTAGGCCGATTGAGGGGAAAACACCCCAGTTTCCTTTTCGGTAAAAATTTCAGAAAATTTCGAGAAAAAATCGGTTAACCAAAACTTACCGGAAAACACCGGTAAATCCGTAAAATCGGTGAATCGGTAAATGGAAAATGCACACCCCTGTTGCAGACGATGAATGGCGGGATTCGAACCCGCAACCCCAGCTTTCTTTTGTCGTTTAGTATTGCACTGTGTTATCCTCTCAGCCATCCTTGCTTGCAACTTCAATCAAGTGAATAGGGGAATGGAATGTACAGTGAGCTTGGAAACGGCTTAGATCGTACGGATGGACCGAAACCAAACCCACAACCCTTGTATAGAGTTACTTTATTGTAACCCTATGTGTGCCGAGCACATGGAGTGACTCGAGCTGTTTTATATAGGAGGGTACAGCTAGTTTCTTTTTTTTCAGAGTACTGGAATGTCAGATTTCTGAAATATATTACCTAACTTCTACATTTCTACGTTTCTAGAATAAACCCCCATCCTCCAACCAGGATAGTGCCCAAATCTGATCTTCGTTTATGGATTAAAATCACTGCGGAGTTTGGCTAAAATCCGTTTTCCGGACTCATAGGTTTGATTTTCTTAGGCTCAAAATTCGTTCGGCTTAGGGAGAAAGGTATTTGAGGCGCTGCCCACGGATCAGCAATTCATTTTCAATTCCACGGAAGATTATTGTAGATATACGGTACTATGGCCAGAGTCTACGATTCGCCTGAAACTATTCCTAAGGGGTTTTCTGGGGGAGCTAATTACCAGTCCGATAACCGCTCCCCGATTTTCAAAGGATACTCTAAGGTAGAAGAATCGCAATATAACTACTGTAGCCTACCGCTATCCTTTCAAAACTGAGAAAAGTGGCATACGAATTACTACGAAATAAGAACAGCAGTTAGCCGTGGCCCTTTGAAAACATGGAAATTGACTCCATTTTCGTGTTCAGCACCTCAAGTATGTAAATCCCATGTACCCGCTTCGACGAAATTGTTTTCAGCCATTGAAGTCCGAAAACAGGGTTAGCGCCCAGATTCGATATTCAGGTAATAATATACCCCCCGCCCCCACCCACCCTGACCAAACCTTTCGGCTGTTGTCAGATGGACCGGATACACTTCCAGCACCTCTAATGTACCCGTCCAAGGTCGAATGCTCGGAAAAATCAAAACGAGTTACTTGTGATATAAATGTAACTCACGTGGATGTCTCAAGTAACTTACATTTATATTGTAAGTAAAACTTATATTACATGTAACTTGCATTTATATTTTCAACATGAGTAGCCATCACGCGACACAGAGAACGCGTCCGCACGCGTTCCAGACCACAAGCTACGCAAAACACGCTATGCAAGGCCTTCCCTGTTAGTGTGGGGTCAAGTACCCCACACTTGGGTAATTTAACCGACACCAACGCCAGTCCTAGACCTGACCTCGAGATTGCGTGGCATATTCCTCTTGAAAATGCGTCTAGTCCGACTCAAGTTACTCGCGACTTATCTTGCGCCATTTAAGTCACATCTAACATATCGGAGCACGCGGTATCCCGTTAATATGTTGCATCTAACTTAAATGACCTGAGATAAGTCGCAAGTAACTTAGACATGTTACAAGCAACTTGTTTTCGACCTTTTAATATACAAGTAACTTGTTTTTAGTTTTCTGAGTGGAAAATCACACTACATAGTACAATAATTACCAGCAAACTCGCACAACGTTGTTCAAAGAATCGAGTGCACATCGTTCCTCTTTTGTACGTGCGATATGCTATTACAGATTTGAAGAAATCGGGCAGGTTGGTGTTACATATTAGGAACCTGCACCTGCGAAAATTCTTTACTCACAGGCGTCACGTTTCAGCAACATGCCGCGATTTTTTCTCAGAAAATGTACACCCGTTGTGACTTCGATCTCTTTAACTGAGAAGAGTTCTCACATTTTGGGTGAGAGTGTCCGCCGTCTTCGTAGATGTACTGTCTGAATCAGGGATCTCACAGTGATATTTACCCTATCTGTTCCTAGTTTGGCAACCCTCAGCACAATTATCTAGCTTTCGTTTTACTGCATTCTAATCTAATTTTCAACCGGTTGTAAGACAGCTTGCCTGCCAATTCACCAATCTGATTTCAAAGCGAAAAACAACCAAGCGGAGGATTCCGTACCCCAGTTGGTAAAAACATACGAAAAATTTCATTACATCATCTATTATCAACTGCAGATTTTCTAGTAAAAAAACGCCACACTGTTTTTCGTCTTTCGAACAGACTGTTTCGGATATTGTAGTCGAAAACTTTTATACAAACACTTTTTCTTTGTGAAAGTTGAGATGGCCATCACTCATTGCGCGTACGGCGCGCGCGATGCTACTGCCTGCGTCTGACCTCCGCTATCCGTCTGTCTCTGAGTCTATATATAAACCACTGAATGCTCATAACGCTTACATAGCCTAGATAGCCGAATAAGAAAATTAAACAGTGAATAAACGGACGAATGAACAAAGAAACAGATAATAGATAAACGAATGAATAGATGAATAAATGAGTGATTAAATAAATAACTAAGCGAGCAAACAAATGAGCAAACAGATAAAAAA